>CM042157.1:63497963-63687210 GCA_023376005.1 Doryteuthis pealeii
TTAGAAAGATTATTTTATTTTATTTTATTTCCAATCATATAAATATTTTGAAGATCGAATCAGAAATACTTGAGAAATTGTGAATTAAACCGATTAAGGTTCAAATTTTGTCAATATCCACCAATTTCAGTGAAAGTGCTGGTAATGCTACTATGTAGTTGTTCTATTATTTACATCATGTACATGTGACATTACAAGAGGTTATAAAAAGAACCCCTTTTTTGTTTTAATCATACAAATTGTTTAAAAGATAAAAAAGATGTAAATGTCAGTGGTCAAAATGATGTCAACAATTAGAGATAAAAATGATAATTGTAATAATTATAGTTAGAATGGACTCAATAATTCCCAGCCAAGATATGGGAAAATTTCAAAGTGCAACTTTCAAATTTAAAAATAGGAAATATGTATATGTGAACAACACAAAAAATAAACAAGTCATTTATAGATTTTAATTGCAATTCATTCATTCATCTATTTAAATATACTGTATTTGACAGCATATCGGATGCACTTTTCCACAAAAAAATTTTGGCTCAAAAAATTGCTGTGTCTTATACATCGTAGGTGAAGTTTGAAGATTTGTTATCAATTTTATTATTATTATTTCCTGCTATTGAGATGTCTTGTGTATGCTTATTGCTTGCCTGTACTGCCAAATTGCTTTTATACAGCTATGGCTCTGCTTGTGTAATGCAGAGCTAGACTGTTTTCAACAATATATGCTTAAATACATTAAATACCTTTTTTTCCTGAATCTGACCTGCTGAAATCGGGGTGAGTCTTATATGCCGTCAAATACGGTACTTGATAAAAACATTAAAATCCTTTGCAATCTTTGCAACAGGCAATGCTCCCTTTGCAAACTTTTGATAATAAAATAAATTATTTTGTCATTAATGCAGTATCATATCAGATTTTCCCACCTATTAATCTTATGAAAAAATCAAATCATTAATAACTTAAAATTGGTTAATTCAAAGACTTTCTTAATAGCATTTTTTGGATTCCTCAGACCAAAAAGCATTTATAAGCAAATTTTTAGGAGTAGCAAAGCTCTAGAACTCATTTTACAGACAGAAATAGATTATGAAAGGTCGCAATTGGAGAGCTACAAATTGATGTAACACAGCCAATTTTTGGAATTAGAAACCCAAATTTTAGGGTTTGTCTAACTTTAACATAGTCCACACTGGGACGAAAAATTCAGAAAAATTGAAGATTATGGGTGACATGGCCTGGATGATTTGACAGAATTATCCTTCTGGACAGGTCTCAAAAGCAGGAAGATGTGAAATGGCATTTTCAATTTGATCATGGAAAGGTCTATTCTTTGGTAAATTGTAAAAAAGTAGAAGTCGCTAGGATGGCTTAAAGTCGGTATCAGCCAATCAGCGAGGGAGTCTATCCCCTTTTCACTAGCACTAGACCAAGGAGATTGTTTTTGCATCTGAAGTGGAGCACCACACCAACCATCAGCGCCTTACCTTGGTAAATTGTATCCCATCAACAAAGGTTGGTTTTACTTAGTACTAAAATTTAGGTTGTGACTTGTTGCTCTCCCAGTAACTAACAGACTGCCACTTTTCATAAATGCCCAAGTGTTCAACTGTCTTTGGTATCCATAACAAGAGATATTGAGATTGAGCCTTTGTTGCTGGGCACCTGGTTTGGTTTCTTTGTTTAATGGCATATCAACCTTCATGGGCTATTTAAGGCCAATGCTATTGTCGAAGAAGAACTGTAGTTGCACTATTTAACCCATATCTAGGGGGGATGAGGATGTTCATACCTTTCCCAAGGGTATTAGTGTGAAAGTGAATATAATAGAGCAACTGGTTTCTTTCTTTCTTTAATGGCATATCAACTGTCGTGGGTTGTTTAATGATAATGCCATCCTTGTAGAAGAACAGTAGTACTATTCAAATCTGTGGTGAACATCCCTTCCCTCACCTATTTTTGTAAAATGGACTGTTCATTCTTATGAATAAGTCCACTTTATACTAACTAACCATATGCTGAATAAAGCCTAAATAAGGTTTCTCTGTTTTGTGTTCTTTATTTCATTACAAACCCATAGCTGGGGGGAGGGGATTGAGAGTGTTCATACCTTTCCCCAAGGGTATTAGCCTGAAAGTGAATGTAATAGTGTGACTGGAGTTTGAACTCGTTTAATATGATATTGCAGTAGAGCACTTTAGCCACTACACCACAGGAACTTCTCATCTCCCATTAGGATTTATATTAAAAAAAAAAAAAAAAAAAAAAAAAAAAAATTTTTTTTTTTAAACTAACAAATCTTAAGGGGGTACAAACGTTTCTTTCACTGAAAGCACCAAAAAATTACCCCCCCCCCGGCCCAAGGAAAATAGCAAATCTTCATCTGTTTGCCGAGAAGCTGGCAGCTTGCCATTTAATATTGTATCTCTTTTGTAAGTTCTAACAAAAGGTAAGGACCGTTCCCACATTCGATCCCCCCCACCCCCACACTATCAGAGATGGACATTGCAGATAGAATTATCAGCATCAATATCTCTATGATGTGGAAAACTGGGTCAGTAGGTAGGCAAAGAAAACAATCAATTACTTTTCAAATATAAAAATAACAAAGATGAGTAAAATCTTGGGGGGGGGGGGTTAAACGGTTCAGTAGATAAAACTAAAAAAAAAAAAAAAACTAAAAAAAAAAAAAAAACACAAAAGAAAAGAAAAGGAATTTTCTTCAAATTAAGGGCACCTTACTATAAAATTCTATTCTTTATGATAATATAATATATAATATAAAAGTAAAAAGTAAAGTCGACGGGACGGCTTAAAGTCGGTATCAGCCAGTCAGCGAGGGAGTCCATCCCCTTTTCAATAGCGCTAGAGCAAGGAGATTGTTTTTACCATCTGAGGTGGAGCGCCACACCTACGATCAGCTCCTCTTATATATAATATAATAATATTCTTTATGATTCAGTAGATAAAACTAAAAAACACAAAAGAAAAGAAAAGGAATTTTCTTCAAATTAAGGGCACCTTACTATAAAATTCTATTCTTTATGATAATATAATATAATATAATATTCTTTATGATTCAATAGATAAAAATTAAAATTTCTTCAAATTAAAGGCACCTTACTATAAAATAGTACTGAACAAGCTATTCTTGATGATTATTACTACTATAATAATACTACTACTCTTATCTGCAAATTCATCATTAAGATTAATTAGCAAACAAGTGAATACTGGCAATAGTAATAATTTTGTCAATCTTCCCAGGTGTGATAAAGTTGTGACAAGAAATCTAATAGCAAAGTAGTAAAGTTGGCACAGAGGCCTATTGTCAGTATCAGCCAGACAGTGAGGTAGTCTATCCCCTTTTCACTAACACTAGACCAAGGAGACAGTTTTTGTGTCTGGAGTGATATATATATATATATATATATATATATATATACACACACACACACACACACACAGAGGGTGTACATAAAGTCTCTTTACCTCGTTCTCCAGATATCATTCCTCTCGACTCCTTTCTGTGTCCCTCTGATTGAGTAGGATGCAACACAAAGTCAATTTCTTAAATGGATTCTAACATGATTGAATTCAGAGTTTTCCTTCTCCTAGACTGGTTGCTAACCAAGGTTAAAGAGCCCAGTCTGGTCCTACCTAGCAAATATATAGCATCTAGGAACAACTGTGGAATGACAGGTTAATGGGTTACCTTTCTCAAGAGTATTAGTACTATGTGAAATACATAGTATATATATATATATATATATATTTCCCCTGGCTAATAATATAGATTATCAACTCAAAAGCCTGAGACAAAACCCAATTTATATAATAGTCAAACTTTTTAAGCTTCATGAAATCTACCCTTAATAATCTCTTATTATAATGGAGATTGTATGTTTTTCTGTCTGTAACCGAAACTATATTACTATACAAGTCACAATTCCCATTGTTATTGACATCACATTCTCCATGATTTTATTTTTATCTAAACCTCAATTATTAATAAAATTGTCTTACATTATTAATACTGTTAACCATGTCTACACACTGACAACATGCTATTATATTTATATATACAACAAAATAGTGGTTTACAGTGTGAACGGGAAGGCTAATTTGCATATTAATATTAAAAAATCGAATTTAATAAAATATGTGCTTAGTATTATTGATTTCTAACTGTTTGGTTTTATTTTAATGAATATAAGCAAAAATCTCTTCAATGAATCTTAAATGAAATCCATTAACAAGATAAAATAACTGTCATTTTATTCTTTACTTCCTCTTATAACTAAATACTCAAATTAGAAAAAATAACAATGAAAGACGAGAGTGATGGAAGAGTAAGTTTCAGTTGTTCCATTTTTTATTATACTCCCTCTGTTTCAAATCTTTTATTATACACCCTCTGTTTCAAATCTTTTTATCTGTATTCTTATTTAGTTTTATTAGCCTTTCTAATTTAATATGATATTTCATTATATTAAAACTTAAATACTTGCACCCGGAGGGTGCATATATTTGCTAGTAAGAATAATATATTTTTGTAATCAATAATAGATTTTTTCAACACAAGGTAGAAGACCAAATTAATGGAATTATTAAAATATGAAGACAAAATTTATGGAATCACCAACAAAAATAATTCCCTCCCTATCAAGGGTGTCTATTTGCCAGCAGTGGGAGACATAATTGCTGTTTTGAGTGATTTTTAACCAAAAATTTTTAAAGGTATCTAAGTTAAAACAATTGGTTTTAAACTGATTTTAAAACTCTTTAGGATGGAGATAAAAAAAACAACCTTACCAAGGCTCATAACAAACCTAATATAGTTAGCCACTTGCGTTTTGTCTTGATGATAAGCGGCTAATACGCTGCTTTGAAACCAATGGTAGCTAACAATTTAATTGTATTTGTTTGGTTTGTTTTACGGCATATCAACCTTGGTGGATCATTTAACGCCGACAAAGTTTTGAAATAAATTCCTTCTTAATGGATACTCAATTTTGTTTAGATGGGACCCTAACAGGTAATACCACTCCGGGTCAAAGTGGACCTGGGAGCAATGGTGATGAAGAGGTGCTCCACATTCCCCAGACCTCCAGAACTGGAATAGAGTTTAACGTCATTCCCAGGACATGAAGACCCTCAGCCACCGCCTTCAAAGGGTTGGGGCTTGCCATAAGGGCAATAGGGTTGGGGGCAGTCATATAGGTACTAGGGCTTGACATGACCAGCCGATTGATCGGAGGGAGCCCTCTCCAACCGCCCATCTAGAAGGAAGGATCAAAATGTAGTGTTGCATGTCATGCACTGCTCATCCACCTAGGTTCCGTCCTTAAGCCACAGCCAACAGGTGGCCCCATAGGGGAGTCTTACCCCTCTGCAGAGGTGCATTCTAAAACCTCAGCCGACAGGGCGGTTTAATTGTATGGCATCTTATAAAACACACACAAACGGAGTAAGAGCTACTTGAACTTTGAATGTTTTGAAATTGCTCACAAAGATTTGTTAATTCCTAAACATTCCAGGTATTCCAACATGGAATTTAACTAAACCAATAGAATATTTTTGTTATCAAAAAATATCAGAAACCTTTCAACACGACTATGTCTAATCACATATCTGATAATTATCACATGCTAGTAACAGTGACTAATATAAGCAGATGAATTGATGGACAGACAAGAATTGAATTTCTTCAACAATTGATTCAATCATCTTTGCCCCATTTATGATAATTCCTCTCATAATGTTAACTAGCAGAACTACCTAGCGTTGCCCAGGATTTAAAGTTAAAAATAAATCTCTTATCTATATTGGTTGGATGCATTGGCAAGGAACTGAATCACCAAACATTGCTTCTATGTTATCCTATATACATATATATATATATATATATATATATATATGCTCTAGCACTGATATTGAGTACTATTTATATATAAAAAAATAAATGTACTGTTTTTTTTTTGGGGGGGGGAAGCATGGAAGTATAGTGAAACTGAGAATTCAAATGGGCTAATATTCAAGAAATATAGTTGACTTTCATTTGGATTAATTGTGACAAGGTTATAAGGAAAAAATGTACTGGGTTTTTGGAAGCATGAAATAGTGAGACTGAGAATTCAAGTGAGTCAATAATATTTCTTGAATATTAGTCCATTTGAATTCTCAGTTTCGCTATTCTTTTATGCTTTAAAACATACAAAAAACATATATACATATAATATTGAAGATAAAATGTGTCTTACCTCTGTGAAGTTCAACAGAACTTAACAGAGGTAAGAAATAATTCAATTTTTTTTTATTTCCGTTTAATGTTGTCTGTCCTACTTCCGGTAAAAATTGCAACAATGTATACTTTTGAATTTAAGATGAAAACGGTTAACTGGAAGATTTTTTAATAACTTTTACAGTTGTAAAAATGAATAAATGAATAAAAATTAAATGAATAAAATAAAAAAATTAATAAAATTATTTATTAGAGAAATGTATGGATTATTTACTCAGACTTAAAATTGATGAATGATTTAAGAAACATTTTTAAAATTTAAATAGATGAAATAGAATAAAATAAAATATTTAAAATATAAATGGCTAAGTGTTATTTTTCCTTTATCAATAATTCTAGACTGAATTTAATATTAAGAGGGTATGACATTTTTTTAAAAAGTTAATTATATATAAAGATAAATATTACCATTATTATAGATACTAGCAAATATATGCACCCTCTGGATGCAAGTATTTAAGTTTTAATATAATAAAATATATTAAATTAGAAAGGCATAATTCAGTTTCATTATGAAACTGAATAAAAATGCAGATAAAATGATTTGGAACAGAGGGGGTATGATTGAAAAATAGAACAACTTTGAAACTAACTCTTCCATCATATTCCATTACTCCTGTCTTTCATTGATAAATTTTCCTAATCTAATTATTTAGTTAAGATAGGAAGTAAAGAATAATATTATAGGTATTTCTTCTTGTTAATAGACTTCTTTTAAGATTTATTGAAGAGATTTTGGGTCATATTCAATAAAATAAAACCAAACAATTAGAAATCAATAATACTAAGCATATATTTATTAAAATCACATTTTAAGATCAATATGCAAATTAGCCTTCCCGTTCACACTGTAAAGCGCTAGTTTGTTGTATATATAAATACAATTACATGTTATTAGTATGTAGATATGGTCAACAGTATTAATAATGTAAAACAATTTTATTAATAATTGAGGTTTAAATAAAAATAAAATCATGGAGAATGTGATGTAAATAACTAAGGGAATTGTGACTTGTATAGTAATATAGTTTCAGTTACAGACAGACAAACCCACAATCTCCATTATAAGATATTACATAATTTAAAATTGTCACAATAAAGTGTTCACCTTGAACTTATTGCTCCAGGAAACAAATTAAAAATATGCAAATAGTTAGCTGTTAATAGAGTTTAAAAATGTATGTGTGTGTTTGAGGTTCACAGAAAATGAGAAACTGACAGTTATCAAATGCCATTGACTATGTATACACTATCCTAATATATATACTAGCAGAACTAACCAGTGTTGCTCAGGATTTAAAAAGTTAAAAATAAATCTATTATCTATATTTATATATATGAGAGAGAGAGTAAAACAATTATCTGCACTTTCACCATAACATCTTTTTCATATTATCACACTATGTTCTACGCACGAGTGTTTAGATTAGCACTCTGTTCATGTGATCAAAGATTGAGCCTTATCATGCCATTTTGCTTGCTACTTTTACAGTGTAAACATGGCCACTCCACTAGCAGTACATACCAAGGAAGAACAAAGTGCAGTGACCAGATTTCTCTGGTCGGAAGGAGTGTCAGGGACTGAAATTCATCAGAGGCTTCTAGCACAATATGGGGACAGAGCACTACCATGTAGAAGTGAGCATGAGGGGATAGAAAGTTTAAAAGTGGCCAGACAAGTGTGACGCATGAATAAAGATGTGAAAGAAGCGGTGCATTAATGGTTGCATGACCAACTGAAAACCTTCTTTTAGGAGTGGAAGTTACTGGTGACCTTTCATTAACTTGATGATTTGGGGTGCCTATTGGAGACTTGGTCCAAAATGATAATATGAGATGAATTTATAAGGAGGGGAAGGAGGAGCTCTCAAAGTAGTTTTGACAAATGCTTCCTTTATGGTGTGTTGTTTCCATGATTTGTTCAAGATCACATCCAGCATTCTTGTGCAGCTCTGATCTATCTTATTGTCTAGGTGCTTTGTTATGGTCCAAATAGTGCAACCATACAGTAGCACTGATACAACTACGTCTTGTCAGTGAGATTGGATTTCCATATCATTTCATGAGACTAAGTTTACAATGTTCTGGACTGCTGGAACAAGTGCATAAAAAAAGAAGGGAGACTATATAGGAAAACAACATACTTGTTTACCCCTGCTTTTGTTCGCATTGTTAACTGGAGCAGAAGAAAACACTGACTGCACCTCTGCAGAGGGTAATGTGTCATCAAATTTGACCAATCAAAAATGAGTATCACATGCAAAAATGAATGAACATTGCGTGATAGAAAAGTACAAGAAAAAAAAAATCATGAGAGTAATCCATTCTAGCCAATACTGTATAGAAACAACTGATCCAGGCCAGTTTGCATATGCCAAAGAAATTAGTATTTCAGGTTACGGTTTACGGTTTGTTTTACGGCATATCAACCAATGTGGTCATTTAATGCAGACAAAATTTTGAAATAAAATTCATTCTTAATGGATACTTAATTTTTTTTTATAGACTCATGTTTTCCTATTTAACCCATAGATGGGACTCTAACAGGTACTACCACTCTGGGTCAGAGTGGACCAGGGAGCAATGGTGATCAAGGGGTGCATCACATTTCCCAGAACTGGAACATCACCATCAGATAGAGTTTAACGTCATACCCAGGACATGAAGACCCTCAGTAATAACTTGAGCAATTCTCGTTCAAATGATCTCAAATTAACTATGTATGTAGAAGCAACTCAAAAGGTTTAATATTTGGTTTGTTTTACGGCATATCAACTTCAGTGGGTCATTTAATGCCAAATTAATTACCTTTTCAGGAAGAGTCAACGGTTTCATTGCCTTTCTAAAATGCTAATCCTCTATTGACAAGAAATGACAATCTTAATTCAATGGAGAATAGATTTCCAGTAATTAAATTCATCGACCTGTTTAACCAACTCTTAGTCAATTCAACCTACTTCTTTTGCCCAGATGATTAGTGATACTAGTAGCTGAAAGTGTTGCAGTTTTCTGTCACCAGTGTGACAATGGCTAGTATGGCTTTTGCCATGGCAGCACTAATTGGGGGCAGCAAATTTCGTAAAAGAAAAAAAAAAAGAGGGGGGGGAGGTCCTTCTTTGAAAAATAAATAAATAAATAAATAAAAGTATAAAATAATAATTAATGAAACTTGATGTAATTTGTGCCATATTATGAAGAGGAAGGATAAAATAAAATTTAAAAAAAAAAAAAAAAAAAAAAAAAATCACTGCAAAAAAATTTTTTGTTGCTTTTAAAATGAGAGAATTTTATGAATCAAAATCAATCAAAATTGTGTATTTTTTACTGGTCCCCTTCCACTTATGTTCTTTTTAACATGATTTAATTCATTGTTATAGTTAGCTTAGATATGGCACAAGGCCAGAAGTATGAGGTGCCCAATGAGAATCAAACTCACTAACAATGGTTTGCGAATCTAGCTTGCTAACCATTACACCACATGAGGTGCCCTTATTTCATTGTTATATGTTGGCAAACTTGACTTCACAAAAAAAATCAAATGCAAAATTTTTTTTCGTCTTGTTTTTAAAAGGGGAGAATTTCATGAATTAAAACTTCAATCAAAATTGTGTATGTCTCCCACCCTCTTGAAAATGTTCTTATTAACAGGATTATTTCTATTTCTCGAAATTGGACACATAGCCTAGTGGATAAAGGAGTTAGGCTAAGACAGTTCTAAGTGACTCTTATCTCTAGACTGCAGGTTCAAGGGGCAGCAGTAACATAGAATAATAATTAACACAGCTTAACACCTGTACCCCAGCTATGGTTAGCGGGATGAGAACAGGATACCCTCGTGGACTGTAATAAAGGGTCAGGTTCAAAGTTCCGTGATGGCTCCTGATTACGACAAGAAGGTACCAGAAGTTTTATAGAGAAGAAAGATGGTGTATCCTTCCCTAGATGGATGATTTATGAAAATCTTGGCATCCATCACATGTACAATATATATATATATATATATATATATCCCTGTTAGGGGAGCTTAGAATACACTGACTGTATCACCCGTAGAGGAGTACCCCCACCAAAGGGTTTCCCTGGATATGACACTAAACTATATCTGATGGCGAGGCTCCAGTTCTGGCAAGTGTGGAGTACCCCTTCATTGATATTATTTCCAAGTCCACTGACCCAGAGTGGTAGTACCTGTTAGGGTCCCAATTATAGATCAAATGTTTAAAAATGATTTGTATTTAATAAGACCATGTGCAAAAAAAACCCCAAAATAACCCCCAACCTTTTAAGATAACACAAAAAAAATGTAAATATGAATGTATGAGGAACGTGATTCCCTAACCTCCAGGCCTAACATAATACCAGATTTTTTTGTTTGTTTTGTTTTACGGCACATCAACCTCAGTGGGTCATTTAATGCAAACAAAATTTTGAAATAAAATTCATTTTAATGGATACACAATTATTTTATAAACACATTTTTCTATTTAACCCATAGATGGGACCCTAACAGGAACTACCAGGTCAGAGTGGACCAGGGAGCAATGGTGACCAAAGGGTGCTCCACATTCCCCAGACCTCCAGAACTGGAACCTCACCATCATTTAGAGTTTAACGTCATACCCAGGACATGAAGACCCCCAACCACAGCCTTCTAGCACACATATGATAAAAAGGGCTTGGGGCTTGCCATAATGGCAATAGGTTGGGGCAATTATATAGGTGCTAGTGCTTGACATGACCAGCCAATTGATCGGAGAATAAATTTAAGTGTACACAAGAAAATGTCTCCATGTTGTTTCCTGATTATAGAACTGATAGAACACCAGATGCAACAGAGAGAGAGAGAGAGAGAGAGAGAGACAACCCTCCTACCACCACGTGCAGGTCAAAAATGTATCAGGAGAATAAATTTAAGTGTACACAAGAAAATGTCTCCATGTTGTTTCCTGATTATAGAACTTATAGAACACCAGATGAGAGAGAGAGAGAGAGAGAGAGAAAGAAAGAGAGACAACCCGCAGTCAGCAAAAATATGAAACCTAACCTGATAGAAAAACTGGACCAAGTTACCTTTAAGCACCCCAGGGGCGATCTGGATTCAGAGGGACATGTTTCGCTTTGCACTGTCAATATCCGGTTGTTTGTTACCAGATGATTTTTAGACGCATTTTTTTTTTTAATTATAAAACTAACTGCTAAATCTAACCCTAAAAACAACCGGATGTTGACAGTGCAAAGCGAAACATGTCCTTCTGAATCCAGGTCACCCCGGGGTGCTTAAAGGTAACTTGGTCTGAAAAACCTTAGGAGACCTAAGTGTAGACTCCACAATAGTTTTAACATTCTGTGGTAAATTTCCCAATGACATAAAAACCAATTAAATTGTTTATTTGCATTAAAAAGAAATGAAGTTGAACCACTGGGAAAATGTACAAGCAAATCATGTAAAATCAGTGTCACAATGTGTATTTTCCCAATAAATTAAAATGATTTTGTAATTAAATTACATTCATTTCAAATAAATTACGTTGACTTTTTTTTTGTTTTTTTTAATTGACCAAATTAAATACATTTATTTACAGGTGTGTAACAGTCATCATGTCGTGCTAGTAGCACGGATATCAATGCATGACAATCTCTTGCCAAACGTCCCTTATCATTCACTGCCCCCGGGAGGTCCTCTGTGCAGCATCCAGTATTTGTCAATATATATATTTACCAACCCCTCCGCACGAGCAGGATGCGACACAAGGTCAATTTCTTAAGCAGAGTTCAACAGGTTTGAATTCAGAGTTTTCCTTCTCCTAGACTGGTTACCTAGCCATGGTTAAAGAACCCAGTCTGCCCTGCTATTTATCCATAGCTGGAGGAAGAGTAGGATTCATACCTTTCCCAAGGGTATTAGCACTAAGTGAAATGCAATTACCACATCCAGGATTTGAACTCGGGGCAACGAGCCCATTTCCCATGACTTTAACCATTACATCACACAAGAGTAGGATTCATACCTTTCCCAAGGGTATTAGCACTAAGTGAAAATGCAATTAGCACTTCTGTCAATATAGGTCTTTGCTGGACATCCCCTGGCATGACCATATGCTAGTGAGAACATCACTTATAAGTTCGCCCTGCATATCCTGTTCATCTCACTCGGACGATTTGTGTGATGGGGGCAAGTGGCCATACAGATGTTTTCTTGTGGGGTAACAGTAAGTAAATGATATTGTTTGTTAAATTGTTTTGCCCTACTTCATAAATTTTCATTTGTTCAACAGCAAGCTAAAAACTTTGCATATTCTTTTGAATGAAAATTATTCATTCATTAAACATTTAATGCTAAGAATTCATGTATTATAATATTTAAATATTAATTGACGCCCCATTGTGGTGTAATGGCATGCAAGTTAGTCTCACATACCCATTACTACTGAATAGCAAGTTCAATCCTTGCTAGATGCCCTTTGCTTGCAACATTGTTATTTACTGTGATGAAGGAGTTGGGTTAAGAAAAGAACGTTCCATCATGGTATAATAGTTAGCAAGCTAGTCTCGCCATTCCATTAATAAGAAAGTTTGATCCTTACTGGATGCCCCATACTTGTGAGTGTCACATCCAAACAAAAACTCCCAACAGCAAGTAAAATCAGAAGCTGGTGTGTACATGATTCCATGTACTGACTGCCACAAAAAGTACATAGGTGAAACCTCTAGAAACTTTAAAAAACACATCTACGAGCACAAACGCAACATTAAATTGAGTGACAGCAACAACTGTTTATTCCAACACAACACAGCTTTAATTTCAATAATGCATCCATGATCGCATACATACACAACAAAAGATTAAGACAAATATTCGAAGCCAGTGCTATAAGCAACACACCAAATATTAATTGTAGATCTGATTTCTTTAATATTTCCTCACACCTAGGAAAAGCAATCATAAAAAATACACACTTAATACAAATCCTACTACCACTTCCCTCTGTTACATCCACAACAAAAGATTGAGACCAATATTCAAAGCTAGTGTTATAAGCAACACACCAAAGGTTAGTTGTAGATCCAGCTTCTTCAATATTTCCTCACACCTAGGAAAAGCCATCATAAATAGCTATAGACTAAGACAAGATACTTAGCAAAAAAAAATAAATAAATAAACAAATATACTACTACTAATAATAATAAACACACAGACAAATCCTTCTACCACTTCCCTCCTTTATATTCTCAACAAAAGATTAAGACCAATACTCTAAGCCAGTGTTATAAGCAACACACCAAATATTAGTTGTAGATCCAGGGTTCCTTAATATTTCTTCCCGCCTAGGAAAAGTCATCATAAACACTTACAGACCAAAATGACAAGAAGATACTTAGTATAAAAAAAAGAAAAAAAAAAAACACATACACACACTTATAACAATTCCTACTTCCATTTACCATTTGTATATGACTTACCAAACCCAGAGCATATGAACCACCTAGGAACTCTTCCAACACCTAACAGGACACTACTAGCTACACACCCCATCAGAAAAGAAAAAATAAATAAATAAATAAAACAAATAAATAGAATTTCCACTACCAAATAATTCACACCAACAATTGACCTCCCCTCCCTTATTAACGACCTGAAGATGGTCTAAAAGACCGAAACGTTATAACGTCGACATCACCACCTACTATGAACATCCATTTTGTACAACATTCCGTGTTTGTCTACCTTTCTCCACATACTGTCGGATTAGTTTCCTCTTATTTCTCTCTCTCTCTCTCTATCATATATATATATATATATATATATATATATACATACACACACACACACACACACACACACAGAAACTAAGAAAAAGCAGAAGTGGTTTTATTTCCTATGTTTTCAAGTTGTATTTCTTACTATATACAGATATTACATCCAATACAATTAGGGCCAGGTTAGCTCAGTCGGTAGAACGTTCAGCTAGAAGCCACAAGGTTCCTAGTTTGATACTGGCCCTCGCCAACTCAGCGTATGAGTAGCACAGTGATCGGTGCAGTAAAGTAAGGAGCTGATGGTAGGTGTGGCGCTCCACCTCAGACGCAAAAACAATCTCCTTGGTCTAGCGCTAGTGAAAAGGGGACGACGACTTTACTTACTTATATATTATATATATATATATATATATATATTTATAATACACATGCACACAAACATATATAGATACTTGTAACTGGGATTGGTTAAAGAAAAAAAAATTAATATACTTATAAATTAAGATCAACATGCTCTTTGTCAATCCCTAAAAAATATTTCCCTTCCCTTGAAAATTCTTTAAAAAGGGCTAATGACTTCACCTATTAGTCCACCTCTGTTTCATTCATTTAATTTTTCCACCCCTTAAAAAAAAAAAAAAAAAAAAAAAAAAAAAAGGTCCCTCATTTCTTTCCTGTTTACCCTTTGATGTACACCCACCTCTGCCGAGACTTCTAAGGGAGAGTGAGAGAGCGAATAACCAATCCCAACTTAAAAAAAAAAAATTTAGGTCTAGGAATTGTGCAAGTTTCTTTGAAATATAGATATATTTTTGGTTTGGTTGGTTGGTTGGGTTTTATGGCCTGTCAACTGCTTGGGTCATTTTATGCCGAATACTTCTATTGGTAAAAAAAAATGTTTAATGTTGACAAAGTTTTGAAATAATTTCATTTTTAATGGATAATACAATTTTGTTTATAAACTCATGTTTTCTATTTAACCCATAGATGGGACCCTAACAGGTACTACCACTCTGGGTCAGAGTGGACCAGGGAGCAATGGTGATGAAGGGGTGCTCCACATTCCCCAAACCTCCAAAACTGGAACCTCACCATCAGATAGAGTTTAACTTCATTCCCAGAACATGCAGACCTGCAGCCACCGCCTTCTAGCACCCGTATGATAAAAAGGGGTTGGGGATTGCCATAAGAGCAATAGGGTTGGAGCAATTGATCGGAGGGGGCCTCTCCGACCGCCCGTCTAGCCCAAGATAGGGACAAAGTGGAGTATTGCAAGTCATGAACTGCTCATCCACCTGGGTTCTATCCTTAAGCATCACGGGTTGCCACCCACGGCCAACAGGTGGGCCCATTGGGGGAGTCTTACCCCTCTGCAGAGGTACAGTCGGTGCATTCTAACGCCCCACCGACAGGGCGTTTTTTCTTTTGTTTTATAAACTGGTGAAAATAATTTTCCTTAACTTCATAGGGGAAGAATTGGAGTTTGATAGCACTTTAGCTGATTTAGGTGGACATTGACAAATTCAGAATTTAATCAGTTCAACTTGCAATTTCTCACATATTTCTGGTTCATTCTTAAAAATATTTATATGGTTGGAAAGAAAAGAAAAGATCTTTCTATATAATTTGTATATGTTTTTATCTATTGAATTTTTTAATTTTTTATTGTGAGTTAAAACGGTATTTTGTTTTGAATAGCTGAAAATACAAAATATGAATTTTTTTTTAAGACTAAATTTTTTATGTTATTTTGTTTTTCAAAATCAAAGTGGTTAATATTTATCAATATTCTTGAAATTGTAACCTCAATTAGAAGACACCTTAAACTATAACAAGGAACTTCTTATTTTCTTCTCCGACCCATTGAAGAAAAAATATAAGTGACCAATGCTAATAGGATCCAACGAGCAAATCATAGGATATCAACCATAAATAACTATACCCCTACTATTAAAGTATTAGTGGAGGTTAACCATTTTTTACTCCACACACTACCTCAAAAGCTATAAAAAATTTTTTAAAAAATCAATGTTCAGTGTATCTGAAAGGGGGATAGACTCCCTCGGTGTTTGGCTGATACCGACAATAAGTCACTCTATATACTTTTTTTTTCTTTTTTACTATACTTAACTCTTTGCCTACTTTAAACTGCTGACAGCAGCTCTCACACCACTACAATCCTACTGTAAATTGCTGACAGCAGCTCTCACATGTGTCACTTGTTTAAACTGGAAATTCACTACATGAACGCTCTTACCATCTTTTGTTTTGTCTGTGAACCAACCCTGAGATTGGTACTTAGGGAACCAGTTCAAAAGAAAATTTGGTATAGCCATGTGTGTGTGTGTGGGGGGGTTTGGTAGTCAAAAAGTTACCATATTTGACAGCATATAGGACACACTTTTTTCTCCAAAATTTTGGCTCAATATATTGCCCTGGGTCTTATACATTGTAGGTGAAGTTTGAGACCTCCCGTAGGCCTAGGCTAGTCTTCTCTATGATGCTCACTAACCCAGCTCACGCTCAGTACTTTTACCTACCCTAAACTCCATTCATCCTTATTTTATTGCTGGTATTGTTATATTCAAGGTTAACAGGAGCGTATGGTAGACTGTTTTCAATAATATATGCTTAAATACATGAAAAACCTTTTTTCATGAATCTGACCTGCTGAAATGGGGGTGCGTCTTATATGCCGTCAAATGGTAAATAAATAAAAAAAGTATAATAATCAGATTTTTTAAAAACAAACAAACAAACCAGTAAGTTGATCATTGAAATAATAAAGTTAATTTTCTAGTGTCAGGTACGTGAAGTTTTTTCTTCTCTTTTTTTTTTTTACGTTTCTATTAGGCTACTGGAAACATCTCCAAGCAGGACATATGCTCAAATATTAAACACATTAATAACCCGGCCTTCGGGGCAGGGGGTCTGGTGTGCTTTTGCCACTGGACCTGTGTTATTAATTAACAATGTTGATCCCAGGGGCCTCCCAGGCAACCACCTGACCCCTTGATTTAAAGGAGCAAGACTGGGTTTAATTGCCCAGTGCCGGGTGCCCCCTTAAAGGGGAATGCCAATGGGATCAACACATTTTTTGTGCCTACCACCCATGAGCTTCAGCTTGTGGGTGGGACCACATAAAAATGTCCTTGTGTCACGCCTCATAATAAGTGGGATGAGAGGCAAATACTCAAATGTAAGACATAAGAGTCAGATTTAAAATGCTCCAAAATTCCACCCCATAACAAGCAAGCCATTAGCGATATAAAACCTTGACACAAATGGGCCTTTCGGACCTGTGTTTGTTAATGTAAATTAACAACGTTGATCCCAGGGGGCTATCTCTCCAGGCAACACCTGCCCCCTTGATTTAAAGGGGCATGGCTTGGTTTATTGCCCAGTGCCAGAGGCGCACCCATTGAGGTAGAATGCCAACGGTATCAATGCATTTTTGTGCCAACCACCCATGAGCTTGACACAAATGGGCCTTTCGGGGCCTGTGTTTGTTAATGTAAATTAACAAACACAGATCCCGGGGGCTATCCCCTCCAGGCAACACCTACCCCTTTGATTTAAAGGGGCATGGCTGGGTTTATTGCCCAGTGCCAGAGGCGCACCCCCTGAAGGGGAATGCCGACGGGATCAACGCATTTTTTGTGGGTGGGACCACATAAAAATGTCCTTGTGTCACGCCCTCATAAAAAGTGGGATGAGAGGCAAATACTCAAATGTAAGACATAAGAGATTTAAAATGCTCCAAAATTCCACCCCATAACAAGCCAGCCATTAGTGACATAAAAAAAACCTTGACACAAATAATAGCAAAACAATCTTTATGTCCTAATTTTGAGTAATTGTATCCAGCTGAAATCTGAAACTTAAAACTTGTTTTCAAATTATTTACAGGTCTCGAAGTATTGTCCTCATCTTGTACAGCTCCCATCTAGCCCCCCCCCCCCGCCACCGTTAGAGTCCAAGTGGTGCAGCCATACAGTAGCACTGACATGACTATAGCTTGGAACAATTTTGCTTGATCTTATCAGAGATCAGATTTTCATATGATCAATAATCTATTTATAGCAGTACATGCACTTCCTATGCATATATTGACACCACTTTCTGTAGATGAGATATTACTACCTATTAAACCAGGTAATTCATTTTTTCAAAATAAAATTTTTTTTCAAACTGACATCTGGGGAAAAAATTTTTAAAAAAAAGAAAAAAAAAAAAAAGTCTGGCACATCCGTACTTTCTGAAAATAATCATCAGTATCGTATGTAATGGCCAAAAGAAAAAACACTGGGGAATTTTCTAAGTTGTATATGTAGAAAGTGCTCAATACATTAAGTAGAGCATGATTATAAGGATCCACATGAGTCAGACACTATCTACCTAGATTTCACCTATATATATATATATATATATAAGAACTCTCTCGTCGATTTTCGACGCATGAGTGTTCATCCAGTGAACAACCAACACAGTGATTTGTTTATAGTGGTGAAGGCTTGTGTAGGACCATTCCACACTTTTTGCCACAGTCCATAGGAAAGAATTGGTGCATCAAGGAATGCCATGAACCCAATCAACGACTGACCTCAGGAATTTTGAATTCAGAGTTATCCCTCTCCTAGACTGGTTACCTACCCAAGGTTAAAGAGCCCAGTCTGCCCACTATTTAACCCATAGCTGGAGGGAGAATATATGGATTCATACCTTTCCCAAGTGTATTAGCGCTATGTGAAATGCCAACAGCTTCGTCTAGGAATTGAACTCGAACCGACGAGTCCATTTTCCACGACTAACCACTAGCCCACGCGCCTCCATATATATATATATATATATATATATATTGAAAAACAAAAACCTGGATTAAATG
Source organism: Doryteuthis pealeii (assembly GCA_023376005.1). NCBI lineage: Eukaryota > Metazoa > Mollusca > Cephalopoda > Myopsida > Loliginidae > Doryteuthis > Doryteuthis pealeii. The sequence goes on from CM042157.1 coordinate 63,516,911, forward strand.
GATATCTTACCCTTGTAAAATTCTGTTGAGAAATGATTAGAACATCTATTGTAGTCAATTCTGTCTATTTCATTTCTGGTTTTAGATGTAATTTAGGTTATATTTAAATTAGAGATAACAGTCAGCTGCTAATTTAAAAAATAATTCTTCAATAGTAAAATAAAATATATATATATATATATTGAAAATTGGAAAATCAAAGTATTACTACCTAGGTATGTAAAAATAAATAAAATAGTAATAAAGAATTAAGATAAAAAATAAACTTAACACATTTCTCTAATGATGCTAAAAATAAAAGGACCTGATAGGTTTAAAAAATTTTTTTTTTGTTATTTGCTCGTTTTTATGATCCAACTTCTGCAAAGGTGTAGAACGGTCACTTTCGCTTCCACATCGCATTGCGTGCGGACACATTTTCAAGAGTTCCTGTAGAGCAGGGATCACCAATCTTTTTTCACGGTGGGCCTGATAATTTAGGTGACCCCTGCTGTGGAAGGATCATGAAGTAAGTACAATACTTTCTTCCATCTCAGAACCCTGCTGATTTGAGCTCCACCATTACTATGTTGGCAAAGTGGCCTATTGTCAGTATAAACTGAACAGCGAGGGAGTCTCTCCTCTTTTCACTAGCACTAAACCAGGGAGATTGTTTTTGCTGAGGTGGAGCGCCACACCCACCGCCAGTTCTCCACTTTATCGCACAGATCAGATTACCAAATCTGTGCTACTATTACATTGAGTTAGCAGGGACTGGTATCGAACAAGGAACCTTGTGATTATTATGCGGGTGCTCTACCGACCGAACTAATCTTGCCCCGCTACTACTATTCCGTTAATATCATAAACTTACTGCTGCCCCCACGTCTATATCACACCTATATATTCTGTATCATTTTGGCAATTTTGATTTTGGTATTGATTTCATTTTTTTCTCCCCTCTTTGATGCTGGGATTTTTGAGTTCAGTTTTGGTTTTTAATTTTGTATTTTTTCTTTCTAAGGATATTATCCATTTTCTTGTGTAATGTCTCACCATTAGATGCAGGTTAGTGTTGTACTCAGTGAACCCCTTTTGGAGGAGGCCTCACTCCTCTACAGGGGGATACAATCAGTGTATACTAAGCCCTGCCAACAGTGACCAAAATCGCTAGGCAAGAATACTCCTTTCATGTATATTCACTTCTCGTACTCATTTCTAAATGACATAACTTAAAACTCCTCTTTTGATGTCTAAGAACCTTCAATAGCTCTTAACATTTTTATAACCATTCTATTCAATTGCTTTTAATAAAAATGTTGGATCAAGTCTCCAATAAGGCACCCCAAATCATCAACTTAATGAAAGGTTCACATTTTAACTCGTCACTGGTAACTTCCGCTTCCAAATTTTTGTAAAAAAATGATTTTAATCAGAAGTTTATGCAGATATTGGACTTATGATAAAATAAATAAATAGTTCATGTTATTATTAACAGACAAAATACACATTTTCATATTAAAGTAATTGTTTGTTTTTTTAATAGATGAATACTTTTTTTAATTTTTGAAAATATTAATTTCTAATTTGATCACATGGTTGGTAAATGTAATCAAATTAAAATTCAATAGCAAAATCTTTCTTTTTTAAATAAATACTTTTTAATCAGAAGTTTATCAATATTTTTCAACACTTACGATAAATTTAAAAAAAAAAAAAAACTAATAAAATGAAAGACGTTTTTATACTAAAATAGTTTTTACTTAATCAGAAGAGAAATGCTAATTGCATTTCTCTAAATAAAAATAGTATTTATTTACAAAATATTTTTCATGTTTATTTAAATACAAGGATGTTCCTAGAAATAGTATCACAATTTGTAAAATTTGTTTTTGTCAGATACAATATAAGTGCAAAAAATCATCTGTTCATTTATTTTCAAATATTTGAAAGCAGAAGTTACCGGTGACGAGTTAAAATATGAACCTTTCATTAACTTGATGATTTGGGGTGCCTATTGTAGACTTGATCCAAAATTTCTTCTAGATTTAATTGTATATCCATTTATTATGGTTTGAAATACCATAATCTTTCAACACTGGATATGTTGAGTTTTGATTTTTTCGGACTGTTGTCCTCATCTTTATTGTGGTATATATAAACAACATTTTGGCTGCTGTATCATCAGATCTTCCTCAAGTTTTCCCTGTGTATCTCAGCATAACAATGACCCAACCTGGGAAATCATTTTTAATAGTTGGACTGTGGATCAAAAAGGCGTTGAAAGAACTTTCAAAGATCTCATCTTATTATAATGGAGATTGTGTGTTTCTCTGTAACCAAAACTATATTCCTATTCAAGTCACAACTCCCTTTGTTATTTACGTCACATTCTCAATGATTTTATTTTTATTTAAACTTCAATTATTAATAAACCTTGTTTTACATTATTAATACTTTTGGCCTTATCTACATGATAATAGCATGCAATTGTATTTATATATATAACAAAATAGCGGTTTACAGTGTGAATGGGAAGGCTAATTTGCATATTGATATTAAAAAATTGATTTTATTAATTATGTGCTTAGTATTATTGATTTCTAATTGTTTGGTTTTATCTAAATGAATATGAGCAAAAATTTCGGAAATAAATCTTAAAAGAAATCGAAGAAGAAATAACTGTAATTTTATTCTTTACTTCCTATTCTAACTAAATAGTTAAATTAGAAAGATTTAGCCATGAAAGACGGGAGTGGTGGAAGGGTAAGTTTTAGTCGTTCTATTTTTCAATTATACCCCCTTGTTTCAAATCTTTTTATTTGCATTCTTATTTAGTTTAATTAGACTTTCTAATATAATATTCTATTACATTAAAACTTAAATACTTGCACCCGGAGGGTGCATATATTTGCTAGTTCAAATAATGACGTCATTGTCTTTTGCCTATCATTTTGACACGTGCCACAAGAAAAATCATAATCATTTAAACTAGTCAAACTATTGAAAATGATTTCCCAGGTTGGGTCATTGTTATGCTGGAATATACAGAGAAAACCTGAGAAAGGCCAGAGGATACAGCAGCTGAAATGTGTTTATACATACCACAATAAAGATGAGGACAACAGTAAAAAAAAAAATAATAAATAAATAAATAAATAAATAAATAAATAAAAATTATACACATCAAGCCTCATCTTAAAAATACAGACAAATAATATCAAATGGATATGTTAAGTTTTGATAATAATAATAATTTTTAATGGCATTTCAATCTCAGAATATAATATAGTTTTTGTGCCCCTGAAGTTACAGGACTGTAAAGTCCAATGTTAGAAAAACATTCTCGACCACAGATGTCGCATGTGAAGGCTGTCCCTGAAGATGTTGATGTGCCGGCGCTTTGTTGCCGCTGCTTTATTCTGGACCTCCTAGCTACAAGGTAACTTGCGCCAGAGTGACTTCAGACATGAACAGTCTTCTAACGAGAGCCTGCTGCCGAGGGCGGTCCTGAGCCAAATTTTCCCAGCTGGAAGGGGCAATGCCAAAGCACTTGCAATCGTTCTTGAAACACAGCTGGGGGCGACCAATCTGTCTCTTACCAGACGAAAGCTCTGCATAAAGGGTCTCCTTTGGTATTCATCCATCATCCATTCAGCGGATATTACCCAGCCATTGAAGACGACACTGTCTCAGTAGAGAACACAAGCTGGGGAGTTGAGCTCTCTTTAGAACTGCTGTGTTTGTGATCCTGTCCCTCCAGCTGATGCCCAGTATTCGTCTAAGGCAGCAAAGGTAAAAGCCATTCAACCGCCGCTCTTGGTGGGAGTACAGGGTCCATGTTTCACAAATAATATCGAATGGATATGTTAAGTTTTGATAATAATAATAATAATAAAGGCTTAAAAAGTGAAGAAAATTTGGGGGATTTGATTTCTTTGATAAAATAATCAATATTTAATGACTTGGCTTTTTGAAACTAAAAAGCCAAAATATCTAATACTATTGACTTGAGTAATGCCTTAGTTACCTCCCTTATAAGAACCCTGACTAGGTCAGGTATCAATATTTATTTTTTTTCTTTGTAAAGCCTATTTACTATTTTTTCTCAAAAAAAAAAAAAAAAAATCACAGAAGAAAAGTTTCTAAAAATTAACTAATAAAACTGGCTAATATGTAAATAAATAAATAAATAAAAGCAATACATCACTGAATATAAAATAACTAAAATTCCCATGTTTGTGTGTATATACATACACACAGACATACATTATATATACACACACACTACACATTATACACGCAAACACACCTTTATCAGAAAAATCAATAACCAAGTTTAGTGTGTTTCTTAGTTAGAATCATATTAAGGTGTATGCAAGATTTCAAATCTGAATTAAGTCTCTTTTTGGAGTTATACATTGATACGTACATACCAAACTTTCTTTTTATATATATATATATATATATATATATATATATATATATATATATATATATACACACATATATATATATATACACACACACACACATATATATATATAAGAAAGATTCAGTATGTTTGTACAACAATCAAACACATACTTTTTTATAGGAAAATTTAGTGAGACCAGCAAAGACCAAACATCAATAAAATTCACACCCAATTTTTGTTCGAGAGGGGATTAAACATTTTACCCCTAATTTTCTATAAAAAAAGCTAAATAAAAATATAATAAGGTATAAATCAATGATATATTAAAAAAACTAATTTTAACAAATGATTAAAACATAAAAATTAATAAAGGATAAAATATAATAAAAAGACAAAAGAAAAAATACAAACAAACAAGAATAATAATAAAAACAAACAACTTAAAGCAATATATAAAGAATAAAACAAATATATATAAAAATATAAATTTTCATTAATCTATATATAAATATACAGGACAAAATGTGACCTGTTCAGTAGATAATTGGGATTATGGAAAAGTGAGTTTGCAAAGTGAATTAAATTTTTTTTTAATAAATACAGTTGTGAAATTTAAAAAATAAAAAATATTAAATCATTTTGTAAGATTTCTAAAAAAAGGAAACATTTTACCTAATTTAAGCTATAGGCTGGCTGCTTATGAAATTTAACATACAATATATTTCACACACTCTTTATGCTCACAGAGAAACTAACATATATAACGAGGAAGTAATCAAGATATACATAGAGGTGGAAAGTGATAGGCAGAATGTATAGTAAGAGATGGGTCAGTTTTTGACTTAATTGCAAATTACAACTAATTAGTACCAATTAAAATGGATTTTTTTCAAACCTAACTCAATCCTAGAACTAAAGAATATTTTGATATGAATTTTGTGTCATCAAACTAAATAGGAAAAAAGCCTTTAGCAAACAATCATTAATTCACTCAGCTTTAGTATAATAACAGATATAAGAGATTTAGTTTTAACTTTAAATCCCAGGCAAAATCAGGTCGCTCTGGGAGTTTGTGCTAAAGGTCATTTGTTTTTGTTTTTTAAATCATTTGAATTCTTGATGAATTCCGATAACTATGATATGCTAATTTCAATTCTTAACTCCTTCCTAAATAAGTAAAGTAAGTAAAGTTGTTGGGGGTGGCCTAAAGTCAGTATCAGCCAATCAGCAAGGGAGTCTATCCCTTTTTTACTAGCGCTAGACCAAAGAGATTGTTTTTGCGTCTGAGGCAGAGTGCCACACCTACCATCAGATCCCTGTGCTACTCATACGCCAAGTTGGCGAGGGCCAGTATCGAACTACGAACCTTGTGGTTTCAAGCCGACCATTCTACCGACTGAGCTAAGATATATAAATATCATCATAGATTGAATACAAACAAAATGATGTGGTGGCCATTTTCTTTCCCCATTTTAAGATGACCTTTCAACGCATGAAAGATTAAAAAGCACTCCCATGGAAAATGAAAATGTTTAGACAAATGCACATTATAAACACTCATTAAGTACATCTCATTAATCCTATATATATATATATATATATATATATATCTAGATCAGTCATCCACAGACATGTTTCGATGTTTACATCTCATCAGTGCAGCTCAACTTTTTTAACAGCTACCTCAAGCCGGGAGCGAAACACAACAGAATTTTCGTCTGCCAATCTCCTTACTCTTATGGCCGTCGGTGACTGTCAGTCAGGGGCAAACAATTAATTGATACATACTTCAGGATGTATGTTTTTTTTTACAATCACCAGAGAACTCAAGTCTGTAAACAACAGGTGAGTAAATATATATATATATATATATATACACACACACACATGTAGAATTAAACAAAAGACATCTCCTGTTTAACAATTTTATTTTTGATCTTTGAGTTTTCTGGCCAACTTTTTAATGTTTGGGTGGACTTCGTGGATAAGTCCAAAGTTCAAGTCCCGAGTACTTTCGGCACTTCGAAGTGCCATCATCAGGGGTGATGTGTTCCAGTTTATATATATATATATATATTATATATATATATATATATATATATATTATATACACACACACACACACACACACACACACACACACACACACAGGTGTCCATAAAGTCTCTTTAACTTGTTCTCCGGATATCATTTCCCTGGACCTCTTTCTGTGGGGTTATGCTAAAGATATCATGTATCAAACAAAGATACGAGACATCACTGACCTAAAGCAAAAGATCATTAATTCCGCTGTGATCATTAATGAGGCTATGCTACAGTGAACATGACAAGAAATCGAGTACCGACTTAATGTACTTTGTGGAAATAATAGTATCTTTGTAGGGGTGTATTAAACGAGGCAACTAAACTTCAATATGTACTCTTCATTTTGTAATAATTTTCACATATTTGTCTGTTCATTTGATTTTGCAATATTTTTTTAAAGTTGTAAAGAAACTTCATAGACACCCTATATATATATTTGCCAAAACGTAACACATTCAAGAAATCTAAAATAACATTCAAGAAATCTAAAAAAACTACCGTATTTGACAGCATATAGGACGCACTTTTTATTGAAAATTTTGGCTTAAAAAATTGCCTTGCATCTTATACATGGTAGGTGAAGTTTGAGACCTCCCGTAGGCCTAGGCTAATCTTCTCTATGATGCTCACTAACCCAGCTTATGCTCAGTACTTTTACCTACCCTAAATTCCATGTATCCTTATTTTATTGCTGGTATTGTTATAATCAAGGTTAACAGGAGCATATGGTGGCGAAGATAACAATATATGCTTAAATACACTAAAAACTTTTTTTCCTGAATATGACCTGCTGAAATGGGGGTGCGTCTTATATGCCTGTGTGTCTTATATGCCGTCAAATATGGTAATTCTTTATAGAAGTCTAACTTAATAAGGACTGCTTAAAAAAATTTTTTTTTAAATAAAAAAAATTTACCAACCCCTCTACATGAGTAGGATGTAACAATTATTTAATTGGATTTTAACAGGTTTTAATTCATTTTTTTTCTCTTTCCAAGACTGGTTACCTAACCAAGGTTTAAAGGGATCATTATCCCCAAAGTTTCATAGAATGACAAGTAATTGTTAGTGCCATATAGTACCTAAATAATGAGAATAGAATCATTTGTTTTTCCTACAAATAATGTCTGACGAAACCTTGGAAGAGAGAAACAATGAGATCTCACAGGACTTGTTAATTCAACCTAGCAATTGGTACTGTTCACCTTGTATCTTTGATTAGTAAAACCTTTATCCCTACTTTAATACTCAGCGTGTTTCTTACTATTATTTCTGTTAACTTTGATAGTTGAGTTACACAGACCGTGATTTTAACAGAGATGCTAAATCCACTATAAGAGAGAAGACAGAAAAAAGGTTTATCAAAGCTTGACATCAATTCTAGACAATCATAAAGATAGATGGATATTATATCTAGAAACCCTTTCCCCAAAAGGTATTTTCCCCTATCCTTAATACTTTCCTGTTTGTTATTTCTCTTAACTCGGGATTGTGGAGTAGACAGACCACCCCCACAAGATGGACTAGTCTGAGGACTATTTAGCAGCGAGCTCTCTGTGCTGAGAGAGCAGCTTAAGAGCAATTTACGACTAACTGTATTTTACCTTAGTCAACTATGTACCATATTTCTTCTCAGAAATAAACCCTCTTATTATTTTACATGTGTCAGCCTTCCCTGATTTCAAGTTACAACAGTTGGTTTATTATTCAATAAACTAAGCTTTATTCACATTGTCTTTTCATTACAAAAAAATTTATTTTTTACTAGCAAATATATGCACCTTCCGGGGTGCAAGTATTTTAGCTGAATTTTATAATAAAATATGATATTAGATTAGAAAGGCTAATGAAACTGAATAAGAATGTAGATAAAAAAAATTTGAACAGAGGGGGTATGATTGAAAAATAGAACAACTTTGAAACTAACTCTTCCATCATTTTCCGTTACTCCCGTCTTTCATTGGTAAATTTTCCTAATTAAACTGTTTAGTTAAAATAGGAAGTAAAGAATAATATTACAGTTATTTCTTCTTGTTAAGGGATTTTTTAAAAGATTTATTGAAGAGATTTTTGCTCATATTCAATAAGATAAAATCAAACAATTAGAAATCAATAATACTAAGCATATATTTATTAAAATCAAATTTTAAATATCAATATGCAAATTAGCCTTCTCGTTCACACTGTAATCCGTTATTTTGTTGTATATATAAATACAATTGCATGTTATTAGTATGTAGATATGGCCAGCAGTATTAATAATTGAGGCTTGAATAAAAATGATTCATGGAGAATGTGATGTATAATAACAAAATGGATAGTGACTTGAGCAGTGATATAGTTTCGGTTACAGACAAACAAACACATAATCTCCATTATAATAAGATTACATTTGTAAATATTTATATACATTTATATTATATCTTTTATTTATATTATATTCATAAATAATATATTATATTTATAAATATCCATCCCATGTAATTTGTTCCTAATAAAATATTGAAATGTATATATTATTGGGTTTGAATGAAAATTAAATTCGATTACAACTGGTACGTCAGGTAAAAAGTTGCAGAAACCCTGGTCAGGTAAAAAGTTGCAGAAACCCTGGTTTAAACAAGACAAATATTGATATGTAATTCTTGTAATGATATTTTGGACTTGACCAAAGTACTCCAGTTCAAAGGATGGAATCAAATTATATGATTTACTCTGGCATAACAATTCTTCAGATGAACTCGGGGGAGGGGGTGTAGATAACAATTCTTCAGGTGAGCCAGATTGGGGTGACAATTTCTTTAGGTGACCCATATAAAGAGGTTCAATAATCAGACTATATATATTTACCCGCCCCTCCGTATAAGCAGGATATGACACAAAGTCATTTTTCATAGGTGGAATGTAACAGGTTTGAATTCAGACTATCTTTACCAAACCTTCCATACGAGCAGGATATACCAGTCATATGAATGACATTTTCTTAAGCAGAATTTATCAGTTTTGAATTCAGAGTTTTCCTTTTCTTAGGCTAGTTGCCTAATCAAGGGTAAAGAGCCCACTCTGACCTACTATTTACTCATAGCTGGATGCATACCTTTCTCAATGGCATTAGCAAAATGTAAACAGCTTGTCCAGGATTTGAACTTGGGTCTATAACCATTACACAATGCCCCTCAATTAAACTATAAGAATAATTATGATAATTTCAAAGATATAAAATAAAAAGTTTTTATATTATTTCCTGGTCTTTTTAATGACAATAGTAAAATCAGCAGAGTGGCCTATTGCCAGTATCAGCCGAACAGTAAGAGAGCCTATCCCCTTTCCACTAGCAATAGACCAGGCAGATTGTATTGCTGAGGTATTGCTACACCAACAGTCAGAACATTAGCCTAGGAATTGCAAGGTTCTGTGTTTGATACTGGTCCCCGCCAACTCAGCACATGATTAGCACAGCTTAAGTAATCTGATCTGTGCAGTAAAGTGGGGAGCTGACAGTAGATGTGGCGCTCATCCTTAGCGAAACAATCTCCCTGATCTAGCGCTAGTGAAAAGGGGATAGACTTCTTTGATGTTCAGCTGATAATAATCCTCTCTGCAGACTTTATCTTTACTTTAATGACAATATAATTTATGTGGCTTGCAGGCTGAATTTTCTTTAATATATAAATCCAACCTGGTGTTCCATGAAAGACGGGATGGGGAAGGGTAAGTTTTAGTCGTTCTATTTTTCAATTATACCCCCTTGTTTCAAATCTTTTTATTTGCATTCTTATTTAGTTAATTGACTTCTAATATAATATTCTATTACATTAAAATTAAATACTTGCACCCGGAGGGTGCATATATTTGCTAGTCAATAATGACGTCATTGTCTTTTGCCTATCATTTTGACACGGCCACAAGAAAAATCATAATCATTTAAACTAGTCAAACTATTGAAAATGATTTCCCAGGTTGGGTCATTGTTATGCTGGAATATACAGAAGAAACCTGAAGAAGGCCAGAGGATACAGCAGCTGAAATGTGTTTATACATACCACAAATAAGATGAGGACAACAGTAAAAAAAAATATAAAAAAAATAAATAAATAAATAAATAAAAATTATACACATCAAGCCTCATCTTAAAAATACAGACAAATAATATTCAACATGGATATGTTAAGTTTTGATAATAAATTAATTTTTAATGGCATTTCAAGTCTCAGAATATAATATAGTTTTGTGCCCCTGAAGTTACAGGACCGTAAAGTCCAATGTTAGAAAAACATCTCCGACCACAGATGTCGCATGTGAAGGCTGTCCCTGAAGATGTTGATGTGCCGGGCATTTGTTGCCGCCTTTATTCTTGGACCTCCTAGCTCAGTAACTTGCCAGAGTGACTTCAGACATGAACAGTCCTCTAACGAGACCTGTGTCGAGGGCGGTCCTGAGCCAAATTTTCCCAGCTGGAAGGGCAATGCCAAAGCACTTGCAATCGTTCTTGAAACACAGCTGGGGCGACCAATCTGTCTCTTACGACGAAAGCTCTGCATAGGTCTCCTTGGATTCATCCATCATCCATTCAGCGGATATTACCCAGCCATTGAAGACGACACTGTCTCAGTAGAGAACACAAGCTGGGAGTTGAGCTACTCTTTAGAACTGCTGTGTTTGTGATCCTGTCCCTCCAGCTGATGCCCAGTATTGTCTAAGGCAGCAAAGGTAAAAGCCATTAACGCCCGCTCTTGGTGGGAGTACAGGGTCCATGTTTCACTAAATATATCGAATGGATATGTTAAGTTTGATAATAATATATAATAATTAAAAGTTAAAAAGTGAAGAAAATTTGGGGATTTGATTTCTTTGATAAAATAATCAATATTTAATGACTTGGCTTTTTGAAACTAAAAAGCCGAAATATCTAATACTATTGACTTGAGTAATGCCTTAGTTACCTCCTTATAAGAACCCTGACTAGGTCAGGTATCAATATTTATTTTTTTTCTTGTTAAAGCCTATTTACTATTTTTCTCAAAAAAAAAAAAAAAAAAATCACAGAAGAAAAGTTTCTAAAAATTAACTAATAAAACTGGCTAATATGTAAAAAATAAATAAATAAAAGCAATACATCACTGAATATAAATAACTAAAATTCCCATGTTTGTGTGTATATACATACACACAGAACATACATTTATATATACAACACACACTACACACATTATACACGCAAACACACCTTTATCAGAAAAATCAATAACCAAGTTTATGGTGTTTCTTTAGTTAAGAATCATATTAAGGTGTATGCAGATTTCAAATCTGAATTAAGTCTCTTTTTGGATTATACATTGATACGTACATACCAAACTTTCTTTTATATATATATATATAATATTATATATATATATATATATATATATATAAAATATATATATATATACACACACCACACATATATATATATAAGAAAGATTCAGTATGTTTGTACAACAATCAAACACATACTTTTTTATAGGAAAATTTATGTGAGACCAGCAAAGACCAAACATCAATAAAATTCACACCCAATTTTTGTTCGAGAGGGGATTAAACATTTTTCCCCTAATTTTCTATAAAAAAGCTAAATAAAAATATAATAAGGTATAAATCAATGTATATTAAAAAAACTAATTTTAACAAATGATTAAAACATAAAAATTAATAAAGGATAAAATATAATAAAAGACAAAAGAAAAAATACAAACAAACAAAGAATAATAATAAAACAAACAACTTAAAGCAATATATAAAGAATAAAACAAATATATATAAAATATAAATTTCATTAATCTATATATAAATATACAGGACAAAATGTGACCTGTTCAGTAGATAATTGGGATTAGGAAAGTGAGTTTGCAAAGTGAATTAAATTTTTTTTTAATAAATACAGTTGTAAATTTAAAAAATAAAAAAATATTAAAATCATTTGTAAGATTTCTAAAAAAAGGAAACATTTTACCTAATTTAAGCTATAGGCTGGCTGCTTATGAAATTTAACATACAAATATTTTCACACATCTTTATGCTCACAGAGAAACTAACATTAAACGAGGAAGTAATCAAGATATACATAGAGGTGGAAAGTGATAGGCAGAATGTTATAGTAAGAGATGGGTCAGTTTTTGACTTAATTGCAAATTACAACTAATTAGTACCAATTAAAATGGATTTTTTTCAAACCTAACTCAATCCTAGACTAAAGAATATTTTGATATGAATTTTGTGTTCATCAAACTAAATAGAAAAAAAGCCTTTAGCAAACAATCATAATTCACTCAGCTTTAGTATAATAACAGATATAAGAGATTTAGTTTAACTTAAATCCCAGGCAAAATCAGGTCGCTCTGGGAGTTTGTGCTAAAGGTCATTTGTTTTGTTTTTTAAATCATTTGAATTCTTGATGAATTCCGATAACTATGATATGCTAATTTCAATTCTTACTCCTTCCTAAATAAGTAAAGTAAGTAAAGTTGTTGGGGTGGCCTAAAGTCAGTATCAGCATCAGCAAGGAGTCTATCCTTTTTTACTAGCGCTAGACCAAAGAGATTGTTTTTGCGTCTGAGGCAGAGTGCCACACCTACCATCAGATCCCTGTTGCTACTCATACGCCAAGTTGGCGAGGGCCAGTATCGAACTACGAACCTTGTGGTTTCAAGCGACCATTCTACCGAGCTGAGCTAAGATATATAAATATCATCATAGATTGAATACAAACAAAATGATGTGGTGGCCATTTTCTTTCCCCATTTTAAGATGACCTTCAACGCGAGAAAGATTAAAAAGCACTCCCATGGAAAATGAAAATTTTAGACAAATGCACATTATAAACACTCATTAAGTACATCTCATTAATCCTATATATATATATATATTATATATATTATATCTAGATCAGTCATCCACAGACATGTTTCGATGTTTACATCTCATCAGTGCAGCTCAACTTTTTAACAGCTACCTCAAGCCGGGAGCGAAACACAACAGAATTTTCGTCTGCAATCTCCTTACTCTTATGGCCGTCGGGGACTGTCAGTCAGGGGCAAACAATTAATTGATACATACTTCAGGTGTATGTTTTTTTTACAATCACCAGAGAACTCAAGTCTGTAAAAACAGGTGAGTAAATATATATATATATATATATATACACACACACACATGTAGAATTAAACAAAAGACATCTCCTGTTTAACAATTTTTATTTTTGATCTTTGAGTTTTCTGGCCAACTTTTAATGTTGTGTGGGACTTCGTGGATAAGTCCAAAGTTCAAGTCCCGAGTACTTTCGGCACTTCGAAGTGCCATCATCACAGGGTGATGTGTTCCAGTTTATAATATATATATATATATATATATATATATTATATATATAATATATACACACACACACACACAACCACACACACACAGCACACACAGGGGTCCATAAAGTCTCTTTAACTTGTTCTCCGGATATCATTTCCCTGGACCTCTTTCTGTGGGGTTATGCTAAAGATATCATGTATCAAACAAAGATACGAGACATCACGACCTAAAGCAAAAGATCATAATTCGCGCTGTGATCATTAATGAGGCTATGCTTACAGTGAACATGACAAGAAATCGAGTACCGACCTAATGTACTTTGTGGAAATAATAGTATCTTTGTAGGGGTGTATTAAACGAGGCAACTAAACTTCATATGTACTCTTCATTTGTTAATAATTTCACATATTTGTCTGTTCATTTGATTTTGCAATATTTTTTTTAAAGTTGTAAAGAAACTTCATAGACACCCTATTATATATATTTGCCAAAACGTAACACATTCAAGAAATCTAAAATAACATTCAAGGAAATCTAAAAAAACTACCGTATTTGACAGCATATAGGACGCACTTTTTATTGAAAATTTTGGCTTAAAAAATTGGCTTGCATCTTATACATGGTAGGGTGAAGTTTGAGACCTCCGTAGGCCTAGGCTAATCTTCTCTATGATGCTCACTAACCCAGCTTATGCTCAGTACTTTACCTACCCTAAATTCCATGTATCCTTATTTTATTGCTTGGTATTGTTATAATCAAGAAGTTAACAGAGCATATGGTGGCGAAGATAACAATATATGCTTAAATACACTAAAAACTTTTTTTCCTGAATATGACCTGCTGAAATGGGGTGCGTCTTATAGCCTGTGTGTCTTATATGCGTCAAATATGGTAATTCTTTATAGAAGTCTAACTTAATAAGGACTGCTTAAAAAAATTTTTTTTTAATAAAAAAAATTTACCAACCCTCTACATGAGTAGGATGTAACAATTATTTAATTGGGATTTTAACAGGTTTTAATTCATTTTTTTTCTCTTTCCAAGACTGGTTACCTAACCAAGGTTTAAAGGGATCTTATCCCAAAGTTTCATAGAATGACAAGTAATGTGTTAGTGCCATATAGTACCTAAATAATGAGAATAGAATCATTTGTTTTTCCTACAAATAATGTCTGACGAAACCTTGGAAGAGAGAAACAATGAGATCTCACAGGACTTGTTAATTCAACCTAGCAATTGGTACTGTTCACCTTGTATCTTTGATTAGTAAAACCTTTATCCCTACTTTAATACTCAGCGTCGTTTCTTACTATTATTTCTGTTAACTTTGATAGTTGAGTTACACAGACCGTTTATGTAACTCAGAACCCTGCTGACTTGAGCTCCACCATTACTATGTTGGCAAAGTGGCCTATTGTCAGTATAAACTGAACAGCGAGGGAGTCTCTCCTCTTTTCACTAGCACTAAACCAGGGAGATTGTTTTTGCTGAGGTGGAGCGCTACACCCACCGCCAGTTCTCCACTTTATCGCACAGATCAGATTACCAAATCTGTGCTACTATTACATTGAGTTAGCAGGGACTGGTATCGAACAAGGAACCTTGTGATTATTATGCGGGTGCTCTACCGACCGAACTAATCTTGCCCCGCTACTACTATTCCGTTAATATCATAAACTTACTGCTGCCCCCACGTCTATATCACACCTATATATTCTGTATCATTTGGCAATTTTGATTTTGGTATTGATTTAATTTTTTTCTCCCCTCTTTGATGCTGGGATTTTTAAGTTCAGTTTTGGTTTTTAATTTTGTATTTTTCTTTCTAAGGATATATCCATTTTCTTGTGTAATGTCTCACCATTAGATGCAGGTTAGTGTTGTACTCAGGGCACCCCTTTTGGAGGAGGCCTCACTCCTCTACAGGGGGATACAATCAGTGTATACTAAGCCCTGCCAACAGTGACCAAAATCGCTAGGCAAGAATACTCCTTTCATGTATATTCACGTCACAAACTCATTTCTATATGACATAACTTAAAACTCCTCTTTTGATGTCTAAGAACCTTCAATAGCTCTTAACATTTTTATAACCATTCTATTCAATTGCTTTTAATAAAAATGTTGGATCAAGTCTCCAATAGGCACCCCAAATCATCAACTTAATGAAAGGTTCACATTTTAACTCGTCACCAGTAACTTTAGCTTCCAAATTTTTGTAAACAAATGATTTTAATCAGAAGTTTATGCAGATATTAGACTTATGATAAAATAAATAAATAGTTCATGTTATTATTAACAGACAAAATACACATTTTCATATTAAAGTAATTGTTTGTTTTTTAATAGATGAATACTTTTTTAATTTTTGAAAATATTAATTTCTAATTTGATCACATGGTTGGTAAATGTAATCAAATTAAAATTCAATAGCAAAATCTTTCTTTTTAAATAAATACTTTAATCAGAAGTTTATCAATATTTTCAACACTTACGATAAATTTAAAAACAACAACAAACACAAACAAAACGAAAGACGTTTTTATACTAAAATAGTTTTTACTTAATCAGAAGAGAAATGCAATTATGTTTATCTCAATAAAAATAGTTTTTATTTACAAAATATTTTTTATGTTTATTTAAATACAAGGATTTTCTAGAAATAGTATCACAATTTGTAAAATTTGTTTTTGTCAGATACAATATAAGTGCAAAAAATCGTCTGTTCGTTTATTTTCAAATATTTGAAAGCAGAAGTTACCGGTGATGAGTTAAAATATGAACCTTTCATTAAGCTGATGATTTGGGGTGCCTATTGTAGACTTGATCCAAAATTTCTTCTAGATTTAATTGTATATCCATTTATTATGGTTTGGTGTAGATGTGTAAATCAGGCATCAGAGTTAGTGAATGTGCCTATGGGTGACTTGGTGTAATGAATTTTACATCATTGTCATTCTAGGGAAGAGGTAGTTAATTCACTGGAGCCATTTGTCATTGCCAGTCAAACAAAGAACTTGTTGATGAGTGTGACCATTGCTCATTTACTCAGGTGTGATAGTCTGTGGAGATTTTGGAAAACCTTCCTCTTAAGTGTGAGAGGGGTATAAAGTTTGGGGTAATCTAGTGTGACATTGCACTAAAGCTTTTTGTTATTAAAGGTGACTGGTAATTTCAGGATCTTGAGTGAAGTATTCATTAATGCAACAACACTGGATATGTTGAGTTTTGATTTTTTCGGACTGTTGTCCTCATCTTTATTGTGGTATATATAAACAACATTTTGGCTGCTGTATCATCAGATCTTCCTCAAGTTTTCCTTGTGTATCCCAGCATAACAATGACACAACCTGGGAAATCATTTTTAATAGTTGGACTGTGGATCAAACAGGCGTTGAAAGAACTTTCAAAGATCTCATCTTATTATAATGGAGATTGTGGGTTTCTCTGTAACCGAAACTATATTCCTATTCAAGTCACAACTCCCTTTGTTATTTACGTCACATTCTCAATGATTTTATTTATATTTAAACTTCAATTATTAATAAACCTTGTTTTACATTATTAATACTGTTGGCCTTATCTACATGATAATAGCATGCAATTGTATTTATATATATATAACAAAATAGTGGTTTACAGTGTGAATGGGAAGGCTAATTTGCATATTGATATTAAAAATTTGATTTTGATAATTATGTGCTTAGTATTATTGATTTCTAATTGTTTGGTTTTATCTAAATGAATATGAGCAAAAATTTCGGAAATAAATCTTAAAAGAAATCGAAGAAGAAATAACTAATTTTATTCTTTACTTCCTATTCTAACTAAATAGTTAAATTAGAAAGATTTAGCCATGAAAGACGGGAGTGGCGGAAGGGTAAGTTTTAGTCGTTCTATTTTTCGATTATACCCCCTTGTTTCAAATCTTTTTATTTGCATTCTTATTTAGTTTCGTTAGCCTAATATAATATAATATTCTATTACATTAAAAATTAAATACTTGCACCCGGAGGGTGCATATATTTGCTAGTTCAAATAATGATATCATTGTCTTTTGCATGCCTATCATTTTGACACGTGCCACAAGAAAAATCATAATCATTTAAACAACAGTCAAACTATTGAAAACGATTTCCCAGGTTGGGTCATTGTTATGCTGGAATATACAGGGAAAACCTGAGAAAGGCCAGAGGATACAGCAGCTGAAATGTTGTGTTTATACATACCACAATAAAGATGAGGACAACAGTAAAAAAAAATAATAAATAAATAAAAATTATACACATCAAGCCTCATCTTAAAAATACAGACAGATAATATCAAATGGATAGGTTAAGTTTTGATAATAATTATTTTTATTGGCATTTCAGTCTCAGAAGACTATAATATAGTTTTTGTGCCCCTGAAGTTACAGGACCGTAAAGTCCAATGTTAGAAAAACATTCTCGACCACAGATGTCGCATGTGAAGGCTGTCCCTGAAAATGTTGATGTGCTGGCACTTTGTTGCCGCCGCTTTCTTCTGGACCTCCTAGCTTCAGGGTGACTTCAGACATGAACAGTCCTCTAAAGAGAACCTGGTGTCGAGGGCGGTCCTGAGCCAAATTTTCCCAGCTGGAAGGGGCAATGCCAAAGCACTTGCAATCGTTCTTGAAACACAGCTGGGGGCGACCAATCTGTCTCTTACCAGATGAAAGCTCTGCATAAAGGGCATCCATCATCCATTCAGCGGATATTACCCAGCCATTGAAGACGACACTGTCTCAGTAGAGAACACAAGCTGGGGAGTTGAGCACTCTTTAGAACTGCTGTGTTTGTGATCCTGTCCCTCCAGCTGATGCCCAGTATTTGTCTAAGGCAGCAAAGGTAAAAGCCATTTAACTGCCGCTCTTGGTGGGAGTACAGGGTCCATGTTTCATAAATAATAATCGAATGGATATGTTAAGTTTTGATAATAATAATAATAATAATAATAATAATAATAATAAAGGCCTAAAAAGTGAAGAAAATTTGGGGGATTTGATTTCTTTGATAAAATAATCAATATTTAATGACTTGGCTTTTTGAAACTAAAAAGCCAAAGTATCTAATACTATTGACTTGAGTAATGCCTTAGTTACCTCCCTTATAAGAACCCTGACTAGGTCAGGTATCAATATTTATTTTTTTCTTTGTAAAGCCTATTTACTATTTTTCTCAAAAAAAAAAAAAAAAAAAAAAAAAAAAATCACAGAGAAAAGGCAGAAATCAAAGTTTCTAAAAAGTTAACTAATAAAACTGGCTAATATGTAAAAAATAAATAAATAAAAGCAATACATCACTGAATATAAAATAAGATAACTAAAATTCCCATGTTTGTGTGTATATACATACACACAAACATACTTTATATATACACACACACTACACATTATACACGCAAACACACCTTTATCAGAAAAATCAATAACTAAGTTTGGTGTGTTTCTTAGTTAGAATCATATTAAGGTGTATGCAAGATTTCAAATCTGAATTAAGTCTCTTTTTGGAGTTATACATTGATACGTACATACCAAACTTTCTATATATATATATATATATATATATATATATATACACAACACAACACATATATATATAAGAAAGATTCTGTATGTTTGTACAACAATCAAACACATACTTTTTTAAAGGAAAATTTAGTGAGACCAGCAAAGACCAAACATCAATAAAATTTACACCCAATTTTTGTTCGAGAGGGGATTAAACATTTTACCCCTAATTTTCTATAAGAAAAGCTAAATAAAAATATAATAAGGTATAAATCAATGTTATATTAAAAAAACTAATTTTAACAAATGATTAAAACATAAAAATTAATAAAGGATAAAATATAATAAAAGACTAAAGAAAAAATACAAACAAGAATAATAATAAAAACAAACAACTTAAAGCAATATATAAAGAATAAAACAAATATATATAAAAATATAAATTTTCATTAATCTATATATAAATATACAGGACAAAATGTGACCTGTTCAGTAGATAATTGGGATTATGGAAAAGTGAGTTTGCAAAGTGAATTAAATTTTTTTTTAATAAATACAGTTGTGAAATTTAAAAAATAAAAAAATATTAAAATCATTTTGTAAGATTTCTAAAAAAAGGAAACATTTTACCTAATTTAAGCTATAGGCTGGCTGCTTATGAAATTTAACATACAAATATATTTCACACACTCTTTATGCTCACAGAGAAACTAACATATATAACGAGGAAGTAATCAAGATATACATAGAGGTGGAAAGTGATAGGCAGAATGTATAGTAAGAGATGGGTCAGTTTTTGACTTAATTGCAAATTACAACTAATTAGTACCAATTAAAATGGATTTTTTTCAAACCTAACTCAATCCTAGAACTAAAGAATATTTTGATATGAATTTTGTGTCATCAAACTAAATAGGAAAAAAGCCTTTAGCAAACAATCATTAATTCACTCAGCTTTAGTATAATAACAGATATAAGAGATTTAGTTTTAACTTTAAATCCCAGGCAAAATCAGGTCGCTCTGGGAGTTTGTGCTAAAGGTCATTTGTTTTTGTTTTTTAAATCATTTGAATTCTTGATGAATTCCGATAACTATGATATGCTAATTTCAATCCTTAACTCCTTCCTAAATAAGTAAAGTAAGTAAAGTTGTTGGGGGTGGCCTAAAGTCAGTATCAGCCAATCAGCAAGGGAGTCTATCCCTTTTTTACTAGCGCTAGACCAAAGAGATTGTTTTTGCGTCTGAGGCAGAGTGCCACACCTACCATCAGATCCCTGTGCTACTCATACGCCAAGTTGGCGAGGGCCAGTATCGAACTACGAACCTTGTGGTTTCAAGCCGACCATTCTACCGACTGAGCTAAGATATATAAATATCATCATAGATTGAATACAAACAAAATGATGTGGTGGCCATTTTCTTCCCCATTTTAAGATGACCTTTCAACGCATGAAAGATTAAAAAGCACTCCCATGGAAAATGAAAATGTTTAGACAAATGCACATTATAAACACTCATTAAGTACATCTCATTAATCCTATTATATATATATATATATATATATATATATATATAATATATATCTAGATCAGTCACCACAGACATGTTTCGATGTTTACATCTCATCAGTGCAGCTCAACTTTTTTAACAGCTACCTCAAGCCGGGAGCGAAACACAACAGAATTTTCGTCTGCCAATCTCCTTACTCTTATGGCCGTCGGTGACTGTCAGTCAGGGGCAAACAATTAATTGATACATACTTCAGGATGTATGTTTTTTTTTACAATCACCAGAGAACTCAAGTCTGTAAACAACAGAGTAATATATATATATAATATATATATATATATATATATATTATATATATACACACACACAACACACACACATGTGTAGAATTAAACAAAAGACATCTCCTGTTTAACAATTTTATTTTTGATCTTTGAGTTTTCTGGCCAACTTTTTAATGTTTGGGTGGACTTCGTGGATAAGTCCAAAGTTCAAGTCCCGAGTACTTTCGGCACTTAGAAATGCCATCATCAGGGGTGATGTGTTCCAGTTTATATATATATATATATATATATATATATATATACACACACACACACAGGGAGTCCATAAAGTCTCTTTAACTTGTTCTCCGGATATCATTTCCCTGGACCTCTTTCTGTGGGGTTATGCTAAAGATATCATGTATCAAACAAAGATACGAGACATCACTGACCTAAAGCAAAAGATCATTAATTCCGCTGTGATCATTAATGAGGCTATGCTACAGTGAACATGACAAGAAATCGAGTACCGACTTAATGTACTTTGTGGAAATAATAGTATCTTTGTAGGGGTGTATTAAACGAGGCAACTAAACTTCAATATGTACTCTTCATTTTGTAATAATTTTCACATATTTGTCTGTTCATTTGATTTTGCAATATTTTTTTAAAGTTGTAAAGAAACTTCATAGACACCCTATATATATATATATATATATATTTGCCAAAACGTAACACATTCAAGAAATCTAAAATAACATTCAAGAAATCTAAAAAAACTACCGTATTTGACAGCATATAGGACGCACTTTTTATCGAAAATTTTGGCTTAAAAAATTGCCTTGCATCTTATACATGGTAGGTGAAGTTTGAGACCTTCCATAGGCCTAGGCTAATCTTCTCTATAATGCTCACTAACCCAGCTTACGCTCAGTACTTTTACCTACCCTAAACTCCATGCATCCTTATTTTATTGCTGGTATTGTTATAATCAAGGTTAACATGTGCATATGGTGGCGAAGATAACAATATATGCTTAAATACACTAAAAACTTTTTTCCTGAATATGACCTGCTGAAATGGGGGTGCGTCTTATATGCCTGTGTGTCTTATATGCTGTCAAATATGGTAATTCTTTATAGAAGTCTAACTTAATAAGGACTGCTTAAAAAAATTTTTTTTTTAATAAAAAAAATTTACCAACCCCTCTACATGAGTAGGATGTAACAATTATTTAAGTGGATTTTAACAGGTTTTAATTCATTTTTTTCTCTTTCCAAGACTGGTTACCTAACCAAGGTTTAAAGGGATCATTATCCCCAAAGTTTCATAGAATGACAAGTAATTGTTAGTGCCATATAGTACCTAAATAATGAGAATAGAATCATCTGTTTTTCCTACAAATAATGTCTGAAAACCTCGGAAGAGAGAAACAATGAGATCTCACAGGACTTGTTAATTCAACCTAGCAATTGGTACTGTTCACCTTGTACCTTTGATTAGTAAACCTTTATCCCTACTTTAATACTCAGCGTGTTTCTTACTATTATTTCTGTTAACTTTGATAGTTGAGTTACACAGACCGTGATTTTAACAGAGATGCTAAATCCACTATAAGAGAGAAGACAGAAAAAAGGTTTATCAAAGCTTGACATCAATTCTAGACAATCATAAAGATAGATGGATATTACATCTAGAAACCCTTTCCCCAAAAGGTATTTTCCCCTATCCTTAATACTTTCCTGTTTGTTATTTCTCTTAACTCGGGATTGTGGAGTAGACAGACCACCCCCACAAGATGGACTAGTCTGAGGACTATTTAGCAGCGAGCTCTCTGTGCTGAGAGAGCAGCTTAAGAGCAATTTACGACTAACTGTATTTTACCTTAGTCAACTTATTCAACTATGTACCATATTTCTTCTCAGAAATAAACCCTCTTATTATTTTACATGTGTCAGCCTTCCCTGATTTCAAGTTACAACAGTTGGTTTATTATTCAATAAACTAAGCTTTATTCACATTGTCTTTTCATTACAAAAAAATTTATTTATTTTTTATTACATTTGTAAATATTTATATTATATCTTTTATTTATATTATATTTATAAATAATATATTATATAAATATCCATCCCATGTAATTTGTTCCTAATAAAATATTGAAATGTATATATTATTGGGTTTGAATGAAAATTAAATTTGATTACAAGGGGTATGTCAGGTAAAAAGTTGCAGAAACCCTGGTCAGGTAAAAAGTTGCAGAAACCCTGGTTTAAACAAGACAAATATTGATATGTAATTCTTGTAATAATATTTTGGATTTGACCAAAGTACTCCAGTTCAAAGGATGGAATCAAATTATATGATTTACTCTGACATGACAATTCTTCAGATGAACTCTGGGGAGGGGGGTGCAGATAACGATTCTTCAGGTGAGCCAGATTGGGGTGACAATTTCTTTAGGTGACCCATATAAAGAAGTTCAATAATCAGACTATATATATTTACCCGCCCCTCCATATAAGCAGGATATGACACAAGGTCATTTTTCATAGGTGGAATGTAACAGGTTTGAATTCAGACTATCTTTACCAAACCTTCCATACGAGCAGGATATACCAGTCATATGAATGACATTTTCTTAAGCAGAATTTATCAGTTTTGAATTCAGAGTTTTCCTTTTCTTAGGCTAGTTGCCTAATCAAGGTTAAAGAGCCCACTCTGACCTACTATTTACTCATAGCTGGATGCATACCTTTCTCAATGGCATTAGCAAAATGTAAACAGCCTTGTCCAGGATTTGAACTTGGGTCCATAACCATTACACAATGCCCCTCAATTAAACTATAAGAATAATTATGATAATTTCAAAGATATAAAAAATAAAAGTTTTTATATATATTTCCTGGTCTTTTTAATGACAATAGTAAAATCAGCAGAGTGGCCTATTGCCAGTATCAGCCGAACAGTAAGAGAGCCTATCCCCTTTCCACTAGCAATAGACCAGGCAGATTGTATTGCTACACCAACAGTCAGAACATTAGCCTAGGAATTGCAAGGTTCTGTGTTTGATACTGGTCCCCGCCAACTCAGCACATGATTAGCACAGCTTAAGTAATCTGATCTGTGCAGTAAAGTGGGGAGCTGACAGTAGATGTGGCGCTCATCCTTAGCGAAACAATCTCCCTGATCTAGCGCTAGTGAAAAGGGGATAGACTTCTTTGATGTTCAGCTGATAATAGGCCTCTCTGCAGACTTTATCTTTACTTTAATGACAATATAATTTATGTGGCCTGCAGGCTGAATTTTCTTTTTTAATATATAAATCCAACCTGGTGTTTTTGTTTTTTTTTGTTGATAAAATTCCTAGAGCATACACTGAAACATATTTGCTATATATTTTATCACAGTATTTTCTTCAATTGTAAATCTTTTACAGTTTCTTTCTTTCTGCGTTCTTGATAGTGTTGAATGAAAAATCAGGCGAAATTTTTGGTATTGGTCTAGAATTTCCCACTACAATACTTACATTCACCATACAGAAAAGAGTAAATTTTAATCATTAACTACATTTTATTTATTTATTTTTTACAGGACATTTAATCACTCTTAAGTCGCCATCTTTAGTGGTTGGCAAATTGTAGGCGTGATTTTTAAAATATTAGAAAAAAATGAATAACTAAATAAATAAAAATATGGGAAGATAAATGCCTCAATAACTGAAACTTTCTGGCTGGTGAATGTAAATATATTTAATTTATCTATCTTTTGTTCCTTATTGCATTTCCTCAGAGGAATTTTCTGAACAAGCACAAAATTCTTTGATAAGCTATATTCAGCACTCCCCAAAAAGATTTAAATAAATTTAAAAACAAAAACGAACACTAAATCACAACTGCGTAAATATTTTACTACGATTTTTATTGTATATATAACAGCAACCCTGCAAAAATGGCACTATCACAGTTATATGTTTATCATAGCAATACACGTAAATAGAATAGAGCAAATTCCAGTCTAATTTGCAACAGAACAGTTTTGTAGGGGGTCTGTGACCGCACTAAACGTCATATTTTTAATCATTCGAATTCACGATTTAACGGAATAGATTCCGTCACTCCTTCCTAAATAGAAACATCAATATCATCATGGACCGCTGTTAAAACGCGTTCAAGGGTCGTCTAATTGATAAATAAAAGTTAGAATTTCTAGATTTAGAGAGAAATAAAAAAAATATATTTAAAAGCCAAAATGAAATGAAGATAGCTGCAGTATATATCAATGCAATATTCAATTATAATAAAATAGAAAATAACATTCACTCTACGATACCATTTTTCTATACACGTGCTTCTTGTCTCGCGAATGTAGAAGACACGTGTTTTGTGTCAAGTTGAAGCCGGTAACATAACAAGAGTTACTCTTAGCAAAAAAAAAAAACCCAAAAAAGAACGCCTTTCGAACAAATATTTTTGATCCGATTTATGAAATAAGAAAACCACTCACGTCGAATTAACTGTCTAACTTTCTCTCCGACTTTGTTATTTGCTTCACTCCAATCGACACACAAATCTGAAAACACCGCCATTTTGAGAACTAAGTGGAATTCACTACTTCCGGTAAAAAAATATTTTCACTCAAAGGAAAGCTCACTTGTACAAGGGAAGTAACTCTTTTTTTTTTCATTCAAGGCTAAATTCGAAGAAATATTTAGTCAAAATGAAAGATTAGAAATTTAAGATTTTTTTCGACATTTAAATCTGAGAAAGAAATTAGACACGCGTTGATGGAAAATTTAAATATCAGCGAAGCCGTCAAGTGGTGAACATAAAGTTATACGGATAAATAAAATCGCGACTCATGATAAAAAGAAAACCGGAAGTATAATAAATCTTAAAGCTGTAAAGACTACGGGGTGATTTGATTGGTCAAAAACTAGCCGCAGACTCAAATAGTGGTTAGTGCGTGAGACGAATTGGAGGTTGGATAAAGTAACAGCAAAAATTGTTCTTTGCCTGATGTGAATGTCTTTTTTTTACCGTTCATTCGCCCCACGAACGTGACAAACAAGGGTAACAGGAAAATCTGGTCCGACTAAGTCGACTTTACGACAAAAAATCGACTTTTTTTGCTCTTTTATTTTATTTATTTATTGTTGTCCTCTGTAAACATTATGCTTCCTTCTCTCCCTCCTCCTCACTCTGTTGTTTTTCCTCCTCCTCCCGTCCCTCCCTTTTAAGTGCCAGTGACGTCACTCACTCACTTGCCCGTCCGCTTGAGAAATAAGGGCTTCCCCTTCACCTAAAAAACGAGTCCTTTAAATAACAGGAAAAAATTAACACACGACCGAAATGTTGTCCGAGAATTTTCATGCAGTGGAAAGCAGTATGGAGACCTGTAGTATTGTAGATGAACGGAGTGAACAAAAAAGAGTAAGTATTATGTACAGTCTTTTTTTTCTTTTTTGTTTTAATGTGTATGATGTTATAACTACAGTGTTGTGTATCACTAAAAATCTCTGTATGTTGTCGATATAGAGTATAAATATTAAACTCTAGTCTCTTGAATTTTGTTTTTGTTTTAAGTATATAACGATTTTTCAGTAAATAAAAGTCTAGCTGTTAATACTAACTTTAAAAAAATAATAAAATTAACCCTCACCCAAACTAGCCGCTAGTATTAAATTGTTAGGCGTAGCTGTTTTTTCTTTTTATATAATTTTATACTCCTCTCGGTTTGCTTTTTAGTGTACATTTTTTTCCTTGCTGAGTTATAAAACCGAATACACCCATATTTTTAATTTTTCTACTAGGAAAAGATAGGTAATCTTTCAACGACTTTGAAGAGTAGGAAACCGCTCTTAATTCTTACCGTGGACATTATGTAGATTGTTTTTATGTTTAAAGAAAAAATACACTAAAAACATTGCCTATATCCGGTTCGCTAATATAATCCTAAATAATGATTATAAGCATATCACACACACATATGTATATGTGTGTGTGTATAAACACTACTCCCAAAATTTGCTGAAGTAACCTTTTAGGGCCTGGAAAGGTTGAGGGGGATCATTTTAACATTTAAACCAATAATAAAACGATCCCCCAATTTTCTTAAATCTGGGAAAATAATCTCTTGCGTTTTGTTTTAAAATAATGTTTAGATATTAAGACTTAAATATTTTTTTTAATGAATTTTATGTTCTCGCTATTTTAAAAGCTTTGAAATGTTTATTAAAAATAAACATTCTTAATTACACAACATTTATTTATTTTATTTATTTATTTATTTTTATTTTTTTTCAATTTTCTCAAGTTTACAATATGTCCCACTTATTTCTTGATTTTCCTAAATTATTTATTGGTCCATCTCTCTGCACTACAATCCAAAATTTTAAGTTTTGAATTAATTTTTATATTTATCCATTGTAGATGAATTACTGTAACGTAAATCTCCTCATATTTTTTTCTTTCTAGCACGTCTTGGATCGGGTAAATGTTTTTGTATAACGATCCTATTAGTGGTGATAATGGGGGGGATGACTTATTAGGAAAATCTTAATCATATATCTACACACCTGTCTTGAGATATTGCGACTTTTATATTTTTAACTCACAAGGTGTCGAATGTATGTGTGTGTGCTATTTAGTTTTTTGTTTTTTTTTTTTCTTCGTTAGATTGTCGTACTGCCACTGGTAAGCAGTGGCCAGCAAAAGGGGGATCAATTGTGCTGTTGGGATGGTTCGTTAACAGGGCCCCCAATTTATGACCACCTTGTTATAATCCCGCTTTGAAATGCCCATTTCACTTTTTACGCCCGTCTCACGGCGGCTTTATATCTTCATTTTGTTGTGTAAGAATGTCACGTTCTCTTTTATTTTTTCCCAACATTTCGATAATTTAAAAAAAATTTACGTAACTCCTGTTTCTTACAATCGTATGGTTCATAACTGCTCTCTTTTTTAAAGAGTGTTCCTTCGTCTTAAAATTTACCGATCGTTTTAAGGTTTAAAATTCATGGGTTTCTTTCTTTTTTATTTTTCTTAAAGAAATATATATTTATTCTGAGTTGTAAGTAAATTTCAACGGTCTTAGGCAATTAAAACATCTCATGTTGAACCCCCCCAAAAAATTACTACTTTTGGTTGGGAAGTTGAGCAAGTGACAAGTATTGTACGTGATTGATCTTGTGACTAATACTATATCGTAAATTGTACCGAAGACAAGCAAAAAATTGGTTTTGAGAATCTTTTTAACCTCCTGCTTATTTTATGACATTCATATTACTTTGCAATTTTTAATGCTTTCAAAAAAAGACCCCCTCAAAACACATATTTTAGTTATTTCTCAGTTTTCTCTTCTGCTCAAAATCCTTAAGGCTCCCTGACATCTTGCTATCTTACTTAATCTAAACAACAAAATTTCGATCCTATATTAACATAGTATTAAACCTACACTTAATCTTAGGACTAATGTTAGGAACTAAAAAATAAAAATAAAACTACTTATTTATTCTTTACGAAGCATTAAAATTGAGCAGGATAAAAAAAAGCGGAAGCTTACTGAGGCCATATTTTGACCAATTTTACCACCAACCCTTAACCTCATTTTCGTATTTTAAAATTTAACTAAGCAATTACTCTTAGGTAATTTAAAGAAATAAACACTCTAGAATATCTAATTTTAATAGATGTCCTCATGCAGTTTTTTTCTCTATTTAAACACCCCTCCCCCTTAAAATAAAATAAATTGATATTTAAAATTGTCAGTTTCTTTGCGTCTCTTTTCTCTTTTTTAAGCCATGGTGTAATAAACTTGCTCAATTTTCGTCTTTTAAAAGCTAGCATAGAAATTCATTTTTTTTCCCCCTTTGACGGAACTGATCAACAGCTTGGAGCATTAATCTCTTTTAATTATTTTAATTACCATTTATTTTATGAAAATAAAAAATCTTTGTCGTTTTAATTTTTAGTGACTTACATAAAAAATGTCTGGCGAATTTACCTTTTTAATAGTAACAAAACCATTTTACCTAATTCATTAGGATAACGTTTATTTCACTTTTGAGCTACTTCCTCGTTTTGTTGTAAGAAGATGGAAAAAAGCCCATGACACACACCATGGATAAGTTTTCTCATTAAGTCTCTCTGACTGGGCACTCCTGTATTATGTCAGTACAGTTAAGTGGAATTATAAATATATAACTCACCCTTTCGGTGGAAATAAATCCTACGCATAGAAAATTTCCCTAGAAAAACCAAACAAGCCAATTGTTGTTCGTGAAATGTAATAAGGGATTGTTGTCAATTTTTTTTATTTTGTTATTTTTGGTTTTTAATGTATCAGTTAGAAATGTACATTATTCGGAAGCAAATACCTTTTCAACCTCTTCCGCCTCTGTTGAAGGTCTGTTTTTATTTCTTAAATCGCACAACGTAACATTTTCATTAAAAGCCTACCCTGTCCCCCCCCCCCAACTAATGACCTTATAGTAATTTTTATTTGAATACTAGTCTTTTTTTGTACTAGACTTCTATAGTTGTGGTTGAATTTGTTTGCAATTGGCCATACCTCTTTATTTTATTTTTCTTGGACCAAGTGTGCATTAAACTTAAATTTAACTAAAAATCTATGGAGACCTGTCACAGATGAGGCTTGACCCATGTTAACTTATTGTACCTTTTTTTTTTTTCTTTTTTTTTTTTTTAAGATTTATCTTTTTATATAAAGTTTTTTTTTTTATAAATGTTATAGTTCTACTTAAAAGATCTTATGGTATATTCTAGTCTAATTAAATTGATATTGAACATATAAACACATACCTGAATTTTGACTAGTAGCTTTTACCCGGGGGTGGGGGATTGGGTATCGATTAGTTGAGTTTAAGCTTGGTTATTGTACAAGGCCAGTAGTATGGGGGTACTCCGTGAGAATCAAACTTCCTAACAACGGCTTGCGAATCAAGCCTGCTAACCATTACACCACGTGAAATTTCTAATTGGGTATCGAATATCCAAAAGTCTAGTGTCTGCATGAACTTCGGAAAATTAGATTATTTTTATTTTTTAAGTCTAAATTCTAGGATCCTACTTGCAGTGTGATACTAAAGAAAACGCCAAATTATTACATTTTTTAAGTCCTGGTAATTTTACTTTTTTTTAAAACTAAGCCTTATTCATTGAAAAACAAAGCCTTATTGAAAAGCCATTGTTATCTTACTAAACCACTTGTGGGATTTTGGTGTTTTATGTAATTGTCTATTTATTCATAGTCTATCAACATCTGGACTATTGATGCTTATGGGAATGTAATCTACACTAATTAAAATTTATAAATTAGTGTAGAAATGTTTTGATATTTAAGATTTTTTTTTCTTGAATATTTTAAGATTATTTTCAATCTTTACTCATTTTTACTTCCCAGAAAATCTAAATTTCATATTTAGAAAATCCTTTTTGACAAAGTTCAGTTAACATTTGCAAAACTACTTGTATATTGTTTCAAAATCTACCTTTAAATATTTGTAGTGCTTTGTTTATTATAATAACAATAAAAATCTAATGCTATTTTGAATTAAATATTTGTAAACCAATAACATAGTCCATTTACAGATTTAGAACAAAGGTTTAAATTCAAAATAGCTTTACTCTATAGCTTCTTGAATTATAACTTTGAAAACATGTTATACAGGAATACTGAATAAATAATGAATATGTTACTGAAATAATATTATGGTGAATTGAGGGGGAGGCAATCAAGACTAGCATTGCATTTTATCCTTTCAAGAAAGTAGGAATAAAGGTAAAAAGTGTAGTCTTGGTCCCAGATTTAGCATCCATTTTGAAAAATTTCTTAAATTTTAATTTTTTTAAAATCTCCCAACCTTCTTTCATTTACTTTGGATATCTTTTCACCCACCTTGAAAGTTAACAACCTGGATAATTTTACTCAATGACTTTTTTATTCACCCACCACCCTCTTTTAATTTTAAATAATGGTTCATATGCATTATATATATATATATATATTGGCAGGGTGTCCTATTGTTTGTATCAGCTGGACAGAGGAAATCTACCCCCCTTTTCACTAGCACTTGACAAGAAGATTGTGTCTGAGGTTGTGTGCCACACCTACCATCAGTTAATTTTACAGCACATATCCAAACTGCTACTTGTGCTGAGTTATGGGGGTAAATGGTCTTGCTGGATAAAAACAATGAAAGGGTTGGAAAATTTTCATTAAATTCAATGTGTAAAAAAAAAAAAAAAAACTGCTGTTTTTACCTCTAAATCAGATAGGGTATTATTAAACTCACACTTGGAACTGTATTTCTTTTGTGCTAACTGCTGGCAAGCTTTTTATTGTCAATTTAGAAAAAGGAACCTCTTGGCTACTCTTTTCTACAAGTATAAACTTGTAACAGACTTTTACTTTTTTTTTTTTTTTTTTTTTTTTTTTTTTTTTTAATTCGAAATTTTAAAATAAAGGAAAATATATTTTATAATTTTAATCCTGTGCAATATTAAAGTTAGTGCCAAATAGGTAGATAATTATGTAGGTTGTGCATTTAAAACTAAGCAGATTGTGTTATTGATTTAATGCCAACTTTCTCATAAGATTTTTTTTTAACACCACCTCCAATAAAGGAAAGCTTTATCAAAAACAAAACTTGATGGATGGTTGAAAGGTAATTTAAAAAAAAAAAAATTTTTTCTTATAAAAAAATTGTCACTTTGGCCAAATCATGAAATTGTCATGCTACAATGAACAGACTATTTAAACTGATCTTATAAATACAATTCTGATGCAATTCAAGTTATAAAGTTGAATGTTCACTTGATCTGTATTTGTTTTGTACTAGACAACCCATGAACCTGTTGTTCCAATCATAACAGCAGTCCATGGTGATATTGATGCTTCTATTTAAGGAGTGAACAATTTGAATGTCGGTTATCTCTCGGTATATCGAAGATTTAGATAAAATGTTTAGTGTAAATGAAGAGCCTTTGATTATTCTTCAGTTGCAAATTGTACTGAAAATTGCTTTATTCTCTAAGAATATTTTATGTCTTGGCCTAATTATAAATATCATATGCAGTTTTTCTGGCTTACAGTTTCAAGTGTGTGTGTGTGTGTACACTCACACCTAGGTCACCTGTTTGACTTTATACTCTTGTTAATTTTAAGGTAATCTAGTTTTTAAATTAAAAAGGAAAGACTTGCATTCATTAGTGAAATGACATTTTTATAGCATGTAAACAGATGTAATGAATTGGCTTGTTACAAAGTAATTGTTTGAAATCATGGTCTTATTAGTTTGGTATATGTATTGAGTACTAGAACATAAAATGGCCCCTTTTTAAACTTGAATGAAAATAATGCCCACTTCAATGGGAGTACTTTAGGATTTCAGTTTCCACCTATTTGTAAAAAAAACTCTTGGAATTGTTAACATGTGATTAATGTTATGAGTATCTTTTTATTAGAAAGCAGAAATAATAATCTGAGGAAGATCCCCAAAATATGTTGGCAGAAATGGTGACTAGGTGGACTGTTTGAAATCCTAAAGGTACTCTCATAGAAGCAAGGTTCTCGGTTTGGAACACAACCCCCCCCCTTTTTCCTCTCTTCCCCTCTCCACCTCCTGACTCCTTTATGTAATTGACTATTCATAAATAAAAGACTAAAACTAGGGTCATCTAAGTGTACATTCAACTGGAGTCGGTATAGTTTTACAGACTTCAACTCCAGTGATCCCTTGATTGGTTACAACTTCACAGCTCTGCATAAGAATATTAACATTTACCCCTGTATAACTTTCTAAAAAGCCTTTTTGATGATCATTAAACTCTCTTTCTCTCTAAAGTTCACTTATTTATAGAATAATACAATTGCAAGAAAAGATAAAAATACACTAATTAGCACTTAAGCTATCTCTTTTTGAGGAAGAATAATCAGGTTGTGTAACTGCTGGCTCTATACTATTGGATTGAAAATTGCTTTAAAATTGGGTGCTGTTGTATTAGAATCATCCTGGAGTTCCTTGTCCTTAATAGTGCTATGTCACTCGGATTTAAAAAAAAAAAAATAATGAAATTATGTACAGTGCTCAGGTGCACCACAACTCATCAAAGTCTCATGTCAAGTACACAGAAAATGTACCTCCTTAGAAAATTTCTATGCACCCTTTTTTTTTTTTTTTTTTTTTTTTAATTTACAATGCCACTCCAATTTATACAATTCTTTTGGAAAATAATGGAAAACTCAATCCAAAATAAAGCATTAAACAAACAATATTTAAATGTTTACAGCTGCTGTTTAATCTTTGGAAAGAACCAATTTTGAAAACAAAAAAATGGCTTTCTTAAAGAATTATCAAATATCTACAGTTAATTGATCAGTCTAAGAGATTCTTAAATTGATCCAAAAATGTTATCTCTATCATTTTTAATGTCTCATTCCAGAAAAAAAAAAGTATATCAAGAGAGCACACAGTAAATTTCTAAGGATGTAGATTTTTCACATCGGTAATTGTCAAGAAAAAAGTGTTAAGAGCAGGAACCCTGGGACAGTTCTAAAACGGCACCAGAAATTGCTTTTAAAGTATTTTAACTCTGTTTATTAACAAATCTTAAGATGTACCATTTTTCTAAGCTTAGTTCTAGCACAAGGCCAGAAGCATGAGGCACCCAGTAAGAATCGCTCACCAGTAAGTGTCATAGTAGCTTAGTTTGATAACATTATCCCACAAAAGTGCTGTTATGATACAATACAAAAATCAAAAAGTTGCTCTTCATGTAACCGTTATTATAGGAAATGGACTTGGTGATCAGCTCCAAAATACCATGGGGGGGGGGCATGTATCCAGCTATTCTCCTTCCAGCTATGGGTTACTAGTAGGGCAGGTTGGGCTTTTTGACATTGATATGGCATCCATTCTAAGAATGAAAATTTTGAATTCAAATCAGTTGTGCCATTTACAAATTAACCTTGTTGCATCCTTTAAATACTTGCAAAATCAGATTGATATAGATGTATATCAATCATGTGGAAGTGCGTGGTGTCATGGTTACTGTTGTTGGAAATGGACATGGCAAGACATGTTCAAGTCCTGGATGAGGCTTATTGCATTTCACATAGCACTCATACCTTTTGGGAAAGTATGAATCCAACTATTTTCTTTCCAGCTATGGGTAAATAGGGCAGACTGGGCTTTTTAACCTTGGTATAGCAACAAGTTTTAGAGGAAAACTGAATTCAAACCTGTTAAACAGCTTAAGAAATTGACCTTGTGTCACAACCTACTTGTGTGGAGGGGTTGGTATATTTATATTATTTATTGAGATGCTTTCATTTTATCCTTGATCATTTTTCAAACTTCCAGCTATCCATAATTAGTTATTGTCTGACATTTTTTTTCTCCTTGCTTGAAAGTTTTAATTAGTTTCTGATAGATGCAAATAAATGTCTGTACTCTTCTAGAATTTTTTTTTTTTTTCTTAATCTGTATTGAAACCACCATTTTGTTTTTATTAAATTGGTTGGAATATACTGGATTATACTTCTAAATTTGCAATAAAATCAACCATTATTTCTTGACAACGCAATTGTTAAAACCAATTTAGTGTCGGATGTTCACTGTAATGGTCAATTTTTGCTGATAAACTTAGTGGTTGGTTAATTTATCTTAGGTAGTTAGATTTTTAGAGCTTAAAGATGAGTGATTTGTTAAAGCTTAATTTGATATTGCTTTATACTTTACTTTCCATAAACCTTAGCCTGGATAAATCTAACATATTTTTAATTCTTTCACTTCTTCCACCTTTTTGAATACTAAAAGGATTTTATTTGTCTGAATTTTTAGATGAGGCTTGATAATTTGTATTAGTGTTTGTTTTTTTTTTTTTTTTTTTTTTTTTTTTTTTTTTGTTTTTTTTTACTGTTGTCCTCGTCTTCAATGTTTCAGCTGATTATGCCCTCCACCCTTCAGGTGTTTCTTGATCTCTGGAACCTTCCCTCGATTTTATCAAACACTTTAGATACAAGCTTAATTTTTTTCCCCCTTTAACCCAATCAACAAAATGGTTCTGCTCCACCCCTCTAAATACTAGAAGTATTGTAAAATGCAATTTTTATATATTTTAATTCCACAAGTTGGTGATAAAAATATGAATTGCTTGGGTGTTATAATTTCAGACGTTTAGGATGAGGATGCTGAAAAGATCTGTACCCAACCCAGAATGAAATGACCTCTGGGTACTTTACATATTTACCCCAAAGTTAAAACCCTATGCACACTGTTTAAATTCCTTAACTAATCTTTGTTATTCTGTTGGTTAGGGGGTCCCTATAACTTTTCAACACTCCTGTATGAATGTATTGCAAGAAACCTAATCAATTTAGTTTTTATTTTACTAAGTTGTTTAGTTTCCTGAGTATGACATTAAACCCCAGTTCTAGGGCTGTGTAGAGTACCCACTTTATAGCCATTAATCCCAGGTCCACTGAGTGGTAGTACCTTTTTAAGGTCCTATTATTGGTCATATAGACATGTTTGAAAATGATTTGGATTCGATAGGAATATTTGATACCATATTACTGTGTGCAAGTTATTTGTATTAAGAATAGTCACTTGAAGCTTTTTTTATTTTTAATTAATTTATTTTTTTACTAACTAGTTTTATTAGTTACTTGGAACCATATAATTGTTTGCAAATTATTGGGTTAGGAATACTTGGAACTATATAAGACTGCAAACGAGTGATTTTTAAATAGGAATAGTTACTTTAAACCATATTGTATATAAATCATTTCTAGTAGATAGGAATACTTGATATAGTGTGCACAAAAAATGATTATAGGCAAAAAATAAAAATGCCATGGAACATTAAAAATAGATATAATTTTAAGTAACCCATAAGGAGTGGGGGCATAATGACTAACTTGCTGGACTGCGACATTGTAATAAGAGTTCAAACTCCAGTCATGCTATTACATTCTTTCAGACTAATACACTTGGGAAAGGTATGAACCCCTCATTCTCTAGCCATGGGTTAGATAGTACAACCATGGGGCAACAGATAAAGGTTGAGTTGATACAGTTCTAAGTGACAATCTGTAGGTTGCAGGTTCAATCCTGACCACGGGCAATAATATAGAATACTTAAAACACTGCTTAATACTTGTACCTAGTCATGGTTAACAATAAGAACAATCTACCCAATGGATTAAATAAAGGGTTCAGTTTAGTTCTGTGAAGGTTCCTGATTGACATGAAGGTTCCAGACTTTGACAAAAAAACACCTGAAGAAGGCTGGAGGGGCAACATTGACTGAAATGTTGTGTGTATATATAACAATGAAGGTGAGAACAGCCCAAAAAAATCTAAATACAAAATACCACTACTGATGTTCTACAAAGATGGCTTTGGCATTAAATAATCTATAAAGGTTGTTATGCTATTAAACAGACCATAATCTGTTGGTATGCAGTTAAACAAATAAACCAATGTTGTATAAGTTGTTTTAGTTTATAATACTTTGAAAGTTCAACCATTCAAACTAGTTAATTTAAATGAGAGGAATTTACTATCCTCTCTCTACTACTTTCATTGTATTTCTCCTTTTATTAGCCAACTAAGTTCTGTACAAATTCTAGTTTTGTAATAATTAACATTTGGTTTTGAATTGCTTTGTTATCTTTCTGAAATTACTAGCAAATTAACTTCATGGTCACTAAGAGTGTGGGATAGATATCTTATTATAATGGAGATTGTGGGTTTGTCTGTCTGTAACCGAAACTATATTACTACTCAAGTCACAATTCCCTTTGTTATTAACGTCACATTTTCCATGATTTTATTTCTATTTAAAGCTCTATTATTAATAAAACTGTTTTACATCATTAAGACTGTTGACCATATCTACATATTAATAACATGCGATTGTATTTATATATACAACAAAATAGCGGTTTACAGTGTGAATGGGAAGGCTAATTTGCATATTGATCTTAAAAAATTGAATGTAATAAATATATGCTTAGAATTATTGATTTCTAATTGTTTGTTTTTATCTTATTGAATATTAGCAAAAATCTCAGTGATAAATTTTAAACGAAATCCATTAACAAGAACAAATAACTGTAATTTTATTCTTTACTTCCTATTTTAACTAAATAGTTAAATTAGAAAAATTTACCGATGAAAGATGGAGTAATGGAAAATGATGGAAGAGTTAGTTTCAAAGTTGTTCTTTTATTCAATCATACCCCCTCTGTTCCAAATCTTTTTATCTGCATTCTTATTCAGTTTTATTAGCCTTTTTAATTTAATATATTTTATTATATCAAAACTTAAATACTTGCACCTGGAGGGTGCATATATTTGCTAGTATATATAATAAATGAATTTTATTTATTTATTCATTTTTTTTTTTTTTTTTTTTTTTTTTGTCTGGTGATGGTAGGGCTTATGACATAGTGTCTAGCATGTTCAGGCACAGGTCAACAAAATAACTTATTTGTTTCTGATTATCATTATTCACTTATGATAGTTTTGAATATGATCTAAAATTGAATAGAAGCCAAGTCTGCCACCTAATAACACCCTCCTCCCCAAAGGAATCTAATTTATTCTATTGTATTTATAACTCTTTTCTCTTTTCAGTACCAAAATTTAGCCTACTAACCTTTTCAGTATTGTTTGATCAACAATTTAATTTTCCTCCTCAAAACCCCCTGATTTGCTCCATATGTTTCTTAACTGAATTAGATATCTTTGTACATTTTAGTTTTGGATGCTTTTAAAACAAAGCCCTTCATATATTCTTGCCTAGAGTTGAATGTTATATTTTAGTGGGGGTAACAGTTTAGCTCGGTCGGTTGAGCATCTGCCTTGGAACCAAAAGGTTCTGGGTTCAATGTCTGTCCTCACCAACTCTGCGCAGGAGTAATACAGCTTGGATCTGTGCAGTAAAGTGGGAGCTGATGGTAGATGTGGCATACCGTCTTGAACACGAAAACAATCTCCCTGGTCTAGATGGAGGATGGACTCCCTCACTGACCAGCTGATATCGACAATAGGCTACTCTGCCTACTTAATAACTGAGTGGTTTAATGATTTTTACAAACAACTTGTGATGTACAATTCAAGCGTGCACTGCCTGTAATGTACTATAAAGTGTTTACTTGTTTGTACAGAATCAGGTAGTGTATGCTTTAACAGTAAATTATTTTTTAAATGTATCTTTTAGTATTGTTACAGTTAATCTTGATTTGTTTAGCATTTTAGTGTCTACTTTTAGTGTTTACAAATTTCTCTTATCTAAACACCTCAAGGCACCTCAATGGTTAGCAAGCTAAATTAGCAGACCATTGTTAGTGAGTTCACTTCTCACTGGGTGCCCTCCTACTTCTGGGGTCATACTACAGTTAAGCTTAGTAAATAACTACTTAATTGAAATTGTCATGGTTAGATTGTTAGTGACTTGACCTCCTTCTTTCTCACCCCCCCCCCATTGTTTAAATGACTGTACTTACATTGATAGTGTAACTATGGTTAGTACATGATCTGCTTTGTAATTTTATTACTCTGAATTCAAACCTGTTAAACTCTGCTTCAAAAGAATTGACCTTGTGTCACATCCAGCTCATGCAGAAGGGGTTGGGTAAATGTTTATTATAGAGTGTTTTTGTTTTGTTTAATTTTGAAGTTTAGCCATTGCATTATTTAAAACTTCTCATACCACAATTTTGTATTGTAGACTTAACCAGGCATTTAATTGACGATATTAAAAGTTCTCATAATAATGGGAGTATGTCTCATTAAGTTTCTTTTCATAGACTATTTTATTTATGTAGTTTCTTGTATACAAGACCTACATGACATGCCAAAACATAACCTTTACTTTGAATAAAATATCAACCTTTCACTGTGTGCATATATAACTAAAATTAAGAGCCTTAACTTTGCAACATGCAACCTCGTTAACACATTGTTAAACTGGAAAAGTTTTTAATCCAGAAAAAATAAATTTGCTCTCTAATAATAGTCGTTGCTCATCTAATAATCTTGTCTATAATGGTGTTTATCCTCATCTTAAACGGTTCTACCATTTTGATTAGTTACAACTATAAATTTTATATTGGTGTGTGCATGTTGTTTTTTCTCCCCCCTCTCCCTGTGTAGTTTGCTTACACTTGACAGGGTGCTGCAGAAATACCTCCCACTTTTTTAAAACTGTCATTTGTATGGTGCAAGTAGCAATGGTAGCTCCATCTAGCTGGGTTTTTTTAAAGTCTATTTCAGATATGATCATAGTTTGGGGTGGTTTTAAGACTGAATTTGTAATTGCTACACAGCTTTTAGTGCGCATTTCGTGTTGTGTTGGAATGATGTTCTGGATAACATTTAACCCATAGCAGTATAGATTCTCTATGTGGAACCACATCATTCCAACATAATATAAAATAAGCATGGAAAACTCTGTACCAGTTACAGATCCACCAGTCTTAAAACATTTCAATAGCAAATGTGTTGGACCAAGACATATCTGGAGGGAAAAAAATAAGACATTAGCTAGATGAAGTTATTACTACTTGCCTATATTCACTTTATACAGGTGACTGTATAAAATGCAATGTTAATCTAACCTTTTCTGTTTTATTGTTACTAGCACTACTTAGCTGTAATACATATAGTTTTTAAAGTAGTCAATGGATAGTACCACTGAAGATGAATGATCCAAACGAAAACAAATATTTCAACTGAATTTTTGAGGTGTGTATAATTTAGATTTTTCGGACTGTTGTCCTCATCTTTATTATATGTAAAATCATGTTTTTGGCTTTCTTGGGTGTTTCCTGTGTATCCAAGCATAGCAATGACCCAATCAATGATAGGCATACAAAAAATAAAAATGTCATTATTTGAATAAGATCTTGTTTGATCAACAGCCAAACTATTCAAAATGATTTCCCAGATTGGTCATTACTATGTTTGGATATACAGGGAACTCCTAAGGAAGGCAGGAGGATACAATAGCTGAAACGTGATTTTACATACCATAATAAAGATGTCAGCCGTTTGAAAAATCAATTATTAAATACTTAAACATCTCCAAAGTTGTGCTCACACAAAGTATTTCTCTACAAGTCTCCAATATTTCACAGAATATAACTTCATAATATAAAGGATATAAGTGGTAGATCTTGTGTGGACTTTTTTTTTTTTTTTTTTTTTTTTTTTTTTTTATAATAATAATTAGTATTTGTAACATTAGGTTTGACATCCATTTGACAAGACAAAGCTTCTAAAGGAAAAAAGTAAAGCTTTAGTTACCTAAAATATTCTTCACATTTAAATATTACCCATTAGGTTTATAGGTAGATGTTAAATAATTATATAGCATTCATTATATAAATATTGTATAAATAATGCTGTAAACAAAAACCTGTTTAGTTTATGAACATTGAATTTTGAATTCTTTTCAACACTATTTTATAAACAATTAAGATTGTAAAAGTGTCTTGGGTATTGTTAGAAAGATGAGTCCAAATTATAAAGAAAACAAATTTTCATTAACATGGGGTTGGATTGTTTTTAAAGTCCATGTTTGTTTTTTTGTTTTTTTTTTGTTTGTTTTTTTTAAATCTACCAAAATAAAGTAAGCATTGGGTGAAGATAATTCAATGTATAAAAAAAATTCTTTGAATTTCATTTTAGTCCATATAAACTAATTCCATTCTCCAAACTGTTTTTAACTGGGTAGAAAAATGTCTTTATAAACTTTATTTTTTTTTTTTTATTTTTTTTTAGAGGCTATAGAGTTTACAATTTGTGTATATAAACAAATCTTTAGATAAAACTATTTCTGGTTCTTGGATTGCTTTGAAGAGAAAATCACAAAGGTATGATAATGTATAAAAGTTAATTTATAATGTATAAATTAGGTTAATGTGGTTAAATCTGATAGGTTTTTTGTTTGTTTTTTTATAGGTAACATACTTTATGCCAATTAATGTAAAGGAATATATAATCTTTAAGAAAATGGCAATTTTCTCTGAAGTCTTACTCCCTTTGTTCATAGTTGAGTTTTTTGTTTTTTTTTCTTCATTGACTAGTTTTCATTTTAGGGAGTCAAAAAATCAAATTCATTGGTACTTTGACTTGGTTTCACTTGTTACTTGAATTTTCCCATTGAAATAAACTGAAATGCCATTAATCAGTTTCAGTTTCAATACACTTTAAAAAAAATTTTTTTTAAGAATAATAGCACTGTATAAAAACCTAATACAATGTAATGAATTATGCTGTAATGTTTTAATGTTCATTTTTAAAAAAATCTTTCTTGTAGTTAATTTGGAAACTTAAATGATTTGAACTTATTAACATAAGCATATCTGAAACTCAATTGTACCTCAAACTTTAGCTCAACATAAATCAAAAAATTGCCAGTGATGGCTCATAACTCGGTATACAAGTAAGTCAGTAGTATTAGCAAAATTATTTAATCTTTTTAAGGATGAACCAACAATTCCTTTAAATTTGGTTAAACCTCATCTTTGTTATATATCCAATTTTTGGCTAATATGCCCTCCAGCCTTCTTTAGGTGTTTCTTGTCGAACATGGGAATATTCTTGTCAAACTCGGAAGCATTCATGGAATTTAGAACTGAACCCTTTATTCAATCCAGTGGGGTAGACTGTTCTCATTCTGTTAGTCATGACGTGTTAAACTCTATCATCCAGAGTCAGGATTGAACCTGCAATCTACAGTTGTCACTTAGAACTGTATTAATTCAACCCCTATATCCATTGCACCATGTGTCCAAGGAAGCAGTATTATGACTCGTAAAGTATTATTACAATAAATGTTAAGATGTTTGAGGGGTGTGTGTGTGATTATTTTTTAATGAGTAATAACTAGTGCCTTATGTGTATATAAACACATGCTCTTTATCTATGAACTGTTATCAATTTCAGTGAAATAACTCTAGTCAAAAAGATAAAAATAAATGTTTATATGGAGTGATTTAGTCACGAGGAAAAATGTTGTAAACAAGATGTTAAGCTGTCATAAAATAATGTGATTGGTGTAGTTGTCTTTTATTTATCTTATTTTGAGGATCTGTTGGTAGTTTAGTAAATAGCTGGGTGAATTTCAAAGTAGTTACTGCCTTTGGGCTCAAGTGTTAACTCTAGTTAGCTGATTTTTTTTCTCGTTAAAAAAAAGTTAAATAATAAAATTTGATTTTTGATTTATGATTCAGTTTTCCTGCTTCTTATGAGTTCTGCTTGCCTAAATTTGATTGTTTAAAAGAAAAACTCTGTTTCGTATCATAGGGATTTTCCTTTTGTTTGTGGTACAGACAAAAGGAAAAAAAGAAACTTGACTGGTGAGTTGGGCTCAATTCAACAAAACTACTCTTCACCTCCTGTGCTAACAAAGTAGTTGACCTCTCTTTAAATTGTCTGTGGAATGAAAGAAAAACAGGTTGTTCTAAAATCCTGTTGTGCTAGACTTGTTCATCAAGTGTATTGTACATAATTTTATTTCTACAAATAGTTCTATATAATTTTTTTTTCTCCTTTTATGTAACTCTTAATACACATGGATTTTTTTTATTTTTATTTTTATTTTTTTTTTTTAATCCAGCTATTGATTAGGGTGTAAGGAAGTGGTAAATTGGTTAAAATATGCTCTTTCTTTAGGTTTCTTATTTGCACTTTCGGTTTTGGTTCAATTATTTGAACATAAAATAACTCTGAGCTAATCAGCCGGAACTATTCTTAAAGGGTGTGTATATTGTTGGGTAGAAGTGGCTCCAGTCTAATGACCACGCCGTGGAGAAGGCAGCTCTTCTAAACTCTAAAATCAAGACTGAAGGAAACTCCAGCATCAAATCTTGGACTAAAAAGTTTTTTAATTGGAAGGTGGGAGCTAAGGTACTCTGAAATAAAACCTGTAGTTTGCTTCATCACCAGTTATCTTGCTCTTTGTCACTGGGCTGTAGTCCTGTATACTCAAAGTGGCATACAAGAGTATGGTAACGGTTGTACAAATAATTAACACAAGTATTAATATAGTTACTAATCTGGATGCAGTGATGCTGATAGCTTTTTGATTTAGTGCGTCCTGGGATGCACATACTTGCTTTGAATGAATCCCTGGGAAAATTTACGGGTCCCAACTAAAGTTTCTTAAATTGTAGGGTTTTTATTTATGATCTGGGGAAGCAACTACAGCCGTCTAACACCTACCTTGTCAACTATCCTGTGTAATTAATTTCTTAGAAACGATTGAAATGTATTTACAATTAGCTTGAAATGGTGAAGGAAGAAATAAGAAAAACACTGGGATGCATGGATATGATTTTACTGTCCTTTTAGATTTCTGTGCATCGGGTACGCATCATGCATCCCTGAGGTTGTTAGTTCTAATTTTGTCAGAAAAAGATGTTAGCTATCATACATACACAGCAATGTCTGGTTATGTATATAACCAGAAAACTCCAGGGCCAAAAGTTTTGCTCTGTTTTCTTTTCTTGCTGAGTCATACTTTTTTTTTTTTTTTTTTTTTTTCTTTTTTTTTTTATTCACATAAAAACTGCTTGATTCAGTTCTTGTACAAATTGTCCTAAGCAGCCATTTATTTAAACTGA
This sequence comes from Doryteuthis pealeii, assembly GCA_023376005.1. Taxonomy (NCBI): domain Eukaryota; kingdom Metazoa; phylum Mollusca; class Cephalopoda; order Myopsida; family Loliginidae; genus Doryteuthis; species Doryteuthis pealeii. The sequence goes on from CM042157.1 coordinate 63,560,692, forward strand.
TAAATGTATATTTAAGATGCTCAGTCTTGGGCAGGATGTAATGCAGGGTCAATGTTTTAAGCGGAGTACAGCTTGTTTTTATTTAATTTATTTTTTCTCCTAGACTGGTTATCATAGCAAGATCCAGTCTATTGTGATAGATATTCATGCCTTCTCCAATGTCATTAACATGAAGTGAAACACCTCCTCCAGGATTTGAACTCTGATTGCTATTTGATTTCCTATAACAATTACACTATGAGCATTTAATATTCAGTTGTAAATTGGATTTAATTTTTTTTGTAAACTTTGTAAGACTTACAATTTTTTATAAGGGTCGTGGAGTTACACAAAACCGGACTCCTATTATTGGCACCTCCAACTTGCTCCTCTTTATGCAATTAACTCATATATATATATATATATATATATATGTGACATTGGGTCACCAATTCAGCTCTGGGTAGATAATTGAGATTAGGGAAAGGGGAGTTAGCAAAGCGAATAAAAAATTTTTTAAATAAATACGGCCGGACGAAAAGGTTGACAATGTTTCAAGACTTGCCTGCTTTTTTTATTATTTATTATATACACTTCATCCGCTGGTGTTGTGCCTGCAAGATATTGAAGTCTATCAAAAAAAGATTTAAATTATGAAATAATTGAAGTCTCTTGCTAGAGCAGAAGGTGGGTAATCAATTTTAAAATCCTATTTTTACAGTGCTACCATGGCAACTGGCTGTGTGCAGGTGTCTAAATGGAGTGCTATGCTGTCAATAAGGTCTTGATGCATGTAGTTTTGTTTTGTAAGAGGAAATAGTGACCCCTTTATTTAAAAAAAATATATATATATATATATATATATATATATATATATATATATATATATATATATAATCCAGAGTAGTCATCACTTGGTGATAGAGCGACCTGGTCTTATTTAGGAAATCATGTTTTTACAATATTTTGTGTATAGGGTGGTCTCGCTCGTCATGTACAAATTACTCTGAATTTGATCTGTTCTCTTGACGAGGCTTAGAATATGCTGACCGTATCCCCTGGTGTAAGATCTCCAAAAGGGGTTTCCTGGATTTGGACAGATTTTGGGAGTGAAGTACCCCTTTATTAACCATAACTTGCAGGTCTACTCTGACCCGGAGTGGTAGTACCTGTTAGGGTCCTATCTATGGGTCAAATAGACCTGTTTGCAAATTATTTTTATTAGATAGGAATACTTGATATCATAACTGCAAATTATTTGTATTAACAATAGTTACTCGGCTATAATTGTTTACTAAGGATTTTTAATTACTTGAAAGCATATAACTCTGCCAACAAATGACTTGAAATAGAAATAAATACTTAAAACCATATAATCATTAGTATTAACTAGGAATACTTGAAACTATACACTGTATGCAAATTATTTGTATTAGATAATACTTTATATAACTGTAAATTGCTATTAGTTACTTAAAACTAACTTCTAATTTGTTTTGGATACAAATACTTGCTCATATTACTGTTTGCAAAAAAATGTAAAATGAATGCTGTTCTCTAATCTCTTAGCATAAAATAATCCTAAACAGGTTGATATGCCATTAAAATCAACCTGAAATTTATTGGTTCACCTTAAAACTATTGAACAATATCCACTTCCTTGTTAGTGTTCAACTGAACTTTATTAGTATTGTGATTTTTATCTTTTCTCACACACGAACATGTGTGCACACACAAAAGCTCTGAAACAGTAACATTTACATTTTCTTGAATGTGTTAACATTTTAACTTCTGAGAGGCTTAACACACTTATATTTTATTTATTTATTTTATTTATGAACTCTTCCATAAATGTCATTGGTTTACAAATATTTTTTAAAATGGCAAGAATTTTTCTTTAGGAAACTTGCCCCCACTTATTTTATTACTAGTTTTCATTCATATTGTTGCTTTTTATTTATACTTATTTTTCCTGTATGGGAGAACATATGGGATGAAATCTGAATCAAAGTAATTTCTAATGACTTAAACTTTCATCTCGAATGCATTGACAACCTCTTTCCTAGACAATGCCTTAAATACTCTGGCTATAGAAGCCTTGATGTGAGATTTTTCAGTGAAACCTTTGTCGAACAGCTTAATTACCTAAATTAAGTTAAGATTAGATGACACTAGCATCCAGTAAGATTACCTCGGTAGTAATATCTTGTCTACTGAAAGTGATGTTAACATGTACATAGGTAAAGCATAGAATTCTGTTAAAGGTTAACAACCACGGTAATGCTGATATTTTTTTAATTTACTGCATTCAGGTACGCACGTATTTGAATGGTTGGTTTGTTTTACAGCATATCAGCCCTTTTTGGGGTCATAAAATCCTTTTGATAAAAAAAAAAACTGTTTACAGTACCTGCTTTTGCTCAAGTGGCCACCCAATCAAGTACTGAACAGGCTCATTACTATTTAACTTTGATCTAGTGTGACCCAGTGCTTTTCAGTATGACTTGACCATAATCCAACATAATGCAGTCAGATTGCTAAAGTTAAGCCGTGACAAGCCCGTTCATCACTTACATGGGTGACCACCTTGCAACATTAGGTACTTTAAACAAACTAAGGCCTGTGTCGGACCAAAACAGTTTGGTAATTAACATAATGCAGCCAGATCACTGAAGTTAAGCAGTGATAAGCCTGTATTTGATTTGGAATTCTCGGAAAATTTGATGGATCCCTACTGAACTTTTTCAAGTTGTAGTTTTATTTATGAACCACTAAAGCCATCTAACCCCTTACCTTGTAGCTCATACTGTGTAATTTCTTTTTTTTTTTTTTTTTTTTTTTTTTTTTTTTTTTCAAAGAAAATATTGAAATGTATTTACAGTTTGGATGAAATAATTTGCATGGTGTTAGCAGTCTGCAGCATTTGTGTGTGTTTTTTTTTTTTTTTTTTTTTTTTTTTTTTTTTTTTTGTTTAATACTAAATCATAGACAAAGAATTACTAGAAAAAGTTGCAAAGGGGTATTGCATTATCTGAGGTAGTCAGCGGCTCCTAATGTACATATCTACCCAACCCATTTGTTATCGGTATGATGTGACAGTTGCAAGTATGTTAGATCCAGTGAGGATCTAACTTGCTATTTAGTTATAGATCTGAGAGACTAGCTTGCTAACCATTACACCATGATGGGATGCTCTAATTGGCTCGGTCAAGTGTGGTCATTGTCAGTGAGTTTTTTTTTTTTATAGCTTGGGAGAGAAACAGAACCCTATTTATTCTAGGACCTTTTTTTTTTTTTGTTTTATTCTATCTGTTCAGTTGCTTAGACCATGGAAGAAATCGATAATGGTCTCCAAATGTTAGCTCCTTCATTATTTGATAGGCAGCGTTTCCTCATTTTGCATTAACACCCCAGCCACCAAAATAGAAATGGAGCAAATCCCATGATAAATATACTGTGGTTTATAGAACTATCCCACTTCCACGTTCAGGTGGATCACATTTTCCATCTCCATCACCACTTTGTGCTAGATCAAGCATATCATGTTACTACAGTGCAGTAAAAGAGATTGAGCTGTCAACTTGGTAACCATTTCCCTTATAATGCTACAGAGGAATGCAACTAACAAAACATTTTCTATCATTGTTGCATTTATTAATGTACTTGAAATACACTGATATATATATGTAATCTCCTTATCTTTACTGTATTTGAATATTGCAGTATCTATGAGTGCTTCATATTGGTGATAAAGCATGTATAGGTCATCTAACACAAACCATATATTACAAATGATGGTTTCAACTCTTCACTGTACTAGACTTTGTAGAGGTACTGTAAATAGAACTTCTTTTTTTTCTTTCTCCCATAGTAGTGATTAAAAACCTTTTAACACCCACGTTTCAAAATTATTTTACATTTAACCTACATTTGATGGTGAGGCTACAGTTCTGAAGAGTGGAGTACCCTTTCATTTTTCATTCTGACCCACAGTGGTAGTAACTATTAGGGTTCCATCTATGGGTCAAAATAGATAAATTTAAAAACTATTTGATAGGAATACTTGATGTCATGTGTGTTGAAATTATTGTATTAAGAGTAGTTACTTGAAATCATATAACTGTGCAAACAATTGAATTATTCAATCTATGTATTAATACTTGTGTTCTTTAAAAATACAACTTATCCTCTGGTTAATGAGACTGTCCAAACCATCCATTTAAGTAATGGACCATTCCATTTTTATAAAGGGAAGAAAAAGGACATGCTACACAAATATAAGAAAGTAAAGAGAGAAGGGTGAGTGCAAGGAAGCGATAACACTGTTTCAATCTAACAATGAAAAGGTGAGTTAAATCAAGATTATACTCTTTACATATTGAACTAATAGCAATAGGTCTTAAGTAAACATATCAAATATGATAATGTAATTATCATACTGTGGTATATCCACATGTCCTGCTAGTAAAAATTACTTGAAACTATATAATTATTTAGTATTAGATAGAAAAACTTGAAACCATGACTGCAAAACTTTAAAAACTCCACAAAAAAAAATATATTCAATGAATGCAATTCCCTAACCTGTATTTTAGTTATGTTCTCATCATCAGGTTGTCCTGACAGCAGATTCCGAAGACTCTTACCACCCGTATCTATTGGTCACTGCTCCTGGCAGGTCTTCTGCACTGCATCAGTGTCCACACAGCTAATCAACCTACACTGATATGTTAATGTATAGATGCCCACAGAACATTGCTTATGAGTTTCTTTGCTTTTTCTCGTGAGATATACACTAGCTGTTAGTTAAAATATAACTTGAAATTTCAAAATGTACTACTAAATCTAGAATTGTAGTTGGCAGTGGCCTATTGTCTGTATCAGCCGGACGGTGAAGGAATTACCCCTTTTAATGCTAGACCAGTGAGATTTTTTTTGTGGAGCACTACACCTATTCTCAGTTCTCACTTTACTACAGATCAGAGTACCCAAACTGCTACTTAGGTGCTAATAATGAAACTAAATTAAAAAGTAACCTTTTAACTTTAATAACTTTCAGAAGACAGTGATAGGATTTTAGGGTGTACGTTTTAATACTATAACAGTACTCAATTTCTCATTGTTTATCTTATTCATTTTTATACTTTTGTTGAGAACAATGTTTCACATGAATACATTGATAATATAGTTAACAATGCTTTTATAAGAATTATAAAAGCATCAAAATCTTGAATGCAATTCCACATATTCTATTGTTTTTATTCACAATTCCTTGCTAAATCAACTCTGCATAGGAATGTTAAATTTATGAAGCTTTTTATAATCTCAGACTTTTGATTTCAAAATCATGTCGCCTAAAAACCACTATCATAGGTTCACCCTTGCTGCTTTTGAGGGTTTATTGGAGGCGCATGGTGGAATGGTTCTTGGATGAGGCTGTTTGCATTTCACAGTGCTAATACCCTTGGGAAAGGTATGCATCCAACTATAGGGGAATAGTAGGCCAGACTGGACTCTTTAACCTTTGTTTGGCAACAAGTCTAAGGAAAACTCTGAATTCAAACCTATTAAATTTTGCTTAAGAAATTGACCTTGTGTCACATCCTACTCATGCAGAGGGGTTAGTAAATACATATATGCTTCTTGGATCTTTTGTAATGTAAATCCAAACAAATTTATGTATTACTCTTTTCTGTTACTAGGATTAGTCCAAAGTCTTACAATACTTTGGTAATGCGGATCACAATTTGGCAGCTTAGGATTCTTTTTGCAGGGGTCGTGAAGTTAACTAACCACACTGGACTGTGAGATGCCGAGCTTGCTGAATTTGTCAATGGCTTGAAGCATATCCTCGGAATCCATCGTTTTTAGGTTTACATGACCAAGTTTCTTGCAACCAGTGAAATTCCTTGATCCATCTGATTACTGTACTATGACCAACTGCACCTATTTATCTTTTGCACAAGATTTTTGGTTACTTCTGCAGAATTAAAGTCCAGTTTGAACTTTTAAAGCATAAACTTCTGTATTTAACTATGTTGCATGACCCTTGGTGTGGCTTTCAAACCACACTCGGTGAAACAATGTACAATGTGTCAGCACATGAATTACTATGATACTACCAGCCACAGTTGGTACCCTCCACTACTTAAATTGCTTTTGGTCAAGTCACACTGAAAGCTCCAGTTCTTGCTAGATCACTAAATTTTAGTAGTGATGAGCCTGTTGAATACTTGAACACTTAAGCAACAGCGGTACAGTAGTCAACCGGAATTAAAATAACTTGATGGCATTAAATGACCTGAAAAGGGTTGATATACCATAAAGCAACCAACCTTGAACTTTGTTTACATGTCATAAATTAGCACCTACCAAAATATTGCAGAACTTTTAAATCTCCCTAGTAATCTTTTTACCATTATTCCCCCCCCCCCTTTGGTTGGCATTATGAAAAGAAAATCTTGATTGGATCATTTGTAGGTTGTCATGGAACTAATTAATCGTACTATTCATACTCTTTTGGCTGTTACAAATATCACTTTGAAGTGTTTTGTACAGGAATGTTTGTTTTTAATCTTAAATTGCTTTTTTTTCTCTTATATTAAAGATTTAAACAGTGCTTAGAAAAAATGACCCTGCAGTTATTCAGCAAACTTCATTGTGCCATAAACAATCTTATTATACAAGAAATGTTTTCACTGCTTTTGTGTTTCAAATACTATGAATTGTCAGATTCCAGGAATTTCATGATAAAATACTCTTTTTAGGAAAAACTTCCTGTTGGTATATAATTTACTTGTTCAACTATTCAGTAATTATTCTTATTATAGTAAGGACTTGCCTAAAGTTGAGCAAATGATTTAGTACGAGCAGGACCTGTAGATATCAAAGGCTGTAATAATTAATTATCATACTGTGGTATAAGTTTACTTAAGAGCTATTACAATAGTTCAATATGTAAAAAGATCTTTAACTCTCACTTTTTTTTTTTTTTTTTTTTTTTTTTTTTTTTTTTTCTTTCTTCTTCTCCTTTTCATTATGTTCGGTTAAAACAGATTAGCATTACCACTTACACATGCTCAACCCTCTCTCTATCTTTCCCTACTTTCTTTATATTTTTCCATATTTAAGCTGCAAATTGGGTATGGAAAAAAGTGCAATGGAAATCTGATTTGATAAAACCAGAATTCTTTCAAGTTGTCTGTACTACTGTATGGTTGCACCACTTGTCATTTAACTAAATACCTGGAGAAAAGGCTAGATGGAAGTAGCACCCTCGCCCACCAAACATCAGTTGTCCAGCTACTTATCTCTCAAACCATCCAAGCAAGACATGCTGGGCACTGGAGAAGTAAAGGCAAGTTCATAAATGACCTTCTACAATGAACTATTACACATTGCCACACCAGTGTTGACTGACCAGCAAAAACTTATATCCATCAGTTCTGTGCAGAGACTGGATGCAGTCTAGAGAACTCGCCCAGCATGTTGGTCAATAGGGACAGATGGCGAGAGTGAGTAAAAGAAATCTGATGTCGTCTATGCTTGTAAAATCTAATTCAATTATAAGTGATGGTTGTGTACTTCAGAGTTCAAATCCTAGAGAAAGCTGTTTTTTTTTTTTTCATTTCATGCTAATGCCTTTAGGATAAGAATGAATTTCTTTTCTCTCTCCCACCCCAAGCGATGGTTACATAGTAGGGCAAGACTGGGTTATTCAGTCTTGGTAAGGCAACCTGTCTAGGATAAGAAACTCTCAATTCCAACCACTTAAGTAGGTTGGTATCAGCTAGACAGCGAGGGAGTGTATCTCCTCTTCACAAGCGCTAGACCAGGGAGATTATTTTATGCATCTGTGGTGGAGCGCCACACCCCACTGTCAGCTCCCCACTTTACAGCACAGCTGTGCTACTCATACTGAGTGGGCGAGGGCCAGTATCAAACCCGGAAACTTGTGGTTCCAAGATGGATGCCATATTTGAATGTCACATGTACTCGCCTTGTGTTACAATGCCTCGTTTGTGTAAACGTCCTGTGACTATACTTAACGCTATGTAGATGCTTGATGAGCCACTTTCATATTTGTCTGAAGATTGTGTAAAACACAAAACTTAAACATTTAGTGTCCATAATTTTACTGTTTAATACTTGCTCTGCCATAATAGCATTGAGCACTGTTCTTATTTGCTTGTGTTTAATTTGTGAAATGTTTAACTTGGAACTCTCAACGCTATTTTTAATTATTGCATAATTTTCACGGATTCTTTTAAAAGTACAAAAAGAAAAATTTTGTGAAACCTTCAACTTTGCTACCCTTAACAGGATATGCTTACAATTTGTTTAGAATAACTTACCAATTTTGACTAAATTCCTTATATGGTTACTGATCCAAGAATCCTCTTATTAGATGTTAATGGCATCCAATTCTATCAACTTAATTTTGGTAATTTTTCTACATTAATTTCCTACCCTGTTAATGGGGCTTAGAATATGCAAACTGTATCTTCTCCCCAAAAAAGGTGTCTGGGTATGATACTAAACTTCATCTGGAGAGTGAAGTACCCATCATTTTCATAACTCCCAGATCCATTCTGACCTGGAGTGGTAGTACCTGTTGGTGTCCTATCTGTAGGTCAAATAGATCTGTTTAAATATTATTATTAGGAATACTTGATGAGATAACTGTGCAAAAAAAAAAAAAAACCCTTTAACTGCACGATGTAAATGTACATAGGCAATCCCCTAATTTTTAGGCATAAAATAATCCTTGTTGATCATGGATTAATTTTGCTTAGAAATAAGTTTAACTTGGCTAGTTCATTTCAACAAGGCTTTTTATTTTGCTATCTGATAGCTGAAGTGGAATATCAAATTATCTATAACAAATGTTAAATTGATATGGTTAGTATATTTAATGTAAAAGGGAATTATTTTAGTCATAACTTACTATTGTATACAGGTCTACTTGACACTTTTTTTTTAAGAAAAATTTGAATTACTTTTTTATTTTAATATTAATTTTTTTAATGAATTTTATTAAAGAGTGGCAATTTGATTTGCTTGTATAATGTTAGAAAAGCACTAGCCTTGAAATGTTTTGAGATAGAACACTGCTCCTAATTTTATCATCCTTAAATATACTTTAACACCCAATGTAAACATATCAAAAATTAAACTATTATACTGTAAAGATATTAGGCTAAACTTAATTTCATGACCAACTGCTAATAAGTCATATCTTTTGCTAGAAGTTTCTGGTGATAATCTTTATGGTCTAAATTATATTTTTCTGTTCTAGTTTATATCTAGTATTTTTACTTTTAATCTGTTCTATTCTCATCAGAAATTTCTGCTACAATGGAATGCCATCACTTATGTGCTTGATTAGTATTAGGAATACTTGAAATCATACAACTGAAAAACCCTCTTTAGCAATTACGCAAGACATCTCTACTCGTGTTCCTTAATTGTATGACCATAACATCTGGTTAAAAATGTAACCGTCCAAATAACCTAAGATGAAATACAAAAATGTAACCTGATTATATGGTGTTGCTTATCCGCCAAATTATTTGAGTGTTGTTACCTTGGCTAAATAATGACCCTTTCCAGTTTTTATAAGGGGGAAAAAGGACATGCTACACAAAGAATATAAGATGGGGAAAGAGTGAGCATGCTGAAGCAATAACATTAATCTATTTCAATCAAACATGATGCAAAGAAAATTAAATCAAGATTATTATACTTTTTACATATTGAACTGTTTTTCATTAGCTCTTAATTTAATTACATTTGATATGTTTATCATACTGTTATATCCACAGGTCCTACTAGTTAACCTATTTCCCTGGTTTCTAGCATGTTGTTAAAATCAATCTGAGACGAGAATCCATGAAATACTTTTTAGTTGTAATAAGATTCAAGTTTCTTCTTGGTTTTGATGAAGAACATGGCAATAGACATGACAGTAGTCAGCATTTCAACTTTGGATCTGTTCACAAAATTCTAACTGAATATTTATTCAGTTACTGATTTCTATAAAATATGGAGATATTGTTTACATATAGTGAGTATATGCAAATCTTTGTATTGCTTTGAGTTGTACCATTTATTGAATGAATAGTAGTTATATGGGTGAATGCATAAACAGATACTAAACAAAATTAGTACACTATGCCATTTTTGTTCCTCTTGTTTTTACTGGTTACTAAATAATTTAATTTAGTTTCAAATGTAGACCTATGAAATCTCTTGATATTTGACTTTTTTTTTTGTTCCTAATAGAATTACTTGATACTATTGTATTAGGTAACTTTAATCACTTTCTGGTTTAAATGGAATCGCTTATGAATGCAAGTTTTTATTTTTATAGAATTTGAAAGCATTTCAAATCTAAATGAAGGCTAATGAACCATGAACAACTTTTTTTTTATTAGCTCTTCAAACCAGCTTTTTTTTTTTTTTTTTTTTTTTTTTTTAAATTTTATTCTTTTATATATTTGTTGAAATGGTTTTAATTTGGGTCTCTTTATAAGGAACTAGAATATGCTAGAATAAAGAAACTTTAAGTTTATTTTATAAAAATCATGTTATGGAATTAATAAATTTTATACAAATTTCAAAAAATTTGTCCTTTTTGAGATGTACAGGGTATTTAAGAAAAATTGACATCATTTTGTAATCTAATAACTTAACCAATTCTTGTTCAAATAATCTCAAATTTTAACTGCATGTGTAGAAACAACTCCAAATTCTGTTTAATGTTTAAGCACCTTTTTTTTTTTCCAGTGAATGGCATGTCTACAGTATGAGATGGTGAAAAAAACTGAAGTATTTTTATTGCCACAAATTTTAAATGAAACTTCAATGTCTTAGGCACACATAGGAATGATTATTTTTTCATTTATTTTGTGAAAGTTCATAATTGTAAAAAGTCTTTTTTTTTTTTTTTTTTTTTTTTTTTTTTTTTTTTTTTTTTCTAAAGAATTCTCAAATTTTGTATTTTTTAGTATTTCTGAGAATTTTCTCAAATTGACATTTTGCTACAATTATGTGAACTTTGACAACAATAATAAAAAAATAATCACTTCCTATGTATGTCTAAGCCATTGCCAAATTTTTAATGAAACTTCAATTATAGAAATTAGATTACAGAATTATATTTTTGAAACGCCCTGACTTCTTACATTTTAGAAAATATCTCCCTTCATCTCCCAAGTTTTTTTTAATTTGTCTTGAAGAAAATACTTAAAAGTAGAAAGTAAACTATGTATTTCATAATTTATTATGCTCTTGATAAACAAAATCTTGATTGAAATCTAAACATTTGGTTTAATCTGGCAAATCCTTTATCAATGCTTACAAAACTATTAGAATATTTAGGGAAGCTTAAGTTTATTGGAAATAAAAACATCAATCACTATATTTTATCTTGCATTTAATATGGTTTACTTAGAGGTATTGATTTAGAAAAACAATCTGAATATTATACTCTAAGGTTTTTGTCATTCTAGAATTTATGGTCCTCTTTAGATTTTTTTCTACTATACCTACACTCCTTTCTTGGCTTTTATAGCCTTCATTTTGAAGTGGAGTTCAGTCACTAGTTCCACCAATTCCTATAAATGAGTAATTTAAGACTTGGATGCTCTCTTGTCGTTAATTGTCAACCTAAAATTGACACTATTGGATTTCCTCATTTCAAGTTTGAAATATCTTTTTAATTGGACTTGCCTATCAAGGGAAAAAGGCCATATGGTTTAATTTATAACTTTCCAGTTTTCAACTGAAAAATAATTAGAATTGATGTTTAAATATAAAGTCTTTTTATATAAATTTCTTATACAATTAATAAAAACTTAGATGCTTTTAAAGGATTTTCTGTCATTAACATACTTTTTATTACACAATTAAGTGGTATATTATATTCATGGTGTCCCATAAGCTACCTTTTTAGGATTTAAGAAACTTAAATTTTGTTAATTCAATTAACTTGCTTTTAATTTTATTTATTTGAAGCCAATTTTATACCAAAAAAATTGGCAAAATCCTATCTTGTTTCACCATTGCTGTAGCTATGAACTGTGACATTTTCCAGAGGCTGTAGGTTACCATCCCTGCATGTATTTGCCTAACTGCTCGCATCTTGTGGGCTGGGACTGTAGAATACTCCTTCTGCACCGGGGTAAAACCTGTTGGCTATGGGTAGTGACCTGTGATGCTTAAGGATGGAGTCTGGGTGGCTCACCAGTCTGACATGCAGCACTCCACCTTGGCCCTTACTTAGGCTAGATGAGCGGTCAGAGAGGGTCTCTCTGATCACATCAAGCCCTAGCACCTATATGATTGTCCTGGGCATATTGCTCTTATGGCAATCCCCCAACCCTTTTTATGTGCTAGAATGCGATAGCTGTGGGTCTTAGTGTCCTGGGCATATTGCTAAACTACATCTATTGGCGAGATTCCAATTCAGGAGCTGTTTTCAATACCTCTTCATTGCTATTTTGGCTCCCAGATTCACTTTAGCACAGTGGTAGTAACTGTTAGGGTCCTATCTATGGGTTGAATAGGGTTGTTTTTTTTTGTTTTTTTTGTTTTTTTTGTTTTTTTGTTTTTTTTTAAGTTAGAAAAAAATTTGAATACCCAACAAAGATAAAACTTTTTCAGCATAAAATAACCCCCAAGGGTTGACATACTGTAAAATCCAACCAATCCCTCCACCACTGGCAGGATGTGACAGTAAAGCTGATTTGCATTCAGAATTTTCTGTCTCCTAGGCTGGTTGTCTGAGCCCAGTCTGCCCTACTATTTTCCCCTAGCCAAGAAATGAATTGTATTTATGCATTTTCTAAGGTCATTAGTATGAAGTAAAATGCAAATGGCCTACTCCATCTGATACAGGATATCCAAGCCCCCCCCCTTTTTGCAATAGGTGGATCTTACCTTACTGCAATCAGTATATTCTATAACCCTCCCCCTCCCGGCCACTGTAGTAACAATTGTTCTTTGCTTTTCTGAAGTTTACTGTATGACTTTCAGATAAATTTAATACATTTTTGCAACTTTGTAATATGAGTGAGAGAAAAAATATTAAATTTTATTTTCCTGAATTTTTTTAAATTTTATTTTATTTTTTTATTTTTTTAATCATTATTATTCAAGTCTACCTCTGCTTTATTATAGCAACATCTTGTTTACAGACTGGTCAGACTGGGCTTTCTTTTCCTTGTTGGAAAATCCTTTCTTCTGAGAAATTCTAGGAAATAACTAATTAGTTTTTGTTGCTCAAAGCTGAAAAGACCAGAAGTGTCTAGAATCAATATTTCTACAATCTGCAGCATCTTTTTATTCTCTTATTAGATGATTAATTGGTGAATCCATATTTCTGCAGTGCTGGAAATTGATCTGGCGTTGTTTGAAAAAATGTTAAGTTGCTAAAGGAATAATTAATCATAATCCACTTCCTACATCTTCCCTTAAAAATTAACTCTTCTTCAAAACACTTTTATTATTGCCTTTTTACCCTCTTAGCATATTTGTGTCTATTGGTAAAATTAAATACTATAGCATATTTTAGTTGGCTTTAGCCCCCACATGCACACACTTTTGGTTTAAAGAAAAAAAGAAATTTAAATTTCTAAACCATTAAAAACTTCTTTGTTAAATGTAAATTTCTATATTTTTTGTTATTTCAACATGTAGCAATTTAGGTATAGAATTAGTGAAAATTAACTTATTTTTGAAGATCATTTTCTCTTTAGCAGTTATGCTGATAGCTTTTTGATTTAGTGCATCCTGAGACACACATATTTGCTTTGAATGGGTCCCAACTAAAGTTTCTTAAATTGTAGGGTTTTTATTTATGATCTTGGGAAACAACTACTGCCGTCTAACTTCTACCTTGTAACCTATCCTGTATAATTCATTTCTAAGAAACTATTGAAATGTGTTTACAATTAGCTTGAAATGGTGAGGGAAAAGACACTGGGCTGCATGGATATGATTTTACCGTGTCTTTTAGATTTTTATGCATCAGGTACGCGTTCTGCATCCCTATGAGCATCTCTGCTTTAAAAAAAAAACTGTCTTGAAGCATTTATTTTGGCAAGAAAGTAATATGGGGTGAGAGGGAGGGAAGTTAACTCCCTTTTATATTTCAGTTTTCACGTTTACTATCTGTCAACACATTCTTGGAATCACCCACAGGTGAAAGAAAAATTAAGTTCCAATTTTGGAGCTCTTTACTCCAAAGTCCACTATAATCCAGGGTGGTAGTACCTGTTAGGGTCCTATCTATGGGTTAAATTGATCAAAAATGAGTTTTTAAAAAAAAAAAAAAATTTGAATGCTAAACGGAATTAAAACAAATTTTTGATATAAAATAACCTGATAAGGGTTGACATGCCATAAAAAAATAACCAATCAACCAACCAGATTGTGTGATAGACAGTATGTGGGGCTAATGTTTCTAAGTGATCTGTAATTTATAACTTTCCCTAATAATCCCAGCTGTTAAGTCCTGCCATATAACTTCTACTAGTGTATAATGTGCACTTCTAATTTAGCCAGGAATATTTAGGAGGAAAGAAAAAAAAACTTCTAAATTTCCATATTTTCTAGCTCTATTCTAGATTGGCTTTTAGTAGACTTAGATATTCTGCTAAATTACTAAAACATTGTTTAAACTCAAGGCTTATCTGCTTCAGCTTGTTTTGGCTTTTTATTGTGTGTGTGTGTGTGTGTGTGTGTGTGTTGTGTGTGTGTGTGTGTGTGTGTGCGTGCACACACACTCCACACGAACAGGATGTGATACAAAGTCAACTTAAGCCGAGTTTGACAGGTTTGAATTCAGTTTTCCTTCTAGACTGGCTACCTAGCCATGGTTAAAGAACTCGGTCTGCCCTATTTACCCATGGTTGGAGGAAGAGAAATTGGATGCATACCTTTCCCAAGGATATTAGCACTGTGAAATGCAAGCAGCCTTATCCAGGATTGGAACTCTGGTCGATGAGTCCATTTTCTACAACTTTAGCCATTATACTACACACCTCAAAGTTTTTGGCTTTATAGCATTTAACAAATTTTGGCATTATTGAAACGGTACAGGCCTATACTTATATTATTTATGGAACCTCATAAACAGTGTGGTTTATACTGATGCTTGAATTAACGATATGTATTTATCGTGACTCAAGTGGTTTAATAATAATAATGGCGCCTAGGTTACTATTAGTTTACATACATTAGTTGTATCCTCAAATGTAAGTATTTACTCTACCTATTCACCAATGGTGGGATGTGACAAGGTCGCAAGTATGGGGCATCCAGCAAGGATTGAACTTCTTCAGTAATGGATCTGCAAGATTTGCTTGCTAACCATTATACCATAATGTATTCTGAAACTACTGTAAAGTTTAATAACCTAGTGCAATAATAATACTCAGTGAATTTTGTTATACTTTGCCTTTTAATTTACCTCTATTTACTTCTAAAAAATTTTTTTTTTTTTTTTTCTTTTTTTTATTTTTGCTGTAGGCAATGTAATTTTGCAACATGAATTTAAGTATATTTAACATAGCACAATAACTCCAAGAACAGGTGATTGTTGGAAGGAGCAAAAATACATTGTATTATTCATAAAAAAATAAATGAATAAAAAAATTAATCAGTTTGTAGGATGTCATGTATGTGACAAATGAATTGACTAGTTCACACCAGGAATAGAAAAAGTCAGACATGTGGTCACAGAAAAATCCCACTCTCTTTACTCTGGCCCATAATGGTAGTACTTGTTAGGGTACCATCAATGAGTCAAATAGATCTCTATAAAAACTATTTGTGCAGCATGCAAAAAATGTGCAAATGTAAATATGGTTGCAATTCCCTAAAATCAGAATGATAGACATGCTGTTAAAATCTATTGACCCCACTCTATTATTGATATTGCAACTTCCCTCTGGACTGGTCACGAACATGAAATATTCTAGGGTCTATGAAGGAAATCTTTTATAAATTGTAACCCCCACCCCCAGGTAGCCTCAAAATTTAGGTTAGCTCAGTTGGTAGCGCGTACGGTTAGAAACCAAAAGGTTCCTAGTTCGATACCGGCCCTCGCCAACTCAGCATATGAGTAGCACAGGGATCTGTGTGGTAAAGGAGCCGATGGTAGGTGTGGCGCTCCACCTAGGACACAAACACTGCTTGGTCTAGCGCTGGTGAAAAGGGGATAGACTCCCTCACTGATTGGCTGATATCGACTTATTTGTCATTCTGCTAATAACTGCCTGGCCCTTTTAAACAAATCCTTGTGTGCATGACCATTTCTCATACTTCCTGCAAGTTTTTGTGATTGACTCTTTGTTGTTGGTCACACAGCTAAACACCAGGTTTACTGGTGGTGGGAGGTTGTCACTTATATTTTTCTACAATTATCATTATTACTTTTTTTTTTTTTTTTTTTTTTTTTTTTACTTTCAACTGTTGGCTGAAAAGTTAGTGCTCTTACAGTAGCAGCATAGTGTTGGGTCAACAGCATTAAGATGCCATAATAACCTTTTTTAGAATTTTTTAGTTTTAATATTGAATGCCTGTTTTATCTTATATGCACATGCTGCAAGAAAGCTGAAGCCAACAAAGGGGGTCGGGCATCATTTTTGGGGTCCAAAACATTACTACTAACCCAAAGCAGTATCGGAGTACTGCCAGACTTTGGTTTTCAGTCATGTTGTGGGAATACCAAATCAAAAAGATTTTGTATAATTCTTTGTTCTATTCACAACTTTCCAGGAACAAAGTGTTAATTCAATGATGTAATATTTGAATTGACTGACTAGATGACACATCCATGACACTGAAGAATAATGGCATTTCTGTGAAATTCACGTTCACTCTGTATAAAATGATCTCGATTTTTAAAATTATAACAATGTTACTTTGCATTTGAAAGTAGACAACATTCTACATAGTTCAAAACAACTAATTCTTTAAACTGGTGACCCATCCTAACAGCCATGTCGTCTGGAGTGATAGAATGCACCTCTGCAAAGGAGTAAGACTCCCCCAAATGGGACCACCTGTTGGTCGTGGGTGGCGACCCATGATGCTTAAGGACCATCTTGGTGGATGAGCAGTCCATGACCTGCAACACTCCACTTAGACCCTTACTTAGGCTAGACGGGTGGTCGAAGAGACCCCCTCCGATTGATCGGCTGGTCATGTCAAGCCCTAGCACCTATATGATTGTCCCAACCCTTTTTATCATATGGGTGCTAGAAGGATCCCATTTATGGGTTAAATAGAAAAATGTGTTTATAAAAAAAATTATCGATTTAAGAATGAATACATTTCAAAACTTTGCTGGCATTAAATGACCCACTGAGGTTGATATGCCATAAACCAAACCATCCCAAACAAACAAAAGAACCCTGTATGCTGTGGGAACTCCTGACTATGGATCTCTTCAATCAATTTTACAATCTCAGTATGAGATTTATGCTTTCTTTTATTGACCCGGACAACAAATTTTGCAGAGATGGTTCTGTGCACTGTATTTTGACCTGATGTTCTAATTTAGATATTGAGGTTGGGTGGGGTCACCAGGGAACTAGTGTCAAATTGGAATGTTAGTGTAAAAGTACAGTGTATTTGAATAAAACAATTTCTGACCATTGAATTTTTATTTTATTTCTGTACTAGCATACTAAGTATAGTATATTATTTTTTAAATCGAAAAGTGCACTAACTTAAAAACATGAAAAGAAATAACTAAATGCAAAAAATGAAACCTACTTTTTTAAAAAGAATTTTGAATGTGCTTAAAAGTTAAATATCAAATTACAGTACTGATTTTGGTACAAATACAAAATAGATAATATCATTAGAATCGCATTTTACAAATAACATTAGATTATGGAAACTTTCGAAGGAGCCTAATTCTAACCTACTTACTCGAGTCTCAAAGTTTTCAGGTATTTCCATGAAATGTAATAGGTAATCTAATGGTATTATCTCTTGCGCACTATTCTGCATTGGTATCCTGATTTTTTTTTTTTATTTCTAATATTAAAATAAATAAATCAATGCTATTTTTTTTAAAAAACAATGGCTAATGTGAAAAGGGTTTGTTTACATTTTCGAATGATGGACGCCTGTACATAACTATGTAAATTTTTTTTAAATTTAAAAAAAAAAAAGTGCAGTCATGAAACCTGTGTAAAATAATGTCTCCTATTCAAAATATTAAATGCAAAAAAAAATCTAAAAATCGCATCTTATTAAAAAGAATTTTGTAAAAGTTAAATATCAACTCACTTAGTTACTTTTGACATCGAAATAAGTGATTTAAACTGGCCATAAAAATTATATAATAATGAAAAATAGATTAAATGATTGTTTCTTGTACAATGAAATATTTACAACTTTGGATCAGTAAAAATGTAGATTTAAATAGAAGAAAAAAATTGATCAAGCATCCATTATTCATTTGTTTACTTTTAGCAAGAAACGCCGAAAATGGACATGTAGAATTTTAACATTTTATAATGCTATTTAATTTTTAAATGTATTCAATAACCATGATACAAATTAAGTAATGATTGGAAGTTTCCATTATGTATATTTGTGCATCTGCATGTGCACCCTGAAAAGTTCTCATCCAAGCCACTTTTCATGACTTTAGGTAATTTCCCCCTTGGTCAGCCAAAACTCCTCCCTTGTGTATGTATATGAAAAACGGTGTTTTAAATTTTATCACTTGAGATTTACAGGCTATCCCCACCCCCCAAAAAAAAAAAATTATATAATTTTGTAATTAAATAACTTGGTTAATTTTTGTTCTCAAATTTAACAGCATTTATCAAAACTATTTTAACTTTGCCTACCAAATTTCCCCCACAGCTGTACCAAGTTTTCTTGATATTTTTTTATCATTATGACTGGATATTTCAAAGTTCACTATCTATTCACCTCAGAACTCATTCTATTCAAATAAAGTACTATTATTATTATAATTTGAGTCCTTCTGATCAGTTATAATGAACTAATCATTAGTTTTGCGTACTTTGCTTATGGTAGGATTGCAGCGGTGAGAGCTACTGTGAGCATCTTAAAGTAGGCAAGGCGTTAAATGCCTTTTTTCCAGTGAATGGCAATTTTATATCTAAGACATTTAAACAGAATTTTCAGTTGTTTCTAAACATGCTGTTAAAATTTGATCATTCAAATGAAAATTGGTCAAGATTAAGAAATGATAAAAAAATTTCTTAAATTTAAAAAAAAATTTTTCTAACTAAAATTAAAATTCCTGGATGTCACAAATTTAAGTGTATTGCACACATTAACCTTAAAATCAAGCCATTCATCATGTTGGAGTATTTCTTTACTAAGATAAAAAAATAATTTCTTTTATGCCTATCATGTTCAAGTTTCCTGAATATGAAATGTTATTCCAGGTTAGTGCTTTTTAAAGTGTACCACTGGAAAGGCCTTAATTTTGACATCTTTCTAAGAGTTGATGTATGTTGTTTTTTTTTTTTTTTTTTTTTTTAATTTAAGATAATTACAATAATAGTGGGTGTCTTAGCTATTTCATGTAATGAAGAGAAGCTCTTTATACTCAAACCTGTCAATACATTGAATAATTTTAATTTTTAAACTCTAGAGAATAATATTACTCTTAATGATTTTTATAAAATTGTCCACTCTTTGTTCTGTTGGCTGGGATTGTAGAATATGCTGACTGCACTATTGAAAATTATTTCTACCAACTTATTAGTGCACATGAAGTTAATGAAAAAAAATTTCTACTAGTATGATACACAGGAAGTTAATGAATTATCTAACATAAGATAGTTTTTGTGTGTATCAGTATATTTTTATTGATACACGTTAAATTAATGAATATTAGTTTGTTTCCAAATCATATTTTCCATTGAGTGACTAACAAGGTTGATATGCTATTAAACAAAATAACCAACCAAGGAGATTCCACTTGGTTTAAACAAATTTGAGGTACAATTTGCTTTGTAGTGGTGCTGGAATTAATTTCATCTTGATGCTTGGATTTCTATGTGCCAATAACTTTCAGTTTTGTAATTTTGTCTTATCCTTAATCTAAATAACAAAAACAAAATGTAGCATTGAAAAATGAGATACTGGTTTTGATTTTTCAATTATTTGGACTTTATTAACTGACTTAATAGACTTGAATTGAATGACACAAGTTACCTTGTTTCAATTGATACAGAAACACTTGATTAATAGATATCAATTTTAGTGCTGTTCATAAACTTCAATAATCTGAAATGCTTGTGACAATACCTGTATCATCTTTCAGCTTGAATGATCTTTCTGAGCTTAAGGTAGACAATGCTTGATAAGGCAATTGTGCTATGGTGCAATTTGACTGAATTTAGTTTAGTAAGGTGTGTGCTTAAATTATAGGTCAACTATAGAAGATTCCAGACTGAAGTTTTGGGGTTTATGCCTGACCTCTTTATTTTGCCAAAGATGTCAAAATAACAATACCTGATTTGGATACAGCTTACAGTACTTTTCTCAATGAATTTTCTCTTTCTGAATTTGCTTAGCACTTGAATAGTAAGTAAATTCAGCAGCGTGGCCTATTGTTGGTATTGGCTGTACATTTTTGCTTATGCTAGATCAGAAAGATTGAGGAGTACCGCACCTACCGTCAGCTTCCAGATGCTTTACTTCGCAGATTATCCAAGCTGTGCTACTCGTGTGCTGAGTTGGCGAAGATGGGTATTAAACCCAGAACCTTGTGGTTCCTAGGTCAGTGCTCTACCAAATGAGCTAACTGGCCCTCTATCACCTAGTAATGCAAAGTAATTCAAATGTACTCAAATCCAACCTAATGTCATAAAGAGTCTTTTTTTTTTTTTTTTTTTTTTTTTTTTTTTTTTCTCTTTTTCCTAAATTCTCCTATAATACAGGTTCACAATTTTGTATTATATACTTGGATTAGTGTCTTAGTGAACCCATCATGGTGTAATGGCTAGCAAGCTAGTCTTGCAGATCTATTACTACTGAATAGCAAGTTCAATCCTTGCTGGATGCCCATACTTGCGACCTTGTCACATTGCGCCCATGGCAAACAGGTTGGGTTAATAGGGTGTCCCATTATGGTGTAATGTTAGCAAGCTTGTCTCGCAAATCCATTACTACTGAATTTCAAGTTGGATCTTTGCTGAATGCCCCATATTTGGAACCTTGTGTTGCATCCTACCTGGTGAATGTATTTGGTAAATACCTATTTGGACTATCTGCATCCTGGATGGTGTTATAGTCCCAATATTTCAACAGTTTTACCTTTTTCATTCCTATAGTTGGTAGTCTGGGGGACTTTAAACTGAACTCTTCAATCTAGCATTGGGAGGAGGGTGTAGATTTCTGTCCATGCCTAGGATAACTTGTATCTGCTAATTCCTAGACAGTCAAAGAAGCCTCCTGATCAATCAGCTGGCTATATCAAACCTTAGCACCTATATGATTGTGCCCTTATGGCGCACACACACACCCTGTCCTTCGTATCTTATGTGCTAGAAGGCGGTGACTGAGGGTCTTTGGTATCCTGAGGATGACCTTAAACTGCATCTCGAAGTTCCAATTGTGGAGCTCTGGAGAATGTTGAGTACCCTGTCATCACCATTATTCTCTAGTCCACCTTGACCCAGAGTGGTAGTAACTATTAGTGTCCATCTATGGGTTAAATCAAAGAAAATAAATTCACAATGTTTAGAAAGAAAAGTTTTTTTTTTTTAAATTTCTAATGACAATGAATGTCTTCAGCATAAAATAACCCAAAGGTTGTGACATGCCATAAAATCTAACTAATCTGCTAATTCCTCAGTTTGTCCTTTTAAATGTAACTTGTCTGCTTCCTCTAAACCCGGTGTATAATTTTTATACACTACCTAACCCGTGGATTGAACTATCAACCACCAGATGACTAAATACGTTTAATTAATCTAGTAGGTCATTGTCCCATATCTGTGTAAATACTTAATCTTGTAAATTCAAAAATTGTGTAGCCATTTTGGATTCTTGGTGGAGGGGTGGTTCTGCAATGGTTGAAAATTTTAAAATCAGTCTTTAAATTATATCGAATACATATCCATATTTATTATGGTTAAGTAACTGAAAGTGTTGGTTCCAACTAGATCAGTTAAGCAGTGATTAACCTGTTCAATACTTAGATGAGTGACCACTTAAGTAATAAGTGCTATAAGTAACCTAAAACCTGTCTTATCTAATCGAAGCTTAGTATATAACAGAATGGCAAACATCAACTAGATGACTAAAGTTAAGCAGTGATAAGCTTGTCCAATACTCAGATGGGTGACCAATTAAGCAACAAGGTACTGTAAACAACCCAAGGCCTGTCTAATCAAGATTTGGTAAAATGACCACATTTGTTTCCATTTTGAATAAAACTTCATAAAACTTATTTCATAAACACTTTATGAAATAAACTTAAAAAAACAATCTATGCAAGTTTTTAATTTGCAATAGCATTAGGGAGAATCCCCTTGGCATAATGGGTACCATGCTGTACTGCAACATCATAGTGATCAAGTTCAAACTCTAGTCATGCTATTATGGTCACTTTTTGATCAATACCCTTTGGAAAGGTATGAAACTGACTTCTGAGGGTTAAATAGTACTACTACTGTCCTTCTACAAGGATGGCTTTGGCATTAAATAATCCACAAAGATCCACATTAAACAGACACCAAACAATAGGATTTTAAAATTAAACTATTGATGGTTGGCAGTAAGTTTTTTTTTTTTTTTTTTTTTTTTTTTTTTTTTTAATTCTCTCCTAGAATATATTTACAAAGTTATTTCAAAGTGTATATTTGTCATATTTTGCATCTATTCACTTAGGTTAGAAGTGTTGTTGGTTTCTTTTGTGACCAAAAATATCTGCATTTATTTCAATCCTCTTGTCCTAAAATGACTACATCTTCCTGAGTAAATTAATGAAAATAGAATGTCAGTCAGCAAGAACAGTTTTATCAGCCTCTTAGTGTAATTACTGTACTTGATGACTTTGTCTAGGAATGTACATGGAAGATTTTAAAGGAAAATCATTGTTACAAAAGTTTTTTTTTTTTTTTTTTTTTTTTCCCCAAAAAAAAACTTTACTTTTTTTTAATTTTATTTTTTTTTAAAGATTTTCTTAAAACAGTTCAGATAATGTCATAGCTTGATTTTAAGTTTGTCCTCAATTTGTATTTGAATTGATTTTTCTGAATTCAATTGTCTTTGAATATCCAGTAGTTCCTATTGTTAATGAAATTTTATTTTCACATCGGATCACGGAAAAACCATTCCATCATATACTATGCCTGGTGTAATAGTTATCGTAATTCATCTTGAGATTTTCTTAAAACAGTTTAGATAATATCATGGTTTAATTTTAACTTTGTCCTCAATTTGTTTTCAATTGACTTTTCTGAATTCAATTAGGTCGTTTGTTGAATATCCAGTAGCTCCTATTGTTAATTAAATCCTGTTTGCACCTTGAATCACGGAAAAATCATACCATCATATCCTGCATGTTTGGTGCCAGATAAATGAGCTTTTCCTGGAGGTGTGTGGTGTAATAGTTATAATTCCACTTGAGAAATTGACCATGTGTCACATTTTGCTTGTTCATAGCTGTAGGGTGTGTGTGTATTATATATGTATGTATGTATGCTTTAAATATACGCTCCTACATTTGGGGCGCTGGTAGGTTTCGTCAGTGATATAATATGCATGGGTCATTGGGAAGTTTCAGGTCTTCCAACATCAGACTTTGCTATGTATGTAGAGTAATCTTTTCCTCAAATCCTAGTGATAGATCGAAGCTTTTACTTTATTTTCTGTCAGCAGGGCTTAAAATATACTGATTGTATCCCCCTATTTTTTGGGTGGGTGGGTGTTAAGATCCTCCCCAAAGGATTTGTCTTTAGTATGAAACTAAACTGTATCTGCTGAGACTACAATTCTGGGGATTGTAGTGTACCCTCTTTATTGCTGTTACTCCCAGGTCCAATCTGGGTCAATGGTAGTACCTGTTAGGGTCTCATCTATGGGTCAAATAGATCTGTTTGGAAATTATTTCTATTTGATCGGACCATGTAGTGGGTGGGAAACCTTAAACGCGACACAAATGTAAAAGTTCAATAAATGCAATTCTCTAGGCTTAAATAACCCTAGACTGGTTGACATACCATTAAAATCAATGATATTTGCACACTTTACTATTTCTTGAAATACTTAACTTTTAGTAAAAAAAAATTTAAAAAATTTTTTAGTATTAAATTAGACATGTCCCTGCAGTTAGTATTTAACTGTAAATTGTTAGGAATTAACAGAAAAACCATTATTGACATTAAAACAAAAACAAAACAATTTTTATATTTCAAACTGTTGTCCTCATTAGACAAGTTTTAAAACAATCTTATGCTAAAAATAAGAAACTAAAAATTCAGGTTTTATTGGATTTCTATAATATATCAATGTAATTTCTAGCAAGCTGAGTATTGTAGCAGTGATCTATTTTTTTTATTTTTTCTTGTTTTTTTTATTACTAATATGGTTCAATGTTTTGATTATATGGTGATAGCTTAGGTTTGACTTTGAGAATTTAAGAACAAAATTGATCCCATCTGCACTAGTTCTCTCCTATATCTTTTATATAATATATATATAAAAATGTTACTTAAAACTTGACCTTGTTAACTTGTCATGCAAAGTATAACTTTTAAATCTTGAAAATTTGACCTTTTTGAAGAATGTTCTGGATTTGATACTCTATATTGGCTATAGTTACAAACTGCATGAGGAAGAAAAAAAACTTTATACTCTAAATTTACATTATAGATATTCTCAAATCTTGTTTATAAAATTGGTTTTGTGTGCTGTGCACATTTTATCTAAAAATTGCCATTTAAAAAAAGAAAATAACTGGTTTATACCAATGTCATTTTGTAGGTTACTTGTCTAGCAGAATGCTTCTTGTATGCTTAGTGAACTTAATTGTTTTCTGCCCTGATGGGGACACCTAATTTGTATATTAACTTTTAAATTGACATAACTTTATATATATATTTTTTTTTTTTTGTGTTTTTTAAAATTTTATTTTTTTTATAAGCATAAATAAATTATCTTTTTATAATTAAACTTACTCAAATAATACCTCTTTTTTGAATCTGGTAAAGATGATGGCCTTCCAAATCGAAGCTTTGGCTGATAAAGGAGTAAGTAATTACTGAGTTTATTACTATATTTTGAAAATTTAAAAAGTCTAAATTTCTTTCTGAAATGTTTAGTGATTATAAAATAATAACCAAAGTTACTTTGTGCATGCCATAAAGGCTGTCTGAGGGAATGGACATAGACCCAGGTTTAAACCAGTGGTAGCACCTGTTAGGGTCTGATCTATGGGTCAGATAGATCTATTTAAAAAAAAAAATTGTTTTTTGATAGGACAGTTGGGGGGGCTTAAACTTTACAAAAAATGTAAATACGAATATACAATGAATGCAATTCCTAATTGCTTGGACATAAAATAACCTTTTGACATGCCTTTAAAATCAATATTCAAATTTTGAACGAAGCCATTTGCATTTAACTTCTACTATGCTAATGCCACTGCAGAAGGCATGAATCTTTCTCTTCTCTTGGCCATGAATAAATAGTAAGGCTGGTTCTTTGTACAGCAACCTGTCTGGTAGAGAGAAAAAACTTTGAATTTAAACCAGCTATAAAATTGGAGGAGTGGCCCATTGTTCATATCAGGACAACGATGAAGTCTATCCTCTTTTCACTAGTGCTAGACAGGGGTTGTTTTTTTTTTGGGGGGGGGTGCCAGTATGGAGCGCCACACCTACCATCAGCTCCCCACTTTACACCACAGATCAGATTACCCAATCTGTGCTACTTACATGCTGTTGGCGGGGACTTGTATCAAACTAAAAACCTTGCAACTCCTAGCCGGGTGCTCTATCAACTAAGCTTAAAAATTGACCTTGTGTTGCACCCTGTCTATAGTGGGGGGGGGGGTAAATAAATACTCTATTTTTGTTGAATGGATTGATTTATTTCATTTGTCTTGTTCCGGGCAATGCCTGGAACCTCTGTTAGTGTGTATTCAGTTCCTGGGCCTCCTGTTTACAAGTTCCTCATTTTAATCTCTTGGGTTTATTTTCTTAGCTATATTTTTAAAAAATAAAAATAAAAAACTTATTTGCTGTTGTCTTTTCTTTCTTTTCTTCATGTGTTGTTGTCTCTTGCTCTGGTTTTAATGGCAAGCTGAGACTCTACTTAAACTACCCCCCTCCCTCTTTTTCTCTCTTTCTCTCTAGGTATGTAACCTTAGTATTGACACTGAGAAAAGTGAATTTTGTTGATATAAGTTAACCTGGAGGGTGGGTTATAATGACCCAGCCATGTCCTCCTCTGTTGTGTCCCCCCCCCCCCGATCCCATTGCTACTGATGACATGTACTGTTAAAGGAAATGTGATGAAGTAAGCCAGTAGCATTTTGTAGGTCTGCTGGCTCAAGTCTTGGTAATTTTGGTTTCGGTTTTCTTTTTTAGTGCCATTTTTAGGTTGTTAGTATTGTTTTAAATTGGGGACTGGATAGTCATTTACTAATCTTGGTTTACTTCCGGTCTTGTGCCATAACTACAGGGCACCCAGTGAGAATCACTCGCTAACAATGGTCTGTTAATCTAGCTTGCTAACCATTTCACTATGTGAGGTGCCCTTGTTTGTATAGACTTCTTCAAAACACAGCATTTTATCCTCTCTACAAAAGCAATCTATAATCTGCAATGGACTCATGGTTTGGATTCCATCTAATACATTGCATTACTTTGGGTTTTTTGTTTGTTTGTTTTTTTTTTTTTTTTTTTTTTTTTTTTTTTTTTTTTTTTTTATAGTTTATTTACCCAACCCTTATTATCCTAACCATATTCAATTCTTATGGCAAACCCTCCTCAACCCTTTATCATGTGATAGAACAGTGATTCTCATAGCCAGTCTGGAGTACTATTTGCCAATCCACAAGTGCCACACATTTTTTTTAAAATTGTATAGTTTTGAAGTACAGCAACTGTACATATAAACTAAAACTGGAAATATATTTCTAAAAATGTCAATTGGCTGAAATCACACTCAATATGCTTCTCCCATTTCCATCAACATACCTATGTGAGGCTACTTTTGCAACAATGAGTGATAAAAACGAAGTACAGGAATAATTTGGATACTCGAGAACCATTGTGTGTGGCACTCTCTTCTCTCAAGTCAAAACTTGACATTGATAAATAAGCAGTTTCACTGTTCCCTTAGGCTGTACACTGGGGGGTTAGTTTATATTGATGATAAATGTCTGTATTAAATAAAAGCTAATTTTAACATGCCTGGATAAATATATTTTTTTATTCAAAGTTTAACAAATTCTTTAATTTTATATACCGTCACATGCATTGATTTAAAAAGTCAAGCAGTCTGCAACTTCCAAAAGTTTGAGAAGCACTGTGCTAGAAAGCAGTGATTGAGGGTCTTTGTTATCTTGGGTATGACTGTAAACTGCATTTAGTGGTGAGGTTCCAATTCTGGACCTTTAGATAGTGTGGAGTACCTCTTCATTGCCATTACTTCCTGGTACACTCTGACTCGGAGTGGTAGTACCTGTTAGGGTTCCATCGGGGGGGGGGGCTCACAATCAACAAAAGTTAAGTAGCTATGAGCCTGTTCACTACTTAGATGATGACCATTTAAGGAACTGCTGGTGCTGTAAGAAACCTAATATCAAAAATGAATTGATTGGTCACTAAATGATCCAAAAGGGTTGATATGCTGTAAAATAACCAACCCACCCATTTATGGGTTAAAATAGATTAAAAAAAAAAGTTTAAACAATGTTTTTAAGTTTTGAATACCCAACAAAAAGGACTAAGACATAACATCTTTCGCATAAAATTAAACCAATCTAACCCCTCCATCACAAACAGGATGTGACACAAGGTCAATTTTATGAGTACAGCTGGTTTGAATTCAGTTTTCCCTCTCGTAGACTGGTTGCCTAACCAAGGTGAAAGAACCCAGTTTACCCTATTTACCTTCTAGCTGGGGATAAAAGGGGATTCATGACTTTCTGAAGGCTGTTAGTGCTAAGTGAAATGCAAACAACCTCATCCAGGATATTAACTCTGCTGGCCGATTCAATTTCCTATGACAATGACCATTATATAAAGCTTGCCTTGATAGTGTAGCTGGTTAATTTTTAAGTATCCAATATTTACAAACTGAAATAATTTTGTCAGAATTTCTGAAATGGGGTAGGGTGGGGTTATACATTTTACTAAATAATGTCCTAGTTATATTTTGGCTAGTGTCCTCTGATGTTGACTACAACATGCCTGAAGTAGGCCAGAGGATATCGACTAAAATGAAATACTAGCAACCAAGAGAACAATTAGTTGGAGTACATTTACCTGGCTTTGTGTCCTGTGTCCTTTGGCTTCTGGACCATTTAGTAAAATAAATTGTATGAACCAGGCAGCACCTGCCCCCTTATATAAAGGGCCAGGTTTATTGCCTGAGGAGCCAGAAAGGGGGATGCCGAAGGGATCATGCAGTTTTTGCTCTGGCCAATGTAAGAGCTTTGGTTTGTGCATGGCTCCTCACTTTAAAAAGTCCTTGTGTTAATCCGGCCTGGTGGGAGGTCAGGAAAATATTTACTATACAGAGCACATTGGTGTATAATGATGGTGTTGTAAACAGTGGAAATATTTAAAGACTTGTTCTCAATTGTGAATGGATATTACCTAATATGTATTGGTTGTTTTGAGATTCCATATTATGTAAGGAAATTCAATACTAATCTTCAAAGGAGTTAAATCTTTTCTTCTCTCTATAGACATTTGCAATTGTAGACAGTTCAACAGAATCATGGTTAATAAAAACTTAACATACTTTCATAGGATTAAAAAATGAATAAAATTTACTATAACAATCCACAAGGCTTAAACTGGGTTTTTTTTTTCTTTTCTTGTCTAATTTAAAATTAGTAAACCTTATCAACTTAATCTAAATAATCACTGATGCATTTAAGTTACAAGTTTTCAAGTAATGCCACTTATCAATTTATAATCGGGAATAACAAATGAAATGTAATTATTCACTCTACAAACATTTTCATAAAAAAATGAATGATATTGCACACTCACATGTGCATACACTCACACACATTTACTCACCCATGTGCATACATACATTTACACACACACACACACACACACACACACCTATGATTGTACATGTGTGTGTGTGTGTATATATGCTTAAAGTTTTAAAATTATAAGGCATATTTGTGTGCTTCTTTGGAGAATCTCCAACTTGTAGACAAAAATACTTTTTTGCTTAAAATAGAATAAAAAAAAAATTTGAACTCCTACCTAGACTTTGGCTGTAGCTAAGATATATAATCTCTGGTAACACTTTCTTTCCCTCTGTTCATTTTTTTTTTTTTTTTTTTTTTTTTTTTTATACTTTTTAATTTTTTTCTTTTTTGAAAGTAATTTTGTTTAGTGTTTCTAGATATTTTGAAAGCTTTAATCTGGAATGCTAGACTTTTTTTTTTTTTTTTTTTTTTTTTTTTTTTTTTTCTCTCTCTTTCTTTATGAGAAGGGAAGTTGCACCAGCTTGTCAGATCAAACACTTTAGTAGTGATTTTCTCTATCTCCATTGTTATAAGACATAAGCCTTGTGTGGGGGGTGTTTTTTAACTTCTCGGATCTGAATTTCTAGTTCCTGACTTAGGCTAAAAATAAATGACCAAGACTCAAAAGTAGAGCCATGGCAAGTTAAATTGGCCAAAAAAAAAACCCTGAACCCTAGACCTTTTTAAGACTGGTAAATTGATCACAAACCAGAAGGCAAGTGTCCAGTGCTGATTTCTCATGAGGTCACAAAGTGAAGACAAGATATTTGTGTAACCCTGACTGCCATTTCCTTGATTAGTGATCCATATTGGTTCCAATAAGCAAATGTAAAAGCAAATTCAATCTTTTTTGGAAAAGTCCTAGAGGCTCTAATAAGAAAACAGTTATGATTGACTCTTTCCCCGACTCCTTCAAGTGGATCAGGTAACTAGATCATTCCTGTTGTATATGAATACTCCTTCTCTCAACTTTCTCAACCTAGTTCATCCTGCTAGTAATGTCAAAAATTTGCACCTTGCCATCAGAAGAGCCTGTGGATGAATGTTGGGTATGCAACAACTGGAATTGATATAAGCTAATTTTGATTACTTGCAAGTTATATTATATTTCACTCCTTGTGAGTTTTCCTTGTGGTCTTTCACTGGAGTCTGAGGGACAAGTCTCCAAAGGTCTCCAGGACTCATCTGAGTATTCTAGCCAATTTCAACAGTGCTGTTTTCGGGGTGATCTCAATTATTCCTCTTATTTCCAGTTCCTCTAGTCCCTTTTCTAAGCTTTTGGTGACCATTCCATAAAGTATACATAAACTATTCTTTCTCCAGCTATGGGTAAATAGGACAGACTGGGCTCTAAAACCTTGGTATGGCAACTGGTCTAGAAGAAAACTCTAAATTCAAACCAAAGAGGCTCTCTTGTTAAACTGAGCTACTAATACTACAACTACTAGTGTTGTACAAGTACCTGAGGGTTTTTTTTGGGGGGGGTAAATAAAATTGAAAGTAACCTTAAAAGTAATTGGTTAATATGAGAATTTCTTTAGAATATGTTCTAATGTATGTACTTGATTAATTGTTGGAGCACATTGACAATTAAAATCTAAAAGGAGCAGATGTGAAGTTTTTTTTCCTTGATAATTAAAGTTGAACTCTTTAGGAAAAGAGGAAGAAAAGATAAGATAATGCTCTTAAATCTAGAAACCCTGATTGTTTTGCTGGAACTACTGACCAACATCAATGTTATAACTTACCTGTTTAGTTTACCTGCCTGACTGGTAAGTAGCTGATCACAATTTATCAGCTACATGTAGAAGTCCTTAAAATAGGACTGAGATCAAATTGTGTCAATTTTTTCCCTTTTTATTTTTTATAATAAATGTGTATGCTTACAATCTCCAATGTTTCTGGTATATGAGGCCCATGTTCTGCTTGGTTGGTTTTGCTTTTGTTTTTTTGCTTTTTTTTTTTTTTTCTTCTTTCTAACCAGTAAGATAGATTACTTTGACTAGATTGACTCTGGTCAACCATGTTTTTATTTATTTATAAATTTTTTTTTTTTCCTCTTCTCTTAGTTTGTCTATTATTTCTGTACCTCGAAAAACCGACTGATTATATAAAAACTTTAATTACTTGGCAAACAAACAAGTTTTTTTTTTTTTTTTTTTTTTTTTGTTCCCCCTACCCTTGCTCTTATCTTTTGTAAGCTGGTAAATAATCTGAAGATTTACTTTTTAGTGTATTTTTATTCTTCTAGGTGCGTAGTTTATTCATCTATAACTAAAATTCCTAATATATGTATTCATGTGTATATGTACCTTGACTTACGAGTGCCCCAACTTCAGAGTTATGAGCTGTCACTAGGTTGTTTTTTTTTTTTTTTTTTTTTTTTTTTTTTTTTTGTTTATTTATGTTCAAGCTTCAAATATGCTTGTGTGAATGAGTTCACTAAAAACATTAAAGTTTCCAAATTTATTATGCCAAAGAAAACATTTTATAAGATAACATTACAGTACAATTCATTAAATTATATAGCAAGGTTTTTATTAGAGCAATACACTTGCTCTAAAAGCAATTTGCAACTGAATAAATTTGTGGGATCTTCATTCATGACTTTTCTATCAAAATTCTCTGAAATGTACAATTAGAATGTCACTTCACCCTGAATAGAAGCATCAATATAATCATGGATTTTTGATGTATTAATTGTATACAATTTTTATTTTTTATTATTATTATTATTATTATTAAAGTTTGTTCAAGTCTTTCAAAATCCAAGAAAGTTACCTCCTGAAAGGTGGGATACCCCCCCCCCCCCCAATGTTGCCCGAACTTAAAAAAAAAAAAGTTTGCCATCAGTAATTGGTATTTTTAGTTTTTCAGCTGACAGTGGAGAAAATGTTAGTTTAGTCATAAATGAAATTCATGAATTTTATTTATCATTTACAGCCATACATATGCATACTGTAAATGTATTACATCATGCCAGAAGTACTTAGCTATATTTCATAGTTAAGATAATCATTATTAAAAATAAAGCAGGGTACTTTTGTCAAAGTTTAAGATTTCTCCATTTATTTATGATTTGACTATGGGATTGTTTACAGTGTGGCATATGTGGCGACTAAACCGGTAGCCCCACAGATTGTCTGGTAAGGAGGATGGCTAAGACACCCTGCAGAACGAATAACAAGACCAGTAAAAAGGCAGAGGAACCTCTTTGCTTAATGGCCATCAGGCACATTATTTTAAAGTCCAACCCCCTCATTGCGGCAGTGTAAACTTGGTAGTGTCAGAGCCATGCCATTCAGAATTTAAGTTCCAAGTAGGGCCACAATACAGCCAAAGGTCCACTTTGACCTGAAGTGGTGGTACCTGTTAGGGTACTACCACTTTTATGGGTTGAATAGTAAAAATGAGTTTTAATTTTTTTTAATACCTATCAAGAATGAATAAAAAAAACATCTTCTGCATAAAATAACCCAACAAGAATTGACATGCTGTAAAATCCAACCAACCGTATTTGATCAAATAACTGCTGCCACTATTTATAATACTGAAACGCAAACCCGTGCAACTTAGTTTGTAAAATATATAAATTATCCTGTTAGATAAGAATACTTGAAACTGTATAGCTTCATATAAATAATTTGCATACTGTTATAATTGTTTACAAAGAATTATTAGTTACTTGAAACTATAATTGTGTGAATTATTACTAGATAGGAATACTAAGTGATTGCCTGGAAACATTAGTTACTTGAAACCATATAATTGTAAAAGTTATTAATTGTATGGAGTACTTAAAACTATCTAACTGTAAACAAAGGAAATAGGAATAGTTACATGAGGCAATATAATTACTTAGATTATTAGATTGGAATACTCTATAAAATATCACTGTCTAATGCTGGAATAACATCCATAAACTTTTCCTAATCAAACCCACTTTGGGAGACTGGAGACCAGCTTTAAGAAAGTCTAGAAAGTCGTGTCCCCGATTACATTCACTCCTATATACTAAAACAAGAACAACCACAGTGTGAAACATGTCAAACACCTATTCATGGAATGCAGGGTTTTTTGCTCATATCAGAAACTGTTATTTTAATGCAAACAATATGAAAGATTTATTTGAAAATGTCAACATGGAGGACATTCTGTCCTTTTTGAGGGGAAATAAAAATTATACCATAGAATATAGACATGAACTTAATCAATACCATACATGATCCCCAATGGTGCTAACAGTTAAAATCAATTACTAAAAAAGTATAAATATAAATACACAACATATATTACTTCCTAACTGTTAGGCATGATATGAGTTGATATGCCATTTAAAATCAATCAACCAACAAAGTGAAATCTTTAAATATGCAATGGAACATCAAATATATAGGTATGATTACAATAAAAACATTTACAAATAAATCAAATTTCGGTATTGAATAGCCGACAAGTAATTGATATGCCATTAACCAAATATGGTCAACGTTATCAAAAGTCTGGAGGGGGATAGATTTTTGGGTTTTCCTAGTTTTGTAGGCGTCCTGCACCCTCTGACCACAATGTTGAGGGCAAACTTTTAAAACTATTAATAAATTAAGCACTTATTTTTGTCTGTGATCACTTATAAATAGAAAAAAAAAACCTCAAGTGCTTAAGCTATTTTTCTTTCAAGCTTATTGGATAGCACTCCCATATACTTGACTATCCCTCGATCTGGACATTTTTATCCAAATTGCTTGAAATGATGTTAAAGCCCTCCAGGTAGACTCTCTTCTGATAGATGTACTTTTTTATTCATTTATTTATTTTATTTTTTATTTTTATTTTTTTTTTTTTTTTTTTTTTTTTTGTTCAAACACAATGCCCTTTTGCTTGCCTAATTATCCACCCAACCCTCGGGAGCTTGAAATCTTTTAAAACGTGGTCAAAAACTCATGATCTGCTAAAATGCACATGTATCTTAAGAGGTGACATGTCGTTCCATGTCTAATTGTATATGCTCCCACCTCCTCTTATTTTCTCCTCCTCCTCCTCCTTTCTCTCCCTTCTAAATAGAAACTTGAAGGCTTGTCAAAAGAAATCCATGTATTACTTATACATTGACTGCTGACACTAGACTTTCCTAGTTCAAATTAAAATGACTTTCTAAATTCTAAAATGAGCTAATTGAGGTTATATAGTAAAATGAAAAGCTAGCTGGTCCGGTCGGCCATTAATAGTAAATTTGATCTCTCTCTCTTGTTCTCTCGCTCTCTCTTTTCACTGCCCAACCCCTCACCCCATCATTCATGAATTATAATTATCAACTTAGATGAAACAATGGATATAGCTAATACTATCTAGGCAATACTCAAGTCTTTTCTGCAATGTTACTGGACTCAAAATATATTGCTGCTCTGTTGGCAAGGTTTAGAATATGTCTACTGTATCTTTTGAAGGGTGGCAAGACTCCATTCCCAAAAAGGGGCACTTGGTATACCATCAAAGTGCATCTAGTGTTGAGGATCCAGTTCTGAGAAATGAAGTACTCCTTTATTACCATTACTCCCAGGTCCACTGAAACATTGGTAGTACATGCTAGGGTCACATCTATAGGTTAATTGATCTGTTTGAAAATTATTAGCATTGCATAGGAATATGTGAAACCATAACTTATTATAGAGGCACGTGGTGTAATGGTTACTGTTGTATGAAATGGACACTGTTTTCAAATCCTGGATGAGGCTATTTGCATTTTGCACATTGCTAATACCCTTGGAAAAGATATGAATCCAACTATTCACACTCCAGCTATGAGTACATAGTAGGGTAGACTGGGCTCTTTAACCTTAGTGAGGAAACCAGAATTGTCTGTTAAATTCTGCTTAAGAAATTGACTGTCACATCCTATTTGTGCAGAGAGGTTGGTAAATATGTATAAATTATTATAGGAATATTTGAGAAACTATTCAAGTCTATGGAAATTATTTGTATTAAGTATAGTTACTTGAAACCATAACTGGAAGGAAAATACCTTTTTCCAAGGGTATTAACACTATCAGACTGCCCTGTTGTCTGGGGCGTTAGAATGCTCTGGCTGCACCTCTGCAGAGAGGTAAGACTCCCCCAATGGGGTCACCTGTTAGCCATGGGTGGCAACCTGTGATGCTTAAGGATAGAACCCAGGTGGATAAGCAGTTCATGACGTGCAATACTCCACTTTGGCCCTATCTTGGGCTAGACGGGCGGTCGGAGAGGCCTCCTCCAATCAATCGGCTGGTCACGTCAAGCCCTAGCACTATATGATTGCCCCAATCCTATTGCCCTTATGGCAAGCCCCAACCCTTTTTATTATATGGGTGCTAGGTGGTGGCTGATGGTCTACATGTCCTGGGAATGACGTTAAACTCTATCTGATGGTGAGGTTTGGGGAATGTGGAGCACCCCTTCATCACCATTGCTCCCTGGTCCACTCTGACCCACAGTGGTAGTACCTGTTAGGGTTCCATCTAAGGGTTAAATAGAAAAATGTATTTATAAAAAAAAATTGAGTATCCATTAAGAATGACTTTATTTCAAAACTTTATCAGCATTAAATGACCCACTGAGGTTGATGTGCAACAAATCAAATCAAACACTATCGGAAATGCAAATAGCCTCATCTAGGATTTGAAGTTGTCTCCTGTCCATTTCCTACACCAATAACATTACACCACATGCCACCATTGAAAGATTTGAGTGGAGGGTGAAAAATATCTTTGTGTGCAAAAAGATATTAAGAATCTCTATTCAATGATGAGTTTAAACTTGTAATAACAACTTGCTGAGTAAAACACACAATAGGCCTCAAGGGTGTCACAAACCATGAATAGGAAAAGTTACTTTAAACCTTATATTGTATAAATGACTTCTATTAGGTAGGAATACTTGAAACCATAGAAAGGTATGCAAACAAATGATTAAACAAAAGCAATTTAAAGTGGGGGGAGGGGTGAAACATTAAAAATAGTTATTACAATTAAACATTTACAAGTGAATCATTTTGGTATTAAATAACCCATAAGTTGATATACCATTAAACAAATCTGAATAATTTTGATTTTTCGGACTATTGTCACCTTTATTATGGTAGTTATTAACAAGTTTCAGCCACTGTATCCTAACTACCATAATAAAGATGACAATAGTAGGGAAAATCAAGATTATTCACATCTAGCCTCATCTTATAGTAACATTGCAGATTCAAATTTTATTATGTCTATTTTATCTTATCTTATCTTATTTTTTTTTTTTAAGTATTGGTATATTGAGGTTCTAAATGGAAGTGCCTAATTTTAATTGGCCTTTTGATAATGCCATGTAAGGCTGCATATGATTTTAGACTGCAGCCCCACCCCCTACTAACCCTGGTTTAGCTGTGTTTATTTTAAGTCCTTCAAAAAATTTTAAAACCCATTAGCAAACAACTAAGTGATGGTCTTTTCAATTTAGTCTAGTCTATTTTTTTATTTTTATTTATTTATTTTTTTTTTCTTAACTTAAATTCAGCTAAATAGAAACCTTAACTGCTCTTCTTAATTCCCACTGCTATATCCATATTAAACGATCTCCAAATATTCATCCATTTTGGGGGGTGGGGTGAATGCATGCATTGACAGTGAGATAAGTTCCTTTTTGGTAATCAAGATTTTGAAACCTTTAGGATTTTTCAACATTTAACTGCCAGGAAAGGGTAAAACTAAAAAGGAACATAGTTTTTCAAATATGTATATGAAACAATATATAAGAACATAGTAGAAGCAGGGAGCACATAACTTTGTAGGCTTAATATAACTTAGTCTGGTCTTAAATTGCTGGGTAGCTGATACACTGCATGCTGCCAAGGACTTGCGAGGGGCTGATGGCGAGTCAAGGGAATCTGTACTCTCGGCAGTATATAATCATTTTTTTTTTTTTCTTCGAGTATGTTTATCACAAAATCTAAAGTTTAAACTTTTTATGATCGGGGATGCTTCTCTGATTGATGGGCAGGCAACAAATAATGACGTCATTCTTTGAAAGATCTTCGTAAGTTCAACACCTTGTTTGCTCAAACTATTCAAAATGATTTCCCAGGTTGAATCCTTGTTATGCTTGGAAGGACAAGGTACACCTGAAGTAAGCAAGAGGGTACAACGGCAGAATTTTTTTTTTTTTTTTTTTTTTTTTTTTTAATATATCAAAATAATTTAAGCTTTTAGTTAATAATTTAATTTGGTTTTCCTATCACCCCCACCTCAAAAGCATTAGCACACAATGTTCTAAAATGGAAGTGCCCAATTTTAATTGGCTTTTTAACAATGCCATAAAAGGCTGCACATAAGGATTTAGAAGCCACATGTTCCTCAGCCCCAGGTTAGCAGTATTTACTAAAAACAACTCTTAAGTCATGGTCCTTTTTAAAATTAAAAAAAATAGGATAGAATAGACTAAAATTTAATCTCTGTAAGCTTTGTAGGTAAAATTAAGAGCTGAACAGGTAAAGCCAGTTGTTCTGTTTTAGTACATGTATACAAAAGATAGCAACTTACAGCTGTTGATTAGGGGGGGGGGCGATACAAAACTTGTTTATCTTGTATTTTTGTTGGTTGCTCTTATCCACCGGTTATAGTACCCTGCTTTATTTACACAAGACATAGACTTTCAACACTTCAATGTGCACAGGTCAGCTGTTCTTAAAGCAGTAACAGGATGTTTGCAACAAGGAAACAAGTTAAGATTTTAGCCAGTTTATTGACAAGTTCCTTACTACAACTAATTGGATTTTATATATATATATATATATATATATGTGTGTATGTATATGTATATGTTTGTTGTTTGTTTTATGAGTATACTTTATTTGCTGTCAGTAATATTTCTGGTAGGTGTATCTGATATGGGTCTAGACCTGCAATTGTCTAGGCTTTTGTTTCATACACAGCTATTAATAATTGGATTCGGTCTCTATTTTTCTGTAACCAAAACTGTCACTGTTTACGTCACAATTACCAAAATCGTTGATACATAGAATAAAGAACAATTAATATTGATAAAATAAATAAAAGCTGTTCCTTATAATTCAAAGTTTGACTCGATTTCATACTTTATATTATTACAATGAAAATAATTAAAAATTGTTTTACTCAAATGAAAAAAATTATTGGTGTAATTTGTAATCCATTTTTAATATTATTTTTACTTTGGTAACAAGTTACTGAAAATTTACAAGTAGAAAAATTTATTTATTTATTTTTTTACTGCTTCAATAAATTTAATGATTTTAAAAACCCTTTGACATTGAATTTTTAACTCAACCCAATGTCTGAAATAATTTTTACACCACACAGCATTTTTTTTTTCTTTTTCTAGTAAGTATTTAATTACTAAATTTCTTGTCTGTAACCAATAATTCAAGTGAATTTTAAGTATTAGTTCTAGAGAATAGAGCAATTCCAGTACAATTTGCAATTGAATATTTTTATAAGATGTACATTTTTTTTCTTGTATTGGGGTTGTACCTAGTGTAAGTTATCTTTGTAGGAATAGAATTGGTGACCTGGGCTTAAATCCTTGACTGTTCTGTTTGCATTTCACTTTGTGTTAATGCCATTAGGAAAGACACAAAAACCATCTGCCCTCACCAGTTATAGGTAAAGGGTTCTTTAACCTTCATTAGGCAACTCGTCTAGAAGGAAAAACTCCAAATTCAAACCAGTTTTACCCTGCTTAAAAATTAACCTTCTTACATCCTACTTATGGTGCAAGGGTTGGATAGAGATATGCACACACAGAACTCGCTCCTTCCTGAATAAAAGCATCTA
Organism: Doryteuthis pealeii; assembly: GCA_023376005.1. Lineage (NCBI taxonomy): Eukaryota > Metazoa > Mollusca > Cephalopoda > Myopsida > Loliginidae > Doryteuthis > Doryteuthis pealeii. Next base: position 63,599,740 of record CM042157.1, read on the forward strand.
CATCATGAATTGGTATTACAATGGAAAACCAAACATGTTTGCAGGTCTTCTAGTTTAATCTTTAAAAAATTTCAAGAACCAGTCTTGACAAATTAGACCATTTATTCTTAAATACTTTCCCTTGATTACAAGTCTTAATGTTAAATTTAATTTTATTTTTTTTTTTTTTTTTTTTTTTTTTTTCCTCCTTTTTTAAATTTTAATCCCTTATTTGACAAAAAGGATTTTAAGATTTTGTATCATGCATTGTATTAGCAATTAGCATTGTCTTAGATGAAATTTTTGAGTATGGTTTCTTTCACCTATTACTTATTTAGATTGTTGAATATGTAATTTTGTGACTTTATTTTTCTACATCTGTATCAAATGCAATGGGGTTGTTTGCTTGACCAGAGGAAAGATTTGATTTTATATTTAGAATTTTAACCAGATTTCTTTTTAGGCTTTTTTTTTTTTTTTTTTTTTTTTTTTTTTTTTTTCTTGAACTCTGGAAGCTTCTTGTATTTGGGAGTCTTCATTGTTAATGAAATGACTCTACTCCAATGGATTAAATAAAGGGTTTGAAGTTCTGTAAAGGCTCCCGATAACATGAACACTTAGGGGTTCAACAAAAAACACCTGAAGTCCAGAGGTCACATCAGCCGAAACATTGGTAAATAGTCCAAAAAAGTAAATATAGTTTAACACTATTTCTAAAAATTAAAATATGCCTGGAATAGCAATATTGTAGCATTTTTTAAACTACCAAAAAGTAAGGAGTCCTGACTACTTTAATCACTCCATCAAAAAATGTAGTGTATTCTTGAAAAATTTAAAGGTCATTCAGTGGCAACTTCATTAAAGGATTAAAGGTGTTTGTTGGGAGGGGTGCATGACAATTTCCAGAATTTTGAACTAAATCCCTTTTTAAAAAAATTAATCTTATTTTTAAAGAAACGTCTTTTTTTTATTTTTTGCTTATAAATATTTTGTAAACTGGACATTAGAAAATAATCAATGATAACTTCATCCATGACAATAAAAATACCACAAAGAATATTCAGTTAACTTTAACAAGTTTGGGCTTGTTTTCTTGTTTGTCTGAAACCATAACTAAAAATATTTTTATTTTGAGGGGGAAATATTCTTTTTATCTTAATAGTTACTTAAAATTTTATTGAAATTCAATTTTATCTTTATTTTGTTTTTTGTGATTTTAAAAAAAAATGCTTAGAACTTCCTATGCTATGTTTATTGTGTGTAAATAACATTTTAAAACAATTTCTATTTTATATTTACTTTATATCGATCCTATATAAAAAAAAAAAAAAAAATGATACCAGTCTAGCAAATCAATTTACTTTAAATAATAATTATAAAAATAATTTTTTAAAAATGCCAAGTTTTTATCAGTAAATACTTTTAAAATAGCATACAATATTTTTTATTTTAGGTCTACGTAATTATTTTAACCAATATATTTTTCTTTTACCACTTTTTTTTTTTTTTTTTTTTTTTTTTTCAAAGTCAAACTCAAACTTTATCAAGTTTGAAATGAAAACCTCTTTAAATTTGTATGAATTTTTCATTTCAAACTTTTGATAAAAAGTAAAGTTTGACTTGAAAAAAAAAAACATGGTAAAAGAAAAATATATTGGTTAAAATAATTATAGACCTAAAATAAAAAATATTGTATGCTATTTTAAAAGTATTTACTGATAAAAACTTGGCATTTTTAAAATTATTATAATTATTATTTAAAGTAAATTGATTTGCTAGACTTGTATAATTTTTTTCATAATCATTTAATGAATTAGAATAAAATCTTAAAATTCAATGACTTTTTCTTTTCTTTTTTTTCTCCAATGTATCATCTCCAATTAATGTAGCAGAATGCCCCTCCCTCACAAGATAATTTCTCATTTTATGAATGGATAATGACTTGGAGTAAAAAAAAAAAAAAAAAAAAGCAAATACTTTAAATATTGTTTTTATGTGACTTTTCACTGGGTAATAATTTTGGTAGTCAGCAAATTTAGAATATAGTTTTTTTTTTTTTTTTTTTTTTTTTTTTTTTTTTTTAAGCGTGTGTAAACATAAGACCAACATGATAAACTGAAACGGTTTAGAATCTTTTAGGCATATTTTCTCCTCGCTCAGCTTCAAATGATCCTTTTATATTGCCTGTTAAGCAGATACTAAAAATTTCATGCAAAAAAAATTACTTCTATGGGCTGTCATTTTGAACACACACACACACACACACACTTGTAATTTATGAATATAGATATATAAACACAAACACGCAATGTCAATATTAAATGTATTCTGTCTTGTATCTAGGCAGATTGTAAATACCAAATGTTCAAGTTGGCTGGCCCAAACCCTAACCTGAGCAGCAGATTCTCAATCTGCAATTATTGAAAATGCCATGATTGCTTTGCATTAGAAATACTGCAAATGATTACTATGCTCAAAGAAGAAGCAGCCAGGATTCTTCTTTTTGTATTTATATTATACACAGATGTTCTAGTATGGAGTCTTTTTGTTTTTCTCCAGATTTTTAAGCTATATTTTGATATACTCAAATAAGCATGGAGGAAGGAGAATAGGGGTAAATTACTCCGTATTAAAATTCTTTACAATTACATTTTCATTAAAAAAAAATTCTTAATCTTTTGTGTATTAGTATAAAAATGTTTTTCATAGCTCCTGGATATAATTAGTGATAGCAAAAATATTCACTGACTTTAATGAAATTCATATTTATGAAGTTTCTGGGTAACTATTCAAAAGTTGATTAAAGCTGAATAGTTGGAACCAATTCTCACCCCCCCCCCGTTTTTCCCTCCCTCTTTCTATTTGTCTGTTATGCATGAAAGTGAAAATGAAAAAGATTTGGAATCGGTAAGCCTGGATTATTAGCTGAGATTTTTATCTGAAAATCTTTCACTAGATTAAAGAATCTTGAAGTGCATTGACAAGTGTGTGTGTTTAAAATAAAGCTTTTTCATTATTTAGGCTATGGACTTGCTGATTTATCCTCCTGCATGTTTAATCTTGACATTGAAAGTTTTTAATCTGTCCACCCTGCCTCTTTCCTGTGGGTGTGGTATTTCTAGATGAGCTTGTTTTTTAAGCCATTTGTATATCAATCAAACTGGGATATTCTTAGGCTTCACCTAATCGGCAGCTGACTATTAGTTTTTGTTTTTATTTTTCTAAATTGTATTATCCAATGGAATTATTTGTACTACTTATAACTGATCTGGTACCTCCATTCATTAATTTTTAGGTTTTTTTATTTTTTTTATTCTTATAAAGCTAATCTCATTTATTTGTTTATGCCTCCTTAGGCATCCTCTCCCCCTCCCTTTTATCTTTATTTTATTTATTCTCTTCACATCAACTTTTTTAACAAAAGATCTTTTCATAAAGCATACTGTTAAGATATCTATCTACAAATCAAATTTTAAGTAATTCATCTGATAGTTCACAAAATGCTCTCTTGAATTTTCAACCCCCCCCTCCTTTTTTCTTTTTTTTTTTCTAAAAACAACCAAATTAATCTTAAAATGTTGTATTCTATTGCTGTTTTGATTGAATTTGGCATTTGTTCCAAAAATATTTTTTCTATTAGTAAAACAATCCAATTTGTTGGTATTGTTTTTGAAATCTGCCTTGACAGTAAGTTTTTAAGAAATATATATTTTTTTTTTTTTTTTTTTTTTTTTTAATGTCTACCATAAATCCATTTATTTTGAAAGTTTCAATTAGGTCACCTCATTCTTTTTAGCAAAGTAGTTCAATCCTAATTTCTCCGATCTAGGTGTCAACAAAGATGACATCATAGACATATTTTACAAAATCGATTCAACTCCCCAATTGAAAAAGATTTACCAAAATTCAGGGAATTATCATATTTTAATGATTTTTCAGTGTTGACTTATCAATGAACTTATTTTATAATGAATTATTTTATTTAAAAGCTTCCCGATTTTTTTTTTTTTTTTTTTTTTTTTTTTTTTTTTTTTTTTTTTTAGGTCACTTAATTTTGACCCCCCCCCCCCCCCCTTATTTTGGGGCACAATATTGATGGGGTTATATCAAGTGAAACTAATTACAGTAGTGCAAATGGAAAGAAAATCGAAACGATTATACATCGATATGTTATATTTCAAAGGGTGGGGACCTAACTTTTCAACTGAATTTTCTCCAATAATTATTAGATAATTATAGTAAAGTAAGCTTGTTATTGAATATTTGTTTTTAAAATCAAAAATATGAAATTAAAGCTTAAAATTATGCGATTTATATTTTTAATAAGTTTTATCTATTAATTATTTATATAAATTGTTGCTCTCAAAGCGCAGATGGTAATACTTATTTTAAAGGATTTTGATTTATTTCCATTGAATCGGTTTGATTGAAATGATTCAGAAATTTAAAAATTAAGTCAACAGTGAAAATGTTAAAATCTGAATTCCCTGATTTCTGTTTTTTTTTTTTTTTTTTTTTTTTTTTTTTTTTTTTTTTTTTTTTTTTTTTTTTTTATTATGCTCTTAATTTTTTCTGCGTGTTTGGAATAAAAGATTTCATTTAAATAGAATATCAACAAGTTATTAATTTTCTGTACACTAAGAAACTGTTATAAGTCTTTTAAAATCTTAATGTGTTTGTAGTACATTTTGCCTGTTTCATATTTTTTGGGTGAATTTAATGTTTAAAATGTATTAAAAATCTATTACATATGTAATATTTTTCTGATTTACTAATGCTCATTATGCTTCTACTTTTCGACTTAAACAAAAATTTGACCTTAAATAATCGATCTAATTAATAATTCGTTTTTAAAGTGAAAAATCAACACACATTTTATTGATACCTACTCTAATCTCTCCCTGTAACTAATCTTTTCATAATTATTGTCACTTTGTATGCCCTCCAGTCTCAATATTACTCCAATTTCACACTGGGGCCCTGGCATGTGTAAGTTGTCGGGGTGGCCTAAAGTTATCAACCATACAGCGAGGGAATCTATCCCCTTTTCAGTAGCGCCAGACCAAGATTGTTTTTGGCATCTGAGGTGGAGTGCCACACCTGCCATCAGCTCCTCACTTTACCGCACAGATTCTCTGTGCTACTTGTACACTGAGTGGGCAAGGGCCAGTATTGAACCCAGAATCTTGTGGTTCCTAGTCCAATACTCTACCAACTAACCTATACCGAGACTATTGAGATGTTAAAATAAATTGGAGTTTTTACATTAGTCTGTTATTCTCACTGTCTCTGATTTTCATTCTTAGGAAAATATTGGTTGCAAAAATGTTCCTGCCATAGATAAGTCACCCCAGTTTGTCAAGGATTAACCTTATCTTCCTTGCTGTTAAGCTTAAATTATTTCTATAAATCTTCACCCAAATTCAGAATTTTTCCTTTCTTTAAAACTTGAAATACGAGGATAATCCCAAAAGTAAGGTCTCCAGGGAAACTGTTCATGTGTCTATTGGCATCATTTCTGATGGAGCTCCTGATTACACAAACTTCACACTTAGCAGTAGTGTCAGTCATGCCTGAATGTCAAAAACGTCCAAGTTGTGTAGGGAGTTTACAATGACATGGTTGAACGATTTCTCAAGCTGGTATGACATGGGCATACAAAACCTGCCACAGCGCTTATAAAAGTGCATTGACCGAAATCCAAATAGTAACTATGTAGAAAAATGTTCAAACTTTAAAATGATGTAAAAAAAATCATTGACAAACATTTCTATGATTTCTAAATATTTTGGAGACCTTTCCTTAAGGTAGTACCCTTGTATTTTTGGTTTGTTGATCAACATTATTCTTATCAATGTTTTGGTTTTCATTTTTATAAACAAGTATGAATTCTTTGCTAGTATCATGAATAAAATAACTTTTTTTTTTTTTTTTTTTTTTTTTTTTCTTTTTTTTGTCACAATTTGCCATTGACAAATATAAATGCTATTTGACTTAGATATCAACTCTATCTTATCGCTGGTCAGAGGAAGTGATCTAATTTTATTGGTTTATTTCTATTGTTATTCTTGTATCATTTGTTAAGCTGTTTTCTCATTATTTAATCATGGATATTATGCTTTTTGAAAGGTAAAATATCATTATCTGTTAACCTATTTTTTTTTTTTAAGGTAAACAAAACAAACAAACCTGGATTAAATCTATTCAAATCTATAATGCTAAAGAGTAGAGCAAAGTTAGAACGTCCTTAAATCGATTTCTGATAATAGCTCTTTAAATATCCCCCTTCCTCCCCTTTTTTTTATTTATTTATAGCATATACTTGTGGTATAATAAAGTTTTTTTTTTTTTTCATATTTGAACATCCTACTCTACAAGCTTAAAAATTAAAAACTGTTCTTGTCCTTTTTGCAGTATTGTTAATGGTGACATTTAACAATTCAATTTATCCAGTTTTTAACCCACCCATTTGACTATTAAAAAAACCTTTTAAGATTTAGCAGCTTTGCATCAATGACAGGCCAAATTATAAGTTTGTTATGCCTCCTTGGGCATTCCCCACCATTATCTTCCTGCATCAACCTTTTTAAAAATTAAAAGGATTTTTAAAAAAATCTTTGTACAGAACATACACCATTTAATACAATATCTATTTACATATCAATATGTAAAATAATTCCAAAAATGCACTCTTAAATTTTTATTTTTTTTTTTTTTTTTTTTTTTATTTTTTTTTTACACTATTGTAAATCTATTTTTGATCATATTTGGTAATTTGTTCTCAAAAATATTACCAGCCAAAAAAAATTCCTATTGGTTAGTTTTTTGAAACCTGCTTTTCCAATTCAAGGAGAAATATATTTTTTAAAAAGTCTACCATAATTATAAATTCTATTTTTTTTAAGTTTCAATTAGATCACTTCTCATTCTTTCTAGTAAAGTGGTTAATCCTAATATTGCTAACCTCTCCCTGTAACTAAGCTCTTTACTTTCTTTTAAAATTATTTTTGTCACTTTTTGTATACTCTTAATAATTTTTTTTTTTTTTTTTTTTTTTTTTCATATTTGAACATCCTACTCTACAAGCTTAAAAATTGGCATCAGGGGGGTACAACACTTTTCGGCCATTAAATTAGTTGCTGAATGTGCCACACCAAAAGGGTTAATATATTGAAAGGCAGTCGGTAGTGTTTGCCTAGGATTTGCAAGGTCCCAGGTTCAATACCAATCTCTGGCAACTCAGTGCATGAGTAGCACAGCTTGAGTAATCTGATCTGTGCTGTAAAGCATGTGAGAGCTGACAGTGTGATATTCTACTTCAGCAAAACAATCTCCTTGGTCTAGTGCTAGCGAAAGGGGGGAATAGACTTCCTTATTGTTCAGTTGATACTGACAATAGGCCACTCCAGACTTTTACTTTATGGTAGTTGTAAAGTTATTCTGGGACTATGGATTTCTTTGTTATTTTGATGATTCTTAGGAATTTCCAAATTTCTTAAAATTAGTGTTTTACACTCTACCTGTTTATATAGTGGGCGATTGACCTAGCTTAACTATCCTTGTTTTTTTTTTTTTTTTTTTTTTTTTTTTTTATAGAGATAGGAAAAGCAATCCGTTTGCACATTTTGACACTTTAATAGCTTACTTCCTATTAAAAGTTAAGACCTTGGAATTACCTTATTTGGGCAATATATAGAATTAACAAACCTCTTTGCCAGTATGGAAGACTTCCATGTGTCTTCCTTCTGTATTTCTTAAATTCTATTAATAGTGAGTGCTTTTTTAGGATTTGTTCATGACTAAGATTTGTTAGTCAAGCTGGTGACAACAACTAATTACTAGTAGCTTACTATTGTTTGTTTTTTAGGCAGAACAAGCTGTTGTAAACAGTTTCCTCGGCACTCAAGGCTGACAGGCCCATCTTTTGCCTGATGGGTCTTTCCACTTTCATTACTAACAAGTAAATTTAAATAAATGGATCCCTGCTCTTCACCTCCCAAGATACATTTTTATTTTATTTTTTTTTTCAAGTGGGGGGGCACACAAACTTGAACTACAAAATGCTGAAATTGCCTTTTTTTTATTTTTATTTTTTTTTTTTTTATATATATCTTGATGAAATACTTGTTGGGTTTGAATTAAATTTTTATCATTCTGCAACAAAATGCCAACTAATTTTCATATCCCAACTTATTATGACCTATTATAGATGATTATATTTTTGTTATATATGTGTATATATAAATGTATATAAAAAATTTAATCCTTCTTTAATTCCAACTAAATCAATTATTTGTGTATAATATGCACTTTTTCTCAGATTTTTTAAAAGCTGGGGGAGGTTATCTTATTATACACGAGAACTAAAATTACTTCCACAGCCACATGATCGCTATTAGGGATGGCATGAACGAAGGTAAATTGTCTAATAGTTCAAACTAACTGTAACAAACACTTTTATACTTCTACAGAATGCATGTTTATATTCTTTTTCTCATAATGTGAGCTTAATTTTGCCATTGTTGCATTTTTGCCTGAACATGCCTGTGCATTTGTCTTAATGTAAACTTTGGTTTGTTTCAAAACAATATAAACTTATTTTTAGTGAGTACGACCTAATAATAAAAGGTTGAACAAAGACTTGCACAAATAACTATAAAATTGTATTTAATAAACTTAGAATTTAATATTAAATGATACAAAATTTTAATCCAACTGAATTGGAGTCCCGTGGCATAGTGGCTAAAGTACAGGACTGTGACACTAGTAAGCGAGTTTGAACTGGAAAAAGAATTAACCACCTCACCCACACACCCTAATATGGGTTGAATAGTACCTGTTTTTTCTTCTAGGATGGCTTTGGCATTAAATAATAAATAATGGTTGATATGCCATTAAACAAAGAAGCCAAACCAACTGAATTTTTTTTCTCTTCTCTTAATACTGTTTAATTGATATAATTATTTCCCACTGAAAATGTGCAAGTGGTATTCCCTCTCATTTGACTGAATAATAGAATCTGCAATTACAAATTTTGACTGAGGCTGTTTATATTAACTTTGCATAGATACCCTTGGAAATGGCACAAATGCATCCCTTCACCTTGTTATAGATAAATGGAGGGGGTTGGACAAACTGGGTCTGTAAGATGGCTACTTTTAGGTTACTAATGTTCACTGTTGTAGCCTTTTCAAAACTAAGGTTTTGATCAATTCTATTTAAGGTAACACTTCATCAAATTCACCATTTTAATCTCATATATATATATATAAAGGCCATAGTCGGACTGTGGTCATGTTTTGATATTGAAACATTTTAATCTTTCACCTTTTTATTAAGCCATGCTGATGTTTTACTAAATCCATTCCAAAGAGAATCTTCTCCCACAGTCAGATTTGGTTGTTGGAGCACAACTTATTTAGCATGTCTTGATCAGGAATAGCTTGACAGAACCCATCTCCTGGTTTGAATTCAATTTTCCCAGTTTGCACTAACCCCCCCCCCCCAATAGTATTAGAGCTATTTGAAGATGCAAACATCTTCTGTTCAGCATCTGAACTTTGGTAGCAGTCCACTTCCTACAATGATAACTGTTACACAATGAGTGCCTCCATTTGCCAAAACCAAGTCTTAAGGAAAATTGTAATTGCAAATCTTAGATACTTACTTTGGGTCATCAAGAGATTTTAATATTTAGCTCTTAACTTTTTATACCTGAAGAAATTTTAGTACATTATAGTATGTGGCCTACCATAAAAAGCATATTATAAGGTTATAACTGCTAACCCTATTTTAGAATTAGATAGATCTCTGGTTCATGTCAATTATGGATAAATTCTTTTTTAATTATTCTTAATTACTATATACAACTTATGACTGAATTCAATTTCTTGAAATTGAATATGTGAAAAATAATTAGTTTCAATAAATTGCCTACTACTTATATCTATAAATATACTCTTACTGAGGTAGGACACATTCAAACCGGGTAGGCCACATACTATAACAGAATCAAAAAAAGGTAGGCCACATACTATAACGGCACCAACATTTTTTTTAAATACAAATTATACAGTATACAATGAATTTTATTTAAATTTGCATTGGTAACAAGGAATAGCTGAGCATGATCAATTATACAAGAACAAAGCATCTCAAAGTTTTTGCTTGATCCACTCTTTATAACCAAATTTAATTTTTCACCCCCCCCCCAATAAATTAATTGAATATTAAATAACAAAACCTAACTAATTTACTTATGTTTAATACAATTTGCATAAGAATCGGTAAACTATAAATTCACTTTTCCAATTGAATTTTTAATTGGAAGGGTTAGTTTGGTTGGCACTGAGGATCATGAATATTGGGTTGCAGGTTTGTGCATAGAATGTAGTGGTTTATGGTTCACTCAAAAAGTACTTCTGTTTGATTAATAATGCACATTTACTAAACCCAGATTATAAAACTGATATTGTTACCATAATTCTCTATGAAACTACTAGCATCAAATGAAAATGGCTAATTTAATTTCCCTTCATTTCCCACCACCACTAAATTGAATATTAAATTACGAAACTTAACTAATTTACCAATTTTAAATACAATTTATGCAAGAAAAGAATCAGATAAACTATAAATGCAACTGCATCTTTTTAATTTTGAATTATTTTTTATGGAATGGATGGATTTGGCTGGCACTGAAGTTTGCAGGTTTAACTGTCAGAGCCAGATTGTTTGCTCGTTTAAATGTCAGATTCGAATGGGTCTTATGTCAATGATACATTACTAGTGGTCATCACATTCAATTGAGCATTCTGCTAGATGTACAGTATCTGGTAATTCCATGTCAAATCGTCCAGGAAAAAAAAATTGTCACCCATACACTTGAATTTTTCTTCAATTTGTCCCAAAATTTGAGTTTCTAATTCCAAAAATTGGCTGAGTTTGTTTTTTTTGTTTTTTTTTTTTTTTAAATTTGGGAGTGGGGTGCAAAAATTGCAACATTTTGTAATATATTTTTGTAAAATGAGTTCTAGAGCATTTGTATATTGACATTTTTGTTACTTTCCAATTGTCAATTCCATAATGAAATGTGGTGCCAATATTAAGCTTTGTATATTGTCCGAATTTTACAGGCAATATGATTGATACAAGGGAAATGTATTGTTTCTATATTATTTCAAATATATTCAACCACCAACATAATCCGGATCATTTCTATTGCATTCTGGCAGTTATTTTGATCCATATATACCTTATTCAATGGCTAAACAGAAACACTTGAAACACAAGTGTAAAATTTTAACTGATGTTGTAGCTTCAGTTCTGAGCAAAAACAAACTTTTTGGTACAAATAATGATATTTAATAAAAACTTATGTCCAGAGATACTATGCCACAATCAGGATTTTCCTACCTATTGATCTTGCTATGAAAAAATAAAATCAAAAAGCTTCTATAAACCAATTTTAGGAGTGGGGAAGCTCTAGAACTCTTTTTACAAGACAAAAATATATTACAAAAGGTTGTGATTTTTTTTTTTTTTTTTTTTTTTTTTTTTTTTGTGTGCACCCCCTCCTTCCGCACCACAAATTTCGAACTAAAAGTCAACATAGCTCTGACAATTTTTGGAATTAGAAACTCAAATTTTGACTTTTAACAGTCATTAAAGGCCTGGATGATTTGACATGAAATTACCCATCTATCAACTTGTCTACTTAATGCAGCAGTTTTTGTTCTGTTTTATAAATGCAAACTAGTAAACTCACCCTCTGTGGAACCCCATTCATTCTACCAAAATTTTACTCATTCCCAGGGGTTGATAGACCACTCTGATAAGCCCTGGTTTGTAGGGAGCAACATCTATGGTCCCAATGAGTTATTTTTAAGCTGAATCAACTGTATTTAAAAATATTTTTTAAATCAACTTTTAAAAAAAAGGGCTGCTTGATTATTTATTTTAGCTCTTATTGCTCCTGATTCCCCACCCCTCAAATTCTCCAATTACTTGGAGTGAAAATTAGCGGCACTCCTGCTTCGTGCAAAATGGTGCCAATGTCAGTGGAGTGTAAAAAAACTAAGAAAAAAAGGGTTACTAGAATGGGATATTACATAAAGCATATTGAGGGGTCTTTGAAACTGGGTGGGGAGTGTTAAAAGGAAACTAGTGGGGTTCTGATGGCTTTCAAGTGTGTGTGTGCACGTTGGCATATTGATTTTCTTTCCCCCCCTCCTATTACAGGAAATTAAACACTACCCACAATTGTGCGCTCTCTCTCTCTCTATGCTGCATTCACTTCCTTGTTTATTACCTTCTAATGCTTCCTCCCACTTTTTTTTAATAAAACCTGCCTCTAAGACTTGCAAGTTTCTACACTATGCAGAAATGTAAAACATGTGCGCACAAGCCCCTCCCCTCTCCCTGTTCAGCTTTAGCGTGATCTCTTTCACCCCCCCTCCCAATCCCTGAAGAAATGCGCAGTGTTAATGAGTGTTGCTGTTACCTGACTACACCATCAACAGTTGTGATCACTGTTATTCTTCTCAAAGGAGTGTCTTAAGTTGGCATCGAGCTTTGTTTCTGCTGTGATGGTGCCAAGTCCACTCGGCTGTTGATTGTTACTGCCACTGTTGAGATCACCAAAGCTTTGAAGGCTTACCCCCACCCACCAAACTATAATAGTGCTCTAGTTTTTATTTTAAGCCAATATATTCCTCAGCATACACAAATGCATGTTCTATTTTTTTCTGGGAATTGTCAAAATAGTCTATTAATACATTGGAGACTTTGATTATTTGGGTGGCATATTGTCAAACCTTTTGACACTTTCTTTGATGTACCTGCAAGTTAATGAGTGATTTCCTCAATGCCCATCGAACTGAGAATTCATTTTAAAGAGTGCATTTATACTTTACTGAATATTTTCTCCATGTAAATTGTATTAAACACTGGTAAATTAGTATTTAGATTTTTTCAAACTCTTGTCTGCATCTTTGTTATATTAGCAGCGGCTACCCGGGTAGAGGGGGATTTTTTAAAGTTAGTCCCGCAGATCCATTATTACTGAATTGTGAGTTGAATCCTCATGGGATGCCCCATTTAAATCTGTTTAAAAAAAAAAATTTTTTTTTAAACTTGCATTGATCCAGCTACTCTGAAAAGAAATATTAATATCTAAAATATTAAATGAAGAAAAAATCCATGCTGTTATCATTTAAATTTTATTTTTTTAATTATCTTCATGAATATAAATCAAATCTCTATTTTTGCTCAAAAACCAAACCCTGGTAATATTTTGTGTATATATATACATATATATTTACTTTGTCGTTAATTGTTTTATTTTCAAAGTTTCCTCCGGACATACATATACACACAACTGCCCTTTTATATATGGATAGATAGATAGAAACACGTTTCGGGTGATGTACCTTCCATCCTATTTCAAGTGTTTCTTGTGGCAATCTGGGACATTTATCCAAACTCTTTACTCTATCCAGTGGGATAGATTGTTCTACTTCTATTAACCATGACGACAAGGTTCCCCAAGTTCAAACACTTAAAGAAGGCTGGCGGGCACATTGGGTGAAATGTTGTGTGTATATATATATATATATATATATATATATATATATATATATATATATATATATAACTGATGAGGACAACAGTCCAAAAAATCTAAATACTGCAAATTATCAAGCCTCATCTTAAAAATTCAGACAAATAATACTGATGACTTTGTTTTATGATTAATATACTAACTTGCTATTTTTGTTTGATGCTAATGTAAGGCCAAAACAATTAATTGATTTGCCAGACTAACTTTTCCTTATCCCCCTCTATCCAGGCAATGCTGGGTAGCCACTTCTAATTTACTAATAAAAATGTAGTGGTTTATGGTTCACTATAACCTGCAACCTAATATCATGATCTCCTCAATGCCCACTAAACCTATTTCCATTTTTTATTTTTGAAATTTTTTTTTTTAAATTTCAGAATTAAAAGTGCATTAGAATTTTATAGTCCACGGATTCTTTTCCATGTGAATTGTATTAAATTGTGGTAAATAAGCTTTTGTAATTTAATATTCAATTAATTGATTTGGGAGTGAATAGATATTAAATGAACTATTTTTGTTTGAAGTTATCGGTTTCATATAGATAATTATGGTGACAATATCAGTTTTCTAATCTGGGTTTAGCCATGTACATTATTTACTTACCAAACAGAAGCACTTTGTGATTTACAGCTCACTCGCAAACCTGCTGCCTAATCATTCATCATGCATTTACATTTATCGTTTACTAATTCTTTTCTCATGTAGATTGTATTAAACACTGATAAATTATGTTTGGTAATTTAATATTGAATTGATTTGGGTGAATGAAAATTAAGTTACAAGGTGTGCATCAAGGGTGTGTGGGGGAATAGCAACTCCACCCCCCAATAAAAACTTATTTGCTACTGAAACTACAACAACCTCACTTGAGCTATTGTGAAATAGTTCAATCTGTAAAAAGTATAATCTTTATTTAACTTTTTTTTCATTGTTTGATTGAAATAGATTAGCATTATCACTTCTGCACGCTCACCTCCCTCTGTCTATCTTTCTCATTAAAAGTATTTACGCATCGAAGGGGCTTTTATTTCCCCATGGTCGTTGGCAAATTGTCGGACAAAGAAGAACAAACACAAAAGTAGAATGCAGACACTTGTATTACAACATTCACAAGGTTTTACATAAAATGGTTAACAATAAAAAGGTACAAAGATTTACATAAATGGTTGAACAACAAAAGGGGGTTTGCAAATTAGATGGAATTTGCGACCAGACTTATCTTTCTAAGAGTTTTTGGTGTCATGGTGTTAGGTGTTCTTTCGTTGTAGGGAATGGCTCTAAGCGAGCTTCTCGGGTCGTTTCTTGTTTTAGTTCTCAGTTTGCAATTAAAACAGCCGTTACAGTATGCTGGAATTAATGCCGTTGAAGGTTTGTTGAAAGTTTAGGGAACGGTAATACCGCGACTTCCCTTAGAGCGTGGTCTGTGATAAGTAGGCCCTGATTTTGGGCTAAGTGAGAGAGCATGGTTTTAGACGCCTCTCTCCAGTAACAGATCCTTGATAAGTCCCGTAGGGTTTTGATTTTGGCGCCAATATGCCATTGGCGATTTGTCCCCCTAGTGGCAGGGGAAGATAATTCTCATGGAATTTCCGATATCATACTCTTTCATTCTTTCTTATATTTTTTCTATGTAGCATGTTTTTCTTCCTTTTCATTATAATAAAAATCGAATGGTCCATTATTTAGCTGAGGTGTTGACATTCAAAATAATTTGGATAAGCAATCCCAGATAATCAGGATTTACATTTTTGTATTTCATCTTGATGATTTAGACAATCTCATTTTTTTTTTTAACCAGTGTTGCAAGATAAGTCACTCAATTAAGGAACATGAGTATTAATATTATAGATCTTTTACACTGCAGCTACTGGCAAGTTTGTTAGAAATCTTTAATAGTCTTATATTAGCAACACCAGCTGTTTTGTTGATTGCACTGGACACTTCCAAATTCCGACCTTAATTGGTTTAAATCTCAATTTCTCCTGTCTTACAGGCCCAACCTTTAAAATATTTATATGGCTGGAAAGAAGAATAATCTTTCTAAAATGTTTTGTGTTTTTTATCTATTGCATTTTTTAAAATTTTTTTTAACAGTGAGTTAAAACAGTATTTTTCTTCCAACAGCAGGAAATTCGTAATACAAGTTTTTTTTTTTTTTTTTTTTTTTTTTTTTTTTTCTCAGAATAAAATTCATACGGTAATTTATTACGTAAAATCAAAGTGTCTAATCTTTATCAATATTCTTGAATTTTTACTTAATTAGCACACCTTAAAATACAAGTAGGAACTCGTTTTCTTTTTTTTTCCGACCTTTTGGAAGCGAAAATGAGACAAAGGTTGGAGATTTCTTTAAAAAGTATAAGATAAGCAAAAAAAGCACTATATCATTAATAGAAGATACTATCAGAATTATTTTAGCATATAACGTTATTTAAATGTTGCTTAACCGTCAGGGATTTTTTTTTGTCATTTTTTCAATTTTGGAAAAAAACAATTTTAAATTACGAGAAATGTAAACAAAACTCTGCATGGGTTTGTGTAAAATCATATGTAAATAGGTAATCTATTTCTTGTATGTAATTCAACATAAGCATTTAGAAATGTATTAAGTTCAGTGATGTTATATATTTAAATTAATATTATGTGTATACATGCAGTATGAAAATGTTGAATAATCTTGTAAACTTTTTTAAAAAAAACAACCCTGCTATCAGTACCGCTTATTCTCTAAATAATTGGTTACAGCATATAGATACATACAATTTGAGTGCATAATTATAAATAACATACAATTTTACATAAGAATGCCAAGTTTTATCAAAATTGCTCCAAAAATAAAGAAATGGTGACAAATTACTGAATTCCTTGTTCTGAATTGGTCCGTTATTTGACATTTTTTTTAACAAAATCATGTCCACTTTTGTACCCCAATTCTGGGAATTTAAATTTTCATAACTTTTGAACCACTGGGGATATTAGCATAATTCAAACGGTTTTGAACTCCATTTACACAACTCTATTTAACTAATATGATTAAATAACAACCTTAAATAAATAAAATTAACTGGGAATGCTACATAGTTCAAAGATCTTCATGAAGTGAACCAATCTTTTCAGCCCTTTACTTAAGGATCTATCAAGTGCATTAATTTCTAATATATTTGAACAGCACTAATGATAAAAAAATATATCACCTTTTGGTTGGATAGTCTTCAAATTCTGTTCTTCAATCCCAAAAAGTGAAACTTTTTTCTTTTTTCCAAACTTCAAATTGTAACAAGCAAGTCATGATTGATGTTTGCAGGGGAGTGGGTGAGGATAGTGATATAGATCCTCCCCCCTCTCCACTATTGACAGATGTGAAAAATACAGACCTACAGAACTGGATTCTCTGCTAAAGTACCCCCCTCTCTTTCTCTCGGTACTCCAGTCAGTTTGGTTCTGCCTGTTTATGTTGCTATGGTGTGCTTGAGCAGTGCTAATTAGTGTTAGTAACTGCACCACTGTTAATTGTATCAAATCTCCTCATCAGATTTTGTGTCACTGTAATGCTTAGGAGGAAAGGTTGTTTTTTTTTTCTCCTTTCTGTTCCTATATAATTAAAAAATAAAAAATGGAAAAAGAAGCTTGACTATTACTATATCTAATTATAGATTATTGAAATAACACAAATTCTGTGATAGTCTTTTTAATATTACTAAAGGATAGTCAAGTTTTCTATGTTCAAATGACCATTCTCCTGAGCCAGTTTAGTATACAGTGATACCCAAAAAGTTTTCAGTTACGAACTGTCACTCAGTTGGATTACAATTCAGTCATGCTGAAAGTACTGATTTCTGCTAGATCACTGAGGTTAAGCAGCAATTAGCCTGTTTAATACTTAATTGGGTGACCATATAAGCAACAGCAGGTATAGTAAGTAACCTATATCCTTTGTTTATCAAAGTGACTTGACTTGCAATTAAATGAACCAAAAAGAGTTGATATACCACAAAACAATCAACCAATCGCTATCGTTTTTTTTTGGGGGGGGGGGTCTTTTAGTACAAGCAAGCTTTACATGTGCTTATGTTCATTATTTAAGTAAAAACATTTAAGTTTCAAAATGTATTACACCAAAGAAATTTTATTTATAAAAGCATTAAAACATTACAGCACATAATTCCTTAAATTTTATTGTTTTTATACATTAGTGCCTTTATTTATTACCCCCCACCTAAAGTGGGGGGAAAAAATTAGGGTGGGTGGGAGGTGGACTGACATTTCGGTTTATATCAATGGGGAAAATTGATTCAATATAAGAATAAATTAAGAGTGGAACAAATTAAACTCGTAAGTCAAGGTACCACTGTATAGTGTATTTTGATATAAGAAGAAAAAAAATCTTATCTGAAGAATTGTTACCCCCAAAGCTTAAGTGATTTGTTTTTTTTTGTTTTTTTTTTTTTTTTTTTTTTTTTTTTTTTTTAAATTCCAGTCCATTTCATGGAAGCCATGACTTTAAATGTTTGAATATATCTCGTCTTTTTTTTTTTTTTTTTTTTTTTTTTTTTTTTAAATATGCCATAATTGTTTTCCTGATAAGTCTCCAAATTTTATGTTGGCACATTGCTGCTAAGTACCCACTGTAATAAGAACATAACCTAAGTATTGTAATGTGTTTTTTTTTTTTTTTTTTTTTTTTTTTTTAATAATCCTAATTATATGAATTAGTCTAACACTTGGGGGTTGTGATTTTTAAGGTGACTCTAATGGTAATCTTATTCAGTACACTTTAAGAGATCAAAAAATATTCTTGTTGCATGATCAAAAATATAGCATAGATTCACTTGATAATTTATTTTTTTTACTTATCTAGAAATTTTTTTTTTTTTTCACTTTATCAATTGTACATTCAATCTAATTAAAGTTTATTCTTTTAAATCTTTTTTTTTTTTTTTTTTTTTTTTATTAATTTGGTTAATTAAAATCTTTATTCTATAATAAAAATTTGGTACCCTATGGAGTAATTAGCAACTTGGTCTTGATCCCTTTTAGGTAATAAATTTGAGCCTCACTGAGTGTTCCCAATACATTTAGCCTTGTGCCATATCTAAACTATGCTTGATAAATAAACAGTAAAACTTGTATATTTTAATTAACCAGATCTGAATTTAATCTGAAAAAGCTGTTAAGCTTTTGGTATATCCTAGCAACCATTTGTTATGCTTTTTGTTTATAAGAGTGGTGCTGTTATAGTATGTGGCCTACCCGGTTTGAATGTGTCCTACCTCAGTAAGAGTATATTTATAGATATAAATAGTAGACAATTTATTGAAACTAATTATTTTTCACATATATTCAATTTCAAGAAATGCAATTCAGTCATAAGCTGTATATAGTAATTAATAATTAAAAAAGAATTTATCCATAATTTACATGAATCGGATCTATTTAATTCTGAAATAGGGTTTGCTTTTTATGGTAGACCACATACTATAAGAGACAGGATTTCGTAGGCCACATACAATAATGGTACTGAGAAAGGCATGTTTAAAAATGTTTTTCTCTTCAAGAGTTTTTTACCTTTAAATAAAATGGCCACAATGGGAAGCCTGCTAAATAAATGTGGGTCTAACTTGGTGCTTTCCCCACCCTCCCTAATCTTATGCATTTAATTCCTAGCACTCATTTCAAACATGTCCTGGTTAAAGTAAACTGCATCTGATGGTGAGGTTCCAATTTATGCTGATTATGGAGAACCCTTTTATTTCTATTACTCCCAGGTCCACTCTGACTGGCAGTGCATGTTAGATCTGTTTAAACTTATTTGTAAGAGATAGGACTATGGGCAAAAAAACACAAATGTAAAATATATTTTGAAAACTGTGCTTGGGACTATACATGTAATTCACAATGCATTTTTTTTTTGGGGGGGGGCTCTTAATTATCCAATCATTTCTGTTCTTGACGATTACCGTCAACATGCCATGATTTTTTTTCTTTTTGAAAAATTCTACCCATTTGAATGTCCTAAAAACGGCTTGGGCTTTATGCATTTAGAAGCTTCTAACATTCCTGAAGCATCTTTTTTAATTCTGTGATCAGACCAATTCCTCACTGTTTGCTGTCTTTCTGAGTGAGCTTGATTAAAAATGGGATTGGATTGATAACACTTGGTTTATCTAACAAACTGGTTGCATTCATAATTATAATTTTAAAAATTATAATTCAAATACTTTTGTACATGTACTTCTTTGGGATATAAATCTTAATCATAGAATCAATTTTGCCCACCAAGATCAAGTCACTTGTATTTTTATTTCTACATGCATTATAGAAACTTTTTAAAAGATTCTTACAAAATTAACGAACACATTTCAAGTTTTCTGATAAATTAGAAAACTGGTTTCAATACATTTGTGTATTCTTTAATGGTTGAATTTTATAGAGGGTCTGGAATAATATGAAAAATAAAGATTTTTTACTTGTAAATTACGTGTCAAGATTTTGATCACTGTTACAAATTGAATTTTTCTAAACAATCTTTTACAATAAATGTTAAACTGAGCAATTACAAACTGTAATTGCTACTATAAATAATAAATCCATATAATTAAAAAATCCATAAATCAATTTATCAATTTTTTTTGTTTTTGTTTTTTTTAATGACTTTAATTATTTTTACTTTATCTTTTTATTTTTAAATATTTTCAAGTATTAATCCGCGCTAAGCAATATTATTTTTACATCCTCAGCTTGAAAAACTACCTAAAATAATGTTAGATTAACTGTAAGAATTTTCACTCTCCGAATACTCATATTTATATTTAATACTTTTAAAAAATTCTACAATGTATGTGTTCATCAGATATCAATGATATACAAGACTAAGTGTTTAATGGGTTCTTTTTTCCCCCTGAAGAAAACATCTTTTCCTATTTTTTTAAGGCAGATACTAAGACACGTGTAGGGAAAATGGTTGAGGTGTATTAAACAAAAAATACCCCCCCCTTTTTTTTTTTTTTTTTTTTTTTTTTTTTTTTTTTCTAGTAGTGAGAACTGCCTGATGAGCCAGGTCACATATGGTCCACTTCTCAAAAAAAAAAAGTTGTCCATGCCTGTATTAAATCATTGGTTGTATTTGTTTTGGGAATATTTCAGTTTAAAGTTAGATCTTTTTTTAAATACTAATATAAAAAAGATTGCTTACAGAAGTGGCCGAATCTTAACTGAATTAATACTTGAATGCTTCTCTCAGCTTCTTGTATAAAATTCACTTCTGTAAACTGATTTGTCTAGCTATTTTTTTTTTTTTTTTTTTTTTTTCAATGATAGTTTTAATACAAGATAGTTAAGCAAGATTAACAGTGTAGATTACATTTTTAAAGGTGAAGGTTATCTGATGAGATTAAGAGTCAAAATAAAGACTGAGCTGCAGGTTTCACATGTGACTTCTTTTGAAATCCATGAAAGAAAAAAATCCCCCCACCCCCATCTAATTTGAGCGGTAGAGGCTGCATATAATTTAAGCTTTTAGATTTATACAAACAAAATTATTAGCATATAGCAAAGAAGAGAAAAAATTAGTTATCAGTGATTTTCTCTTTAAAATGAATTAGGGCTTCAAAGTAATTTTATCGAATTTACAAAATATAAAAAATTCAAGCTAAAATGTTTTTAAAAAAATATTAGCCAAGTTTTGGCGCTTCTGATACAAAGTAAACAAATTCCTCAAAATGGTGTTTGAAAATTATAGCATCTTTTAATTGCAGCACAATATTAGATGCTCTAGATTCTTTTAAAAGCTTTGTCAAAGATAAGAATTCTTAATAAGTAATATTTAGATGGTGTGTGCATGCACACATAAAGGATCAATGTAGATCCGATGAGATTTTTTATAATATAATAGTCCACAAAGTGGTTTGAATTTTTTTTTTTTTTTTTTTTTTTTTTTTTGCGGGGGTTACTTATTTTGATTTGATAGGTGTGACACGTGTGTAGGATGTTTAAAAATCCTTATTGAGCTAATACAATAGTTTGTTATAAATAGTGTTCAATGTGTTGTATAGACACTTGGTGACTGTCGGATTGTTACCTATGTGATCATTAGATTAATACTGTAATCCAATTAAAAATGGTATATTATACCTATACATATAAATTAAGATGTTCTTAGATTAAGTAATTTCCAGTTCAACCTGCAAGTGAACTATTTTTATTATAAGCTTGGCGTTCATGTTGAATTTTTTTTTTAATCCTACAAATCATTGATATAACAATTTATAAAATGTTAGAATTCTTTTTAAATTGAAGCATCAGTATCATGGTCTACTGTTATGATTCAACCCCCACCCCCAACATGTTCATGGATCATTTTGTGAGCTCTTATAGTTTTTTAAATGTTTTTATATCAAAGAATTTATATTTGAAAATGCTGTTCGGGGGGTGGGGGTCTTAAAAAAATGGTTAACAATATGGTTGGACTATTCTTCTAAACAATTAAGGGCCAGTTTAAAATCAACTCATTTTGAACTAGGAATTACAAGGTTTTGGGTTCAATACCAGTGCCTGCCAACTTGGCGTGTTAGTAGTACATCTTGGGTAATCTAATATGGTAAAACATATAGGCACTGACTGTAGGTGTAGCACTCCACTCCTCAGCACACACACGTGCACTCAAAAATAAACCTCACAATCTCCCTGTTTTAGTGCCAGTGAAAAGTGGATAGACACCTTGCTGTTCGGCTGATATGACACTTTAAAGACTTTACTGCTATTCTATTGAAGCACCTAAATTTTTACAAAAACTGGATGGTTATAAGGGCATATTCTAACCCCCCCCCCCATTTAAAAAAATTTTTTTTTTTTTCTTAACTAATATTTAATGTTCCTGTACTCAACATATCGAATCTCTTGTAAAATGAAATTTTACTTGAAATCACTTAAATGCTTTTGTCCGTCTCTATAATTTCTTTTGAACCCAATTTAAGGATTAGTCTTTGAATGTCAGGTACTGGGTTTTGTTTTAATGCAGCTTAACTTTTTTCTTTTTTTTTAAGAAAGGGATAAGCTTAGTTTAAGGAAATGCTGGGGAAAAAAAATCAATGGAAAAGGTTGAATTTAATGCACAGGAAATTTCCAAGTGTCTGATATGCTAAAAGTTGAAGGTTAAATATGTTGGTAAACAGTTCATTTCTGCTGCTGTTGCCACCACAACCACATGTTACCATTGTGGCAAGGGAGTTTCTTTTAAACCCAATACTAGAAAATTTTCTATTTTTTTTTTTTTTTTTTTTTTTTTTTTTTTTTTTTTTTAAGCATCTGTATACAGAGATACCAATAGGTATGTCCTACGTCCCTGATGCACAAAAATCTAAAAGGACGCAGTAAAATCATATCCATGTGTCCCAGTCTTTTTTCTTCCCTTATTTCAAGCTAACTGTAAATACATTTCAATAGTATCTTAGAAACGAATTACACAGGATAGGTTACAAGGTAGGAGTTAGACGGCTTTAGTTGTTTCACCAGATCATAAATAAAAAACGTACAATTTAAGAAACTTTAGTTGGAACCCATAAATATTCCGGGGACTCCTTCAAAGCAAATATGTGCATCCCAGGATGCACTAAATCAAAAAGCTATCGGCATCACTGTGTATATTTTTTTAAATGTACATTAATATTTCTTTTGGATTATTCGGACTATTGTCCTCATCTTTACAATAGTCCAAATAATACTAATTATCAAGCCACATCTCAAAAATTCAGAAATATTAATATTTCTGTAATTATATAACCTGTATGTACTGACTAGATCACTTAAACGGTTGCAGTTGATCATAAAATTAAAACTAGCTTTTTATTTCATTTTTCTGTATAATCTAAGAACTCTATACAATAAAAGGCTGTATTTCTTGGTAAAGCCTCTGCTGGTCCTCGGGTGACCTTGGGTCACTAGCAATACAAAGCTATTGATGAAAAGTAGATTACTTGACTATTAATTCTCTCCTTTTTCTGTCCATGTATTCTTTCCTTTTAACCTTGGACTGCTGTCATAGTGACCTCCAGCCTCTGTCTTTGCTTGGGTAATTATCTGGTTGTGGAACTTCAACATTTTACAATTGACCACTCCAAACCTACTTTACACGGATCATTCCTTCCTTCTAGTGTTTGAGAAATGTCTACAATTCTATAATGATTCAGGTAGATACTGAAATAAATACCTTGGAAATAGTGGAGCTGGCTAGTGTGACAAGAATTGTCTGCTAACTAGAAATTATGGTAATGGGAGAATGATCATGATAGCAATGGCAGATTGGCATTCTTTCTTTCCCTCCTCACTACTCTCTATCTCTTTATCTATCTCTTTCTCTTTATCTCTCTTTTTCTCGGCCAACTACTGTTATACTGATGCTGCTGTGGCAGTCATCATTACAGCCAGCCATCTTTGTTGTAGGTGAAAGGAAGTGGACAACAAGACATGAATAGCTGGGTAGAATCAATATGGCTGAACATTATCACCTGTATATGTGTGCTATCCTCCTTTTTACCTTTTTTGTTGCTACCTGATTTTTTTTTTTTTTTTTTTTTTTTTTTTTTCTTGTCACTAGAAAAATATTCTTTTTTAATATTGATGAATAAAACTATAAAGTTCTAATAATGAAATTTATTGATACTGGGATATAACTAACTCCATGAAAAATAACTAAATTAATACTAGGTACAATATCTTTACGGCTGGGTTAGCTCAGTTGGTAGAGCATTCGGCTAGAAACGACAAGGTTCCTAGTTCGATACCGACCCTCGCCAACTCAGCGTATGAGTAGCACAGGGATCTGTGCAGTAAAGGAGCTGGTGGTAGGTGTGGTGCTCCACCTCAGATGCAAAAAAAACACTCCTTGGTCTAGTGCTAGTGAAAAGGGATAGACTCCCTCGCTGATTGGCTGATACTGACTTTAGGTCACCCTGGTGACTTGCAATATCTTTATGAATATTTCTCTTTATATGCAATTATGATTGCTAATTTTGTGTGCATTTTCTTACATAGTTAGTTTCAAGAACTAAAAGCATTTTCTTTGTTTCTTAAAAAATAAATTCTTGTGCAAAATGATAAACTTTATCAATTGTCATTTTTAGCTCAGTCAGTAGAGCATCTGCCAAGGAATTGCAAGGTTCCACATTCAATAACAATCCTTGCCAACATAGTGCAGGAGTAGCACAGCTTGTGTAATCTGATATGTGCAGTAAAGAATCTGAAAGCTGACAGTGGGTGTGATGCTCCACCTCAGCAAAACCATCTCCCTGGTCTAGCGCAAGAGAAAAGTGGATAGACTCTCTCGCTGTTCGTCTGATACCGACAATAGGCCACTCTCCAGACTTTACTACAATATAAGCAATTGAGAAATAACACCTATCTAGGAATAAAATTTCCATGATATAGTGTTATCCAAGGCAGAAAAGCAAAGTTTGAAAAAATAATGGCCATTTTCTTTATACATAAGCAATTAATAACACTAATCTGTGCATCTTTGCAGTAAAGTGGGAACTGATGGTAAGTGTGGCGCTCCACTTCAGCAAAACAATCTCCCTTGTCTAGTGCCAGCAAAAAGGGATAGATTCCCTCACTGTTTAGCTGTTAGAAAATTGGCCGATTTTTCTACTACAAGACTTGTATTCTCACCAAATGACAATAGAATCATAAATCCCTAATTGAAATGTCCACCCTATTGGCAGGGCTTTATGCTGACTGTATCCCCTGCAGATGGGTATGATGCTAAAATGCATTTGATGGTGAGGCTCCAGATCTGAGCAGTGGAGTACCTTCGTTATTCCCAGATCCACTCTGACCTGAAGTGGTAGTACCTGTTAGCTTCAAAAATTTTTTTGTTTGGCTTATTCATATTCAATGGACTTTTTGCACAAAAAAAGTAAACAAAAATGTAAATATGAACAATATATACAATTAGGAATGTTCACTGTGAGCACCTGAAAAAAAAACATTTGATACAATTTTTGCATTTCATGTGAATTTAGGGGCATGCTTAACAATTGTTAGTCATAGGAAATAGAATTGACAACCAGGGTTCATATCCTGGATAAGTCTTTTTGTATTTCACTTTATCCAGATACTCTTGGAAAAGGCATGAATCCATCTATTCTCCCCTCCTTTCAGCTATGGGGGAAAATAGTAGGGCAGATTGGGTTCTTAAGGCTTTGTTAGGAAAACTGAATTAAAACTAAGTTTACTCTGCATGACCGCATCATATTCTGCCTGTGGCAGAGAGGTTGGGTAACCATAAAATTAAACTTTTTTTTTTTTTTTTTGGTTGGTTACCTTAGTGGAAACCATACCCCCCCCCTCCAAAAAAATTGCACAGAACCATACTCCTTTGCATTCCTGAACATAAAAATCCAATACTTTAAATTATGAATAATACAATGGTAGTTTAACTGAAGAGTACAGCAGACCTTTGCAATGGATTTTTCACCAAACAGCATAAAATTTTTATATCGATGTCTATAAAACATCCTGTCCACAGTGAGAAGATAGGAATATCAGTTCTCCTGCTATTTATTTCCTAAGTGAAACTACTCTCATTGTCAGATCAACTAGTTTTTCACTACAGTTGGATAGAAATTTGTAGGGTTTTCAGAATGAGGGTTGGTTGTTTTGTTTATGGCATATCAACTCTTTTGGGTCATTTAATTCCAAATAGTCTTTTTTTTATTTATATAAACAAAGGATTCTGGTTAGTTACTGTAACTACTGTTTAAGTTGTCACCCAATTAAGTATTGAACCGGCTCATCACTACTTCAGTGATCTAGCAGGAACCGGTGCTTTTTAGCAGGACTTGATCATAATTTTTCTGAATGTGTTAACTTAATATTGATTTTGGTGTTTTTTTGCAAATTTGACTTTGCAAAATTAATTAAAACAAGAATTATGATCACCATTTCAAAACTTTCCAACAATTTAAAAATTAAAATAAAATGAAAGCAGAATTGATTTTTTTTTTTTTTTTTTTTTTTTTTTAACACCATGTCCACCAGTCTGGAGTAATTTTGTCTACCCATCTGCTGGGGATACAGTCAACATATTCCAAGCCCTGTTTAAGGTGTACATTTCAAAGAATTTCTGATTCTATAGACATGGTAGAATTAAAGATGTATGAAAGTGGTCTACTCTAGATTGGTCAAATTGTCAAATTATAATAATGGCACGTGATGTAATGGTTAGTCGTAACAAAATGGACTCATCGACCCGAGTTCAAATCCTAGACGAGGCTGTTTGCATTTCACACAGCACTAATACCTATGTATCCAGCTACTCTCCCTACAGTTATGGGTAAATAGCTGAGTAAACTGGACTCTTTAACCATGGCTTGGTAACCAGTCTAGAAGAAAAACTCTGAATCCAAACCTGTTACAATAATAGAGCATTTGGTGGATTCATTAAGTTCTGAAATCTCTCATATCTAGTGTGTTGGAAGATTTAATGTATATATATTAGTGTATCATGTGAGACACAAATTGTGTGTAAATAGTCGACCAGGCTTAGGCTAACTATCATTTCCAGCTGCAAAAGGTCTCTAAGTTGCAAGTACATATTCTCATATATTTGTGTAAATATGAAAAAAAATATTTAGAAGATATATTTGTTTATAATAATACATTCTCAATTTTCCTGTTTATATTTACATACATCTGTTTATTTTCTTATATTATATATTATATAAAAAAGTTAGGGTAGCACTTTATTTGAGAATAGCATAAGTGAGAAACTATCAGTAACCCAGTGTCATTGACTAAATAACCCTAAATAGGATATACATCCTCAATCCATGATATTGAGCATTTATATAATGTCCTAATACACAATTGTATTAGCTTGAAGACTATTTTAGCCAATTCAAATCCCTTTGCAGTTTTTTTTTTTTTTTTTTTTTTTTTTTTTTTTTTTTTTTTTTTTTCAATTATATTCATTCTCTACAACCCTTTGTGTATGTGGGTGTGCAAATGAATGCTTAAAAAAGTTTGACTCTCATTAGAGACATTCTTTATTGGTGCTTAATTGAGTGTCTGATTCTGTTGCTTATATTATTACAAATACTATTAATAAAAAAATGAATCAATAAACATGAATACTAACTCTAATTTTTCTTGGACTTTTCCAGGTTGAAAGTGCTGCAAACGTTGAAAGTATTTCAAAGAAATCTCAGGAACCCTCCTCAAAATATCTCAAAGACCGTGACACTTGCTTGGCATACTTTGAACAGTGGTGTGAACATGATCAGGTGGAGTTTGTGCAGCTACTTTTCTCACGGATGTGCCACTACCAACATGGACAAATCAACACATTCCTTAAACCAATGCTGCAAAGAGACTTCATTTCGGGATTACCTGGTAAGTTAATGTTGTTTCTGCTGCATCTATTCACATAGAAACTGGGAAAATGTACATTATTTATACAGGATGTGCTAAAGTTTTCAATTTTAAAAATTGAAATGGTCCCCTCCCCCAAACGATTTAAGCAATCAATTTTAATTCTTGAAATAACTGGAACATATTCCTCAAATGCTATATATACACACACACACACACGCTGTTTGTACAGCGACTGAGCACACATCCTTTTATAAAGCAAAATTGGTGGATACCAGCAAAGACCAAAGTTCAATAAAAATCCACACCTTATTTTTGTCTGTGAATGGGGTTAAAACTTTAGCCCTCATTTTCGATAAGAAAACCTAAATAAAACTTAATATTTTTTATTTTATTTTTAAAGAAAAAAAATTCAAGGATAAAAAAAATACAAACCAAAAGAATAGAAATAAACTTAAAATCAATATATAAAAAGATAAAACATGAAAAAAGTTTTTTTTTTTTTTTTTTTTTTTTTTTTTTTTTTTACCTATATAGATAAGATTTGCCTTTTTACATCCTAGGCAATGCTAGTTAGTTCTGCTAAATAAATAAGTTTACTTTTAAAATGATGACTGTCACCTGATATAAATTCCGATATGTTTGAGTTTTAAATTTACTGTAATTTTATCAAAACTTTGTTTTGTATATTTCCAAATGAAGAATATGTTAATGTATTTAGATTTGTAAATTTGACTCCTTTTTAAATTGTTTAGCATTCAAAGTTCACTTTTCAGATTTAAAAATACAATCCCTGTGAGAAAATGGAATCCTATTTAAATCAAATCAATACTTTGTACTTTTCAGTTATGAATAATAGATGCCCACAAGAGTGCATTTTCTAAAAGAACTGGAAAATAAAGTTTATACTATCCTCAAGCTAGGATGTTCCATCTATTACTGAAAAGGGACTTCAATCCTCACTAGATGCTCTCCATACTTGCAACCTTGTTATATCCTACCTGTAGCAAACGGCCTGGGTAAATAGGATGTTACATTGTGGTGTGATGGTTAGCACACTAGTTTTGCGGTTCCATTATTACTAAAAAGAGTTTGTTCCTCGCTGGATGCCATCCCCCTCTCATACTTGCGGCCTTGGGTTAATATCTCCTATCCTCAAGCTATACCTCTGAATAGGCAATGCTTATAATAGGTAATTGAAGGTGTATCTATATGAAAATGCTAATTTCTGCAGGTGTTTATGCACCCATACTAACATTAAAACTGCCTACATCATGTTAAATCTATGATAGACATGCAACATGTATTATAGCAGTTGTTTTTTGTTTTTTGTTTTTTTTTTTTTTATATAAAGGTTAGGCAGTTTTTTTGTCTAACTTTTATAATAAAGCCAAAAAGTTATATTAAGTTTTAATGAATGTGTGCAATTTTCAATGTTATATTTAGGCTTTCATTTTCCTTTTTGAAAAATATACCAACAATATCTTTGCATGAATAAACTTACACAATAAGAAATTAAGAATAAATTTTTTAGTGATGACTCTAATGAAAACATAAACACCTACATATTACGTCCTCATTTTTATAGAGCATACCACAGGTTCTATCCTCCCCCTGCCCCAAAACCCTGCTCTTAATTTGACAAATCAATAAGTATGTTGTATCTATATAAGGTTGTAGTTCCTGTTTATTTCTTCAGGAATTCCTCCTAGGGTTTTGGAGATAAATCCACATAACTCGTATATCTGAAACTACATTACCCAGGGTAATTTGATCAAAGGGGTCTCCGATCTCAATAATGGGGGGGGGGGTTAATGAGGGTTAAAATTTTGAAAGCCTATAACTTGGATATTGGAATGTCTATCACGATTTTTATATTAAATGTAAATAAACAAAAATTACCTCTCTTATAGCCAAATTTAGACATTTTTATCTATTTTTATACTATCACTAGTATTGTAGCAACAAAAATTATTAGTTAACTAGCTTAAAAGCTGTCCTATCAGGCGGCAATTAAGTTAGTTTTGTATAGAAGTATGAAACTGAAATCGGCAATTTTTATTGATTTACATATTTTTTTTTAAAGAGCTTATAAAACCTAAATTGGAATTAACTTTTTACCAAGTGTGATTTTATTTCTTATTAGTCACTAATCTACTCTAACTTGTGTCCTCATCTTGTCGGGAGAATCCCTATGGTGTAATGGCTACTATGATCAACTGTGACACCATAATCAGTTGGAACTCTAGTCATACTATTACGTTGATATTCAGACTAACACCCTTGGTAAAGGTATGAATCCCCTCTTCCCTCCAGCTATGGGTTAAATAGTACCACTACTTCTACAAGAATGGCTATGGCATTAAATAACCTCTGAAGGTTGGTATGCCATTAAACAAAGAAACCATTATAGTTACACTACTTCAGCCATTGTATCATGGCTGTTGTCAGTAATAATTCTGCTAATTTCAGAACTGAACCCTTTTATTGTAGTCATGGGTAAACTTCTTTCTGAATGACCTGCCTAATTTCACATAGGAAAATAAGTTTATTAAAATTGTTTCTAGTTTCATTCTTACTTGACTTTTTTTTTTTCGTATAGTCAAATGAATAAATTAGAAACCAATGTTACTACTTTTATGTACACTTGCAGGACCTGTGGATATACCACAGTATAATAATTATTATATTTGATATGTTTACTTATTGAACTATTTTGCAATAGCTCATATGTATAATCTCGATTTAACTCTTTTTTTCTTCTTTCATCTTTTATGTTCAATTGAAACAGGTTAGTGCTATTGCTTCAATGTACTAACCTCTATTTCTTTTATATTTTTCTATGTACCATATTTTTCTTTCTTTTTATAAAAAATGGAATAGTCCATTATTTAGCAGAGGTGATGACACTAATAAGAATTCAGCAGATAAGTAACACAGATAATCAGGATTTGCATTTCATCTTGGATGATTTAGTTTCATTTTTAACCAAAGGTTGTTGCAAGATAACGGTTGTACAATTAAGGAACACGACTATAATATAAAAATTCATATTAACATCACCTTTTTAATTTAAAAATGGCGTGATATTATACAAAGACTTTTTTATATATAATAGAAAAGATCCTTTTAACCAAAAGGAAAATATCAATTTTTGCTTACACATTCCATCATGTAATGGTTAGCAAGCTAGTATCGCAGATCCATTGCTATTGAATACAGTTCAGCCCCCACTGTGTGCCCCATCCTTGTGATTAATGAGTTAGGTAAATACCTACTTACATGTTTAGTCTTCTGTAGTGAAAATTGTTGCGGTGCCTTCAATGAAAAATTAGCTTTTTTTTTTTTTTTTTTTTTTTTTTTTTTTTTCTCTCTCTCTCTCCGGCTTTTTATCTTATTTTATATATTTTTTTTTCTTTCTTTTCAGGGAAGGGACTTGATCACATTGCTGAAAATATCCTTACTTACTTGGATGCTAAAAGTCTATGTTCAGCTGAACTTGTGTGTAAAGAATGGTACAGAGTTATATCTGAAGGCATGTTATGGAAGAAATTGATAGAAAGAATGGTTCGGACTGATACTCTCTGGAGAGGATTGGCAGAAAGACGAGGCTGGTAAGAACCTTTTTTTTTTTTTTTTTTTTTTTTTTTTTTTTTAAATGGCCCTATTTACCGATTCTTTTGACTGAGTATGATGGCAACATTCAACTTTATGAAACATTAATATAACACTATTCTACATGCCCCGAAATATACCACAACAGCGCTGTGTAAATTGAGTGAGGAAAAAATATTATGGTAATAAGATATGGCATCACACACACACACACACACACACACACATTACTTAAACAGTTTTAATAATGAAAACACATACTCTACCTTGATAATGGTTTGAATACGAACTGAAAGTACTGGGTCATACAAAAATTCCTCTTTCAGAGATATCATTAATACTTTTCAAGATTGTAAGATCAAAAGAATTAGAAAGTTTGAAGAAAAAAAAATTTTTTTTTTTTTTTTTTTTTTAAATTAAATTAAATAAGGATTCTGTTTTGTTTAATGAAATTTGTTTGAATATAAATATAGTGTTTATAATTACTCGGTTTCACATTGCCCTAAAACTGTTTCCTGTATGGTGGTGAATCTTAAAATTGATTTGCCAATAAAGATTAATCTAAAATAGGTGCTTAATACAATTTCATATTAAAATGAAACTCTTGAGTCAGAAGTTTTTATTTCATATGTGAAATATATTGACATTGCTAAACATTTCTGTTATTTGTCTGTATTTTTTAGATGAGGCTTCATGTGAATAATTTTAATTTTTCGGACTATTGTCCTCATCATTATTGTGGTAGTTGACACAATGTTTCGGCCACTGTATCCTCCAGACTTCATCAGGTGTTTTGTGTTTCAGAGTATAGTAATGATACAACCTGAGAAATCCTTTTTAATGGTTTGACTGTTGATCAAACGGGTGCGGAGAACTTATGGGAAACGATTATTAAAAGGGCTAAATGAAATTGTTTTTAAAGTAAAATAAAAATATCAAAGACTGTCATTGGATTTTACACCTCAAATTGTACAAGAGACTCCAATATTTTCTTTTCTCTCTAAATGATGTGAGTCTTCTCGTGAGACAAGTCTAATAGACATGCAAAAAAAGTCATCTTTTGAATAAGATCTTAAAAAGTTCTTTGCCTGTTTGATCAACTGTCAAATCATTAAAAATGACTTTCCAAGTTGTATCATTATTATACTGGATACACAGGACACACCTGATGAAGGCCGGAGGATACAGTGGCCGAAATGTTGTTTGTATCTCACAAAGATGACAATAGTTTGAAAAATCTGATTTTGATAGATTTCAAAGGTTTTAGCATTAAATTTGAATTGTATGTGTGTTAGTTAAATAGTCCTTTATATTTATAAATAAAGAATGCTCAATATCTGTGATAGAGCATGTACCTCCAAGTTTGAATAATGACACCAACAATGTTTTGTGTCTGCCAGTTTCTTGTGTATGTGATCATCAGACCATTTTGGTGTTTACTACTCAAACTTAGGAGTGTATTACACATACCTAAAATGCTCTTTGAGACTACCAGTGTCTTGGATTGAACCTCCAGCTTATTGGTGGCTGATCAGTCTGAGAAACAACACTCCACTTTAGCCCTTACTCATGCTAGATGGATGGTCAGAGAGGGCCCCCTCTGAAAAATTGGGTTGGTCACATAGCACTTATATGATTTTCCCAGCCCTATTGCCCTTATGGGAATCCCCCAACCATTTTTCATGTGCTAGAAGGCAGTGGCTGAGGGTCTTAATGTCCTGGGTATGACGTTAAACTGCATCTTGTGGTGAGGTTCCAATTTTGGATCTCGGGAGTGTGGAGTACTGCTTCATCACCATTACTCCCAGATCCACTCGGAGTGTCAGTAACTGTTAGGGTCCCATCTATGGGTTAAATAGAGAAAAAAAATGAGTTAAAAATTTTCAGTAATCATCATGAATGAATAAAACAATGTCTTTGGCATAAAATAACCAAACAAGAATTGACATGCCATAAAATCCAACCAACCATCTTCTTGGATAAATCTGTTGGTATTGTTTAAGTAGAGCCTCTGATTAAGGCATGAAATGGTTTCCAAATATAAATATTAGCTAATATTGAACTATGGCTAAACATGTTAATTACTTTTTCTTTTATGCATCTAAATTTGTTTCCGGAATAATTCTAATAGTTTTGTGGGGGTGGGAATTTTCAAGGAATTGTTGTTGCTGAAAACAGTATTGTTTAAAATACAAATAAAAGAGAATCTTGTGTAAATGTACAGGAATTTTATAAAATATAAAAATAGGAAAATTGTATGAAAAACAAACTGTATAATAGAATTGTAGTGTATATTTTAAATAAAATCTAAATAGTGGGAATGTTGAGTATTATCCTAAGAATGGACTGTTTATAGTGTTTTTTACATTAGTGTGGTTATAAAATGTAAGAAATCAATTAAATGAATGCTTTCTATTGAAATGAGGTGGGGGGTTTATCTTGAACAGATTACTTTAATGGTTCTTTATAGATATTCTAAATTGTTGCCAAAATAGCTACTTCATGTTTTTAAACAAATTAGTATGCTATATAATTTGACAAAGGCAGCATTTGCTTTCCAATCCCTGCTTTCCCTTCATAATGAGGTTGGCTAATTTGTATATTTTGATTTTTAAGAAATTTTTTTTTTTAATTTCTTAGAAAAGATAAGATTTGAGGATAATTTTTATTTTTTTTTACTTTTTTATTTTTTATTTATTTATTTTTTTTTTTTTTTTTTTAGTAAATTGAAATAGCCTTAATATTTTGGATGGGTAGAATAAGTTATCAACTTAATATAATGGAGCTTGGGGGCCTGATTTTGTATTTGATTATATACTACTTGCTGTTTTTGCATGCCATTGTTCAAATTCTGAAATTTGTAGCGAGTTTGAACCCCAGTTGCACTATTATATTTACTTTTGGACTTGAAAAGATATGGGTTAAATAGTACCACTACTAGTATTATTAGCGTTAATCGGACTATTGTCCCCATCTTCATTGTTATTTGTACAACGTTTCGGCCGATATACCCTCCGGCCTTCTTCAGGTATTTCTTGTCGGACTCGGGAACTTTCTTGTCGTATTCGGGAGCCATCACGGAACTTTGAACCTAACCCTTTATTTATTCCACGGGGGTATCCTGTTCTCATTCTGCTAACCATAGCTAGGGTAGGAGTTGTGTTAATTATTTTTCTAACTGCTTTCACTCAGGATTGAACTCGGGAACCAGAGATAACTGTCACTTAGAAACGTTGTACAAATAACAATGAAGATGGGGACAATAGTCCGATTAACGCTAATAATACTAATCTTCAAGCCTCATCTCAAACATTCAGAGAAATAGTACCACTACTGTTCTTCTACAAGAATGGCTTTGGCATTAAGTAACCCATGGTGGTTGATATAAATAAACCAAACTAAATTCTGAAATTGGGTTATGAACTTTGTTTACCATTTAATTACAGAGGGAGGGGAGTAGTATTTATAAATATCACCTTTTGACACTCCTTCCTATTGGCAGTTTTTAGTTGTGATTCTTGGATTATACTTGAATATTCAACTGCCAAATTCCTGGGTGCAAAGAATTTAAAAAACAAAACAAATGCTTGCTTGAAACCTGACAATAGGATTGTTCATTAATTTTCATGGTTAACATGAAATAATGAATTTGCTTAAATGGTGATAGTGGATATTCTAATCAAGAATAAGAAATAATTTGAATATATTTTTAAGCATTAATAATGAATTGTATTTTGGTAATTGAATTGTAGGGAAATGTGGTAGTAAATGACCCTCTGGTTATTTTTTATTTATTACATGAAAAGTGTTTTTTGCCTGAAGTAAAAACCGTTTTTGGTCTAATTTATAACATTGTCTGACACATACAGTGCTCATATACACTAAAACTCCTTAAAGATACATGTATAGTACATAGAATAATGTACAAATATCTGCAAAATTAACACTGTATAGTTGTGTGTGTGGAGGGGTTACTAGGTATAGTGTTGGCGAATTACAGGAAGCATGGAAGTTTTGAAGGATGCAGGGTTTTTGCAGCTGACAACTGATGCAAGTAGT
The DNA here is from genome assembly GCA_023376005.1 of Doryteuthis pealeii. Lineage (NCBI taxonomy): Eukaryota > Metazoa > Mollusca > Cephalopoda > Myopsida > Loliginidae > Doryteuthis > Doryteuthis pealeii. The sequence continues at coordinate 63,635,378 of CM042157.1, forward strand.
TTATTCCATGCTTCAATAATTCTGAGCGTTAAAAAAATGTTTCCGAAAGTCATGGGAGCTGAAGAAATAACCTTAATTGCTGTGCATATGATTTTGTTAGATAAGTTAAAGAAAAGGCTTTTAAAATTCATTTGATTTTAGTTCTACATCTAAATATCATAATTATTTGTGTATAACCCTCATCCCTAACTTTGGAGGTCCCCTCTGATCAATCGGCTAGTCATGTCAAGACCTAGCACCTATATGATTGCTCCCAACCCTATTGCCCTTATGGCAAGCCCCACCCTTTTCATTATATGGGGAATAGAAGGCACTGATTGAGGGTCTTCATATCCTGGGAATGACGTTAAACTTTATCTGATGGCCACCTTGTCGCTGGGGCATTAGAATGCACCGACTGCACCTGATTTTCTCAACCCTATTGTCCTCATGGCAAGCCCCAACCCCTTATCATATGGGTGCTAGAAGGTGGTGACTGAGGGTCTACATGTCCTGGGAATGACATTAAACTCTATCTGATGGTGAGGTTCCAGTTTTGGAGGTCTGGGGAATGTGGAGCACCCCTTCATCACCATTGGTCCCTGGTCCACTCTGACCCGGAGTGGTAGTACCTATTAGGGTCCCACCTATGGGTTAAATAGAAAAATGTATTCATAAAAAAATTGTATTATCCATTAAGAATTGCTTTATTTCAAAACTTTATTGGCATTAAATAACCCACTGAGGTTGATATGCCACAAACCAACAAAACATTCAAATTAAACTTTCAAAAATATTGTAATACAATCAAAATCAATGCAAGTATTGTAACTAATGCCTAAACAAAGGCTTTTAGTTACGATAATGAAGTTTTTATATAACTTTGTTTACTATTTATAATATTTGTACATATTATATGCACAGGTGTTATAAATAGTAAACAATATCTAGTAAAAACTCCACTAAAAGCCTTTTATTTAAATATAGGCTGTGGTGGACGCTTCGGATTAGTTATGGCAAGTGTACGCTTAGAAACAAGGTAAACTTGGTATCAAAAGTATCTCTATAATGAACCACCTTGTTTTGAGGTTAAAAAATGGTCTTTAAAAGTTTATTACACTAGTGTATATTTATATATATATGATATACTTAAATTCTTTTGATGGGTTCTTGTTTTAAATTCTAGATAATTTGGGGAATTACAGAAATCTTTTATGTATTACCTTGTTCACATTACTATATTACCATGTAAGAAAAGACTTTGTTAATCCTGGTGGGAGGTTTGGAAAATAAAACCTTGTTTGCATTACTGTATCCATTTCCTTATTCTACTATATGTACTTAAATTGACATGTGAAAATGTTTTTAATTAGTCATATTATATGCATATTTTAGTATTTTCTTGTACAGGGTGGTCCGAAAGTCTTATCAGCACTACATATTGTTTTAACTTTTTTATTTTTTCGTTGTAATAATATATCTTTAATTATAATATATAATAATATAACTTTATTTCATGTGAATATAATTGATTAAATAGTTTAGCTCAGTGGGTAGAGCATCCACCTCGGAATTGAAAGGTTCAGAGTTTGATACCAGTCCCCGCCAACTCGGTTCAGGAATAGCACAGATTGAGTAATCTGATCTGTGCAGTAAAGTGGGGAGCTGACGGTAGGTGTGGCACTCCACATCAGCAAAACAATCTCCCTAGTGCTGGATCCTTTCTGTCCAGCTGATACCAACAGTAGCCATCTGTTCAGACTTTACTTATAATTGATTAATTAGAAGTTATATTTTGGTGACAAGACTTTCAGACCACCCTGTACAATTGCGGCCAAAAATCTTAAACTGCACAAATGTAAATGACCATACAATGAATGCAATTCCTTAACCACTAGGTATAAAATAATCTTAGATGGGTTGACATGTCATTAAACAAGTTGTCTTAAATGCTAATCTATTTTATTTTTATTTATTTATTTTTTTAATTCTTTCAGGATCCAATATCTCTTTAGACCAAAATATGGTGAAGCACCAAAAGACCACAAATTTTACAGATCATTGTATCCACAAATAATACAAGACATAGAGGTAAGTTTCGGAAGAACCATGAAAAATCGGATTAAAGAAGGAAAAGCCATTTTTCAGGAGGAGGACGAGGATTTACAGTCTGTAGTGTCCTGGAATTCTTTCAACTTTTCTCAAATGATAAATACAGTTTTTCAATATTTTGATTCATAAAATATTTTTTATGAATGTATTTTGTGATAACCAATGTGCTTGGAAAGTCTTATAGAAGTGTTTTTGATCCATCTGCTGACTAGGAATTAAGACCATGTAATTATTTGACTGAATTTTTTAGATGAGTTATGTATTTTGATTTTGCATACTGTTGTCCTCTTTATCGTGATGTATAAAATGACGTTTCGTCTGTTGTACCCTCTGACCTTCTTAAGGGGTACTTTGTCCGCCTGAGCATAGCAATGATTCAACCTGGAAAATCATTTTGAATGGTTTGTCTGAGCAAACAAGGTGTTTGAAGAATAAACTATTCAAAATGATTTCCCAGGTTGAATCCTTATGCTTGGAAGGACAAGGTACACCTGAAGAAGGCTAGAGGGTACAATGGCCGAAACGTCTTATTTTTTATAATCACAATAAAGATGAGGACAACAGTCTGGAAAATCCAAATGTTTGCAATGTTTGATTTCCTAACACTGTATAAAGTGTATTCAATTTGTTTAAGCGCTTAAGGCCAATGTGGATCTTTTTTTTCTTTCTATTATTGGAGACTGGCTTTCTAGATCCACTAGATAGCCTTGTGTTGTAATGGTGGTCCATGATTATATTGATACTTCTGTTTTAGAGGTTGAAGGATTCTAATTAGCATTTTAGCTATCTGTTATATCTAATTTGGATATTTAAAGACATTTAGATATCTCCTAAGAATTTTATATAGATGACTGAATTTGTGATTTTGACTCTATCACTTGGTTTTAATAAGAATTACCAATTGCGATTTGCTCCAGATAATGTGATTTTCATAATTTAAATTTTTGGTGCTTTCAATTTCCAGAAATGTCTGGGTTTTTTTTTTTTTTTTTTTTTTTTGTTTTTGTTTTTTTGTGTGTGTGTGTGGGGGGGGGGTTATAGTTTACAATATAGTAGGGTGAAAAATTTTAAAATGACATCCTGTCAGGGACTGCTCTGTCAGCTAGGGCAGAATACAATTGCCCCTCTGCAGAAGAGTAAAAATATCCCTCTACCTCAAGGGGGCCCATCAGTTCACTATGGATAGTGACCCATGATACTTAAGGGTGTGGAACCCTAGTGACTGAGCAGTCCATGATATGCAGTACTCTACTTTGGCCCTTACTTAGGCTAGACGGGCAGTCTCCAATAAATCGGCTGGTCACATCAAACCTTAGCAACTAGTCCCAACCCTATTGCCCTTATGGCTAACACCAAACCTTTATCATGTGCTAGAAGGCAGTGGCTGAGGGTCTTAATGTCCTGGATATGATGTTAAAAGAAAACCTTAAACTACACAAATGTGACCGTATAATGAATGTAATAAATTCTAGGCATTAAAAAATGGGTTAACATGTCATTAAAATTGAATTTTTTTTTTTTTTTTTTTTTTTTTTTTTTCCTTAGTGCTTATCTTTCATTTTGTTTATATTTTGAAAATAAAATGCTTTATGCTCATACTTAAAAATAATTTAAAAATAAAACAATTTGATTTTAAGTGTCAATCATAAACCTGTAATAAGTAAGCTTAGGTAATAATATTAAATTGATACTTAAAGTATGTTTCATATAATGAATTAAAATATAATGGTTCACTTTACTATAGCAGTTACTTTTTTTTTTTTTTTTTTTTTTTTTTTTTTTTTTTTATTAAAACCTTCCTAACCTAAAAGATTTGGAGGATAGGATGATCTTATCAATTGAAAGCACCAAAATTTACTTATATATTGACCAATTGTCCTTTAAATGTCATTTAACAAAATTTAAAACTTTCTATATATTTGTGGGGGTGGTTGTGGCAAATAGGAAGTAGACTCTCTGCTACCTAAATTCAAATCCTGAATGAGACGGTTTGCATTTTCACATAGCGTGAATACACTTAGGAAAGGTATGCATCCAACTATTTTTCCCCTCGGAAAAATTTTCGATGAATAGCAGTGCAGGCTGGTCTCTTTAACCTTGGTGTAGACACTGGTCTAGGAGAAGGAAAACTCTGAATTCAAACAAGTTGTAGACCTGGAGAGGAATGGGTACTGCCAGGATATTCCTGCCCAAAACACTATATGAAGTAATGCCCCAACAGCCAAAGCTTGGCTGTAGAATACTGACTGCACCTCTGTGGAGGGGTAAAATCCCCGTCAATGGGGCCACCTGTTAGCTGTGGGTGGTGACTAGTGATGCTTAAGGATAGAATACTGTTGGCTGAGCAGTCATGACCTGCAACACTCCACTTTGAACCTAACTTAGGCTAGACAGGCAGTTGGAGAGGCCCGTTCCGATCAATCAGCTAGTCACATCAAGCCCTAGCACCTATATGATTGTTTTAACCCTATTGCCTTAATGGCAATTCCCCCCCCTCCAACCTTTTTATCATAAGTGCTAGATGGCAGTGGCTGAGGGTCTTAGTGTCCTGGGTAATGCATTAAACTGGATCTTGTGGTGAAATTCCAATTTTGGATCTCTGGGGATCGCCATTACTCCCAGGTCCAATGGTAGTACCTGTTAGGGTCTCATCTATGGGTTAAATTTTAAAAAATGTTTAAATAAAATAAATAAAAGTTAGGGCTTGTTTTGTTTTACAGCATATTAAACTCAGTGGATCATTTAATGCCAATAGTTTTAAAATAAATTCATTCTTAACGGATACTCAATTGCTTTTATAGACACATTTTTTTAAAATTTTACCCATAGATGGGAGTTATAATTTCATATAAGTGTGGTCCTTTTTTTTTTTTTTTTTTTTTTTTTTTTTTTTTTTTTTTTTTTTCTTCTCTCTCTCTTAAATCTTAAATTAACTATTGAAAGAATGTCTGAAAAGGAATTATTTAACTGGAACATTTACCAAAATGCATGGTTGGAGTTGTGGCATAATAGTTATTGTACTGGACAGCCACATCATATCAATAGAGTTTGAACTCTAGTATATTATTGTGTTCACTTTCACATTAATACAATTGGGAATGTTATAAACACCCTCATCCCTTAGCTATGGATTAAATAGAACTATTATTGCTTGCAAGTCATGTTGAAAGCACTGTTTCCCGCTAGATCACTGAAGTTAAACAGCAATGAGCCTAAACAATACTTAATTGAGTGACCATTTAAGCAACAGCAGGTACTGTGAGCAACCTGATATCAGAATGACTTGATTTGGCATTAACTGACCTGAAAAGGGTTGATATGCCATAAAACAAAACATCCAATCGCTCTTGTTCTTCTATAAGAATGGTTTTGGCATTAAATAACCCATGAAGGTTGATATGCTATTAAACAAAGAAACCAAGCCAAATGACAGGATTCAGGCAGTTTAGACATTGGTATCCCAAAATTGTTTATGGGTACTTGAAAATCTCATCTAGAAGAAGAAAAATGTACTTTGCCAACAGAATCTTAGATCTTGGAATTTGAAATAACTCCTTTTTCAGTTCCACCCAACATAAATATTTACAAGTATGAAAACACCAATTGGTTTAAAAAAAAAATTAAAAAATCCCTTTTTAATGTTTAATATTCTAGGCACAAGATGCTCATCTGCTATTAAGAACTGCATTGTTCTTTTTTTCTTTTTTTTTTTTTTTTTTTTTTTTTTTCTCTTGTGGGGTTGGGTGGGGATTTTTTTTTCCTGTGAAATTTTGTCTACACTTGAAACTTGTTAGACAAACATCAAATGTAAATGTTGAGTAAAGTAATTATACTTATCAGGCACACACACACATATATATATATATATATATATATTATATATATATATATATATATATTATATAATATATGCTCCCAATTTTCATGGTAGAGCACTGTAGGGAGACATTAGTTGAAACTTTGTTTAGCATAAGTATTTACTCCCCTGTTGTTTAGACTTGGGTTCTCTGGTGATTGTAAAAACATATATATATCCTCTAAGTATGTATCCATTAATTGTTTAGCCTGGACTGATGGCTGTAAGGGTAAGGAACTTGGCAAAAAATTCTGTCAGGTTTCACTCCCGGCTAGAGGTAGCTGTTAAAAAGTTGAGCTGCACTAATGAGACGTAAACATTGAAACGCGTGTCTGTAGATGACTGAAAGTCAGTCTACTAATAAATATACTTGGATATGATTACTCTGCTTCATGTGAACTATTTAATGATCTTTTGTACTGTTAGTGTGTATTTATCCAACTGGTTTGAATTCAATGTTTCCCTTCTCCTATACTGGTTGTGGACCTATCTTGGGCTAGACGGGCGGTCGGAGAGGCCCCCTCTGATCAATCGGCTGGTCACGTCAAGCCCTAGCACCTATATGATTTTCCCAACCCTATTGCCCTTATGGCAAGCCCCAACCCCTTTTTATCATGGGTGCTAGAAGGCGGTGGCTGTGGGTCTACATGTCCTGAGAATGACGTTAAACTCTCTAATGGTGAGGTTCCAGTTCTGGAGGTTTAGGGAATGTGGAGCACCCCTTCATCACCATTGCTCCCTGGTCCACTCTGACCCGGAGTGGTAGTACCTGTTAGGGTCCCATCTATGGGTTAAATAGAAAAATGTATTTATAAAAAAATTGTATTATCCATTAAGAATTGATTTATTTCAAAACTTGATTGGCATTGAGGTTGATATGTCTTAAAACAAAACATACCAAACCTATACTGGTTGTCTTTTCTGGGTTAAAGAACCCAGTCTACCTAACAAGTTACCTATAACTGGAGTGGTTACATATAAATACATCCTTTTCCAAGGGCATTAGCACAAAGTGAACCATAAATAGATTTGTCCAAAGGAAATATTAATGGTTGCTAATTGTTAGCCTTTTTTTCTTTTTCTTTTCTTTTTTTTATGCACCATTCTTATGTCATAATTTCTTGTATTTTCTTGACAAAATTAAATTGTCAAGCTTTCCAAGGAATTATATATTGTATTGCTCTATTTGCATATTGAGCACTTATATTTGTTATAACGCTGACATATTTGAGTAACACTTATACCAACCAAATATTTTTACCGATAAGTCATTCCCTTTATATATATTTGAACTGTTATTTTTTGGGTTGTAGTTTTCATCAGAAAAATAAGATCCCTTATCTTTTATTTAAAATCAAATCCTTGACTTTGAATTGTAGTCAACTACAATTTTTGAAGAATTTTTTTTTAATTATTTTTTTGTATTTTTTCTAAGCCAAGGCATTCTTTTTGTAATGCACTCCTATAACATGAACTTTATAAAACTAATTTTGGTTTAACTTATACAGGAATTTAGAATTTTAGAAATGGCCATCAATTCTAGAAACCAGTTCTGGCATACAATAAAATGTTCAGAGCCTAAAATGTATTAAAATTTTTAGAATACCCTAACTGCATCTTCTGCAAAGGGGTAAGGTCTCAAAAGTGGTGTCCTTGGTATGACAACTGCATCCGATAGTGAGGCTTTAGTTCTCGAGTATTAGATAGCTGGGGAAATTTGGCTCAGGACTGCCCTCTGTGGCGGCAGGCTCTCTGTAGAGGACTGTTCATGTCTGAAGCCAAGAGGTCCAGAAGAAAGCAACAGTAACAAAATGCTGGCACATCTTCAGGGATAGCCTTCACATGCGACATCTGTAGTCGAGAATGTTTTTCGAACATTGGACTTCAGTCACAGGAGGCGCTGTAACTTCAGGAGCACAAAAACTATATTATAGTCTTCCGAGATTGAAATGCCAATAATTAGATAGGAATATTTGATATCTTATGACTGTGTGCAAACAAATAATTATAGACTAATAAACAATTTTTTTTTTTTTAATGCAATGGAACATTGAAAATGCAGTTTGGATTATAATTGAACATTTACAAATGAATTAATTTTTGGAGAGTCCACGTGGCGTAATGGCTAACATGCTGGGCTACAACATCTGAGTAAGCAGGTTCAAACACTAGTCGTGCTATAAAATTCATTTTCAGACTAATGCTCTTGGGAAAGGTATGAACCGCCTCATCCCACCCAGCTATGGGTTAAATAGCACCCCTACTTTTCTTCTTCATGGATGGCTTTGAAGTTAAATAACTCACAGAGGTTGATATGCCATTAAACAAAGAAACCAAACCAAACAAATTTTCAGCATTTAAATAGCCCATAAGGTTTGTTGTGCCATTAAACAAAAACAAATCTGATCCACTCTAGCCCACAGTGGTAGTACCTGTTAGGGTCCCATATATAGGTCAAATAAATCTTTAGAAAATTATTAGTTTTAGATAGGAATACTTGAAACCATATAATTGTGTATGAATTATTAGTATTTGATAGGAAACTTATATTTGTCTATAATAATTTTTATGAGATTAAAAAAAAAACTTACAATGGAATGTTGAAAATATAAAGTTATGATTATAATCAAATTTTGGCATTAACAATCTGCAACGCTATTGAGGCCTATCTTGTAGAGCAATTTCCTGGTGACTTTTATGTGGAAGAAAATGTTATTTTGCAAATTATATCTTCATAGTGTTGACATTTTTAGGGTTGACACAATCAAAGATCATATAAAATCCAAAAATCAAAGTCTTCTCAACTGAAACAGAAGACAATTACAACTTTGTTTAAATATAAGAAGTACGGGATGATTTTGTTCTTGATTTAAAAAAAAAAAAAAAAAAAAAAAAATGTGTACTTTGTCTGACATTCCCCTACACAAAATTGACAAAATGAGGCCATTTCTATTAAAACACTGTAAGGAAGGTAGTGCAATTCCAAGTGTCAATTGTGTTAGGCAACTTCATCTGCCAAAATTGTTTGCTCTTCATTTTGCTGCCCTGAAAACCAAACTTGCTAATCAATCTGTTAGCATCATAACAGATGAAATAACTGTTGTGACCATAACATTTTGAATGTGATTGCAAACATTCATGGGGAGTCATTTCTCAGTGATGTTGTAATCTTGGGAGAATGCAATTATCAAACCTTAAGTCAGGCATGCATCCGAGCTGTAACTCGTGTGGATATTGCATTTGATGATATTGTTGCATTTGTAACTGATTCTGCAGCTTATTGTAAAAAAAGCTCATAGGGAAGTGTTATCAAATGTCTTTTCTAACAGTTACCATGTGTTGTGCTTAGCCCATATCATAAATCTTGTTGATGAAGTATTTTCACACTGGTCAGCATTTGATAATGTTACCCAGCTCATTACATTCATCAAGTCAGCCTTTTTTAAAAAAAGCTAGTCTAAAAAAGTGATACCTTAAATGTCTTGAAGGTTCCTTGCCTAAGGAACACATGAAATTACCCCCTGTGCCAGTGGCAACCAGATGGAATTCCTGGTTTAATGCAGCCAAATATCACTCATCCTTTGTGCAATTTTATGAATGGTTCTTTAATCAAGAAAAGAGTCATGACCTTGCAGTAGATAGGATTCTGGAATTAGTAGATGATGGTTGACTACATCATGCCTCTTACCATAATTTGCACCTGAATCTGCATTTTATAAAAGAACTGCATCCATTTAATAACAGTTTTGACAAGCTTAGAAGAAACCAAGTCTCCGCTTGCATGTGTTGTTTATAACATGATAGAGGATGTAAAACGGTATTTGCATACTGGTACATCAAAATCAACATTTGGTGTAGAAACTGACCGTCTTCTGTCTGAACTAGAAAATACAGAGAGGGAGAGAGTTCTCAAATTTCCAAGATTTGTTCAGCACATCTTTTTTCAAAACTGAATAAATACCTGGATGCCCTGTATATAACTTTTACAAGGTATCTCATCTGTTTGATCCTAGACATCTACCTTGTATAAGCCATGACATAATAGTTTTGCAGCCATTAAAGACTTGCAAGATCCTTCTACTGATCTTCTTGAAGAATTCCAAATTTATGTGAATTACCAAAATGACTTACCAAATCCTTTTAACATCCCAGCATTTTGGAATGCAAATAAGAGTAGATTTCCCCTTCTGGAACAGATTGCTAATAAGGTCATATGGATTCCTGTTACCAGTGTAGATGTTGAACGTTCATTTTCTCAATATAAACATTTACTAAATAAACAATGTGAAAGTCTTATTCCTGAAAACACCAAGCAACTTACAATTTCCAAGATTACAATGGAGATTTAGAAAAGAGATTTGAAGATTGCTAATTTCTTTATTTGGGAAATATCCAATTTTAAATTTGAGGAATATTTCTACTTGAGATAAGTTGTTTAATTCAAATTTTGAATTAATATATCAAATTTGTTTTTTATATTTTGTTACAAAGATTCAATTATTATGGTTTAGTTCCTGTTTTGTAAAATTTTAGTCAAAATGTTTGACTCTCTCAGATATTTGTTAAGATGCAAGTTATTTGCTGTTGATTCTTTAAATGTGATTTTTCTGTTAATTTTAATATTGCGAATCAATGATTATAAATCAATCTGAATCCCTTTACTTAAAAACACAAAAACAATCTGAATGTGTTCTTTCTTAAAGAAGGAAGCTCTGATTAAAAGTTCTACCTCAAAGATAATTATGCACTGCAACATTTCATTGTTTTATTGTTTAGTCATGTTACATATTTATTTTTACATATAATTTATTTTTGGACTTTGTAGACATTTGCTATTTCTTTATATGTAATAAAACTTTGAATTATGTTTTTGTTTTCAGTTTTAATAATTATAGCAAATTTTATTTAAATTTTTTTCACAAAATACTATAAAAAAAATGGGAATTACCAAAAGTGGAAATGGAAAAAAATGGAATTGACTAAAAGTGGAAACGGAATTTAGAAAAATTTGAAACGGAAAATCGGGGGACAAGCCACATATAGGTTGTGTGTGTGTGTGTGTGGATTATAGGTACATATGTTTATACATGTATCTGTGTGAGGTGCATACATATATATTTCAAATTTTGAGATATAATTTTTGCATTAAAAAAATTAAGAGAATAATGAATCTGTAAAGTTTAAACTTAAACAATGGGAAGGATGAAAGACAACCGTTGGCTATGGAGGTGCATGGTGTAATGGTTATCATCATAGGAAATGGACTTAGTGAACCAGCTTCAAATCATGAATGAGGCTTTGCATTTCACATTTGCTAATACCCTTAGGAAAGGTATGCATCTAACTATTCTCTCTCTACCTATAGGTAAATTGTAGGGCAAACTGGGCTCTTTAACCTTGATTGGGCAACCAGTTTAGGAGAAGGAAAACTCTGAATTCAATCTCTGCATAAGAAATTAACCTTGTGTTACATCCTACTCGTGTGGAGAGTTTGGTAAATGTATAAAGGAAACCGTTGGCTTGAAAAGAATTATTTCCATGAATTAATGATTTCATGACCACAAATAGTCAACCTGTATAAAAAGGTTTGACTTCGATGCAAATGCATATTTACCAACCTCTCCGCATGAGTAACATGTGACACAAGCTCAATTTCTTAAACAGAATTTAACGTTTGAATTCAGTTTTGCTTCACCTAGACTGGTTGCCTAATCAAGGTTAATGAGCCCAGTCTACCCTATTATTTACCCATAGCTGTAGAGAGAAAAGTTGTATTCAAACCTTTCCTAAGGGTATTAGCACTATGTGAAATGTAAACAGCCTCATCCAGGATTTGAACTTGTGTCACTGTGTCCATTTCCTACAACAATAACCATTACACTATTCCCGTATGTATGTTGTTTTTTTGTTTTTTTTTTTTTTTTTTATAAATCCTTGCTAATTGCTTCTAATTAAGTGATAGAATTTTCACAGGTTCAGCCACTCCACTATAAATTACATAAATATAAATACAATTGTTGTAAAATATATTTTAATATCGGCTGCAGTATATTACGATTGAATTGATCAATTGAAATTACTGTGAAGACCTTAGAAGGAGGAAGGGGGGGGCTTCAAAAAACTTTCTGGGATTTGTGAAAGTTTTTAGCCTCCCCCATTTTCGTCCTTCTCTCCCATTTTGATTTTTTTTTGTAATTTAAAGCAGCAATAAATGTCTTTTGTCTAAGGTAGCTATTAATCTTTTCACTATCAAATTATACCAAAATTGTTTAGCAATAATTCCTTTTGAAGAAAAACAATCTTTGTGCTGCTAGCTTCTTTTACAGATAAGCTGCAGCTTTAACCGTTCCACTGACAAGTTTTTATTTAAGTTTTGGATATACAAAATTATGCTTTGAGTACGTTTTAAGAGTTAAGATAAAATTTGTCTGGAAGGCCTGTGCCCCAGTGGAAGTGAAAGGGTTAAGACAAAGTTGGCCTAAATATCTTTTACAATATGTTAAACTTAGATAAAAGAATAAGCTTAAAGGTATGCTTTCATGATTGTTATCATGTCAATTTTAACTTAGTTTTATTCTCACTTCTAAAAAGCTGATTTATAATTGCTTTTTTGTTAAACTTTAAATTACTGAAATGTTTGTATATCTGTCTGTATAAATGGCCCTAAATTACAGTTTTGCCAGTATTTCTGGGGGGGGGGGGGTAGATGAGGCTTGATTTGTATTTAGATTTTTAAAACTGTTTTTTGTTATATAGACAACGTTTTGGCCAATGTGCCTTCTGACCTTTAGGTCTTTCTTGTTAAGCTCTGGGGCTCTCGTGTCATAATCGGGAACCATCATGGAAGTTTGAACCGTACCCTTTATTTAATCCATTGGGATAGATTGTTCTCATTCCATTAACCATAACTGAGAACAAGTGTTAAACTGTTAAGTATTTTCACCTGAAATCTGGATTGAACCTGCAACCAACAGAGGATTCATTAACTCTAACCTTATGGCTGTTGCGCCATGTATTTTTTTTCTTTTTAATTCAATTGTAATTTGTATTTTATAATTTGTATCTTCATTAGTTTTATATTCAAACTGATTATTTTAATTTTCAGAGGATAGAGAACAATTGGAGGACAGGTCAGCACACATTACAGAGAATCCACTGTAGAAGTGAGACCAGCAAAGGAGTTTACTGCCTTCAATATGATGACCAGAAGATAGTTAGTGGCTTAAGAGATAATACAATTAAAGTAAGTATAAATAGTTGGGTATTTTTAATTCTTTTTTTTCTGCAGTCACTTATATTAATCTTGAAATTTACATTTGCTGTATATCTATATATATATATATATATATATATATACATGTAATGTTAGCTAGTTCACTGATAGAATTGATATGTCTTTGTTGTGAAAGCTGTTCCCTTGTTTGGGCTTACAATAACTGAGGAAAAAAAACTTAAGAATTTCTAAAGGTAAAATCTTAAAACTCTTACCTAAAGTATACAAACATGCCTAGTCTTAAATTTTTGTCTTTAATTTTTAATCACTATATTGCAAATTGATTTTAAAGCTTAAATAAAATCTAAGTATAGTAAGATGACTGATCACAAATTTAATTGAGAATAATTACATTTATAACATGTATACAGCAGTGTTTCTAAGTCGTTTTGAGAAAGGTTCTGAGAAATAAGTTTGTTACATTTATAAGAATCCCCCTTTTCACCAGACCAAAAGTACTTAAGGATCTGTTTAATCATTGCAATAAAATGACATGTTGAAAAAGTATGCGCACATTGGCGCTGGCATAGAAATATACATAGAATGACAAAATCTATCTAATTACAGTTTACAAAAGTTGCCAAAATTTTAATTAAAAAACACTAAGCATTAAATGTAATGAAAAAAAAAATACTGACAAAATTAAATAAGAACGCATATAAAAAGATTACATGTATCTTGATTATATTTTAATTGGTTTCTATATAAAATCATTCACAGGATTGATTTTAATAGGTTGGAGAATAAAACAATATTAGATCAATAACACCAAGTAATCATTTATTAAAACCGGTTTTCAAACCAGTGTGCAAATTGGCTACACTGTATATTATGTAAACTTTTTATTTCTTAGTAATGTACAAGACACATTGCAGGATTTTAAACACTAAAATCATGGGCTGTTTTGAGGCAAATATAACTCAGATTTTCATAATTATTTTATGTATTAATAATTTTGACTATAAATTACTCATTGCTAAACTTACACAATTCCTGACGTTATTTTGATGTAAGCAGTGGCCTAGTTTTGTTTACAGACACTGAATCTCCATTATAAGATATATATATGTATATTTGTAGGTGCTGTATTTCTTTTATTCAAAATTGCTTAGATTTTAACTTGATTAAGAATTTTTAAAGGTAAAAGCTTAAAACTCTTACCTAAAGAATACAAACATGCCTAGACTTAAATTTTTGTCTTTAATTTTTAATCACTATATTTCAAATTGATTTTAAAGCTTAAATGAGATCTAAGTATAGTAAGATGACTTCTCACCACTGTGTGTTGGGTGTCAACTCGTGTTCAAGTAAGACCATTTGTATACCACATACCTCCTAAATTCATCATTTCTTAAAATGTCCCCCCCCCCCTTCTAATTTGTTTCTCTTGTAGAAATCTACTTTTGTTGATGCCTATTTTTTTCTCTTACAGATTTGGGATAAAGGTTCATTAGAATGTGTGAAAGTATTAACAGGTCATACGGGCTCAGTATTATGTCTTCAATATGATGATAACATAATCATATCTGGGTCCAGTGATTCCACCGTGAGGTTAGTTCATTTTTTCTTTTCTGTTAATCTATTCAGTCTTATGAATTAAACTTTCTTTGGAAACTTCATTTAACTGTGCCCGGTCAGCTTTATTTTGGGTGGATATAACAATATTAACCATTAAAGTAAAGATCCCTTGCCCTTGTCTAATTTTAATACATGTAAAATATAATTTTGTGGGCACATTGGGGTTGCAAAAAGTTTTAGTTAATCTCATATTTACCTAACCCTCCTCACCACTGTGTGTGTGTTGGCTGTCAACTCGTGTTAGAGTAAGACATTTCCCTTTTTTCTTTTTTTTTTTTTTCTTTTTTTTTCCCCCCCCCCCTCTCCTCCATAGTTGAGTTCCAGTAGAATTTGACGCTGTATCCTTGTTTTCTCATAACTCATCAGGCCAGCCCTGGAGAGACATACTCTTCCACATAAACTACGTGTTGGAACTTCTCCACTTTGAATGTTGCTGGGCTGAAAATTACCTTTCTAATAGCCCGCTTCCATTTTATTTATTTTTTTTTTTTTTTTTTTTTTTTTTTTGCATTTAATTCAGTTGGACTCAAATTCTTTCACATGCCGGTAGATGGTGGCTCTCCAGCCAGGTCTATTACAAGTTAGCTTCTCCCAGTCCTCTACAGCTTATATATATATATATTGTGGGTCACTATTCAAGCTTAATTTGTATGTTCATTTTTAAATATGGTAGCAGATATTGCCTGATTAAGAGAATTTTGTTAGGCATGAATTGTGGTTGACAGATAAAAAAAAAAAAAAAAAAACATAAAGCAGAACTATTTAAATTTGGAACTATTCATTTTATTGTAATTTTTTTAGTATATTTACCAACCCCTCTGCATGAGCAACATGTGACACAAGGTTAATTTCTTAAGCAATTTAGCAGGTTTGAATTTAGTTTTCCTTCTCCCAGACTGCTTGCCTAACAAAGTTTAGAGTCCATTCTGCCTACTATTTACCTGTTGCAGCTGGAGGGGAAAATAGTTGAATTCATACTTTTTTTTTTTTTTTTTTTTTTTTTTTTCTTCCAAAGAGTGTTAGTGTTATGTGAAATGCAAACAACCATATCCATTTCCTACAATGATAACCATTACACCACATACCTCCCTAACCTGAAGATGATATAAGCTAGGATGGATGGATTTATTGGCTTTTATATTATGCCAACCTAAATTGTTTGCTCTCATTGTGTTATGCAAATGTTTTTACTTGTATATAATTCTGTAATCAGTGGGGTGTCATGTGGCACTTCTCACAGTTTTTGTGACAATACAAACTTGTTTATACAGTTGTCTCCCCCTTTATGCATCTCACGTGACACTTAAAACATATTTTTAAAAAAATGGCTGTCTATCCTGACATTAATCACAGGAATGAGCTAGTTTTTGTGCTGGCCTATGTTTATAGGCACTGACACCCCCCCCCCCTACATCTCTTTAAGCTGACCCTGATGTAATTAAAGGCTTTAATTGTATCTATTATCAATATGTATTAATATTACCTTGCTTCCTTTTTTTTTTTTTTTTTTTTTTTTTTTTTTTTTTTTTTCTTTCTTTCTTGGAAGGAAATTTTTCACCCAGGTATTCCATTTATTTTTTTTTATTTTTGTTCAGTGACCCTCACTGATTATTGTCAGCTTGGGCTGTAGAATACACTGACTATACCTCTGCAGAAATACAAGGTCTTAGTGTCCTGGGTATGACGTTGAATTGCATCTAGTGAAGTTTTGGAGCTCTGGGGGTGTTGAGTATTCCTTCATTGCCACTACTCCCAGGTCCACTGACCTGGAATGGTAGTAGCTGTTTGGTTAAATAGATAAAAAAATTTATTTTTTTTAAATATTTTACTACCCAACAAGAATGAATACAATAAATATCTTTGGTATGCTGTAAAATTCAACCAACCCCTGATTACATTGTGTAAAGGCATTTTGCATGTACAATAATAACCAAAAAATGTAGGTTGGGAGTTAAAGGTAGGTCAAAGTAAATTTCAGTTTTTTCACAAAAATAAATGTGAAATTAGTCCAAATCTAAATTGTTTGTTTTTGTTTTTGTTTTTTTTTTTTGGGGGGGGGGTCAACTTAATTCTTAGAGATGAATTAGTACTTAATGGTTTGAAAAAAAAAAAAAAAAATGAATTGTATATAGAGATGGCTGAAGTTTTCTAGTTTTTTTTTGTTTTTTATTAATAAGCAGATGCAAGATTGTCATATGACCCTTTTTTTTTTTCTTTTTTTCCTTTTTTTTTTGTAGGAGTCATCTCCTTGACCAGATTGAACTTATTTCCTTTTTGCATTTGAGTACAAATTGAAATTGGTCTACAAAGAGTGCCTTTTCCCTCTCAAATCTTTTTTTTTTTCCCCCTTGAAGTGGGGATGCAATCAACCTGATAATTTAGACATCTTTCAATTTATCATAAGTTACTCAAATCTGTACTCTATGAACTTGTCATTCCCTCTTTACAATATGGTCGAGGAAATGGGGGCTCTAATAAAATTGGGTCAAGTGATTGCCCATCTTATTCTGCTTATTCTTACAAGTACTTCCCAGAATGTTTTCAGATCTTCATGAAAATTTAGCTTGACTGTTTTTATTTTTTTTTTTTTTTTTTTTTTTAATTTACTTATCTCTGTGAAATTATTTCAGAGTATGGGATGTGTCAACAGGTGAGATGCTAAACACACTTATCCATCATTGTGAAGCAGTTCTTCATCTTCGGTTTAATGATGGTATCATGGTCACTTGTTCAAAGGTAAGTCCACTATTGTTTTGCTATTTTAGCAAACATTTCTTTACTTGCTGTTGTACTAGAATTTTTATAGTGGGTTGTGGTGCAGTCTCTTATAAATGCATTCCTTAATTTCTTTCTCAAAGTCTTCAAAAAGATACAAATTTGTACAAGCTTTCCAATAAGATTTTTTTCTTGTGAATATATATATATATGATGCTGTACAGGAGCTAAGCGGCTCAATATCGAGATTAAATAGGGCTGCAGGGCAGTAACATCTTGGTCATGAACCACCAAATGCAGATGGGAATTTCCCTTGCAATGTGTGTGACCAAGTCCTGAATTGGACTAACTAGCCATCAGAGGGTCCACAACTGTTGAAGACATGGAGTGACATATTCATTGTCTGGACTTCTAAAAGGAAAAGAGATTTTATATATATAGATATAGATTACACAAAATTTAGTATGAGATAGCCCACAAGGGTTGATATGCCATTAAACAAAATAACCAACCAACCATACAACCTGTTGTATGTTACTTGGTGTGGAGATAGGTACTGCCTAGTTACCAATATTGCTCCAAGAGATACTATAAAGAGAAAGTCGGGGCATTTGTTATGTGATAGTTATTGTCATAGGAAATGGACATGGCAATCTGAGTTCAAATCCTGGAGGAGGCTTTTGCATTTCACATAGTGCTAATACTCTTGGGAAAGATATAAATCTATTCTCCCTCTAACTACAAGTAAATAGTAAGGCAGACTGGGCTCATTAAACTTGGTTAGGCAACCAGTCTAAGAAAAGGAAAACTCTGAATTCAAACCTGTTAAAAAGAAATTGACCTTGTGTAGCATCCTACTAGTGTTAAAAGGGTTGGGTAAATACAAAAGCTTGGTTACATTTGTTTTATGTGTTAATGAACTTTTTATGGGTGAATCTGTCTATAAGGTTAATTTAAGTTGAGGATGAACATGGGATAGGTGATACTGACTTATAAGGTCACTAAAGGTCAATTTTAGCATCAAAATTGCTATTTCTGGGCAAATGGGAAAAGAACCTGTTTACTATAGAATATAAAGATATTTACGCCACACCCTCTACAAATTTTCAAGAGAGTAATAGTTCTGATTTCATATTTTGTATTATATTTTACTCGCTTTTCAAGTCATTAACTTTTTGAAGCAACACAAAACCTGATAATAAATTCATAATTGATTTATCATGAAATATCAATACATTCATATCTGTGTGTGTGTGTGTGTGTACAATATCAGTGATAGAGCATATATAGATCTGTTAGAATAGTATAGATACAGTCACCAAGGGCCGTTGACTTACTATTCTAACTTGGATATACATTTAAGTTTTTTTTTTTTTATTTTGATTTTTGTACCTTTGTTACAGCATCCTGAAACTTTTTCTTTCTCTTTGCATTGAAGGATCGATCAATTGCAGTCTGGGACATGAACTCTCCTTCTGATATTAATTTGCGAAGAGTTCTTGTTGGTCACCGGGCTGCTGTCAATGTTGTGGACTTTGATGAAAAGTACATTGTTTCTGCCTCCGGTGATCGTACCATAAAGGTTAGTATACCTAAAGAAAATAACCATGATTCTTGATCATGTACAGGTTTATTTGATGCCTTTTTAATCAAATAATTAGGCTTTTTTTTTTTTTTTTTCCAACTTGGTATTTAAATTGCATTGATGAACTCTATACCAACATAGTTTATCTTCTCAGTCGGTAGAGTGTTCGGCTGGGAACCTCGAGGTTCCTGGTTCAATTCTATCCCTTGCCAACTTGGTGTATGAGTAGCACATGGATAGTGAGGACATGGTTAGTGAGGAGCTGATGGTAGGAGCGGCGCTCCACTTCAGAAGCCCAAACAATCTCCTTGGTCTAGTGCTAGTGAAAAGGGGATAGACTCCTTCACTGTCTGGCTGATACCGACTTTAGGCCACCACAACGACTTTTACTTAAATAAGTATTAAATGGAGACCTATCAATAAGAAATATTTCAACACAAAATAATGAGGGATCTGTTTGAGAATATTAATATGGATGACATTTTGTCTTTGAGATAATAGAAAAAATATATCAAAGTGGCTGGTAATTATTGACAAATCCTTGTATTTAACTTTTCACATAGTGCTTTAATATCTTTCTTGGAGAAATAAAAAAAAAAAAAAAAATATATCAAATTATCAATCGGATATAAAATACATCCTCAATACATTTACACAAATACACCTGTAGTACCAACTTTTATCTCGCACTCTAACAGTTTTTGGCATTAAATAACCCACAGGGTTATTATACCATTAAACAAACGAAACCAAATGAAGTTAATGAAAACTATACCAATTTAAAGATATTAAGAAGAAACATAAAAATTTATCAATGACTTGTTTCGGCATTAAATGACCTGAAAAGGGTTGATATGTCATAAAACAACCAAACCAAAAGGAAACTGCTTAACTCTTTGCGTACTTTAAACCACTTACAGTAGCTCTCCTACCACTGTAATCCTACTGTAAGCTGCTGATGTTTAGTTAATCATAATTGAGCAAAAGGACTGATTACAATAATAGGACTTTATTTGAATAGAATGATTTCTAAGATGAATAGATAGCGAACTATAAAATATTCCATCATACTGGTAAAAAAAAAATACCATGATTTGATGCAGCTATTGGGTAAATTTGGTTGGCAAAGAGTTAAACCAGTGATTTGCAAATTTTCTTTGCCCAGTGTGCTTCAGAAGCAACAAAATCATTTTGGCAAACTTTGTTTACATTTTTTAAAAAGGCACCCGTGGTGTAATGGTTATCGTCATAAGAAATGGGCATGGCAACACAAGTTCAAATCCTGGACAAGCCTGTTTGAATTTCACAGAACTCATACCCCCTTGAGAAAAGTATGCATCCAACTATTCTCTCTCCAGCTATGGGTAAATAAAGCAGACTGAGCTTTTCAACCTAGCTATAGCAACCAGTCTAGGAGAAGGAGAACTCGGAATTCAAACCTATTAAACTCTGCTTAAAAATTGACCTTGGGTCGTAAACTATTCGTGCAGAGGCATGGTAAATACATACACAAAAAAAAAATAATTTAAGCTTTATAAAGAGTTTTTAAACTGCAAAACTTAATTAGTAATTTAAAAAAATTTTTTTTTTTAGTAAATTAGATATTATCAATGATAAATCTAAGTTGTTTGTTTGCTGTATTTTCTATATTAGAATCTACATGAGAATAGCATTTTTTATGCACATCTTTTTTTGCATTTAAAGATTTTTTTTTTTCCCTTGAAAGAAAAATTCTAATATAAATGAAGGGAAAAACTGGATGAATAGTTTTTTTTTTTTTTTTTTTTTTTTTTTTTTTTTTAGCGCACATAGCTACATTTTGGCAAGACCTTGTCTTCAAGTAAAATAACTTGAGTGTTGGATTTATTGCAATCTAAAATTCTACTTAGAACTAGGAATTCCGTTTAACAAGTGAATGGATACTAAATCGTTGGTTTTACATTTTGTGAAATTCTGTTTTACTGTTTTCATAGTCTTGGCACAAGTAACTTCATGCAAGCAAAATTGTATACAAAATGATTTTTTTCTTCTATTCAGGAGTTGGTTATCAATTTGAAATTTGATAATAGAATTTAACAGGATCCTTTCTACTATATAGTAATACCATAAGATAAATGAATTTCAAATTTGACAAATTCCCTGAATAGTCCAATACAAATAATACTTTAAAAAAAAACAGTTGTCAAGCTACAAAAATTGTTTATGCTTAGAGTTACTTCTGTTTTAAGAGTTACTTCCCTTTCATTTCGTTTGATGAAAATTGTAGTCAAGACTGTTCTAAGTTGTAAAGCTATTTAAACTGAAAACGAGGAAATTTGATAAACTTACATTTTATAAGATACAATGACATGTGTGAAATAGATATCCATTTTCTTTTCTTCTTTTTTTTTTTTTTTTTTTTTTTTTTTTCCTAGAAAAAACGCTTCCAAATTTGTCTACAAAAAAAAAACTTTCCATTATGTAAACTTGCTTAATTGTTATTTAATGTAAGAATTTTCAATCTCTGTCCTTGAGAATAAGTGAAAGAATTTAAACCAGGATTGTCAATTTGAAAAACCTCTTTTTATTGACTCTATCCCTAAAATATAAACTGACAAATCTAAAAATCTTCCAGGAAGAATATTAACTTTTCTCCTTTTTTTAAACTTTTTATAAAAAGGGTTTTAAAAACTGTTTAAATTTCTCCATTTTTTTTATTTTTTTTTTTTTTTTTTTTTTTTTTTTTTTTTTTGTGGGTACATGTAGCCTTCAAAATTTCAAGTTGAATCTTTTTAAAATTATTTTACAAATTCTGAAAATTTCATTAAAAACGTACATTTTTTTTAATTTTTTTTAAAATTTATCAAGATGGCACATTTTAGATTGTCAGTCAAAATATATATGAACACTTAGTGATGATTTACAGTATTTTACACATATTTGAAATAAATATGTATTTGGCATTGTTTGTAACTTTGATTGGGATAAAACATATCGTCTGCAAATCCCCCAATCAAAACACTAAGTTTCTATATATTTTTCAAATATCAATATATCAAACTTTTCTTATTTTTCACTCATCATTTTTAAACCTACTGTTGGATTCATTTCCATTTTTCTTGCCAACATATTGTCTGTCAAACAAGTGTGTGTATCAGTGTCATGTAAACTTGTCTGATAATGATAAATTCTGTTGTTGCAACATGTTTTTAGAATATCTGTCTTGTGTATAATTATACAACATAATCTCATTCTTGCTCTCACTTTTCCTTTCTCACTTTTTAACTTTCTATACTTGTCTTCTACCTTCTCTCCATCAATTTATATACCCCCCCTTCTCCTCCACCTCCAATTTCTCTCCTCCCTGATTATTCTTAGCTTTCTTCTTAGACTTTCTTTTGTCTACTCGAGTGTTTAAATGGATTTCAATTGATTTATACTCATGCATTCTCAACTTTCTAGCATGACTGTCAACATCTTTAACAACAAGAAGTGCTGGTCTATGGATAATGTCCTTCTCTACTATAAACTGTCATGGGTATAACATTAAACTGCATCTAGTGGTGAGGTTCTAGGGCTCTGGGTGTGGAGTACCCCTTCATCACCAGTACTCACAGGTCCACTCTGATCCAGAGTGGTAGTGGTTCCATCTATGGGCTAATGAGTTTTAAAAATTTGAAAAAAGGTTGGAAAAAAAAAATAGATGCCTAACAAGAATAAGATAAAAATGTCTTTGGCATAAAATAACCCAAAAGTTGATATGCCATAAAATCCAACCAACAAACTTTTTTTTTTAATCCTGTTGTAATATTAGTCATATTCATTTTTTTTTTTTTCTTTCTCTCCAATCTGTTTCAACTAAAATTGAATTCTTCTTTTCAGGTTTGGAGTACTTCTTCCTGTGAATTTGTTCGCACACTAAATGGGCACAAGCGAGGTATTGCTTGTCTGCAGTACAGAGATCGTCTTGTTGTCAGTGGCAGCTCGGATAACTCTATCAGGTTTGCACCTACCACCTCTACATATTTCACCTCAATAAATCTAACCCTATTTGAATCTGTAAGCTTGATATTAGGGGCTAAGCATTATTTACACAGTAGAAGCTCCAATATTTCAGACTCCAGGGGATTATCTCCAATACTAATGATTTTAAAAAAAATAAATAAAAAAAAATAAAAAAAAATATGCATAACAGAATTCCTATTCTCAGGAATAGCTTTAAATTTTTTTTTAAATGTCTGTACCTTGAGACAGTTTTTTTTTTTTTTTTTTTTTTTTTTTTTTTTTTTTTTTTTTTCTCTCTCCCCCAACTCTGGTGCAAGATATTTGGGCTGAACACTGATATTTCAAGTTAAAGGAGATAATGTTGGATATGATTAAAAATGCTTAACAGAACCATTCCCAGTGTATCCTTGAGGGAATAACTTTAAATTTAAAAGTCTGCATCTTGGGACATTTTAGTTGTCAACTCTGGTGCATGATATCTGCTGGCTAAGGGTTCAGAGTTAACTTCCCTCCTCCTAAACTGCTTGCATTCCTGTTGCTCTTTACATGAACACCTACAATTTTATAAATATAAATAATCCCCCCCCCCTCTAACTTTGTTTTGTTCAATATTCGGTACCATTATAGTATTTGGCCTACGAAATCCTCTCTCATAGTATGTGGACTACCATAAAAAACACAAGGTTATAATAACTGCTAACCCTAACCTTAATCCTAACCCTATTTTAGAATTAAATAGATCTCTGATTCATGTAAATTATGGATAAATTCTTTTTTTAATTATTCTTAATTACTATATACAGCTTATGACTGAATTGCATTTCTTGAAATTGTGAAAAATAATTAGTTTCAATAAACTGACCAATACTTATATCTATAGATATACTCTTACTGGCGTAGGCCACATACTATAACAATCAAAAAGGTAGGTCACATAAAAAATCTGTTTTGTCTGGAGGTAATTGAAAGATAGCTTTTATTTACTTATTTCTATTTGCTTTGGCAGAAATTGTGAACATTTTTACATTTTTGTACCTGGTTGATTTTTACATTTTAGGTTGTGGGATATTGAATGTGGAGCCTGCCTAAGGGTGCTTGAAGGTCATGAAGAACTTGTCAGGTGTATACGATTCGATAACAAACGTATTGTTAGTGGTGCCTATGATGGGTAAGTATTACAAAATATACTAGTCTTAACATGTATATATGTATATAGTGTGTAAGGGTATTTACCAAAATTGTTTGCCACAGGTATGGTGTGACTGTCACAAGTACAGATTATCCAACAAGGGGTGGATGTGGCATGTATAAAATTATATATTTATATATATATATATATATATATATAATATGTCACAAGGTTCTTAGTTCGATACCGGCCCTTGCCAACTCAGCGTATTGGCTGATACTGACTTTAGGTCACAACGAGATAGGTGTATGTATGTATCCATCCCTCCTCCTTGTCCATTCCTTTGATTGGTGGGAGTGAGTTCTTTTTGATTTATCAGAGATAGCCAATTCATGTCTTTTTTTTTTTTGCGGGGGGGGGGGGTCTTTTATTTATTACCCTATTGCTTGTATTGGTTTTGTATGTTTGTAGTTTACATGCAGGTGTATATGTGGTTCCAATGTATTAAATATTATTTCTCTGAATGTTTGAGATGAGCTTGAAAATTAGTATTATTAGCGTTATTCAGACTATTGTCCCCATCTTCATTAAGTTCCCGAGTTCGAGAAGGTTCCCGAATCCTACAAGAAATACCTGAAGAAGGCCGGAGAGTATATCGGCCGAAACGTTGTACAAATAACAATGAAGATGGGGATAATAGTCCGAATAACGCTAATAATACCAGTATTAAATATTTTTGTCATTGCTACATCTGGATATTTATTTTTTTATTTATTTATATTTTTTTTTAACCTTTTCTAAATGAAGTTGCAAATTTTGAAATTAAATAGACAAGCATTCTTTATTTTGCATATTGCACAAAATGAATTCAATCTTTGATGAAAAAAGACCCTTATTTTCAAATTGATTTCTTGATCTTTTCAGGAAAATAAAAGTGTGGGACCTTGCAGCAGCATTGGACCCACGAGCTCCTGCTGGCACTTTGTGTCTTAGAACTCTTGTGGTAAGTATTTTCGTTTTTAGTAGACCCCTTTGACAAAACTTCCCCCATCAACAGCTCAATTATGTATCTGTTCAGAGGAAACTACAAAAATAAAACCATGAAGGATAAAGCAAATATACATACACATTCACTATCACCAGAACTTGCTTTTTGTGCAAAAATAATTTTATTCATAATGGAAGCTTCTGTCCTTTAGTTATTTGTTGTATTCTCCATGATTTGAATTTTTATTTAAATCTCGATTAAGAAAATTGTTTTATCAATGGCTGGTTGGTTAGCATCCTTCCATTTGCAGAGGGCGATGGAGTAATGTCCAAAAGTTTTTTTTTTTTTTTTTTTTTTTTTTTTTTTTTAACTATATAGCCTGGGCGGGTTGATATGGAGGATGTTCTGTTGCCCCAGCAGCAGACCCCCTCCCTCCACACTGCCACTGTGGTCTAAAGGAAAGGTGAGAAACCAATTCAGTTTGGCAATGGCAGTGTCACAGGAGTTGCTGTGTAACGCTGAACTTCAGCATTATACCATCTTAGGGACTCTGGCTCTGGATTTGTTTTCAGGGTTTATTCCCCTAGATTTCCTCAGGATCATATAAAGCAGCTCGGCAGCGATGGTTTTGTAACACTCTTTCTTGTCGTAGATGGATTGACACCCACAGCCAGGGTAGTACGGGCACCAATCTTACTGTCTGTGTAGATGGTGAAAGGTGCTGGAAAGAAGCGGATGAGCTCTTTAGGAACCTGTTGTTAGGAGGGGGTTGGGGGAGGTTACTTACCCTCCTCTCCAGACAACCAGGATGTACCTGTCAAGAGTGCCAGTTTTGTTGGTTGTTAGATATCTAAGTTGTAACTTAGTATAAGTTCACATGGGTGCTAAGGTGTCAAGTTCTGGCTTGGACTGACTTTTATATTGACTAATTTTTTTTTTTTTAATTGTTTGATTTTATTCTAATAAATATGAGCAAAAAGATAAACCCTAAAAGAAATCCATTAACAAAGAAATAATTTTTATTCTTTACTGTTTAATTTGGTTAGATAGGAAAATTTTAGTAATGAAAGTCGGTAGTGATAGGAAGAACTAGGGTCCAAGTTGTTACTATTCTTTGATTATACCTCCTCCGTTTCAAAATGCATTTTTATATGCATTCTTTAGTTTCATTAGTCTGTCTTAATATATTTTATTACATTAAAACTTAAATACTTGCGCTCAGTATAAAAATGTATCTGTACAATAAATGTACATCAGCTGTCCCTAAATAATTTTTTTTTTTTTTTTTTTAATTTTAATTGTTTTGCTGAGGTTTAATTGCTGCCTGATAAGGCGGCTTTTAAGCTAATTAATTAATGATTTTTGTTACCATAATTCTAGTGATGTTTTAAATGTATAAATTAGCCAAATTTACCTTAAGATTTTTACATTTAATAGAAAAAAAACCCTGTGATAATGGGTTCTAATACTTGAGTTAGGGGCTTCCAAAATTTTCACGGGGTGGGGGGGGGTGCTTAGAAATATAAATTGAATTTAACCAGAGAAACACATCCTACAAGTGTCTGAGGGTAGATTTGTATCCTGAAACTGTAATGATAGCTTGTTTTTTAAAGGACTGGTTTTTAAATAAGATTTTAATCACTGTTTGAAAGTTATGCACACTTTAAATATCTTGCTTTAAATGTCATATGATGGGCATACTCAAATTTAAGATGCCCACCATTTTATGTTTGATATTGGGACCTGATAAACATGTCCTCCATATTTTTAGCCAATTCTGCTCTTGTAATTTTATTTGTTTAAATCTTTTTAATCTATTAAATCATAAACCAAATTCAGTTCTAAGCCACAGAATAGTTTTTGCTTTTCTCTTCCAAATTGCCCCTTAAATTGTGTCAAATAATTAGGTTTATATCTGTTGACTGCTGCTGATAATTGGTTTTCAGTCAGATCTTAAACACTTGTTGTAAGGTTTAATTTCAGTGAAGTATTTAAATTGATTTTTCTTCTGAGGGTTGGGGGTGGGGTCCAATCTGGGTAAAATGGTATTTGAATTGAATCACTTGTCAAAAAACAAACTTTGACTTGTTTACCTTTTATTTTTGTGTGTATGGACACACACACACACACACAACCACACACACACACACACACACCACACACACACACACAAACCACAACCCCACACCACACACACACACCCACACACACCCACACACACAACCACACACTGACACACACACACACACACACACACACACACACACACACACACACCCACACACACACACACACACACACACACACACACACACACACACACACACACTGACACACAACCACACACTGACACACACACACACACACACACTGACACACACAACCACACACTGACACCACACACACACACACACACTGACACACACAACCACACACTGACACACACAACACACACACACACACACAACACACACACACCACACACACACACACACACACACAACCACACCACCACACACACACACACACACACACACACACACACACACACACACACACACACACACACACACACACACACACACACACACACACACACACACACAACACACACACACACACACACACACACACACACACACACACACACACACACACACACACACACACACACACACACACACCACACACACACACACACACACACACACACACACACACACACACAACCACACACACACACACACACAACCACACACAACACACACACACAACACAACCACCACACAAAGATGAGTACAACACCTGAAAAATAAAATTAAAAGAAATACTTAATTTAGTCAGGTACTCTATAAACTAGGCAAGGCCGGGAACATTCAACTTGTGATACAATAAAATGAATTATAAAAAAACCTTCAGATGTCATTTATTTTGAAAATACATACAGGTTACTTATTTTTATTTTATTTATTTTATTTTTTTAACTTATATTTATTTACTTTTATACTTGTATGATGTATAATTTAATTACCTTCATCAGCTCTGTGCAGACACTGGATGCTGTGTAGAGGACTTGATTGATTAATGATTGAACTTATATAAATATATAATAAAAAAATAACACAAGATTCAATCTGTTAGAATATAATATAAATCAATACTTAAACTAAAGCTATGATTATTGAAATGATAATTACTATGAATTTGTTACATAAACCTATGTTGTATATCTTATATTAATGCACATCAAAAGAAAAATCTTTCACTGCATCTGAGTCAAGAATATGCCACTCTACATGCTCAGTGCCCCTATTTTGGTCCTTACTTAGGCTAGACGGGCAGTCGAATCGGCTGGTCATGTCAAGCCCTAGCACCTTCATGATTGTCCTTAATCTATTGTCCTCATGGCAAGCCCCAACCCTTTTTATTATATGGGTGCTAGAAGGCAGTGGGTGAGGGTTTTAGTGTCTCGGGTATGACATTAAACTGCATCTAATGTTGAAGTTCCAATTTTGGAGCTCTGGGGAGTGTGGAATACCCCTCCATCAGCATTACTCCCAGGTCCACCTTGATCGGGAGTGGTAGTACCAGTTAGTCCCATCTATGGGTTAAATAGAAGAAAATAAGTTAACAAAAATGTGTTTTTTAAAATTGAGTTCAAGGAAAGAAATTTCTTTCCTTTAACTTTATTTTATATAAATGAATAAATAGAACAAGATGTATGTGGCATAAAATAACCTAACAAGGGTTGACATGCTGTAAAATCCAAAAAACAAAAGAAAAAAAAATATCTTGCCTTCATGGCATTTTATTTATACAAAATGTAATATGATGGCCAATACTCAAATTCAAGATGACTGCCTTTTGTGTTTTCATCTTGAACTGATGAACAGGCTTCAGCATTCTTAATCAAATTGACCCCCTTTTAATTTTTTTACTTTTTAAAATTTGTTTTAAAGATCTTTTTTTTTTTTTAATTTTAAATCTTTTTTGCAGGAGCATTCTGGTCGTGTGTTTCGATTGCAGTTCGATGAGTTCCAGATTGTTAGCAGTAGCCACGATGACACTATACTAATATGGGACTTCTTGAATGTTCCTATCCCTGAAGGTTCGACTCGCTCCCCCTCCAGAACATATACATATGTTCCGAAGTGATGACCAATATCCACCAGTTGCTGCTACTGCTGCCAGCTGTCACTCCCCAATCCCCCCACCCAACCTATCACCCATCCTCCCGTCAATGGAGAGAGAATTAAAAAAAAAAAAATTAACTGATGCTGACACGCTTGTTGGATGCATGGGACGACTACACTGTTTTTCCTTGCTGCAAGAAGATTTTTACAAAACTCTTGCAGGTTGCACATGCATTCTGTTTTTATATAAAAAGACAATACAAAACAAGAAAACTTACACGGCAAAAGTTCTTGAAAACATGAAAACTGGGAAATGGAAAAAAGAAAAAAAAATTTGAGACCTGACATACTAGAATAACGAGGAAAAAAAAAAAACAAAACAAAACTGTAAGGACAAATTATGGGAAGGGAAGAGGGCGGCTAAAATGAATGTCTAGAAAAAAAAAAGAAAAAAACTTTTAAATCCCCCTCCTCTCTTCTCGGCTAAACATTCATGTATTTTTTTTTTTTTTTTTTTTTTTTTCTTTTATGTTGATCAGGTCCTTTCAGATTGGTAAGCTGCCAAACGTAAACATTTTATCTACTTTTGTCTCTGGCTGTTGCTCATTTGCCATGAATTATTTTTTATTTAAATTTTATTTTGTCGTTTTTTTTTTTTTGTTTTTTTTTTTTTTTTTTTTTCCTCCTTTAACTGAAAACAAATCTTTCCCTATTGCCAATGTGCAATAGTTGTCGTGTGCCTGTCCGTCTGCCTGTGTATGTAAGTAACATGGGATGCTTCAAAGTTCTGTCTTCAGTCCACTAGCAATACTACTGCCAACTCACTCACTCACACACACACACACACACACACACACACACACACACACACACACACACACACACACACATATATAATCATAAACTGCAGTACCTGTATCAAAGGATAGGAGGTAAAAAAAGAGCAATTCTAACCTCCCTACTCTGTAATTTTGTAAAAGTGATTTTGTTTATAATAATAGCCTATATAACTGACAATGTCGGACTGCTGACTGGAATTTAAGAATTAAGATTTGTGGACTAAAAGAAAATAAAACATTTAAAGGCAGGAGGGAGAATTAAGGAAATATAAAAACAAAAAGCCCATTTAAATTTTTTTTTATATATATAATATATATATATATATATATATATATAATAAGTGAAAAATGTTCAATTAAACTGGAGGCTATTCTAAAGGGTGTATATGGTGCAAAAGAAGAAAAAAAAATTAAAAATAAGCCAAGTCTCTTTTTTTTTTTTTTTTTTTTTTTTTTTGTCTCTTGTTTTGTCGTGTCTCTGTGGCTGCAAACTTTTTGAAGAATTACGTACGGTCAGCTTGGGTTTAAATCTGGTCATTGTTATTGTTTGAGAATTTTTGCTGGATCTTTCCATACCAATGCTGTCTGCTTTTGTGTGCGCAAAAAAAGAAAGGAAAAAGAAAAAATATCTTTAAAAGAATGAAAGGCAAAAAATGGTTTAGTTTTTATTCCCTCTCTAAATGCCTCGAACTGTTGACAATTTTTTTTCTCTCTCTCTCTCTCTCTCTCTCTCTCCCTGTTTTTGTGCCTAATAAGCAGAAAAAAATAACTATCTACCATTTTAAAACAAGAAAAAAGAAAAAAAAATCCTTGTATTAAACATTTCACTATATTGTCTCTAATTTCCTTGCTTTGTACTTACTTTCCCCTCTGTCTTTGTCTATCACTCTCATTTTCTCTCTCTCTCTCTCTCCCTTGGGCTGGTACCATTGGAAACTGACAAGTGTTCAGAAAAAAGAAACTGCAGGAACAGTGACTGCTTTTAAAAAAAGAGAAACAAAAAAATATTCTAATTGCAGTCAGGAATTTTTGTTTTTATTTTTAGTCTGAATCCCTACCCATCTATTGCAGTTAAATGTATAAAGTGTTCTTGTCCAGTGTCCTGACTTTTAATTATATTATCTGTTGCCCACTACTCAAGATGGGCAACATTTTTTTTTATTGTATAAAAGACAACAACAAAAAAAATTACATAAATGAAAAAAGAAAAATTTCTAAAACAAAAAAAAAAAAAAAAAAATCATTCCGGCCAGAAACAGATGAACCTCAATTTCTCTTATGAACCAACCATTACTGCTGTGTCAAGTTAAACAGCGGCATTAAATCACCCACTGAGGTTGATATGCCGTAAAATAAAACAAACAAAATGGTACTGTGAGTGTCTTGCGCTCGTGTAAAAACAATGAATACTTTTAACACTTTTTTTTTTTTTTTTTTTTTTTTAAAGAAAAAAAGGGGGGGTAAACGAATCCCCCACCCCCTTCCTTCCAGCACTTCTCTCATTGGCACTGAATGTTTCTTTCTTGTTTTATCTATATCCAACAAACAGTAATTTAATTTCTTCTATTCAATTTTACTTGGCTATAATTCTGTTATGTACATTAATACCTGACTATTTAATACTTAAATTATGTTTTATTTGTATATTTTTTTTTAATTTTCTAAAATTTGTTTATAGTAAGATTTTAAGGTTTTATTTTATTTTTTAATTTTATTTTTTTTTAAATCTACATTTTAAATACTTTTTTCCATTTTATTTCCTTTTTTTTTTTTTTTTTTTTGTGTGTATGTATATGCACACAAACACTGATTGAAAAGTGGTTCCCTATTTTAAACTAAAATTTGGCCAGTTGTCAATATTCTCCCAAGTATTAACTGGCTGGATTTTGGTTTGGAATGGGGAGTTGCTTTTCAATCACCCTGTATATCTCATTTGTCCTAGTAAAACATTAGAAAACACAAATCTCAGTCTTTAAATGGTTATTTTGCTCTACATAAATATCTTTTATTTATGCTTGTTTGATGTTGAGTTTTTTGAGCTGGGGGAACCTAAGTTTTTTTTTTGTTTTTTGTTTTTTTTCCTCATCGCTGTCACTTGAATATAATTTCAATACCTACTTTATTTCTCCCTTTTTTTTTCTTTTTTACCTTACGCTTGCTTTAAACTTTGACAAAAAAAATTTATTAAGTTTGGCTTCAATTTGGAAGCTATATTGATTAAACTTACAACCTGCAGAGATATTTGCATGGTTACCTGTGAACTCCTCTCTTCTCCTCCTCCCTATAAGTTTGTTATATTTTGTGTGTGTATGTACATAATTGCTCGCTCGTTACTAAACTTGATATTCTATAATCTGAGCAATACGTAGACTTCCATAAATCATGTATTTTATGGATAAGATAGATTTAAGATTTTGTGTGTGTGTGTGTGTGTGTGTGGCAGCGGGGGACTTCTGTATTCTACAGGAAAAATTTTGTGAAGGGCAAATTTTACTCCTCCCTTTCTTAAACAATGCTGTATAAATTCAATGAATTTTTTATTCAAGGAGTAAAAAAATTGAAGTGCTTGGTGTTAATCTGTTATTGAAATCAGTTTAATGTTCAGTAACATGTATATTTCATATTTTTAATGAGGAAAAACAAAGAAAAATATTTCATGAAAGGTGACCATGTCTTGCAATTGCAGATGATAAACTAAAGATAAACCTTCTTAGACTTGGTCTATATAAAAGGATTTTTTTCTCTTCCAAACCGTTTTTAGTCTTCATGAAAAAGAAAAACATTCTGATTTTAAATAATCAGAAATCATTAAAAACTGAAGAAATATTAGGAAAAAAAGTCTGATAAAGTAGAATTACTACATGGATTAGTATCTATTCTTTATTACCCTACCTTTTTTTTTTTTCTTTTTTTTTTCTTTTTTTTTTTTTTTTTTTTTTTTTTTTTTATTTAGAAATTTTAGTTTTTCTAACGATAGATCTCCAAAAATACTTTTTAAATTCTCCCCCTCCCCCTTTTATCTATCTGGAAGAGGTGTTTATACAATTGAGATATTGTAGATTTTACAAGTACTATATATATTCTTTCTTTATTTTTTTCCCCCTTTATTTTGTAATTCTGGTATTTAAAATGATAACGTCTTGGAATTTTTAATTTTTTTTTTTTTTTTTTTTTTTTTTTTTTTTTCCACCATAGGAAATATTCCTGAAATATTTCCTAAATAGTCTTATTACTCTTTCCCCCTCTTACTCTTTCCCCTCTTACTCTTTCCCCTCTTACTCTTTCCCCCTCTTACTCTTTCCCCTCTTACTCTTTCCCCCTCTTACTCTTTCCCCCTCTTACTCTTTCCCCCTCTTACTCTTTCCCCCTCTTACTCTTTCCCCCTCTTACTCTTTTCCTTACTCTTTCCCCCTCTTACTCTTTCCCCCTCTTACTCTCTCTCCCCCTCTTACTCTCTCCCCCTCTCTCTCTCCCCCTCTCTCTCTCTCCCCCTCTCTCTCTCTCTCCCTCCCTTGTAATTCCCACTTTCTGCACTTTGTGTGCACTAACCAACCATTTGTAGATATTTTACTTCTAATGGTCGCTTTTCTTTGTCTCAATGTACCTAATTTTATCTCTTCTGAAATCCGAAACAAGGTAATTGTGGCCTGAAGAAGTTAGTGACTGTGATCTCATTGACACCCCACCCCATAATCCCTCCTATTTCTTTTTAGTGCTGCTTTTCTCCACCTTAACACAAAAATTGCTGAATTCAGAAGAACAAATAACTCCATTGCTCTATCTAAGGGAGATAACTTATTCCTAGGTGTCAATTTTGCTTTACTTTTTTTCTTTTTTTTTTTTTTTTTTTTTTTTTCCCAATTATTACTAAGCATCGCTTAGTTTTGGCACACGGTATGGATCGAACTCAGTAATTGATATCTGACCAATATACCATAATGAGGTGCCCTGGATTTGTTCTTACTTACAAAACCAGGCTGTTTAAAAGACAACTTTGATTTTTAGTGACTGATAATTATTGCCTAGTCATGACTTACATATATAAGCGCTATATATATATTACACACACACACACACACACTACATTACATTACTCACACACAATTTAAATTTTTTTACTTATCTCTTTTCGTTGTTTATCAAATTTAAGATTTTTCTTAAATTCACATCGTTTTAAATACTTTGTTCTCCAACATTTTTCGGCTTCCCCTTCCTTTTTTTATACATACATAGCTTGGTTTTACTATCTCTTTGTATTTCAAGGCTGTTGATTCCACCCTAAATATTCAAGACAAGCAACTTTTTCATTCCTATGAAGTTCAATTTTCATTTTTCTGAGAAAAAAAAAGTCACCTCTCTCTCTCTTTTCTCTCTCTCTCTCTCTCTCTCTCTCTCTCAACCACCTCACCCAACATCAAACTCGGAAAGTCTACAAATGTCATTGCTGCAAGGTTGGGGCTAAAGAAACAGGTGTCTCTGTTTTAGTATGTCTGCTTGCTGTGTGTGTGTCTCTTGTTTTTGTTTTGTTTCTTTTTGTTTTTTTAAGAATTGTATGTCTGGTAACTTTGGAGGCAATGTTGTGATATCCACAGTATT
Source organism: Doryteuthis pealeii (assembly GCA_023376005.1). Classification (NCBI taxonomy): domain Eukaryota; kingdom Metazoa; phylum Mollusca; class Cephalopoda; order Myopsida; family Loliginidae; genus Doryteuthis; species Doryteuthis pealeii. The sequence goes on from CM042157.1 coordinate 63,670,145, forward strand.
TTATCTTTTTTTTTTTCTTTTTTTTTTTTTTATTGGCAACTGCTCGATTGAAGTGAGTGTATATGTGTGCAAGTTTATCACTGTTAATGCAAACCTTGTTACTACTCTGGGCTTTTTTTTTATTTTTTAAATAACTTGTAAATATTTTTTTTTTTTTTTAAATTTCTCCTCCTGTCTTAAAAGATTTTTGATTTTTTTCATTTAATGAACCGGCGATTCCTTTAAAAAACTTTTTTTTTTTTAATACAGCCATGGCCAAACCTTAGATGGAATGGGATCTCTGGGGAAAAAAATTTCTTAGAATTTTTTTTTTTTTTTTTTTTCTTTTTCTTAGATGAAGATAAAAACCTCCAGAACACGAGCTCCCATTTTTGTAAGCCGAGTTTATCCTCACTGTACATCTGCTTCATATATTTATGGTTTAGAATATTTTTTTTGTTCGTTTCTTTTTTCTTTTTTTACTTTTTTTTTTTTTTTTTTTTTTTTTTTTCCTTTTTCTTTCTTAAAATCCTTCCTAACATTATTCTCACAAATTACACATCAATTATTTTAAAAATGGGTAGTTTGCTGGGTGTAATAGTTTCTTGATAAAATAAAAATAAAAAAAAAAAACAAAATAAATCTGAAAATGTTGAAATGGCTAACGTGCTACTCCAGAGATGGAGAAATATGGCAGTAGTGAAGCTAACTATGATTGGGACCTGCTCACTCTTCATGCGAGTTCTCTACATGGAAAAATTAAAAAGTTTTTTTAACTGTAAAGAACTGGAGTTATTTTTTATTTTTTTCTCTTTTTTTAATTTTTTTTAATTTTTTTTTTCCTCTTAAAAGCCACTTAAAAATCTCTTCATCAAAAGAAAATGTTAAGGCATATTTATTATTTTCTATTGATTAAATTCTAATTAAAAAAGAAGGAAAAAAGTTTTTAAAAAAATTATGCTCAGCCTTTGGGGAAAGAAAAAGAAATTGAACTTTTTTGAAGGGGGTGGGGGAAATGTCCTCCTCCCCCCACATTTAAAGAGAAAAATAAAAGAAAAGTGTTTATAACTTAAACAAAACAAAAAAAAAACTTTAAACATTTTTCTTTTCTTGAAGGAAAAAAAAAAAAGAAAAAATAATCACCCACAATTTTCTTCTTTTTATTCTGGTGATTGTTTCCAAAAAGTTTTGATAAATAAAATCAGTATGATGAATTGTTTGCTTTGTATTTAGTTTCTCTTCAATCTGAAACAGATCATTAAAAATAACACAGGTAAGTTTCTCTCATCAGGTAAGGTGATTTGAATCTTTACTTAACTTGGATAGGTGCAAATTCTGAACATTTACAAAGGCTGCTCTTAAAATATAAAAGTAAAAAAGGAAAGTTAGTGTAGTGGCCTACTGTCGGTATCAGCTGAACGAGGGAGTCTATCCGCTTTTCAATAGCGCTAGACCAGAGATATCCTATTTTGTTGCTGAGGTGGAGTGCCACACCGAACATCAGCTCTCCACTTTACAGCACAGATCAGATTACCCAATCTGTGCTGCTCCTATGATAAGTATCTAATCCGGAACCTTGCGATTCCTAGGCGAATTAAATTATTGCATACAGTGATCAGATGCACTACAATTCATCAAAGGTGCCTATGTCAACCAGCTAAATCTACAAAAAGGCCTTAAGCCTCTTCACATGTGATCCTGTATTGTCTTCAGTAATATCACCAATCTCTTTATAATAGTAACTAGCAGCATCTACCCTGCATCACCTGGGTAGATCGAGATTTTTTTTTAAGTTAGTCCTGCAGATCCATTATTACTGAATCGTGAGTTGAATCCTCGTGGGATGCTCCATTTAAATCTGTGTAGTAAAAAAAAAAGACCTTGCATTGATCCAGCTATTCTGAAATGTTAATGTCTACTATCTAAAATATTAAATGAAAAAAATAAAATGCTGTTATTTAAATTTTATTTAATTATATTCACAAATATAAATCAAATCTTATTTTTGCTCAAATTCCAAGCCCTGGTGATATTTAATGTGTATATATATATATTTACTTTGTCGTTAATTGTTTTATTTTCAAAGTTTCCTCTGGACATACATATACACACAACTACAAGTTTATATATGTATAGATAGATGTAATTATTGCATTCAGCGCAATTCATCAAAGGTGCATGTATCATCATCAGATCACACTAGCAGCATCGATATCCATGACAATGTCTCACCAACTCTGTCGGTTATCACCCACAGGAGGTCCTTTGCGCAGCATCTGGAATCTGCACAGAGCTGATCAATGTAGGTCCTCGCTGGACAATCCCCACTGGCATTCTCATGTGCAGGTTTCCATAGAATATAACTTGAGTTCGTCCTTGCTTCTCCAGTAGTGTCCAGCATGTCTTGTTTGTTTTACTCTAATGGTTTGTGTGATAAGGGGCAAGTGGCCGTATAGCTGCTTTCTTGTGGGGTGTTGCTTCCGCAATTTAAGACTGCATGCAGCATTCTTGCGCAACTTGTGTACAACTGCCAGGAAAATGAACAATGTATGAGTTTGTGTGTATGGAGGAGGGATATTAGGTATAAAGTTTATTTTCCTGACCTCCCACCAGGCCAGATTGACACAACTTTTAACATAGAGAGCCACACATAAACGGAAGTTCATGCATTGGCCAGTGCAAAAAAGTGTATAATATCACAAAGTAAAATAGGTGGAGTGGCCTATTGTTAGTATCAGTCGGACGGTGAGGGTGTCTATTCCTTTTTCACTAGCCCTAGACAAGGAGATTGTTTTGCATTTGAGGTAGAGCGCCATACCCACTCATTCATTTTTATTTTCATGTTAGCCATTGTTTATAAAATAATCACGTTGATTGATTTATTTATTTTAATATAAAAAAAAAATCCGGTTACTAATGCAGAATAGCGTGCAAGAGATAATATTAGATTATGTATAAAAATGTATTATATTTCACAAAAATATCCGACACAAAAGGGTTAGGAGTTTATGTAACCTAATGTTATTTACACATAAAATGCGATTCTAATGATATCTCATGCGTGCTATTCTGCATTTAAAAAATCAGTACTGTAATTTGATATTCAAAATTCTTTTTAAAAAGTATGTTTCACTTAACTGCACAGACCAAGCTGTGCTACTCGTGCTCATTTGGCAAGGGCTGGTATCTTGGCAAATTACAGGAAGCATGGAGGTTTTGAAGGATGCACTGTCTTGGCAACTAACTGATGCAGGTAGGTTTTTCCCATGCTTCAGAAACTTTGAAAAATGGGTAATCTGAACATTAGTTACATAAATGGAAGTAATCTCCCCTTGTTTATTTCACTTTGAGGAAGCGATATGTTTTGGTCGGCTATTTTCATTTCACCGTAAATCTACACCGAAAATACAAATTTGTTCGAATCTATCCAACTGCATGTTTTAACACGAAAATATCATAAAATGTATTAATTGTGCTTGTGCATTATTTGAAATGAACTTAATTGTTATTAACTTCCTCAAAGTGGAATAAACAAAGGGAGGTTACTCTCATTTATGTAACTACGGTCCAGATTACCCTGATTACATTTCGCATTTTTAAAAAAAAAAAAAAAATTTTTTTTTTTTTTTTTTTTTTTTTTACTTTATCATTTATTCGTTTTTAGTGGCATAATATTCATTTTGCTATATTTGATCTTGAAATTTTGGCCTTTTGAGCTCTTTCACCGATTTGGGCAAATGAAGAAGAAAAAAAAATTTTAATCATCACAATGATATAAAAATCCCCCACAAAATGTTATCCTTTAATAGTCAGACTTTTTATTTAGATTTTTCAGACTGTTGTTCTCATCTTTGTTCTCTACACAATGTTTCAGCCTGTGTCCTCTGGCCCTCTTCAGGTGTTTATTGTCAAACTCTGGAGCCTTCTCAGAACTTAAAACCAAACCCTTTATTTAATCCATTGAGGTAGATTGTTCTCATTCCATTAATCATGACCAGGTACAAGTGTTAAGTATTGTTATTTTTGCTGTAGTCAGGATTGAACCTGCAACCTCCAGATGATTGTTACTTAAAACTGTATTAACTCAATCCTTATAACCGTGTTCAAATTAGTTTTAAAGGTAATCTGAACATTAGCTACATAAATGAGAGTAACCTCCCCTTGTTTATTTCACTTTGAGGAAGCCATGTTTTGGTCGGCCATTTTCATTTCACTGTAATCAATACAACTGAATGTTTTAACACAAATACCATAAAATGTGTTCTTAATAACAATTAAGTTCATTTCAAATAATGCGCAAGCAAAATTAAGAACACATTTTATATTTTTGTGTTAAAACATGCAGTTGGATTGATTTTGTATTTTCAGTGTAGATTTACAGTGAAATGAAAATGGCTGACCAAAATATATGGCTTCCTCAAAGTGAAATAAACAAGGGGAGGTTACTCTCATTTATGTAGCTAATGTTCAGTTTACCGTTTTAAATTTAAGAAAAAAGTCCCTGAAACAATAGGACACTGCCTGCAAGGCAACTTATAAAAGATGCTACTAATGTTACTGGGTTAAAATAAAACTTAATAAATCTGGCACTGACCAATATAGAGACTAAAATAAAGGATAAGTTAAAAGGGTTTGATTTTGGGATTCTGTAAATGATTCTTTGTAGCTTGGTTGTTGTCATCCTTCTGTCTATGAGATAAGATGGAGTAGTGTCCAATTTTTAAAAAAAAATTTAATTTACATAGCCTGGGCAGGTTCATATAGAGAATGAGCTGTTGCTCAAGCAGCAAATCCCTTCCTCTCCACACTACTGCTGTGATCCAAAGGTAAGGAACCAATGCAGTCTGGCAACAGTAGTGTCGCAAGAGTTGCTGGGTAACACTGGATTTCAGCATCCTACTACCTTAGGGACTCCAGCTCCTGATTTGCTTGTTTTTTTGTTTTTTTTTGGGGGGGGGGTATTCCCCTAGCCTTTCCTTGACTTAGATGAGTTGCCGACCAAAGCTAAGGGGTTTTCCTAACCCATTGGCTATAGTCAATAATTATTCAATCGGTTAGAGCAGCTGATTTATTTAGATATTTTATGAGGTAAAGGAGATAAGAGTTCAAATCTCACTGAGACCATAACCTTCATTTTATTTTTATTTATTTATTTTTATAACTGACCTGTTTTGTTTCTTGGCATAAATTTAGTAATTTTAACAAAAAATTAAGGGTTACTTCCTATAAGTCTAACAAAGGGAAACCACACTTGACTGATAAATTATTTATTGATCTACTAGGAAAAAAAGACTGGTTTAAGTTAGTTTTAATGGGAAAATATATCAGTCAAGTGGTTCCCCTTTGTTTATGTTAGATTTATAGGAAATAACCAAATTAAGGGTAATGCCCATAGCCGGATAAAAAGTTGATATTTAGTTCTTTCTTATAATTCACACCATAACTTTTAGTTTTAAATATGCGAGTGGGAAGTGTGTGTTATACACGAATAATTACGATACTTGATTAATGTTATGAAAAATAAAGGGATATGGGAGCAAAAACATTACTAAATTTTGGAATTGGGAAAAAAAAAAAAAAACTTGAGTTATCTCCCTTACATTCCTTTATGAGCCTGTATGGAAAATCGGCAAACACACCACAAATTTTTGGGACCAAGTAACCAATAAGCACCCCCAAATCATCAACTTAATGAACGGTTCATATTTTAACACATCACGGATAAGTTGCACTTTCAAATATTTGAAAATAAACGAACAGACGATTTTTGCAATTATATTGTATCTGACAAAAACAAGTTGTACAGATTGTGTGATAGTATTTCTGAACAATATCCTTTTATTTAAATAAACATATTTATTTCCTAAAATAAAAAATAAAAAAAACAAACTATTTTTACTTAAATCTTATTATAATGGCGATTGTGTTTTTCTGTCTGTAACCGAAACTATATCACTACTCAAGTCACAATTCTCTTAGTTATTTACATCACATTCTCTATGATTTTATTTAAACCTCAATTATTAATAAAATTGTTTTACTTTATTAATGCTGTTAACCATATCTACATACTAACAACATGCAATTATATTTATATATTCAACAAAATAGTGGTTTACAGTGTGAACAGGAACTCCAATTTGCATATTGATATTAAAAATGTGATTTTATTAAATATGTGCTTAGTATTATTGATTTCTAATTGTTTAGTTTTATTCTAATGAATATGAGCAAAAATCTCTTCAATGAATTTTAAATGAAATCCATTAACAAGAAAAAATGACTGTCATCCTATTTTAACTAAATACTTAAATTAGAAAAAAATAACAATGAAAGGCGAGAGTGATGGAAGAGTAATTTTCAGTTTTTGAATTTTTCGATTATACTCCGTTTCAAATCTTTTTATCTGCATTCTTATTTAGTTTCATTAGCCTTTCTAATTTAATACAATATTTTATTACATTAAAACCTAAATACTTGCACTCTACGGAGGGTGCATATATTTGCTAGTTTACATAATTGCATTTCTCTTCTGATTAAGTAAAAACTCATAAGTGTTGAAAAATAATCATAAATTTCTGATTAAAATTTATTTAAAAAAGATTTTGCTATTGAATTTTAATTGGATTTTGTGTACAACCATCTATTTAATTTATTGTGAGTTCAACATCTTCCTAAACTTCTGATTAAAATCATTTGTTTACAAAAATTTGGAAGCGGAACTTACCAGTGATGAGTTAAAATATGAACCTTTCATTAAGTTGATGATTTGGGGTGCTTATTGGTTACTTGGTCCAATTTTTGTTATGGATTGTTCTGTAAAACAATCCATAACAGAACTAGACTTGGAGATTATAAACAAAATTGAGGAAAATGTTGCCTGTTGAATTTTTGGTAATTTATGAGGAAGTGCGTCCCGGTCTCCTGCCTCAAAAATTGCTACCCGGTGACTATCAAAATAACAACCCCAGCTCATCATAATTCTTGTTTATTTATCGTAATTTGTCATAATTCTTGTTTAGATATGAAGATGGATATATAGTTTGGAATAGACTGAGATAGATAGATAAACAAACAATAATATAGATAGATATTTTCGACAAGTAAATGTATTGGGGGGGGTCGCATCTTTTTTGTCGTAATTCTTGTTTGTTTTGTTTTTAGTTTAAATAAACATGAATAAAAGAAAATCTTAGTATTTAAAGTAATATAGATAAATATGAACAAATTGAGATAGATATGAAGATGGATAGTTTTGAGTAGACTGAGCTGAGTCGTTATTTTAATAGTCACCGGGTAGCAATTTTTGAGGCAGGAGACCAGGATGCACTTCCTCATAAATTACCTAATTTTTTTTTTTTTTTTTTTTTTTTTTTTTTTTTTAGAGGAAAGGATCAGTTTCCTACGTATGTTTTATATCAAACAGGACACACCTTGTCCATTTTGTTCCATTTTTTGTCAAGTATTTTTTTAAAAGTATTTAATTCATAATAGTCGGTCATTGATATATAGACTACATCTTATTTATCAATGATGTTTCTTTGAAAATCCGAGTTAGATTCGCCTCAAAACAGTGCATTTAAAATCCTACAATGTGTCTTATATATCACTTAGAAATAAAGGTTTACATGATATATGGTGTGGTTAATTTGCATACTGGTTTTAAGAAAACTGGGTTTAATAAATAATTAGTTGGTGTTATTAATCTCTAATATTATTGTTTTATTCTCCAATGTATTAAAATCCTATGAATGATTTTATATAGAAACCTATTAAAATAAATGTTTTTTTTTATCTTATTTATTTCGTTTTTACAGAATCCCAAATCTAATTCAATATATTTCGTTACATTAAAACTGAAATACTTACGCCCGGAAGGCACATATTCTTACTGGTCAAAGTAATGTAGCTAACTGCCTCTACCCCCACCTCCACCTTCTAAAAATTAAACTAGCGACTTTTCATTAAAAAGTTTGATTCTTAATTGATGTTATTCTGCAAAGTGTATGACATGCAGAACGCTGGACAACTGTTTTGACCTTATTAGGTCTCATCAGCAATGTATATCACGATCTCCATCACTTGAGATTGAACCAGCAACAGCAGAATGCAGTACCGAAACTCTACCTCTGGTCCGCCAGCTCATGCCACACACAGACTAGAGGTAGAGTTTCAGCTCTGCATTCTGTGGTCGTTAGTTTGATCTCAAGTGACGGAGATTGTGGCATACACAGCTGGGGAGACAAAGGTTGAAACAGCTGTCCAGTGTTCCGTGTGTTGTGCATAGTGTTTGCCACAACTAGAAAATTCGATAATTTAATTACCATATTTGATGGCATATAGGACACACTTTTTTTTTTCCAAAATTTTGGCTAAAAAAATTACCCTGCCTCATTGTAGGTGAAGTTTGAGACCTCCAGTAGGCCTAGACTGATTTTCACTGTTTATTTTATTATTTATATTATTAATATTCTTATTACTTGCCTTTTATACAGCTACGTTTCTGCTTATAACAATATATGCTTAAACTGTACAGAGACGTGCAACCAAACGAATACCCTCCATCAGGCATCTACCATACTCTGAACATCTTGCTGCCCTGGGAATGGATTCGTTGAAACTTCGGCGTCTGGCAACTGACCTGGTAAACACTCATAAGGTCATTAATCATCTTAACAACAGCAATCTTGAGCACCTTTATGATCTCCATCTTTCTAACACATGTAGGCATGCCTACAAAGTCGGAAAACTGCACTGCTCACGGGACTTTCGGAAAACATTTCTTCATGCTCGGAATTGTGGAGGCATGGAATAAACTGCCCGCATCTGTTGTAGGCTGCTGAAACACTGAATCTTTCAAAGCCTCCATGCTTCCTGTAGTCCGCCGACACTATACCTGATGCCTCTCTCCACACACGCGCACACATACATACATATTACTACTGTAAACTGTTCATGTTCCTGACACTAATATATTATTCTGTGTACTTGACATGAGACTTTGATAAGTTGTGGTGCACTTGAGCACTGTACACAATAAATTTCTTTATTATTATAAATACACTAAAAACTTGGTGTGCGTCTTATATGCCGTCAAATATAGTAAATAAATTTTTTTTTAAAGTATAATAATCAGAATTTTTTAAAACAAACAACCAGCTAGACTGTTTTCAACAATATATGCTTAAATACACTAAAACTTTTTCCTGAATCTGACCAAGAAATGGGGGTGCATCTTATATGCCGTCCAATACAGTGATTATACTTAATTCCTACATATTTAAAAAAAAATAATTTCTATGTTATTATAAAACTTTTTTAGCGGTTCCAATGTTGCACTTCCACCAGAAAATAAAGTAAATAGAATGTACATGACTTGTTTTACAGCATTTGGCGTAATGGTTAGCAGCAAGTTAAGTCTTAGAGCTCAAGGTCAAAAGTATGGGTAATCTGAAAATGTGTTCTTAATAACAATTAAATTCATTTCAAATAATTGTGCACAATTAAGAACACATTTTATGATAGTTAAAACACATGTATTGATTGAAGCAAATTCGTATTTTCAGTGTAGATTTACGGTGTAATAAAAATGGCTGACCAAAAGATAAGGCTTCCTCAAAGTGAAAGAAACAAGGGGAGGTTACTCTCACTAATGTAGCTAATGTTCAGATTACTGTTTTAAATTTAAGAAAATTTGTGTCCCTGAACAATAGGAACACTGTTAATCTCAAATATGGTGTTAACCCATACGCCAAATGCCTGTAAACAAGTATGTACAATTCTTTTTACTTTATTTTCTGGTGGAAGTGAACATTGGAACCGCTAAAAAAGTTTTAGAATAACATAGAAATTATTTTTTTTAGAAAAAAATATGTAGGAATAAGTAATAATCACTGTATGGACGGCATATAGATGCACCCCATTGTCAGTTGTCAGATTCAGGAAAAAAAGTTTGTTTAGTTGTAAATTTAAGCATATATTGTTGAAACTCTATGTCTGGTTTGTTTGTTTTAAAAAACCAATTCTGATTATTAAATACTTTAAAAAAAATTTATTTACTATATTTGACAGGCATAAATAAGACGGCACAGCAGTTTGTTAGGTATTTAATAATAATAAAGAAATTTATTGCTGTACAGTGCTCAAGTGCACCACAACTTATCAGCAAAGTCTCATGTCAAGTACACGATAATATATTAGTGTCAGGAACATGAACAGTTTACAGTCGTAATATGTTATGTATGGTGATGCGCGTGTGTGGAGAGAGGCAGCAGGTATGTGTCGGCGGACTACAGGAAGCAATGGAGGCTCTTGGAAAGATTCAGTGTTTCAGCAAGCCTACAACAGATGCGGGCAGTTTATTCCATGCCTCCATCCGAGCATGTATGAAATGTTTCCGAAAGTCCCCGGGCAGTGCAGTTTTCGGGGTAGGCATGCCTACTATGTGTAGAAAGATGGAGATCATAAAGGTGTCAAGATAGCTGTTGTTAAGATATTAATGACTTATGAGTGTAACCAGGTAGTTGCCAGACGCGAAGTTTCAACGAATCATTCCAGGGCAGCGAGATGTTCAGAGTATGGTTAGAATGCCCTGATGGAGGGTATTCGTTTGGTTGCACGTCTCTGTACAGTTTAAGCATGATATTGTTATAAGCAGAAACGTCAGCTGTATAAAAGGCAAGGTAAATAGAATATTATAATATAAAGTAATAAATAAACAGTGAAAATCGTCTAGGCCTACTGGAGGTCTCAACTTCAGCCTACAATGAGCAGGGTAATTTTTTTAGCCAAAATTGGAAAAAAAAAGATGTGTCCTATATGCCTCAAGATATGTAATTAAATATCGAATTTTCTAGTTGTGGCAAACATCTATAATTGCACACACACGGAACACCTGGACAGCTGTTTCACCTTTTTTGGTCTCCCCGCTGACTGTGTAGTATCCACAATCTCCGTCACTTGAGATCAAATAACGACCACAGGAATGCAGAGCTGAAACTCTACTCTAGTCTGTGTGTGGCATGAAGCTGGCGGACGCAGAGGTGAGTTTCGGTACTTGCATTCCTGCTGTTGCTGGTTCAATCTCAGGAGTGATGGACGATCGTGATAATACATTGCTGATGAGACCTAATAGGTCAAAAACAGTTGTCCAGGTTCTGCATGGTCATACACTTCTGCAGATAACCATCAATTACGAATCAAACTTTTTAATGAAGAAGTCGCTAGTTTAATTTTTAGAAGTGAGGTGGGGGTAGGCAGTTAGCTACATTTTGACCATGGTAAGAATACTGTGCCTTCCGGGCTGTAGTATTTCAGTTTTAATGTAACGAAATCTATTGCTTAGAATTTGGGATTCTGTAAAAACGAAATTAAATAAGATATAAAAACATCATTTATTTTAATAGGTTTCTATATAAAATCGATTCATAGGATTTTAATACATTGGAGAATAAAACAATAATATTAGAGATTAATAAACCACAATTATTTATTAAACCCAGTTTTCTTAAAACCAGTATGCAAACTTTAACCAACCATATTCATGTAATTATTCTAAGTGATATATAAGAACAGAATTTTAAATGCACTGGTTTTGAGGCGAATCTAACTGGATTTTCAAAGAACTATCATTGATAATAAAGATGTGTCTATATATCAATGACCGACCTATTATGAATTAAATACTCTTAACAAAAAATATTTTTTTGCTTAATATCATTCGACAAAAAATGGAAGCAAAATGGACAGGTGTGTCCGTTTGATATAAACATACGTAGAAACTGCTCCTTTCCTCTAAAAAAAAAAAAAAAAAAAAAAAAAATTAGTAATTTATGAGGAAGTGCGTCCTGGTCTCCTGCCTCAAAAATTGCTACCGCGGTGCACTATTAAAATAACGACTGCCAGCTCAGTCTACTCAAACTATCCATCTTCATATCTATTCATCAATTTGTTCATAATTTATCTATTTCTTTAATACTAAGATTTCTTTTATTCATGTTTTATTTACTAAAAACAAAACAAACAGAATTACGACAAAAAGATGCGACCCCCCCAATACATTTACTTGTCGAAAATATGGGCTATCTATATATTATTGATCTTGTTTATCTATCTAATCTCAGTCTATTCCAAACTATATATCCACATTCATATCTAAACAAGAATTATGACAAATTATCTATAAATAAACAAGAATTTATGATGCGCTGGGTGTTGTTTTATTTGATAGTCACGCCGGGTAGCAATTTTTGAGGCAGAGACACGGGACTGCACTTCCTCAATAAATTACCAAAATCAACAGGCAACATTTGTCCTCATTTTTGTTTATATCTCCACAGTCTCCGTTCTTTACTCGCGCACTTGTTTTACAGAACAATCGCATAACAAAATGACCACAGGTAACAGTAAGCACCCCAATCATCACTATGAAAGGTTCATATTTTAACGTCATATGGTATTCACTTCCAAATTTTTGTATAACAATGTTTTAATCAGAAGTTTGGAAAGATGTTGAACTCACATAAATTTAAATGAGATGGTTTGTAAACACAAAATCCAATTAAAATTCATAGCAAAATCTTTTTAAAGAGTAATTTAATCAGAAATGGTATGATATTTTCAACACTTATGAGTTTTTTAGCTTAATCAAAGAGAATGCAATATGTAAACTAGGCAAATATATGCAACCCTCGTAGAAGTGCAAAGTATTTAGGTTTTAATGTGATAAATATATTGTATTAAATTAGACAGGCTAATGAAACTAAATAAAGAATGCAGATAAAAGTTTGAAACGGAGTATAATCGAAAAATTCAAAAACTGCCATTACTCTTCCACTCACGGATCTCGCCTTTCATTGTTTATTTTTTCTAATTTAAGTATTTAAGTTAAAATAGGATGACAGTGGCATTTTTCTTGTTAAATGATTTCATTTAAAATTCATAAATGTGCTATTTCATTAGAATAAAACTAAACAATTAGAAATCAAAATACTAAGCACATATTTAATAAAATCAGCATTTTTAATATCAATATGCAAATGGCAGCATCTCCTGTTCACTGTAACCACTACCTTTTGTTGAATATATAATATAATTCATGTTGTTAGTATGTAGATATGGTTAACAGGATTAATAAGTAAAAAAATTTTATTTAATAATTGAGGTTTAATAAAATAAGAGGAATGTATATTGATGTAGATATGAGTATGATATGTTTCGGTCAGACAGAAAAACACAATCGCCATTATAATAAATTAAGTAAAAATAGTTTGTTTTTTTTATTTTTATTTTAGGAATAAATATTTTATTTAAAATAAAAGGATAATTGTTTCAGTAATATACACATCAATCTGTACAATCTTTGTTTTTGTCAGATACAATTTAATTCAAAATCGTCTGTTTCGTTTATTTTCAACTATTTGAAAGTGCAATTTCTTATCCGTGATGTGTTAAAATATGAACCGTTCATTAAGTTGATGATTTGGGGGTGCCCTTTTTTAATTGGGTTTTTTTACTTGGGGTTCCCCAAAAAAAATTGGTTTTGGTTGTTGGGGTTTTTGCCGATTTTCCATAACAGGTCATTAAAAGAATGTAAGGGAGTAATCAAGTTTTTATTTTTTTTTTTTCCCAATTCCAAAATTTAGTATGTTTTTGCTCCCATATCCCTTTATTTTTCATAAATTAATCAAGTATCGTAATTATTCGTGTATAACACAACACTTCCATCGCATATTTAAACTAAAGTTATGGTGTGAATTATAGAAAGAACTAAATATCAACTTTTATCCGCTATGGGCATTCCTTATTTGTTATTGTCCTATAAATCATACATAAACAAAAGGGGAACCACTGACTGATATTTTTTCCCATCTAAAACTAACTTAAACCAAGTCTTTTTCCTAGTCGATAATAAATAATTATCGTCAAGTGTGGTTTCCCTTTGTTAGACTTATGAGGAAGTACCCTTAATTTTTTGTTAAAATTACTAATTTATGCCAAGCCAACAAACCGGTCAGTTATAAAATAAATAAATAAAAATAAAATGAAGGTTATGGTCTCCAGTGAGATTTGACTCTTATCTCCTTTAACCTCATAAAATATCTAAATATAATCAGCTTGCTCTAACCGATTGAGATAATTATTGACTATAGCATGGGTTAAGGAAAACCCCCTTGCTTGGTCGGGCAACTCATCTAGTCAAGGGAAAGGCTAGGGATACCCCCCCAAAAAAAACAAAACAAGCAAATCAGGAGCTGGAGTCCTAAGGTAGTAAGGATGCTGAAAATCCAGTGTTACCCAGCAACTCTTGCGACACTACTGTTGCCAGACTGCATTGGTTCCTTACCTTGATCACAGCATGTAGTGTGGGAGAAGGGATTTTTTTGCTGGGCCTTGAGCAACAGTCATTCTCTATATGAACGCTGCCAGCTATGTAAATTAAATTTTTTTAAAATGGACACTATCGCATCTATCTCATAGACAGAAGGTGACACAACCAACCAGCTACAAAGAATCATTTTAAGAATCCAAAAATAAACCTTTTAACTTATCCTTTATTTTAAGTCTCTATATTGGTTGCAGTGCCTAGATTTATTAAGTTTTTTTTTACCCCAGTACATTGTAGCATCTTTTAATAAGTTGCCCTTGGCAGGCAGTGTTCCTATTGTTTCAGGGACTTTTTTCTTAATTTTTAAAACGGTAAACTGAACATGTAGCTACATAAATGAAGGTAACTCCCCTTGTTTATTTTCACTTTGAGGAAGCCATATATTTTGGTCAGCCATTTTCATTTCAACTGTAATCTACACTGAAAATACAAAATAATCCACGCAATGTTTTAACACAAAAATATAAAATGTGTTCTTAATTTTGCTTGCGCATTATTGAATGACACCATCTAATTGTTATTAAGAACACATTTTATGGTATTTGTTGTTAAAAACATTCAGTTGTATTGATTAACAGTGAAATTGAAATGGCCGACCAAAATCATGGCTTCCTCAAAGTGAAATACAAGGGGAGGTTACTCTCATTTATGAGCTAATGTCAGATACCTTTAAAACTAAATTTGAACACGTTATAAGGATTGAGTTAATACAGTTTAAGTACAATCTCTGGAGGTTGCAGGTTAATCCTGACTACAGCAAAATCAATACTTAACACTTAGTACCTGGTCATGATTAATGAATGAGAACAATCTACTCAATGGATTAAAAAAGGGTTGTGTTTTAAGTTGAGAAGGCTCAGAGTTTGACAATAACACCTGAAGGAAGGGCAGAGGAACACACCGGCTGAAACATTGTGTAGAGAACAAAGATGAGACACAGTCTGAAAAATCTAAAAAGTCTGCTATTAAAGGATAACATTTTGTGGGGGATCTTTTATATATTGTGATGATTAAAATTTTTTTTCTTCTTCATTTTGCCCAATCGGTGAAAGAGCTCAAAAGGCCAAAATTTCAAAGATCAAATTAAGCAATAGAATATTATGCGCACTAAACGAATAAATGATAAAGTAAAAAAAAAAAAAAAAAAAAAAATTTTTTTATTTTTTTTTTAAAAATGCCGAAATGTAATAGGGTAATCTGGACCGTAGTTACATAAATGAGAGTAACCTCCCTTTGTTATTCCCTTTGCAGGAAGCTTAATAACAATTAAGTTCATTTCAAATAATGCACAAGCACAATTTAATACATTTATGATATTTTCGTGTTAAAACAATGCAGTTGGATAATTCGAACAAGTTTGTATTTTCGTGTAATTTACGTGTGAAATGAAAAATAGCCGACCAAAAATATCGTTTCTAAAGGAAATAACAAGGGAAACGGTGTACTTCCATTATGTAACGTGGAATTAGATTACTCCATTTCAAAAGTTTCTGAAAGCATGGAAACCTACCTGCATCAAGTTAGTTGCCACGACAGTGCATCTTCAAAACCTCCTGCTTCCTGTAATTTGCCAAGATACCAGCCCTTGCAAAATGAGCAAGAGTAGCATCAGCTTGGTCTGTGCAGTTAAGTGAAACATAATTTTTTAAAAGAATTTTTGAAATACATTACAGTATGATTTTTTTAAATGCAGAATAGCCGCATAGATATCATTAGAATCGGCATTTTTATGTGTAAATAACATTAGTTCATAAACTCCTAACCCTTTTGTGTCGGATATTTTTGTGAAATATAATAGCATTTTTATACATAATCCTTAATATTAAAATCCGTTTGCACGCTATTCTGCTTAGTAACCGGTTTTTTTATATTAAATACAATCAACGGATATTTTATAAACATGGCTAACATGAAATCAAACTGCATGAGTGGGGTTATGGCGCTCTACCTCAATGCAAAACAATCCTTGTCTAGGGCTAGTGAAAAAGGATAGACACCTCACAGTCCACTGAATATAACAATAGGCATCCACCTATTTTACTTTGTGATATTAGACTTTTTTGCAGCTGGCCAATGCATGAACTTCCGTTATGTGTGGCTCTCTAGTTAAAGTTTGTCAATCTGGCCTGGTGGGAGTCAGGAAAATAAACTTTATACTAATACCTCCTCATACACAACAAACATACCATTGTTCATTTTCCTGGCAGTTGTACACAAGTTGCGCAAGAATGCTGCATGCATCTTAATGCGGAAGCAACACCCCACAAGAAGCAGCTATACGGCCATTGCCCTATCACATCAAAATTAGAGTAAAACAACAAGACATGCTGGAACTACTGGAGAAGCAGGGAGAACTCAAGTTAATATTCTATGGAACCTGCAATGAGAATGCCAGTGGGGGATTGTCCAGGCGGGACCTACATTGATCAGCTCTGTGCAGCTTCCAGATGCTGCGCAAAGGACTCCTGTGGGTGATAACCGACAGAGTTGGTTTGAGACATTGTCATGGATATCGATGCTGCTAGTGTGATCTGATGATGAATACATGCAGCCTTTGATGAATTGCGTGATGCACTAATACATCTATCTATACATATATAAACTGTGTAGTTGTTGTGTATATGTATGTCCAGAGGAAACTTTGACAAAAAAGACAATTAAGACAAAGTAAATATATATAGATACCATAAATATCAGCAGG
>CM042157.1:63692310-63816511 GCA_023376005.1 Doryteuthis pealeii
GCCTGAGTTATGGAATCCTACATAGTGTCAAAGGTCCAGTGATATAATCCTATGTTCCGTCGTCCACGAAGGTTCAAAGCAATATGCGTAGGTATGACCAGAACAGCCGGTATAAATAACAATATCAGCAGCAGAGTACTGCCAGTTAATTGGCCAAGAATATGGTCACATGATTATCGCCGAGTCGATAAATAAGAGTGGGCATTTAACACACGCCTTATATCTAAAAAAAAGTAGGAAGCGCGTGGTACGATGGTTAAAGTTATGGGAAATGGACTTGTCGCCCCGAGTTTAAATCCTAGATGTGATAATTGCATTTAACTTTGCGCTAATACCCTTGGGAAAGGTATGAATCCTACTCTCCCTCCAGCTATGGATAAATAGTAGGTCAGACTGGGCTCTTTAACCTTGGTTAGGTAACCAGTCTAGGAGAAGGAAAACTCTAAATTCAAACCTGTTGAACTCCGCTTAAGAAATTGACCTTGTGTCACATCCTGCTCGTGCGGAGGGGTTGGTAAATATATATATCTAAAAAATCCCAACAAAGGGGAGGTAACATTTCAGGGCAACAAAAGAAATATGTTGGTCCAACTCTGCACACACATAAAGAGGTTACAAGATACTTGGAAAGCCTTGCTAAGCCACAAAAAAAAAAAAAAAAAAACATTTACCCACCTGTTCACACGAGTAGGATTTGACATGAGATCTCAAGTATGGGATATCCAGTGAGGATCGAATTCGTTTTTCAGTAATGGATTTGCAAGACTAGCTTGCAAAGCCATTAGCATTATCTCACCTAACCAAGTAGAAATTCCTATATAAAGGCATCATCAAAATCTCAAATGTTTTTAATTTTAAAATTCAAATGAAGACCTGCAGTATTGTTTTGACT
The DNA here is from genome assembly GCA_023376005.1 of Doryteuthis pealeii. Lineage (NCBI taxonomy): Eukaryota > Metazoa > Mollusca > Cephalopoda > Myopsida > Loliginidae > Doryteuthis > Doryteuthis pealeii. The sequence continues at coordinate 63,693,203 of CM042157.1, forward strand.
AACGTATGATTTTAAAATTAACAAGGCCATCATATGGCCTTGCAAAGATAGTCCAGTAGAAATAGGTTTCAACCCAGGAAAAAAAAAGGCCAAGCTAAAATTTACACCAAGTAAAGGACATATGGTCTACAATAACATATCCAAAATCCTCTTTAATTGGATGAGGGGAAAAAAGTTGAGATTTCAAAAAGCTCTATTTGGCTAAAATGAGGAAAATGCTTCTGCTGAATTTAACTAAAAAAAAGATGAAAATATAACAAGATCGTCTGAATAAAAACTAATAAGAGCTGTCTGTAAGTAATGAGAATTTTTTGTCCGTCTATGCAAATTTGGGCAAATCCGGGAAACCTTTGTAATCCTAATTAACAAACAAAAGGAGTTGACTCCTTTTTGCCTAAAGGTTTTATTTTAATATTATTTGTTTAAATATTTTATATTAAAAATTATTCATCTTCTATAGAAAATATTCTGGAAAATGAATGGGATTGGAGTTATTTTTAAAAATTATTTTTATTGTAATCAATAATTATCAGTTAATATTTTAATTTATTAATATCTGATATACACAAAACTTTTAGATAATTACTGTTTGATTAGCAAAATTAAGTACATTTTGTTATATAGAGTATTATGAATTATCTTGCATACATTTTCTAATATCATATCTTTTTTCTTACAAGTCTAGCACTCAGACATAATAAAAGGGGTGGGGGTAAAACCTGCAGTACCCCATGTTGGGCTAATAAAAAGTGTATAAGAACAGATATGGGTTTAAGTGTGTTTGCTGCACTTTAAACCACAGTCAATTCAATAAATTCCTAAAGTAGTTTTGAGTTATAAGCAATAGAAAAAGATGTTGCCTCGAGTTATGTTTTTTGCTGTGAAGGAAATAGTAATCTGTATTTGATTTATCATATTAATGTGATTTTTAGTGAAACCAGGTAAAAAAGAATGGCATGCTCAAGAGGCAGTCAGTCAATCAAATATAAACTTCATATAAAGCCGATAAAAAAAAGCACTAAATGGTTTAACCGCTGTGTCCACTTTCAAATTCAATAAAAACAAATAGTGTTTAATCTTCGAAAATGTGAAAAATATTTTGTTCAAATTCAGTATCATCTGAATAGGCAGCTTCTTCAACTTTCTCTTGCTCCCTGGTATTTTGGTGTCAATTTCAGCATGCTAGAATTCTAAAGAAAGTAAAATTTCTTTAAAAAAAACAAGGCAAAGAAAGGGTTTTATGTCTTTCTTTTTCCCTAGTTTCACCAATTCTTAAAGCATCAGAAAGTAGTTGATTAACCTTACCAAGTTATGGGTAATTCCATGTCAGAAAAACGTAAAATTGTCACCCACCCTCTTCAATTTTTCTGAAATGTTTTCCAGGTGTGCAGCATTTTTGGATTCCTTGGGCAAAAATGCATTTATAAACCAATTTTTAGGAGTAGGGGAAGCCATAGAATTCATTTTACAGACAAAAATAGGTTACAAAAAAGTTGCCATTTTTCGCAACCCCCCTCAAATTTGGAGAACTAAAAATCAAAATAGCTCTGCCAATTTTTAGACTTGGAAGCTCAAATTTTGGGCATTGTCTAACTTTATCATAATCCACACTTGGACTGTTTTAATCTAACTCCTTTATCCACTTCTAGTTGATAAAGGAGTTAGATTAAGACAGTTCTAAGTTACAGTTATCTCTAGATTGCAGGTTCAATCCTGATCAAGGGCAGCAGTAATATAGAATAAAAAATTAACACCTCTACCCCAGCTATGTTTAGCGGAATGAGAACAGGATACCCCCATGGACTGAATAAAGGGTTAGGTTCAAAGTTCCATGATGGCTCCTGTTTACGAGAAGAAGGTTCCCGGGTCCGAGAAGAAATACCTGAGGGCATATCGGCCGAAACGCTGTACAGATAACAATAAAGATGAGGACAATAGTCCGAATAACACAGATGATACTAATCATCAAGCCTCATCTCAAACATTCAGAGATATAGTATTTAAGCATATATTGTTGAAAACAGTTTAGCTGTGCATTACACAAGCAGAAACATAGCTGTATAAAAGCAATTTGGCAGTACAGGCAAGCAATAAGCATACACAAGACATCTCAATAGCAGGAAATAATAATAAACGATGTAGGTGATGCAGGGCAATTTTTTGAGCCAAAATTTTGGGAAAAAAGTGCATCCTATATGCCGTCAAATTACAAAAGAAAACAAATTAATCTAAATTTGAATTGACTCTTCTTGTAGCCCTGCTTTAGAGGAAAAGGGATTTTATCCTGTTGGAATATTTCTGATATAAGGTGTGCTCCAATTCCCACCCCGAATTTAAAGACTAGCCAAGGTCACGTGGTTTACTCCTCCAGCCAATCAACAACCATAATGTGTGGCTCATACACTACTTAAACACTGATACTTGCCACAGTTCACTTGCAATAAATGAGGAGGAACTTACGACCATTGACAAAGGAACTGAGGACTCTTTACCAGAAGAACCAAAGGATTCTTTATCAGAGGATTACCAAGGATCCAATTCCACTGGACAAGTGCTCTTGCTTAAGGCCTACAGGATGGGCCATAAGATTGTAACATATCCTACTGTAAAAGGTGACTTTTATTAGAACATCTAAGACATATCATTCAAGGATAAGTTTTAAGGTTTAAAATAAGATTTGGTTTGGTTTGGTTTGGTTTACGGCATATCAACCTCAGTGGGTCATTTAATGCCGCCAAAGTTTTGAAATAAATACATTCTTAATGGATAATCAGTTTTGTTTATAAACTCATTTTTTTTCTTCTATTTAACCCATAGATGGGACCTTAACAGGTACTACCATTCTGGGTCAGAGTGGACCAGGGAGCAATGGTGATGAAGGTGTGCTCCATATTCCCCAAACTGGAACCTCACCATCAGATAGAGTTTAACGTCATTCCAAGGACATGAAGACCCTCAGCCACTACCTTCTAGCACCCATATGATAAAAAGGGTTAGGGCTTGCCATAAGGACAATAGGGTTGGGGCAATCATATAGGCGCTAGGGCTTGACGTGACTAGCCGATTGATAGCCCTTCTAGCCCAAGAAAGGGCCAAAGTAGAGTTTTGCAAGTCATGGACTGCTCATCCACCTGGGTTCTATCCTTAAGCATCACAGGTCGCCACCCACGGCCACATTTGGGGGTATTGGGTTGTCTGCCTGGAAGAGTTATCTTCCCTCTAGGTTCCCGTTTTTTACCACCAGGGGTTTTTTTTTTTGGTATTTAAGTGCCCGTTTTGAACTTTCTCTCTCGCTTTTCGGGAATTGACAACTATGGGTTAGACACTTGTCTACACCCTCCCTGTTTGGGGGTTCTTCACCCCCAACACACAGCCACTAGTATGTGACTTTAGTCTATGGACTCTCCATAACTAAACACAGCTTTTGTATCTTATCCTTTTTCTATGTACGTATATTATCCGCTATGTATCTTGCCTCGTATATGTATTTCACGTCTTAAATGTTTCTACATTTGCTTATATTAAAGTCCAGTGTTACATTTCACACTCTTGGTCAGAGTTGTTTTATTCAACCAATTATAATATTATTATAACCTTGAACCTTATCTTAAAGCCCACCGACAGGGCTTTAAGATAAGATTTCTGAAAAAGGAATTGAAAAATCCTCCAAATATTTTATTACAGCATATAGACCCATAAGAGACACATCGAATGAAAATATTTTAATCACAACTCTTTGCCTACTTTAAACCACTCACGTCTGTGACGCTATCAGCGCAGTTTTTGTATTTTATCGTCAGTAAGAAGCCTCTTCTACTCGATATAAAATAAATCCTTCTTGTTAAATTTTACAATAACCTTTGTGTGCATTCATTATTTTCATTCAACATATTTTTATCTGTACATCAAGACATAACATTTGATGATCGAGAATCAAGATTTATCGAAAAAAAAAATCACGGAAAGTAACAAAGTTACAACGTTATATCAACAAAACGATCGAGTTTTTCAACAAAAAAAAAATTCCGGAAGAAATTTGACAACGAAATTAATTTCGAAGTCACATAAAAGCCAGAATTGTCTTTTTTTTTTTTTTTTAATATATATTGTCGGATTGTGAACACACACAAAATATAAGGTACGTTAAAAAATTTTTTAAAAAACGCTACTTATTTCACAAGAATTTTTTTTTTCTGGCACTCATATTGCATTTCTTTCAAATTTTAAAAATTAATTTATAAATAAATAAAATGGATCCTACTATACAAAAACTTTTAGAACAGCAACTAAAATTAATGGAAATTTTTCTGAAAAATTATTACCAGACATTACTTTGAATCAAATAACAGAGGAATGTCATCGACTCACAAACACGACACGTGACTCCTTGATGGTACAAGTCGGGATCGGCCACAATTTCTACAATCAACACTGTCCAGTTGTCAGTTGAAAATAAAATTGTGTCGTCTGATTCTTTGGGACATTCCATCACTGAATTTCACTATAATGCTGATATTAAGTCTACATTCACAACATGGTATACTCGTTTCGAGGAACTTTTTAATATAGATTTTAAAGATCAATCAGACGACTGGAAGGTAAGACTAATTCTCCGAAAAATTGGCCCAGCAGAACACAAAAAATATGTTAACCGTATTTTACCAAAACACCCACGGGACTGTAGTTTGTGGGGATTTAAATAAAATAAAATAAAAATTAAATAAATAAATAAAAAGTTCTCAGCGTCTGGACTCTGGCGTCCAGTCTTAACGGTCTAATTAATAAAGTTTCCATCTATACTTAGAAACAGTTGTGTCTTTTTATTTCTCTTCATCACATCATTTCATATTCCCCATAAGTTTCACTGAAACAGTCGAGACACTAAAAACAATTTTCGGGGAACATACCTCACTTTTCAATACAAGGTTTAACTGTCTAAATTATTATTACAATTGCGTTACCCAACACATCGTGAAAGAAAAAAGCCAGACTTCTTTGTAACTGATAATTTCAAGGTAAAAAGTTTTGACTATTGTTACTTATTGTCTACCATTCCCAGCAACTATGTTGAGGCAATGAAATCCCCAGATTCGCCACAATGGGCGCCCGCCATGCAAAATGAATATAAAACACTTCTTGACAATGATACGTTTGAATTAAAACCCGTGCCAGAAAATCAGCACATTGTCGGTTGTTGTTGGGTCTACGATTTGAAATTTAATGAAAATGGCACCTGCAAATATAAAGCTAGGTTTGTCGCAAAAGGATTTTCACAGATTTATGGTGAAGATTACCTTGATACGTTTTCTCCGATGACTAACCTGACTTCCATACGAGTTTTAATTCAGTTAACCTACGATCAGCTCCTCATTTTACTGCACAAATCCCTGTGCTACTCATACGCTGAGTTGGCGAGGGCCGGTATCGAACCAGGAACCTTGTGGTTCCAAAGCTGACACTCTACCAACTGAGCTAAACCAGCCCTTATATAATAATTTTGTTTTTTGTTTTTCACTGATGCGAGGTGGTTATTGTATCAAATATTCCATCCGTTTTCTGTAGCACCAATATTTTGTTTATCTATATCTGTACATATATAAAAGAGGGGTTGGGTAGATACAAAACCTCCGCTGCCTAGTAGCTGTACCTTACCCCAATGAAAGACTAGGGGAGTAAACCCCCAAGACAAATCAGGAACCGGAGTCCCTAAAGTGGTGTGATGCTGAAATCCAGTGCTACCCAGCAACTCCTGCGACATTGCCACTGCCAAACTGCATTGATTCCTTACTTTTCCTTTGGATCACAGCGGCAGTGTGGAGAGGGAGGATTTCTGCTTGGGCAACAGTTCATCCTCCATATGAATCCGCCCATGCTACGTAGTTCAAAAAAAAATTGGACACTACTCCATCGTCTCTCGTAGACGGAAGGATGCCAACACAACAATGGAGGATTCAGCCAATTTTACTACGTACTCAACCATTATCAACAACGTTTTCTCCAATGACTGACCTGACTTCCATACGAGTTTTAATTCAGTTAACAATGGAGGATTCAGCAAATTTTACTACGTACTCAACCATTATCAACAACGTTTTCTCCAATGACTGACCTGACTTCCATACGAGTTTTAATTCAGTTAACAATGGAGGATTCAGCCAATTTTACTACGTACTCAACATTATCAACGTTTCTCCAATGACTAACCTGACTTCCATACGAGTTTTAATTCAGTTAACAATGGAGGATTCAGCCAATTTTACTACGTACAACAACCATTATCAACGTTTTCTCCAATGACTAACCTGACTTCCATACGAGTTTTAATTCAGTTAACAATGGAGGATTCAGCCAATTTTACTACGTACAACAACCATTATCAACGTTTTCTCCAATGACTAACCTGACTTCCATACGAGTTTTAATTCAGTTAACAATGGAGGATTCAGCCAATTTTACTACGTACTCAACCATTATCAACAACGTTTTCTCCAACGACTAACCTGACTTCCATACGAGTTTTAATTTAACAATGGAGGATTCAGCCAATTTTACTACGTACAACAACCATTATCAACGTTTTCTCCAATGACTAACCTGACTTCCATACGAGTTTTAATTCAATTAACAATGGAGGATTCAGCCAATTTTACTACGTACTCAACCATTATCAACAACGTTTTCTCCAATGACTGACCTGACTTCCATACGAGTTTTAATTCAGTTAACAATGGAGGATTCAGCCAATTTTACTACGTACTCAACCATTATCAACAACGTTTTCTCCAATGACTGACCTGACTTCCATACGAGTTTTAATTCAGTTAACAATTTCAGCCAATTTTACTACGTCAACAACGTTTTCTTTGACCTGAATACCAATTAACCTGACTTCCATACGAGTTTTAATTCATTAACAATGGAGGATTCAGCCAATTTTACTACGTACAACAACCATTATCAACGTTTTCTCCAATGACTAACCTGACTTCCATACGAGTTTTAATTCAGTTAACAATGGAGGATTCAGCCAATTTTACTACGTACTCAACCATTATCAACAACGTTTTCTCCAACGACTAACCTGACTTCCATACGAGTTTTAATTCAGTTAACAATGGAGGATTCAGCCAATTTTACTACGTACAACAACCATTATCAACGTTTTCTCCAATGACTAACCTGACTTCCATACGAGTTTTAATTCAGTTAACAATGGAGGATTCAGCCAATTTTACTACGTACAACCATTATCAACGTTTTCTCCAATGACTAACCTGACTTCCATACGAGTTTTAATTCAGTTAACAATGGAGGATTCAGCCAATTTTACTACGTACTCAACCATTATCAAAAAAGAATGTAAGAAGTTTAAGATCTCTTCGATCACAGACCAACAATTCAAGTGTTTGATGTTTGTGTGTGGTTTAAGATCTTCGTGTTTCAAGGATATTCGCACATGTATTCTATTGAAGACAGAACAAAACCCAGACATTACTTTGAATCAAATAACAGAGGAATGTCATCAACTTACAAACACGACACGTGACTCCTTGATGGTACAACAGTCGGGATCGGCCACAATTTCTACAACCAACACTGTCCAAGGACAGAAATATCCCCTCATACAGGTATATAATTAAAAACATTTTTTTTTTTTAAATACCAGGGAAATTTGATAGTCAAAGAGTTAAAAGAAAGACCAATTTTAGAGAGAGTGAAAAAAAAAAAAAAAAAAAAAAAAAAACACATTTTATTACTATGAAAGAAATAATCTTTACAGTTGTGGAAAAAAGAAAATTTCGAAAAAGAAAATTTTTTTTTTGAAAATTAAAATTTGAGAGAGAGAAAAAGGGAGACGAAAGGGTAATCTGAACATTAGTTAATATAAATGAGAGTAACCTCCCCTTGTTTGTTTCATTTTGAAGAAGCCTTAAGTTTTGGTTGGCCAATTTCATTTCAGTGTAAATCTACACTGAAAATACAAATTTATTTGAATCAATACAACTGCATGTTTTAACATGAAAATATCATAAAATGTGTTCTTAATTGTGCTTGCACATTATTTGAAATGAACTTAATTGTTATTAAGAACACATTTTATGATATTTTCATGTTAAAACATGCAATTGTATTGATTCAAACAAATTCATATTTTCAGTGTAGATTTACGGTGAAATGAAAATGGCCAACCAAAACATAAGGCTTCCTCAAAGTGAAATAAACAAGGGGAGGCTACTCTCATTTATGTAACTAATGTTCAGATTACCATGAAAAGACTGCTGATATAACTATAGATATAATGAAATAGTTACAGCTTATATAATAAAGAGAGATGAAAAAAAAAAGTTACAACTTCTTTAGTTTAGAATAGAATACATTCAGCATTATGGTTGGATTAATTAAGAATGTGTCACATGACCTCAGAACAAGTCACATGATCGGTTTTGCTGGTATGGATCCCAGAAAAGAATGAACAGATCTAAAAGTGACCAGTAGGTTTTGTTTTATGGCACATCAACCTTGGTGGGTCATTTAATGCCAACTAAGTTTTGGATTCGTAGCAATATTTCAACAGAAAACAAATGTAATTATTAAATTAAGATGCCAACATTAATCAGCATTTTAAAGTGTCTTTTCTTTCCTCATATTTGAATATCCACAAAAGCAGAGGCTCGCAGACTTTTGTTTTCATTAATAATTTATTTTTCCTTAAACCAATGAAAGCCCCAAGGAAGGTTTGTTAAACAAACCGTGTGAGAAGACCTGTTCTGCACTCTGCTCTTTCGATGTACTTTGTCTAGTTCCCCAAGCGTTGTGAATTATGTGCTGGCCGAATTTAAGGCACGAGTCAGAAAAACAGGCTCACAAGGATTTAAAAAAACAAACAAAAAAACAACAACTACAAGTGTAAACAAGACACGGATGGCTGCTACTGTTTATCCCTACCAGCGATCTTAACACCCCAACGGCCGAGTTGTAACTGCCTTAGTGCTCGAGTTTAGTTGTATTTATGTCAAATTCCCCTTTCCCCAACCATCTTCTCCGGACCACACAAAGGGCCAGCACTTAAATAAATCGCAGACTTCTAGTCGTCATTAACCCTTAAAATTAAAGTACTTAAATATTTTTTCAGACACTACGGCTTCAATACGTTCACCATTATTTATTTTCAAAAGAGATTTTCTCCTAAAAATCCTTTTTGCTTTTAATACCTGGGTGCCTAAGATATTATCATCAGGTGGTCCCATTTCATGGTGGTCGTACAAGTCTCTTTAAACTTTACGACCTAATCTTTGGACTCGTAAAAAGGTCAACCACCTACCCCTTTTACTTATGCTTGGCTTTAACCTATTCCCTTTTTTATTTATTTATTCTGACCACGTTCGTCTTCAACCATAGTATCACAACCGAAACACTGTAGCGTCGGCTTATCAAACATCATTCGTTAATGAAACTTGTGCTTTTTCAATTTTTATAAAATTACATTGTCAGATTTACTTCCACTTTTTCTTCATAAATGTATTGATGTGTAGATTTTAACTATAGTTCAATTACTCATATTTTTGAGTACAATCCAAGTTCTTTTAGGAAATGTAAAATCCTGGATGGTCTTATTTTTGTGAAAACTTTTTTCAAATTACTTGCTTGGTAGTATTTTGTTCGCACTAGAACAAAGTCTGCACACTCTTGCAGTATATGTTTCAGTATAAATCTCTTGGTATGTAGTGCATATTGGGGATTCTGTACCCTCTAGTAAATGATGATGGGTGATGTAGGTCCACTTTCCTGCGTTTTTTATTTTATTTAGTTAGGAAGTTTTAAAAGAGTAATAAAAATTGTTAAAAAAATATTGTCTCGCCTCTTTTTGGAGTTTCGATGAATTCAACAAAATGATGTGTGCATTGTTATAAAGTAAGAACACCCCTTCATCACACACACACACACACACACACAAAAAAAAATTACTGAGAATTATGACATTATATATACTAGCAAATATATGCACCCTCCGGGTGCAAGTATTTAAGTTTCGATATAATAAAATATCATATTAAATTAGAAAGGCTAATGAAACTGGCTAAGAATGCAGATAAAAAGATCTGCAACAGAGGGGGTATAATTGAAAAATAGAACAGCTTTGAAACTAACTATTCCATCATTTTCCATTACTCCCCTGTTTCATTGGTAAATTTTCCTAATTTAACTATTTAGTTAAAATAGGAAGTAAAGGATAATATTACAGTTATTTCTTCTTGTAGATAAATTTCTTTTAAGATTTATCCACGAGATTTTTGTTTATATTTCTTAAGATAAAACCAAACAATTAGAAATCAATAATACCAAGCACATATTTATTAAAATAAAATTTTAAATATCAATATGCAAATTAGCCTTCTCGTTCAAATTGTAAACCGCTATTTTGTTGTATATATAAATACAATTACATGTTATTAGTATGTAGATATGATCAACAGTATTAATAATGTAAAACAGTTTTTATTAATAACTGAAGGTTTAAAAGAATGAAATCATGGAGAATTTGACGTAAATAATTAAGGGAATTGTGACTTGAGTAGTAATATAGTTTCGGTTACAGACAGAAAAACACACAATCTCCATTATAATAAGATATATATATATATATATATATATATATATATATATATATATATATATATGTGTGTGTGTGTAATATAGCGAAAATTTTGAAAAAACACAGGTTCAAATGAAATGAGAGATATTTATTCAGCCAATGCTGCAGTGTTTCAATCTGTTTAGTAGATCTTCTTCAGGGCTTTTGTTGATATAAGGAAAAGGAAAATTTATCACAGAATAACACGGAGACTGTGATAGTTTTTGTTGATCAGTTTGTTTAAAAATGTTTTGAATAGAAAATTAGCACTAATATATATATATATATATATATATATATATAATGTTAAGAGTAAGGAAATGAATCCGACGGTATATGTATAGATAAAATGGTATGAAAAACACATGTTAAATTGAATTAATCTTTACAAAAAGTTGTAAAAAATAAATTCAATTTAACATGTTTTCACACACACACAAGAGAGAGAGAGAGAGAGAGAGAGAGAGAGAGAGAGAGAGAGAGAGAGAGAGAGAGAGAGAGAGAGAGAGAAAAATGTACACAAACACAGGATGTTATAAAGGATGAATATTTATTCTTGGTGATAATGTCGACGCTATAACGTTTCGGTCTCTATGACCTTCTTCAGGACATGAGATGAGGTCTTGTGTCGGGGAGTTAAATTCCCTGTCTGAGATGAGTATCTTTGGTCATGAGTGGGAGGAAATGGTGGTCAGCTGTTGCTAATATGAAGTGTATGTTAGAGTAATTTTTAAATTTAGGAATTCACTCCAAGTAATATTCTTCTTTTAACTTCTTTCAAAATTTATGAAGTTGTCATCTCATAATATGTACGCACTTACCCAACCCCTCCAATGCGAGCAGGATGTAACAAGATCAATTTTTAACTCTTAACATCCTGTTGAAATTTTTCTAAGCCCAGAGCATTCCTATAAGGATATATAAAAAAAATGGCTAAAAATGACCTTTGCATCTAAAGTTACCTATTATTTCCCTTAAATCAAAGATTTCTACATGTGTTTAATATTAAATTTAAACAAAGGCTATTGTTCGGGGCTGATTAGTTAAAATGAATGTGACTTCCAGCCGGGTGGAATGAGGTGGTATAGGATGTTAAGAGTTAAGCAGATTTTAACAGGTTTGATTTCAGAGTCAGGTTAAAGAACCCACTCTGCCTTACTATTTACCCATAGCTGGAGGAAGAATAGTTGGATTTATACCTTTCCAAAGGGTGTTAGGCAACCAACCTCATCCAGGATTTGAACTTGTATTGCCATGTCCATTTCCTAAATATCATAAAATGCATTCTTAATAACAATCAAGTTCATTTCAAATAATGCGCAAGCACAATTAAGAACACATTTTATGATATTTTTGTGTTAAAACATGCAGCTGGTATTGATTTGAACAAATTCGTATTTTCAGTGTAGATTTACATTAAAATGAAAATGGCTGACCAAAACATACTGCTTCCTCAAAGTGAAATAAACAAGGGGAGGTTACTCATTTATGTAGCTAATGTTCATATTACCAGAAAGTGTGCCTGCAATATGCAATCACCAACACTGACAGACTCGTGTATCCATCTTTAACCATTCACTTAAAATCTTAAAAACAAATTTGTACACCGATTTTTCTTTAAAGATATGACAAGAGCTGTAAATAACTCAAAGGGTAATTAAAGTCGGTATCAGCCAGACAGCGAGGGAGTCTATCCCCTTTTCACTAGCGCTAGACCAAGGAGATTGTTTTTGGCGAGTGGAGTGGAGTGGAGTGCCACACCTGCCATCAGCTCATCACTTTAACACCGTGTTACTCATGATAAACAGAATAAGTTTAGTGGCTCGGTCAAGGACAGATGGTTTTCTTCAGCACATCCGAAAATATTTGAACCAACTCGATTTTCACCTTCAAATGACAAATTGATAAGTTTTTTTTGTCTTAAATATAATATATATATATATATATATATATTAAATATTAATGATATATAGAATGCAATATCAAAATTATACAGAATCAAATATTAATCATATATATATAACAATATATAATTTTAGTCTTAACTAATCTGACAATTGTAAATATCAGCTTAACAGAAAGGGGAGACAAAAATTGACATTTTTTAAAAATAAAATAGAACCGAGTTCTCTCCCCCTTTCAACTTATCAATAAAATTTCTTACTCTTCATTAAACAATGTAAAAGAAAAAGAATAAAAATACAAAAAAAGCTTTAGTCGAAAATTTCAGTGAATTTTTTGATTTTGATTCATCTTTATTTCTTTTTTTAATGCAAAATTTTGTTCAAACTTAAAGAGAAAAAAAAACTGGAGCCAATATCTACAGTAGTTATTAGCTTCATTTTTTTTTTTTTTTTTTTAAATATGTAACTATCATATTAAAACTTTTGATTTATCGTCATGAAATCCTTCATTTCTAGAATTCATATTTTGGAGGCTGTTCCCAGTCCTTCCTATTATGTTTGAATTTCAATCTTCCATATTACCAATTGATACCAATTTTCTTGCCTAAGAATTTGACCTTCAAAATTTTGACCGATACGCAAGTATTATTATACACAGTATTGAAATTAATTGCTATTAGCCCAATTCTAGTTATAATCATTGTAAAAACAGCAAAATAAACCAAGTTCAGACATGAGTCACCATGAAAAACAAAAACAAATGGGGGTGCACAAGAATGTACTAAAAAAAATTAAAAAAAAAAAAAAAAAAAAAAAAAAATTTTTTATCCTATCCCCAAATATAAATTAAAATAAATTTAAAACATTTCAAACTGATTATTCAGTCCAGATTAAAAAGCGCAGTAAGGGTAACCCAAATCTAAACAATTTTTTTTAGTCCTTATTGATTTGTTTAATAGCATACCAAACCTTTTCAGGTTATTTAATGCAGAATCCAGTAATTTTGATAGTGATATTCCCCAATGATTCCTGCAACAGAAAAATTAGCTTAAAAAAAAGAAAAAGAAAATGTTTAGCCCCATTACTCTTAAAAGTTTTTTTTTTTTTTTTTAAATACCTTCTTAAATAGGAAGGTTTCTGGTAATAACATTTCTCATTGCATTTTTGTTACTTAACTCAAATTTGTTTAAATACAAAGAAATATGGGTACCATTATAGTATGTGGCCTACCATAAAAAGCAAAAGGTTATAATAATAACTGCTAACCCTATTTTAGAATTAAATAGATCTGATTCATGTAAATTATGGATAAATTCTTTTTTAATTATTTTTAATTACTATATACAGCTTACAACTGAATTGCATTTCTTGAAATTGAATATATGTGAAAAATAATTAGTTTCAATAAATTGCCTACTACTTATATCTATAAATATACCCTTACTGAGGTAGGACACGTTCAAACCGGGTAGGCCACATACAATAGCAGCACCGAAATATGTCTTAATAAAAAGAACAAAGCAATCTTTTATATGAAGCACTTTTATTGCCAATAAATGCTTTGGAGTGCACAGATAACCAGTCGGGGGGTGGGGCGGGGGTGAAGAGTAGTTCATTCTTTTTTTTTGTTTGTTTCTTTCTACAAATAAGTAATCTCCAGGCCGAAAATTTTTTTTAAAACAAAATAAAATATGAAATAAAAAAACATCAAAGTTAGAAGGGACACAGATTGAAAGTAAAGGGGGAGGGGAAAAAAGTAGTAATATTTTGATTAAGCTTTAACTGAATGTTTTGAATTTATATATAATATATATATTTATTTTTTTTCTTCTTCTCAAGCTAAAAGCTTAGTATTTAATTCTCAATAACAAATCGATTGTATTAAGTTTTTTGTTTTTTGTTTTTAACAAAAAAGAAAATGAAGGAAAAAAAAAATGAAATAAACAAAATCCTTTCCATTTGAGTAAAAAAAAAAGAAAAAAGATCTGTTGCTTTTGAGTTGCTAAAATGAATATTATGGTTTAGTATCGAACAGTCGTCCATCCATCATCATCGTCGTCGCCACGAGCTGAAATGACAAAGAATTAAAATTGGTACAATAAATTATATAATAAGATAAGGTATTATATAATAAGGCCTATATATATAATAAGATAATATATTATATAATAAGATAAATAATATGATATTATATAATAAGATAAGATAATATGATATATATAATAAGATAGATAATATGATATTATATAATAAGATAAGATAATATGATATATATAATAAGATAATATGATATTATATAATAAGATAAGATAATATGATATTATATAATAAGATATATGATATTATATAATAAGATAATATATATTATATAATATAAGATAATATGATATTATATAAGATATAATAATATGATATATAAGATAAATATAATAATATGATATTATATAATAAGATAAGATATAATAATATGATATTATATGATAAGATATAATAAGATAATATGATAAAATATATTATATAATAAGATAAGATATAATATGATATTATATAAGATATAATAAATTGGCCTATACTATATAAGATATTATATAATGAGATATATAATAAGAATTAAAATTGGTACATAAATTGGTACAATTATTAAAATTGGTATATATCTCACATTTATTTAAAAAAAATTCTTATTGTTAATTTTATTCACATCACAAAACTTTTTACGCAAATAAACAACATTATTATCAACTAACTTAAAAGCAGTTCTATTGGGCGATTGTGACATGGGTAATAATACCGGCAAGAGATACAAGAGTGCTGTTGGTTGGTTATTTTGTTTTATGGCATATCAACCCCTTTCGGGTCATTTAAAGCCGAAAATAAAAAGGTTGTTTTTGATTAACAAAGAACTCAGCTTGCTTACAGTACCTGCTGTTACTTAAATAATCATCCACTTATGTATTGAAAAAGCTCATCACTGTTTAACTTGACTGTAATCCCCTTATTTGGGAACCTGTGCACATATCTCCATATGATACAGTTATATGGCACATATGTTGAGTAAATAATCAAGGGTTTGCAATTTTATTTTCTAATGAAAAAAAAAAAAAAAAAAAAAAGTCGTCAGGGTGGCCTAAAGTCAGTATCAGCCAATCAGCGAGGAAGTCTATCCCTTTTTACTAGTGCTAGACCAAAATGGTTTTTGCATGTGAGGTGGAGCACCACACCTGACATCAGCTCCTTACTTTACCGCACAGATCCCTGTGCTACTCATATGCTGAGTTGGCGAGGGCTGGTTTCGATCTAGGAACTTTGTGGTTTCTAGTCAAACGCTCTACCGACTGAACTAACCCGGCCCTAATTTTCTAATACTCTTGATATATTCATAGGCTACTGGTATAGATTGATTTTCTGGCATGTCAACCTGTCTAGTGTTATTTCATGCCTAAAAGTAAGGAAATCAGGTTCATTGTAGATTCATATTTTTGTGTACTTGTTTCTTAAGTTTTATTCTTGCACACTTATATGATACCAAGTATTCCTATCTAATACAAATAATTTGCACACAGTAGTATGGTTTCAAGTGTTCCTATCTAATACAAATAATTTGCACACAATTATATGGTTTCAAGTAATTATTCTTATTCAATATTTTCTTAATACAAATAGTTTATTTATATGGCATCAAGTCTGCAAGCTAATCTCTCAAATAATGAATTCAATTTTCAGAGTGCTTTGGTCTATGTATTCATCTTTACTTGCTCAACTCTGTACAAGTCTACAATATTATTAACCCACTCACATTTTCTTTTAATAAATTAAATTATAGACAATTTCAGATAAATGACTTACCTGTGCCAGGTGTCCTCCAGTTCCTAGGTCCTGATGGTGTTTGAGCGGGGGCTGGAGTGGCCATAGATGGAGGAGGAGGAGCACCACCACGATCACGTTCACCACGATCAGCTCCTATGGAGAAAAAAATAAAATAAATAAATAAATAAAAAATAAGTTCAAAAGAATGTTAATAAAATATAGAAACACTTCTGGTGGGTGATTAAAAAGAAGAGAAAAATTGAATACCATCAAGAATGAATAAAACAAAATGTCTTCAGCATAAAATAACCCAACAACGGTTGACATGGTGTAAAATTTTAAAAAAAAAATAAAAAAATCAATGAATGAACAAGTGATGAGAAATTAGATATTTTTTTTTTTTTTTTTAGGTTGGTTGGATTTTACGGTATGTCAACCCTTGTAGGATTATTTTATGCCAAAGACATTTTGTTTTATTCATTCTTGTTGTGTATTCAGTTTTTTTTCTTCCAAACTCCATTTTTTTGTTGTTAAAAACAATTTTTTTCAAAACTCATTTTTTGATCTATTTTACCTATAGATGGTATCAGCCAGACAGCGAGGGAGTCTATCCCCTTTTCACTAGCGCTAGACCAAGGAGATTGTTTTGGTGTCTGGGGTAGAGCGCCACACCTACCATAAGCTCCTCATACGCTGAATGGGCAAGGACTGCTATTGAACCCAGAACCTTGTGGTTTCTAGCTGAACGCTCTACTGACAGGGCCAAAGTGGACCTGGGAGTAATGGCACACTTCCCAGAGCTCCAGAATTGGAACTTCACCATTAGATGCAGTTTAACGTCAATACCCAGGACACTGATATTTTTAGGGAATTTAAAAAAATCCACTCACCTCGTCTACCCCATTCACCATCCCGGCTTGGTGGTGGTCCTCTGTCGTCCCTATCCCTATTCCTGTCTTCTCGGCTACTACCACCACCACTGCCGCCGCCGCCACCACGCCAACTGCTATCTCTGCCATCTCTTGAGCTGCTGCCTCTGTCACGACCCCAACCTTCATCTCGGTCACGGTCCCTGGAGAGCCCTCTGTCGTTTCTCCAGTCATCCTCTTTGGGAGGAGCACCACGGTCCCGGTCTCTTTCTCTACCCCACATGCCATCTCTGGATGGAGCGTCACGACCACCTCCACGCCAACGATCTTCACGAGGAGCACCACGATCCCTCCAGGCACCGCCGCCACCACCACCACCACCACCATCATCACGGGGACCAGCACGGTCTCTCCAGCTGCTGCCACCACCATCCTCACGAGGTCCATCTCTGTCTCTGGGACCGCCACGATCTCTCCAACCTTCATCTCGGCCTCCCCCTGGACCACCACGTGATGAGGGTCCACGTCTCCAATCATCTTCATCACGTCTGCCCCATCGATCATCCCTGTCGAAAAAAAAGAATTCAATCAATGAAGTTTTGGAATTATAATTTTAAAAATCAAGAATCTACATAAATCCCCTGGGGTCAATACAATAAATCAGGGGGTCTATAAGTATTTGGGGGGGGGGGTCTATGGAAACTACTAAGCCTTCTTACTAATTAGAAAAAAATCCCACAAGAATCCTGGAGAACATGCTCATGTTGATATATTTTCAAAAGTTAAGCCCAATATTCATGAACTTATCAAAAGTCATCAGCTTCACCCATCACATTAGGAAATGTGTTTCCTTGGTAAATTATTAAGTTAGTATTAAATATTTGCAGCTCTTTTTTACATGTTATGCTTACTTTACTGTTCATTTTATGGTTATTTTACAATTAACAGTTTTATATAAACGTTTGTGCAGAATTCATTAATTACATAACTGGTTGCAACAAAATAACTGCAAAGTTGACTGGGGTATATAAGGAGGAAGCGCGTGGTGTAATGGTTAAAGTCATGGGAAATGGACTCGTCGCCCCGAGTTCAAATCCTGGACGTGGTAATTGCATTTCACTTTGCGCTAATACCCTTGGGAAAGGTATGAATCCTACTCTCTCTCCAGCTATGGGTAAATAGCAGGGCAGACTGGGTTCTTTAACCATGGCTAGGTAACCAGTCTAGGAGAAGGAAAACTCTGAATTCAAACCTGTTGAACTCCGCTTAAGAAATTGACCTTGTGTCGTATCCTGCTCGTGCGGAGGAGTTGGTGTGTGTGTGTGTGTGTATATATATATATATATAATATATATATATATATATAAGGAGGGAGTCCATGATAGGTCAATCAAATTTTTGTAGGGGGGTTTATGGACTTAAAAAGTTTGAGAACCCCTCGTTTAACCCACAGGCAGTGCAAGTAGTCATAAATCTGTGGATATCAGTCCATGTCAGAAGATTCTTAAAACATGCTTACCTATCTTTCTCTCTGTCGTCATCCTTCCTGTCTCGCCAACTATCTCTTGGGGGTCTGTCTCTAGATGGAGGGGCCCCGGGAGATTGATCTCTAGGTGAGATGGATCTTAGAGGCACACTCCTTGGGCCACCCCTGCCAGAGACAGGCTTTGGAGACAGATCACGCGGCTTTGGAGCAGGCCAGGCTACATCATCATCCTCATCATCCTTTTTATCCTCATCGCCAAAATGATCTTCACGAGCTGGAATGCGTTCGTCCGACTCTTTCTCCATTCATCACCTTCTTTACTGAAAGATAAATAAAAATAAAACAAGGTTTAAGAAAATGTTTTAAAAATTACTTTGGAGACAACAAAACACATTTTTCTATTTAACCCATGGATGGAACCCTAACGGGTCAGAGTGGACCAGGGAGCAATGGTGATGAAGGGGTGCTCCACATTACCCAGACCTCCAAAACTGGAACCTCACCATCATCAAATATAGTTTAACATCATTCCTAGGATATGAAGACCCTCAGCCCATGAAAGTGGATAGAAAGTTCTAAGCGACAGTTATCTCTAGGCTGCAGGTTCAATCCTGGTCAAGGGCAACAGTAACATAGAATAATAATTAATACAACTTAACACCTGTACCCCAGCTATGGTTAGCAGAATGAGAACAGGATACCCCCATATTATGGCAAGAAGGTTCCCAAGTTTGAAAAGGCTCCCGACAAGAAATACCCAAAGAAGGTCAGAGGGCACATCGTCCGAAAAAATTGTACAGATAACAATAAAGATGAGGACAATAGTCCAAATAATCCATGAAATTAAACAAAAGCTAAATTTATAATTTATTCTTTTGTACCAACATTACAAAAATTGTTAAGCTCCTTACGCAGGCTCTGGTTTACGCCAACTGTCTTCTCTTTGTAAAGCACGTTCTCGCCAACCACCTTCTTTAATAACAGGCTTCCAGGGTGTCTTCTCTTTCTTTTCTTCTTCCTCTTCTTCCTTCTTCTCAACAGGCTCTTCAACCTTAGACTCGCGCATCAATTCTCTGAAAACAAAACAAATAGAAAAACAATTAATACATCAACCAGTGTGTGTACAATTCATGTTTGTTCCCATATTCAAAAAAGATCTTGTATAGCATGAATCAAAACACTAACTCTGCCTTTGGTTAACCCGGAATGGGTTATTTCCTATAAGTCTAACATAAACAAAGGGGAATCACTCTTGACTGATAAATTATTTATTCATTCATTGATCTACTAGGAAAAAAAGATTAGAGTTAGTTTAATGAGAAAATAAATAATTTATCAGTCAAGAGTGGTTCCCCCTTTGTTTATGTTTGAACTTATAGGAAATAACCTGGAAATCACCTCCACATCACATGTTATTTTGTGTTCCTCTAATATTTAATTTTTGTAAAAATAAGGATTCAGAAATAAATTATAAGATTTTTAAAATAGGAAAGGGAGTTACTTTACAATCACCCTGTAAATCTTATGGATTCGTTCAAACTTCGGCGTCTAGCAACTGACCTGCTAAACGGTCATAAGGTCATTAATCATCTTAAAAACAGCAACTCTTGAGCACCTTTTTGATCTCCATCTTTCTAACACACATGGGCATGCCTACAAAGTCAGAAAACAGCACTGCTCACGTGACTTTCGGAAACATTTTTTGCGGAGACATGGAATAAGCTGCCTGTGTCTGTTGTAGGCTGCCGAAACACTGAATCTTTCAAAGCCTCCATGCTTCCTGTAATCCGCCGACACTATACCTGATGCCCCTCTCCACACATAGATATATGCATTTTACTACTGTAAACTGTTCATGTTCCTGACACTAATACATTATTCTGTGTACTTGACATGAGACTTTGATGAGTGGTGGTGCACCTGAGCACTGTACACAATAAATTTCATTATTAGTCAACTTAATGATTCTTGTTTAATGGTACTTGTAATTTGCATATTCAGCTTTAAAAAGATTGACAACTAAAACCTTGCTGGTGTAACGAGTTTGATCCTTACTGGGATTATAGTCAAGAATGTAAGCATGTATGTGACTAATAACAATAGTATAGAATATACGCTTCTGCAGACATTGCATCTTGCACCCATCCAGGGACACAGTGTGGCTCCCGAGCAACCAACCGCAGGAAGGGTGCCAGGAGAGAGGATGCCACTCTGCACCGCATTGACGAACCTAACGAAGGCATCCAACCTGGCCACCCGAAGTGTTCGCAGTCACTGCACCAGAGACTCCAGATATTGCTATTCAAAAATTGTACCACTCAACCACTCACACAGTTGAAAAAAAAAAAAAAAAAAAAAAGAAAAAAAAAAAAAAAAAAGAAAAGTGGACTACGCCATTGTCTTTAGTAGACGGAAGGATGCCAGCCAACCATAGAATATTAATCAGTTGTAATTAAAAAGAAAGCATTCAAAATCATTTCATCAATGAGAATCTAACCTCATCTGTTCTTCTCGCCTTTTCTTTTCTTTCATCTCAATCTCAAGTTCACGAGCCCTCTGTTTAGCTGCCTGTTCTTCCAGTTTGGCCATTCTCTCTTTGGCCTCAGCCATTTTCTCCCTCATCTCTCTCTCTCGTCGTTCAGTTTCCTGCTTCTCCCGTTCAGCCATTTCTAAAAGAGAGGAAATAAAATAAAATTACCAAAAATAAACAAAATACAACTAAATTTATGACATTCCATCCATAAAACTAATTAAAATAAATTTCTAAAAATTAAAATTTTTTCAAGTGGAAATCTGAAGATTTTTCAAAAATGTTTATATCAAACTAGCAGAGCTACTCAGCATTGCCCGGGATTTAAAAAGTGAAAAATAAATCTCATCTACAAGAATAAAATATTTTTCTATATATTTGTTTATCTTATTCTTTATATATATTCTTGTTTTTAAGTTATTTTTATTATTATTTGTTTGTGTTTGCTTTTTATGTTTTATACTTTATTGATTTTTAGAAATTTATCAATTATTTTTTTTAAATATCTCATTGATTTATACCCGTATCATATTCTTACTAGTGGGACCTATGGATAAACAGCAGTATGATTCGATTATTACGTTTGATATGTTTACTTAAGAGCTATTTCAAAATAGTTCAACATGTAAAAAGTATAACAACCTTGATTTAACTTTTTTTCACTTTATCTTCGATTGAAATAGATTAGCCTTATTGCTTCCGCGTACTCACCCCCCCCTCTTCATCTTTCCCTTACTCTTTTTTTCTTATATTTTTCTGTGTAGCATGTCCTTTTTCTTACCTTTCTTTATAATAAACTTTTTATTCCTATTTAATTTTTTCTTTAAATTGAAAGAACTTGTTTACTTAGCTTTGATTAGCAATGCAGACTTCACCAAAGACAGACAATATTACACAAGTATATTTTTCAGAAACATCTTAAAATGTCAAATAGATTAAAAAAATTTTTTTTTTTTTTTTTTTTTTACCTCTCTTCTGTGCTTCTTCTCGTTGTTGAATTTCTCGTTCTCTCTTTTCTCGATAATATTTCTCTCTTCTTGCTTCTTTCCGTTGTTCCTTACGATCTTTTAATCGTTTCTTCACCTCTTCTTGCAGACGAGCTTCAAACGCCTTCAACCTTTCCTGTAGAAAAAAAATTTTCAAACTAAAATTAATAGCTTTTCAAATATTCTTAAAAGCTGTTAAATACATTTGTCTATCCATTGTATAACTCAGATATAAATACTCCATCCATAATATTGAGCACTTAATTATAAATATAGCACACCATATTATATATATATATATATATATATATGCTCCCATAAATTTAGTATGAGCTCTCTATAAGGGGTGATTTAAATTAACTCTCACTACTAAGTATATAAGCAATGATCATTTGCCCGCAAACTTGATCTCTCGGTGACCGTAAAATATATAAACAAACCTATGTATTTAATAGTTTAAACACCAGCCTCACCACAGCAGCTGTCAGTGACCGAGGGGATAAGATATCAGGCTAGCAAACAGTCAGTCGGAGTTCGACCCTAGCCAAGGATAGTCGTTGTCTTTAGACACAGTGAAGAGGCGTGAAAATCCGAAACACTTGTCTGTGGATGACTTATATATATATATATATCAGTAGGGAGGAGCTTGTGGCATAAAAGTTATCTTTATAGGAAATGGACTTGGCAATGTAAGTTCAAGTCCTGGATGAGGCAGTGTTTCCCTTCATGTTAATGTCCCTAGGAAAGTTATGATACACCCACCTCCAACTATAGGCAAATAGGTTTGGTTTGTTTTACAGCATATCAACTTGGTGGGTCATTTAAGGCCAACAAAGTTGTGAAATAAATTCATTCTTAATGCATAATACAAACTCATGTTTTTCTATTCAACCCATAGATGGGACCCTAACAGGTACTACCACTCTGGGTCAGAGTGGACCAGGGAGCAACGGTAATGAAGGGGTGCTCCACATTCCCCAAACCTCCAGAACTGGAACCTCACCATCAGATAAGAGTTTAACGTAATATCCAGGACATGTAGATCCTCAGCCACCGCCTTCTAGCACCCATATCATAGAAGGATTGGGGGTTGCCATAAGGGCAATAGGGTTGGGGCAATCATATAGGTGTTAGGGCTTAACGTGGCTAGCCAACTGATCGGAAGGGGCCCTCCG
The DNA here is from genome assembly GCA_023376005.1 of Doryteuthis pealeii. Taxonomy (NCBI): domain Eukaryota; kingdom Metazoa; phylum Mollusca; class Cephalopoda; order Myopsida; family Loliginidae; genus Doryteuthis; species Doryteuthis pealeii. Next base: position 63,716,593 of record CM042157.1, read on the forward strand.
ACCGCCCGTCTTGCCCAAGATAGGGCCAAAGTGGAGTATTGCAAGTCATGAACTGCTCATCCACCTGGGTTCTATTCTTAAGCATCACGGATTGCCACCCACGGCCAACAGATGGCCACATTTGGGGGGTCTTACCCCTCTGCAGAGGTGCATTCTAACACCCAACCGACAGGACGGTAGGCAAATAGGAGATAGATTTATGAATTTAAATTTGCTATACTCCACTTAAAATCTGACAAGTGTCATGCCCTGTCTGTAGTGGAGGAGATGAGTAAAAAAAATGTCTACAATTTATGAATTAGAGATAAAATCTAATTTTAAAGATATACAGTAATAAAAAACCATCTATTTGATGGATAGAAGATTTGTTTCTGAACAACTTCAACATACAATTTTCTTTCCCCTTTTAAGTTGAACCTTTCACGTTTTCACTGACAAAGCAGTTAAAACAAGATTCCAATCTAATTATAAATTCCCAAGATGAACAAAACAAGAATTAAGATCAAGGTGCATTTGTTACATAATTCATAGGTAGCTTATGAATTATGTATGTACTGTAGCTAAAATTTTGAATCAGAGTTAGGTTCAAAATAATGGGGGTCGAGTGGAAAATTACTCTGTTAGGGTTATGAGATATTTGTGGTAACATTCCGCTTGACCCCTCGAAAAACACGCCAGTAGAAGCGCGAGACAATTTTAAGAGTTTAGTTCAGTTGCAGCTAGAAATTCAGAGTGAGTGGACTCGAAAGTCTGTCTCCCCAAGATGTTGCTCCTCAACACACAGTTGAATTCTGGGCTGTGGTTATTCAATAAAAGTTAAAAGAAAAACAACAATGCCTTGTTAATTTATTAAAACAAGAGATGACTAGCCCAACAAGAAGTAGAATAAACCCGAAGAAAGCAACCCACAGACTCATGAATTAGCAGCAGGAACCAGTAGACAGAAAAAAACAAGTAAGAACCCTCATCATCATCATCTCTACTCTCTCTCTCTCTCACCCATCATATATCTAGCAGGTTAAGTGGGTATATGTTGTAGAGGAGTTAACACCCCTACAGGATGGACTGGCTAATAGTCGACGTAGCAGTGATAGAAACGGAAAATTATATTCAGACAAAATCACTGCATTTGACTACACACATTTGACCCTCCTCATTCTTGTAAGTTTGTCTTTGTGAATTGTTCTACTTCTTGTTTTTATGTAATAAGTATCTGTTAGCGCTAAATACAAGTGCTGAATAAAATATATCTCAAGCACACTATTTCTCTGTTTATCTTTTACCACCTCAACAATACAACAATATATAACACATTATCATCACTCAATTGCAATGATAAATACAACACAAGGAAATACAAGAGAGGAAACAAAACTTACATTAAAGTCGGATTTTCTTGATTCAGACAAGGTTTTGATGAACTTGTCACGTTCATCTTTCATGTAAGACAACCTGTTTCTACATTCGAGGGCATATTCACGTTCTTTCTTCAAGGTTTCAATCTAAAGTAGATAAAGAAAAAAGACAGAAAAAAGTTTAAAATTAATGCAAGGTTGGATGAAGTGTGAAAAGAATATAGATATTCACTGGAAATAAGATGAATGTTTTGAGTATAAAGAACAACTGACAGGTTGATAGACCTAATATACTAGCTGAAAAGATTATTATCATTACTATTATACAATTGACATACAAAGAGAAGCAGTAAAAAATAATACATTTGATCTAAAGTTTTATTTATAGTTATAAAATATATATAAAATTAAATTTCTAGGAATATTTCAAGACATTTATCAAAATTGGTTATTTTTTTAAAATTTATTTATTTATGTGTCATGTGACAGAAAAGCAGAAATCCAAGATAAACCAAAAAGTGCACATACCCTTTCTCTCTCTTGCTCCTCCCAGAATCTTTGCATTTCGACTCTTTCCTCTTCAAACTGCAACTCTAATAAAGGAATTTCCTCCAGCCTTTTCGCTCTGGCCAAATAGTCCACCTAAGAGACAAAATGAAATTTTCAGTCAATTGTTTTCATGTGGCTGGAAACATTAAGAAAAAAAATTTTTTTTTTTTTTTTTAAATACCGGGACATTAAACAATAGCTGATACGGACAATAATCCAACTCTGCAGATTGAAAAAGAAACAACAAAAAAACCCCCAAAAAACTACTATATGTAAATCATCATCATCATCCTCAGGTCACGCTAGCAGCACGGATATATATGACAATCTATCCAACAGTCCCTATTGTTCATCACCCAGGGAGGTCTTCTGTGCAGCACCCAGAATCCACGCAGAGCTGATCAATGTAGATCTTTGCTGGACAATCCACACTGTTGTGCCTATGCATAGGGTTCCACAGGAGAATGTCATTTATGAGTTCATCCTTGCTTCTCCAGTAGTGTCCAATATGTTTGTTCTTCTCACTGGGATGATTTGTGTGATAGGGGGCAAGTGGCCATACAGCTGCTTTCTTGTGGGGTGTTGTTTCCACGATTTGTTTAAGACTGCAGCCAGCATTCTTGTGCAATTCTCAAGGCACTTTGTTAGGATCCAAGTGGTGCAGCCATACAGTAGTGCCGATACAACTGTGCTTGTAATGTGTAAATAATACCATTATAATTTTATTTTTAGTAAGTGATAATAACAGTTGGGTGCCCCATACCCCATACTTCTGTCCTTGTGCCACATCTAAGCTAAGCTTAGTAAATAACTATTTGGACTATTGTCTTCATCTTGATTGTTCAGCTGTTGTATTCTCACAGTTCTTAAGAATAATTCCAAATGTCAGAAATTCAGATATAAATTAAATCTGTCAAAGTTAAATATTAATTGTTACCTTTTTCTCCTGGGCTTTAAGTCTTTCCATCAATTCCTTCTTTTCTTTTTCTAACTGTTCCACTTGTCTGGCCATAATTTCATCTACATCCAAATCTGCAAAGTCCTAAAAGATACAAAATAATAATAAGTATAATAATAATAATGATAATAATAAATGATAAAATAATAATAATGATATATAATTTAATAATAATAATAATGATATATAATTTAATAAAATAATAATGATATACTAATTTAATAAAATAATAATAATATAATAATAATAATAATTTAATAAAATAATAATGATATAATAAAAATAATAATGATATAATAATTTAATAAAATAATAATATGATATAATAATTTAATAAAATAATAATAATGATATATAAAATAATAATAATAATAATGATATACTAATAAAATAATAATGAAATAATATTTAATAAAATAATAAATGAATATAATAATTTAATAAAATATAATAATATATAATAAATAATAATAATAATAATGATATACTAATTTAATAAAATAATAATAATGATATAATTTAATAAATAATAATAATTATACTAATTTAATAATAATAATAATGATATACTAATTTAATAAAATAATAATAATGATATACTAATTTAATAAAATAATAATAATGATATACTAATTTAATGAAATAATAATAATGATATACTAATTTAATGAAATAATAATAATGATATACTAATTTAATGAAATAATAATAATGATATACTAATTTAATGAAATAATAATAATGATATACTAATTTAATGAAATAATAATTTAATAAAATATTAATGATGAAAGCTAATTTAATAAAATATTAATGATGAAAGCTAATTTAATAAAATATTAATGATGAAAGCTAATTTAATAAAATATTAATGATGAAAGCTAATTTTGGTAAGGTAAAATACAGGAAGAAAAAAAATTTTTTTTTTCAAATCCTTTTTCAGTAGCAAAATTCTAGGTCTAATTGATAAATCATCTTTTTCATTCTCAAATATGAATATTTTTAATACCTCTTCATCAATATTTTGCAGGAATTTAGCACCCATTTCAGATTTGCGGAGTTGCTCAATTCTCTCTTTGGCATGTCGTCTTTGAATCTCTTTATGCTCTTCTTCCAATCTTTGCTTTTCTCTTTCTTTAGCTTCACGATCCAATCTAGCCATCTCAGCTTCATAAGCCTTGCGCTTTTGTTCTTCTTGCTGCTCCTGCTCTTCACGTTCCTAAAAAAAAAGAAAAATGTTTATAAAAATTTTAAATTAAAAATATATAAATAAAAAATTTTTTAATCAAAAAATGGTAATTTATTTCTTTTTTTGTCTAAAACAAAAGTAACAAAGATGCCAACTAAATATATTTTGCGTTTTAATTTAAAACTTTTTAAAAATTGATTTTATACAAAACTATTTCTGTGATCTTTAAAAGATGCAAATCTTCACACAAATACTTTTCATGAATCCTTGTATCTATTCAAATGTTTGTACTATACTATGTAGCACAAATTTTGTGTCAGGATACAATGTGTCGTTTCTTAATTGCTTATGTTGTAGAAATATAGAAAATGGGTATTATTCTCTCCAAACTTTACTTTTATAAATTAAAAAAAAAAAAAAAAAATTACTTTTGTACCCTGGTGACTATGTGGAGAAGTAGGGATGTGATACACAGAGACCAGCTTCATTTTGATGTATGTTGGTAATTATACCTGTCCTAAGCAAAATCGTATTACTTTTTGACTCACCCTCATATATATATTATATATATGTTGGCTGTCAACTCTTGCACAAGTAAGATCATTTTCTATTTCTTTTTTATTAATTATTTGCAAGCAGCCTGACAGTGTGTGAGCATGAAGATGACACCAGTCCACTGAGACTCCTGAATGATCTACTACATAGTAAACATACTTGAGTGCCAGTAGCACTTGACACTGTATCCTTGTTATCTCAGAAGACTCACTAGCTCAGCCTGAAGATACACTCTTCCACAAATTATATGTTGGAACTTCTCCACTTTGGATGTTCCTGGATTGAAAATCACCCTTTCTAAAAGCCCGCTTCATTTTTTGTTGTTTAATTCGGTTGGACTCAAATTCTTCTTTTACATATATATATATATATATATATATTTGAATACGTACCCTTTGATCATTGAGATGTTCCAGCTGTTCTTTGCGGTCTTCAATGATCTGTCGGCGCTTGAGAATTTTCATGTGTTCCTTTTTGGCAGTCTGTCTATAAGTATTGATCATCTGCTGACGAAGATTTTCTTTGTCACTCTGAAAATAAAATAGATGCAATATAAAATTTACTGATCAATGGTAAATAAATTTCCGTTTTTTTAAAAAAGAAAATTCCATCCTTTTATTCTTAATTGAACAATTTCCCAGATTCATTTTTTTTTTTTTTTCACCCACTGTACATTTTTATGCAAATAGAAAAATGAAAATGCAATTAATGAATTTTAATACAATCTGAATGAATAATTGATTTTAATGGCATGTCAACCCATCTGGGGTTAAACACAAAGGTTAGAAAATAATACATTGTATGTTTTATATTTACATTTTTTGTACAGCTATGATATCAAGTATTCCTAATACAAATAATTTGCACATATTTGTGTGGTTTCAAGTACTATCTAATGCAAATAGACTCAAGAATGTAGTTTAGACCTTGATGTAGCCTACTGTGTTTGGTAGGCCACACCAAGGTCTAGACTACATTATTTACGGTATTGCATTGATTTTTTTATTCTATTACAGTAGTTTTAAAAGTGTCAGTGGGTGTTTGAATGTTTTTTTTTCTATCATTGAATTTTAAATAAATATTTTTGAATGCTAGCATAGGCAAAAATTAAGGGCCATTCATTACTCAAGTATTTACTGTATGTAAAATTATAGAAAATAATTAAAATATTTCATAACATTAAGAGAAAATTCTTACCTCATTTTCTTTTAGGCTGAACTAAATTAACAGCCTTAGACAGGACCTGCGTCAGGATGGCTAGCTGATTGCGGATACGTTCACTAGGCATGCTCTGAATGTATGGACCTTCAGGAATATCTTCTTTTTGAGCAAGTATCAAATCTGTGCCAAAACTTAATGATTTTGGACAATGATTGATTCTAACCTGAAATAAGCAAAGATGACAGTTGTAATAAAGGACAAGTAATTTATTTTTTTCAACTAAAAATGATTTAGAGAAATGTTAAAATCTAAAACACATTGCTTTTTTTTTTTTTTTTTTTTTTTTTTTTTTTTTAATTTTAATTCAAATTAAAAGTGATTTAGAAATATTAAAATGTAAACTATAATCTTTTTTAATTCAATAGTTAAGTGATTTAAAAAATGTTAACTCTTTGCCTACTAATTACCGCCACAGCTATACTAAATTTATACTAAATTTTTTTTTTATCTGTATGATGAGATATTTCAAAGTTCTTTATCTGTTCAGGACTCATTCTATTCAAATAATATCCTATTATTGTTGTAATAAGTGACACATATGAGAGCCGCTGCCAGCCACTTACAGTAGGATCACAGTGGTGGCAGAGCCGCTGTGAGTGTCTTAAAATAGGCAAAGAGTTTCAAATCTACACCAGATTTTTTTAAAAAATTCAACTTAAAATGTAAACCACAACTTTTTTTATTACAAGAGAATTACTTAAGAGCTATTGCAAATACTTCAATATGCAAAGAGTATAATATGCAAAGAGTATAATAATCTTGACTTAACTCCCACTTTTTTCTTTCCTTTTCATCTTTTTATAATGTTCAATTGAAACAGATTAGCATTATTGCTTCCACGCACTCACCACCTCTCTATCTTTTCCCTACTCTTTCATTTTATATTTTTTCTGTGTAGCATGTCCTTTTTTCTCAATAAAAATGGAATGGTCCATTATTTAGCTGAGATGACAACACTCATAAGACATAAGAATTCGGCAGATAAGCAACACCAGAAAATCAGGATTTTCATTTTTTGCATTTTATCTTGGACAATTTGAACAGTCTTTTTTTTTTTAAACCAGAGGGGTGTTGCAAGATGATAATAGTCATACATGTTAGGAACACAAGTATTAATATAAAGATTAAAACAAAAACTTACCTGTAGATCAAGCTGCTTTGAAGCAGATACGATAATTCTTTCCAAATGGAAAGGAGAAGCAAATGGCAACAATGCAGCAAGGCGGTTGAATTCTATTGATTGGTACACTTGTGACACCTAAAATGGCAGAGGGGGAAAAAAAAAGTACATTTATTATTAGAATTTAATTTTTTAATATATATTACAAATACATGAAAAATACACCCTCCTGCTGAGAATTTTCTAAGTCCAGAGCATTCCTATAAGGATATATAAAAAAAAATGTCTAAAAATGACCTTTGCATCTAAAGTTACCTGTTATTTCCCTTAAATCAAAGACTTCTAAATATGTTTAATATTACATTTAAACAAAGGCTATCGTTTGGGGTAGATTAGGAAAACAAATATGACTTCCGGACAGGTGGAATGAGGCGGTATAGGACATTAAGAGTTAAAAAGCTCAGACTGCCCTACTATTTATCCATAGCTGAAAGGAGAATAGTTGGATGCATACCTTTCCCATGAGTATTAACACTATGTGAAAGGCAACCAGCTTTGTCCAGGATTTGAACTATTCACCATACTCACAATCATGACACCACAAGGACTTCCAAATGTGGTGTAGAATTGTGTAAAGATTGCTTTGCAAAAATATTAATTAAAAGTGAGTGATTTATTGTTTTCATACTATTATACTATGACACACAATTGCTGATCAAATGATCAGGTTTCCTTCTTTTATTTATATATTATATATATATATATATATATATATATATATATATATATAAAAGTAATTGGTAATTTGCTTGAAGCATTGTTAAGTATGTTATAATATATTAATAATTTGAAGGCAATTACAATGCGTATAAAAAATAAAAACAAAAAGATGTTATTTTTTTGTCTTATCGATTTCGAAGTATAAACTTATACTTATAGCACAGTAGCGCATTCACCTAGGAACCACAAGGTTCCAGGTTCGATACTGACCCTTGACAATTCAGCAAAGAGTAGAACACCTCAGATGCAAAAACATCCCTGGTTCTAATGCTAGTGAAAAGGGGATAGACTCCCTCGATGTTCAGCTGATACTAAAATTGGACCATTTTATAATGGCTATAAAGAGATTACTTAAATTTATACACCCTCAATTCCTATATATAAACATGTGCAATTTACTGATCAATATACATGTACATACCTGTTTTAAAACCCTTGTGATTATAATATCCTGCAAAGCAGGGACATACTGTTTCAAATCATTTTGGTTGTTGATATATTCAATAGGAGGACTTATTCTTTGTGACAGTTTTAATGGATGGAATTCAACTTCCATCCATCGGTAAAGGTTTTGTAGATCTGGAAAGACATACTGAATCACACTGTATTTCACCTGCAAAATAAAAAGAAACAGAACAAGTGAGAACGTTTTTAGAGAGAAAAGGGGGAAAAAAATGAATAAAATAATCTAGATTATTGCTAAGGTTCAACAAGAATATAATTGGATGCATTAAAAGGATTAAGATTATCTTATAAAGGATAATCTCAACTGAGAAGAATTACTCATTATTATTATTAGATAAACCTTAAATAGAATTTTAAAAACAAATAGAATCACTATTTTGTAAGGGTTCAATATTACTCTAGAGACCAAAAACATTCCGGTATTTTTTATATAAAATACTTTTATGATTGACTTATTGTAATGGCATGTCAACCTATTTAGGGTTATTTTATACCTAGGGGTTAAGGAATTGCATACATTGTATGTTTATATTTACATTTTTTGCCTAATTGTTTAATTTTTTTTCTTCTTAATAACAATTAAGTTCATTTCAAATAATGTGTAAGCACAATTAAGAACACATTTTATGATATTTTTGTGTTAAAACATTCAGTTGTATTGATTCGAACAAATTCGTATATTTTCAGTGTAGATTTACGGTGAAATGAAAATGGCCGACTAAAACATAAGGCTTCCTCAAAGTGAAACAAACAAGCGGAAGTTACTCTCATTTATGTAACTAATGTTCAGATTACCGAAAATTCCTCAGTTAAAAAAATATCAATAAAAAAATTAAATTAAAAAAAAAAATTTATATACCAAATCTTTGATGAGTTGTGCTCTTGTTGGTGGATTATTCAACATAAGAAGAGTAGCGAGACGTCTCTGTTTCTCAATGGTACTATCATCCATATCCAGCATCTGACCAATTGCATTTCTTGCAGCAGGAATAGGAATAGCAAGAGTAGCACACAACACTCGAGAAGCCATCCTAAAAAAAAAATCAATAAAAATGTGTTTTTTAAAAATCTATTTTGCATTTACTCAAATACAAAAATATTCCATGCACACAAAACTTCTTTACAAAATTCTTTTGAAATAAATTTCATCTATTAATAATGGAGATTCGCTTCTGGTTTTTGTCTGTAACAAAAACTACGTCACACTACCTAGAATCGTAATAACAGAATAAAACACTCAAAATTTGAGCATGCAATGTTAGACAGTCCTCATTGGTTTTTTAAACAAGTTTTAATAAATACATACCTGGTATTATCTATCTATATATAGTTCGTTTTATTTTAATATATATTTAAAGTTTTCAGAACTAAGTTTCCATTTCAATTTTTTTATTTTTTACTCCTTTAATAAATTTTTATTTTTTACTCCTTTAATAAATTTAATGATTTTACTTTACTTATGATACAAACTCTCTGATATTAAATTTTCAACTCCCATCCCCTCATGGGGGCGTTTTTTATTTGCTAGTTTCTATAAAAGAAAATCCAAAAATCAGTTTAGGAGTGATGATGATTTGTTTGTTCAAGCAAATATGATATTTGAAGCCTTGGTATGGCCAAAATTTCATGATTTTTTTAACTCCTGCCACTTCAAAACTTTGAAAAATAATGAGAGAAACTTAACGTAATTTTTGCTATATTATGAACAGGAAGATTTTTAAAAAACAAAAACACGTAAAAAACAATCTTTTAAAAGAAAAAATTCTATAAATTAAAATCTGTATGACAAAATGGAGAATTTTAGCCATTTTTTTTAACTCTTGAAGATGTGCTTTTTTTTAACTCTTAACGTCCTATACCGCCTCATTCTCCCCAGCCAGAAGTCACATTAATTTTCTAAATCTTCCCCAAATGATAGCCTTTGTTTAAATGTAATATTAAACATATTTAGAAGTCTTTGATTTAAGGTAAATAACAGGTAACTTTCAATGAAAAGGCCATTTTTTGATAAATCCTTATAGGAATGGGGCTCTGGACTTAGAAAATTCTCAACTGGATGTTAAGAGTTAACATGATTTATTTCATTCTCATAATTATGAAAATTCATAGAAATTTTTTTTTTTTTTTAAAGTTTAGGCTTTGTTCTTAAAGTGTAAAAATTTAAATAAATAACAATTTACAATTTTAAATCTAATAAATTAATAGTTTCATTGCCACCAAATGGGGCAAGTTAACTAGTAATTTTGTTGCCATAATTCTAGTGATGTTTTGTCATAGATAAAATGTCCAAATGAGCCAAATTTTACTATAAAAAGAGAATTTTTTTTTGATTTATGTTTAATAGAACCCCTTCTCTCATGATAATAGAAGTTCCAATACTCAATTTATGTTCCAATATTTTTCATTGGGTTAGGGTGTTTAATAATGCTGAAATTTTGTGAATAGACATAATAGCTTATTAACTTATGGTTTGAATTTCATATAAATCAAAGTAAAAAAGTTTTTAAAAATGTCAGCAGGGTTTTGTGCCTCCTAGGAACCCCCTTTGATTAAAATGAAATATACTTATCCAAGTACCCAGGATATATAAGGTTATGGGGGCCTATCCCCAAAACCATATAGAGATAGATATATATAGAGATAGCAATGGGAAACAAATTATATTCTTCATAAGTTGTGCAAATAATCAAATTCCTTTACCTTTGTAACTCTTCTTGGGATAAATTCTTCTTTTGTTCTCTCGACAAATGAAATAGCCGATGGAGGGTACAGGCATGAAACAAATGATTCCCTGACTTCCAAAAGACTAGACCCAATTTCTGATAGTAATTGGCCATCAGTGCAGGCTTTGGGGGCTTTTTTGATAAACTGATCAGGCCATAGATATCCTCAACTGCCTTGAAAGCCTCCTGCCACAATTCCATAGTGATAGCACTGTCTAGTTGAGACAAACGTGTCTCTAAATGCATTGCTTGGGAATCTGGATTATTCAAGTTGATTGCAGTTTGTTGGTGTTGTTGTTTGTTAATTTGTATTAAATGTGTCCTCAACTGAAATATAAAATTTAAAAAAATAAGGCTTATTTTATTAGTCAATATAAAGTTAATTACTTTAAAAACATAAAATAGGATGGTTTTTTTAATAGATAAAAATAAGTGATCTTAAAGAAGTTTATCAAATTATTTTTAGCTTTTAATTTTTTTTCTTAAAAAGTTAAGGTAGTAAAATATTCAACCCATCTTTCCACAAGGTGAAAATAATGAATAAACAAATTTGTAGGCTATTCAAATGCATTTATAATTTTTTTCTTTCTATTGTTATAAAAGGAGATATTTAGATCAAAACTTTCATTGATAATCTTGATATAATTGTTCTTTCAATTTTATTCATTGCATCATTTTAATATATATATATATATATATATATATATATATATATATATATATATATATATAATGTTGAAAAAAGAAATAAATTAAAAAATATATATATAATGAATAAATGAAGGAAAAAACTTTAAATCAATCCTACCAAATTAGGATATAAATTTACTTAAAATGGAATATATTCACGCTCCTACTACCAAATATTTGTAATATGAAATCAAAACAAGACTATACTTACATTGTCACATAGTTTCCTAAATTCTGTCTTTCTGTTGTATTTAATGCAGAACTGGAATGCTAGCAAATAAATAAATAAATAAAATAAATAAATAAACATACAGCAACAATATTCAAATGAATTCTGCTTCAGGTTAACCCTCATCCTACCATGAAAATTTATGATTTTTGACAATCATGATACATGCACTTTTGAGTGTAACATTTCAAGTTCTGGGCATGATCAATATGAATATTTTAAAAAAAGAAAAGACAAATTACACTTTTTTCCAAAAAACCTAAACCAGCAGCAATTGGTCAAAAGTTAAAATTAGTAGGATAAAAATTAAATTTACAAAAATGACCACAGTAAAATTCAACTATTTGCCTACATCACAATAAAAGTATCTTTATAGAAAATAAAGACTGGATTCTTTGAATGTAAGTAGTTTTATATTTTATATATAGTTTATATATATATTTTATATATTTTATATATATTTTACATATAGTTTTATATATATATTTTATATTAGTTTTATATATATATATTTTATATAGTTTTATATATATATTTTGCATATATAGTTTTATATTCAAACGTATAGATTTATAGTCATTTTGTAAGTTTGATACATAAGATTGACAATCTATCTTTATTTTTTTTAATTATTCCATAAAAAAAATGAAGGAATGACTCACCTTGTTGTGCAATGTTGTGGTAAAGTCTTTCTACTCTGGTATTATTTCGGAGTAAATCTAGACATTGTCTGTAGGATTCCCACAGAAATTTAACCCATGGTGTGAGGATTGCACGATCCGTTCTATCTTGGGTGTCTTCACCACTTACAGCTTTCATCAGCAAGCTGAAAATATTTTTTTAAAAGAATATCAAGATTAGAAAAGTCAAAAATAAAATATAAGATAAGGTACAGCATAATTTGTTCAAATCAAAAATAATTTAAATGTAATTTGTTCTAATATATATATATATATATATAATAAAAATATTTGAAAAAAAAAAAAATTTTTTTAAGAGTAGTCATCGGGGTGGCCTGAAGTCGGTATCAGCCAATCAGCAAGGGAGTCTATCCCCTTTTCACTAGCGCTAGACCAAGGAGATTGTTTTTTGCCTCTGGGGTGGAGCGCCACACCTACCATCAGCTCCTTACTTTACCGCACAGATCTCTGTGCTACTCATACACTGAAGGGCCGGGATCGAACTAGGAACCTGGTGGTTTCTAGCCGAATGCTCTACCGACTGAGCTAACCCGGCCCTAAACATAAATATAAATAAATGAAACAATCAAAAGGAACAACCATATTCATTTACATGTTTTTTTTCTTCTTCTATCTCTTAAGTACAATATGCACCACCAACAGCATATATATATATATATATATATATATATATATATATATATAACCATCATGGCTTTGCTTCGTGAACAAAGATTAATAGGATGGTCCACATTGACTGCAGGCCTGTTTGTGACTGATATGGCCAATACAGGACAGACAGGCATAGTTGCAGCGACTGCAGCTGAAGGTCTGGTCAGGGTTTGATGACAAACCTTACCTTCCACCTGCTGCTTTCAACCCTTTCCAATCACTACAAGGGATTGGAATGGTTGGTTGATGCAGGCATGAGCATGTGCAGTGGAGATATTAGGTGAAGTTCAGTGTACGCTGAACCGACCCCACTCTTTACACACAGAATTCAAGAACTAGAAAGTTGGGATGTTGACAGCAAGGTCATCGGGTCACAGATTTTACATCAGTTTGTATGTGTGTGTATGTATATATATATATATATATATATATATATATATATATATGAAGTAGTCAAACGATGTGTTTGAAATAGCAAAGGCCGACAATTTGTGGGAGATTATGTGCTTAATTAAAGTCATACCTAATTTTGTTAATTATAATTAGATGAATTAGGCGTGCATATCGGTTTAAATGTAAAGCATAAACAAATAGAGAAAAAGTCGATCTCTGTATGTACATTTCAGCCTATTAGGCCTCATCAGCAGAGCTATAGACATATGTGCGTATAGGGTGCGAATCACACACAAAACGGCTTCCTGTCTATAACTCTGCTGAGGAGGCATAATAGGCAGAAATGTACAGATTGACTTTTTCTCGATTTGTTTACGCCTTACGTTTGAACAGATATATTCGACTAATTCATTAATTATCAACTAATTAATTTTCAAATTAGGTATGACTTCAATTAAGCACATATTCTCATGTTGAAAAGATGATTGGAAGAAAAATATATTTTTGGCATGGATGAAATTTATTATGGATGTTTTGATCAAAATTTGCTTACACACACACACTGTATTTTATTTAAAATTATTTTAACTATAAAATAAAACAATAGAAAACAAAATATCAGGCATGTAAACAGGACAGTGTCTTGATTTCAAAATCAAAACACTACGTCCTGAAGATCTAAGAAATCTAAATTCTTTTCACAACAGTGTTTGGTCTTTCATCCTAGACAAAAATCAAATATATACACAATTAGATTACATCAAAAATATTCACCTTTCAGGAGTATCAGGATTGTCTAAATCATCAACATCGACAACAGCTTGATGAGACTGTTCCCGAGCCTCCTCTGTGGTCTTCTCAGCCAATTTCAGGTAATTCTCCACAACATCCACAAGAGAGTTGATATTCACCTATAACAACATTAAAATACATTTTTCATATATATGCATAAAAAATACAGAAATATATTCATATTATAAGAAAAAAAAAGGGCAGATTTAATCTACTGTAAATGAACACAAAGTAAGCAGAATCAAGTTGGTTACAATTAAAAAATTATAACTATTTCAGTTGCTTCAATTAAAAAATTAACTTTGTTTTTAGTCAGACATGACATTTTCAGTCCAAGTCCAAAAATATTCAGATATAATATATAATATATAAAATATACTAGAATAAGATGAGTTTTTTTTAAACACTGAAGTTGTTTATGAACTTCATTAAAATCATAGTTTATTTGTTAAAGAGGAACTTGTGAAATACACAGTATAAATTAAATTGTATGAGACAGAAAAAAAAATCCTAATCAGATCATTAAGGAAAGATTCTTCCAAACTTTGACAGACAGAAAAAAAAAAAAAAAAAAAAAAAAAATATATATATATATATATATATATATATACACACAGGGTGGTCCGAGAGTTTTGTCACCCATACATTGTTTTAACTTTCATTATTTTTTTGTTTTAATAATATAATCATATAATATCATTAATCATAATATATATATAATATTTTTCTATTTCAGATGGCTGACACGAGCTTCCACAGTTTTGAAGAGAGGCTGCTTACAAATGTATGGACCTATGATAGTGTGCAATCTGGCAAGGAGGATGTGCAACATGACTTCACTGCAAGATTTTCATTAATTTCCTTTCCATTGTTCTCACTACTTTTTGGTAGGGGGATTGACAAGACTTTTGGGCCTACCCTGTATGTTAGAACACAAAATTCTTATGTAAAAGAAAGAATTATAATTACCTGTTGACAAATGATCTTGTACTGATACAATCCTTCTTTGGCAATATGGCTTTTACGAAGATCCACACAGAGTTCAAGGTATTTAGCCATGATCTGTTCGTGGATCTTCTGCCATGTTCGATGTTTCTTACTCTTGATGACATCGTAGAGGGCATCCAATGCACGCTGCTTTTTGCCCACATCAATGAATTCTGAAATTTAAAAAAAATAAATGAATGAATACAAAGTGGATGAAATATTTAAACAAACCAATTAGTTTGGATCACCAAATTAATTAATAAGTAAAAATCAGTCAAATAGGGGGTATACCAGGGATGGGGGTTAAAGTTTAGGTACCGAACATGTATGCTGAAAATAATTTATATCATATCATATCTACATCTGTTAATAATAGAGATTCGCTTCCGGTTTTTGTCTGCCTACGTCACATTACCCAAAATCATCATAACAGAATAAATACACTCAAAATTTGAACATGCAACATTAGACAGTCCTCATTGTTTTTTTAAAACAAGTTTTAATAAATACATGACTGGTATTATATATCTATATATAGTTTGTTTTATTTTAATACATATTTAAAGTTTACATTTCAAATTGTTTTATCTTTTAATCCTTTAATGAATTTGATGATTTTAATTACTTAGGGTACAAACTCGCTGACATTGAATTTTTTACTCCCACCCCTCAGGCAATATGTTCCAAATATCTATTTTTACATCGCTCGGAGGGCGTTTTTTTTATATTGTACTAGTCTAGATAATAAATGTTATGTTTAATAGGTACCAGGTAGTTTTTAACAATATCACAATTTTTCCTTAAGGCGGGTGGGTTTTGTGGGACTGTATTATGAAGAGGCAGAAAAATAAAATCACAGGTAAAAATTGTTTTACAATCTTTGTAACTAGAGAATTTTATAAATTAAAACCTGTATCTATCAAAATGGTGCTCTTTTGAAAATTATTTATTTCATTGTTATAATTAAGAAATTCATAGACATTTTGGTAATCTGAACATTAGCAACATAAATGAGAGTAACTTCCTCTTGTTTGTTTCACTTTGAGGAAGCTATCTGTTTTGGTTAGCTATTTTCATTTCATCGTAAACCTACACCGAAAATACAAATTTGTTCGAATCAATACAACAGCTTCCTCAAAGTGAAACTAACAAGGGGAGGTTACTCTCATTTATGTAGCTAATGTTCAGATTACCAACATTTGTGGACTGAATTCAAGCCAGGGAATCTCCATTTCTACATCACTATTTCCTAGCAATAATACAGCCAATCAGATATGCCCTTACATATGAGCCATGGCCCAACACATTCAGCTGCTATCTGTGCCATTATTTAGATTAACAGCTACTGATAATGTTGTAAGGTAGTTCAAACAACAGATTGCAACATTTTTACATTTTCAGCTTTTTTTTCTTACGCTCAGGATGTTGGTTATACTTCTAAGAATTAAAATAAATTGATAAAAGATTTTTTGAAATTAATGTGTGTATGTATATATATATATATATATATATATATATATATATGGGAGTAAATATGGAAAATAAATCCGACAATATTAAGAAAATTTGAAAAAAAAAAAAAGTGTTCCGAAAATAGGATGAATTTAATTATCGATGTTTAAACATTTTGGTTTCATTAAACCTTCATCAGGATGTATCTTAGGATGAAGAAAATGATGGATGTTTTTATAGATGACAAATAATGCTGATCAAATACAGTTACACAACTAAAAAGATTTTCATCTCCTGTCATCTATAAAAACATCCATCATTTTCTTCACCCCAAGATACATCCTGATGAAGTTTTAATGAAACCGAAATGTTTAAACATCGATAATTAAATTCATCCTATTTTTGGAACACTTGTTTTTTTCAAATTTTCTTTATATATATATATATATATATATATATATATATAATATATTGTATATTATATGGGTACTAGGTTTGTATGTAGAGTAGACAGTGCTCAATATTATTGACAGAGTATTTATATTTGTAGCTACCATAACTCTAATCGACTGGTAAGTTAGAGATGATTCTATTTGGGATCATCTATATCCTCCGTACATCGACAATGCATGCCCATGCAGATGTGCACACATAGATTTATACAAGGATTGTTTCAAATCCTAAAAGAGCTTAATATAAGATAACTAATAAATTAATTATATACAGAGCAATATCTACACTTTCAATAAGAACAACTCAAAACTGTCATTAAGCCATTATAAATCTATTTTGGCCAGTAAATAAATATATAATAGCCTAATGACTGTTTAAGTTTTTTCTTCCTTGTTGAAAGTTTATATATATGTAGAAACATAAATAAGAAAAAAAGGAGGTATTCCAAACAACAAAATTTATTAACAAATGGAAAGTTAGTCAATGTTAAAATATTTTTCAGTTTTCCCATAAAAACCTTCATCAGGACAATTGGATGATCTTATCTAACCTGAGTTAAATTTATTTCAAAATGAAAACAAAAAATGAGGAGGTATTATAGAAAAAAAATTATTTTCCCATTAGCAGCATTATTTTTAAAAACTTTCCATTTTTTAAAAAAATTCATCCTTTGTTTTTTTTTTTTTTTTAATTATTTACATTTCAACATAATGCCAGATTAATATATATATATATATATATATATATTGCATGAAAGTAATTTTTTTAACCCCAGATTTCATGCATTTTATAATGTATAAAATCTGAGGTCCCAAAATTACTTCTATGAAATAAATAAATATATACACACACACACACACACACACAATAGCACTATCCCTGATATTGAGTACTCACTAATAACATCACAAAAAACTGGTCCACCACTAACTCACCAAGTGAGATAATGATAACCATATACTATTACAACACACACACACACACATATATATATGTGTGTGTGCGCACTAAGGATTCCAACCATGACAAAGCAAAATCACAACTATTTAGACTATACAAAGAAACTGCCCATCAATTGTTTAGTCATAAAAGTGTTATTCATATACACAGAATTTAAATAAGGTCTAATCACAGAAAAAAAAACAAAAAAAAACAGCTGAATAATAAGATATTCATTTTTCATTAAAAAAAAAAAAAATCTATTTATAGCCAAACCAGGATTCCCATTTGAACAAAGATGTTAAATAGCAATGACATGATGAGCACTTAGCCAAGTGACCACTTAAATAACAAAAAGTAACCTAAGGTCTGTTTAGTTTGGTTCCTTTGTTTAACAGCATATCAACCTTTGTGGGTTATTTAATGCCAAATCTTGCTTTGTCTGCCTAGAATATTTCATGGTTCGAGTATGGTTTTTTTTTCAGGTTTTTTTTTTTATCAGGCCACTTTCTGAGACCTAAATTTTAGGGGCACACTATACGCAAGATTTAAATTTTGTGTTTAAATACTTGGCCAAGGCTAGGTCAGGCTTGTATATCGTGTATAGCACAACAACCTAATATTAAGCTAAAATTTAGATCACAGAAAATCACATGAGTATATACAGCATTTCCAAATTTCAGAAATCTTTATCAATTTATTTGAACCCTTAAAATCCTAAGCACCACATTCTAGCTTAATATTTTTTTAAATTTAAATGAGGGGGGAAGGCTGTAAAATAGATTTTTTAAGTCTGTTTTTGTTTTTAAATCTTGTGCTATAATTTCTTTTTTATTCTTTGTTGATCATCACCAGGTTCCAGTGAAATCGGATCCCCATGACACTCCCTCACCACCTGTCCCTATCAACCATCGCTCCTGACATCCAGAATCTACATAGATCTGATTGATGTAGGTTTTGCTGGTTGGCCTACACTGGTGTGTCCACGCAGGAGAATGTCACTTATCTGTTTGTTCTTAATTTTAAACCAGCACAGCAAAAAACCATTAAACTCAGCCAATAAAAGTTAGAAATTTTCATTATTTCCCGATTAAAAATTTAAAAATACCTATCACCCTGTTATAAACACCAGGTTTTTCCTAAAGTAATTTAATCAAGCTGAGGTGCGTCTTTTCTTACCATCAATTTAAAAAAATAAAACTATTTTTCAGTCATTACAGTGTTAGAATGATCCCTCCTAATTATGCATTCACCCAACCCCTCCACCATAAGCAAGATGCGACAAAATAAATTTTTAAGCAAAATACCGCTCCTAAACTGTAGTAGATAAAGATAAAGCCTAAAATAAATTAAGATCTCACCTCTTTATATGGAATTTATATATATATATATATATATATATATATATATATATATATATATATATATATAGTGATGCTGATAGCTTTTTGATTAAGTGTGTCCTGGGACGCACATAATAGCTTTGAATGTGCCCCTGGGAAAATTCAACTAAAGTTTCTTAATAGATTGTAGGGTTTTTATTCATAATCTGGGGAAACAACTAAAGCCATCTAACTCCTACCTTGTAACCTATCCTGTGTAATTCTTCAAAGAAACTATTGAAATGTATTTACAGTTAGCTTGAAATGATGAGGGAAGAAAAAAGACACTTGGACGCACGGATATGATTTTACTGCACCCTTTAGATTTTTGTGCATCAGGGACACAGGACGCATACCTATCAGCATTTATATATATATATATATATATATATATATATATATATATATATATATATATATACACACCCACCCACCCACAAAACCCTCCGATGAACAGGATGTGACACAAGGTCAATTTTTAAGCAGAGTTTAACATGTTTGAATCCAGTTTCCCTTCTGATAGACAGGTTGGCATACCAAGTCTGGAGAACCCAATCTGCCCTACTATTCACCTCTAGCTAAAGAGAAGAACAGATGTACATATGCTTTTCCCCAAGCACTTCTTTAATTGTTCTTAAGGGTCTAAAAATTAATGTTATCAGAATAGGAGGGGGGGAGAGTTAATACTATGTGATATTATTTCTTCATATTTGAATGCATAAAAAGTTTTTAAAATATATCTAGAATGTAAAACCTGGTAAAAAAAATCTTGACAAGATACCTTTTGACACTGCAGGTGATGTCTAGAAATGTACTATGTAGACATGTGCTTCAAATCTTATTTGTTTAAACATTAAATTCAAAGATAAAACAGAGTGAAGGGAAAAAACTAAATAATGCCAGATGGTGCTGTAAATACTTTTTTTTTCAAATATTGATATAAAGAACAGTCAGCCATTGTCAGTATATGGGTAATTGAGTCATACAATACAAACATCTGTTCAAATTATTATATACAAGGAGTGGTTTGATTAATGAGAAAAACACCTAAAACTGACTAATCAGTGCTTTTCACAATAAATAAGAAATTTCACTGTTTAAACTAACAACACAAAATAGGATATTTTTCTTCTTGAATGAGAAAACATTCTCTAATTGTTTATAAAGTGATATTAAATTTTATACATCAGGTGCTTATCAAAGTCTAATGTTTCATTAAGTTGAAGGAATTAAAAGAAAAAAAAGTTTATTTTTATGTAAATCTTTGACTGCTTTTTCCTTATTGTTTAATGTAATGAAGATTATTCAAATTTATCATATAGCCATATAAATTAAGCATCTAGATTTCATTTAAATCAAGTGCCTTTTTGATATTAAATATTTACATAAAATGTAGACAAATGAATTGTACAGTCTGTAGTTTGCATTTTCATGAAATTAGTATTATTCATCTGAATTTTTTAGATGAATCTTGATAATTTGTATTAGATTTTTCAGATTGTTGTCCTCATCTTTGTTATATACACGTTTCAGTTGATGTGCCCTTTAGCCTTCCACAGTTGTTTCTTGTCGATAAGAAGATTCCAACTTCAACAAGAAATACCTGAGGAAATTTGGAGGGCACATTGGCAGAAATATTGTGTACATAATAAAGTTGAGAACTGTCTAAAAAATCTAATTGATACAAATTAGTATTATTTACACTTTTATAATTTACTCATACAATTTAACCGTCTACAAGATTTCATTTCAATTTAATTTAAGTGCCTTTTTAACATTAAATCTACACATAAAATGTAGATAAATTGTAGTCTGTAGTTTGTATATAAAAAGACATTTTTATTAAACAATTAGTATTATTTACACTTTAATGATTTAACTATATAAATTAACCATCTAGATTTCGATTTGTCTAAAGTGACTTTTTAACATTATATATAAAATGTAGATAAATTGTAGTTTGTAGTTAACTGATAAAAAGATATTTACATACAACAATTAATAGTATCATTTACACTATATCAAATCATCTCTTAACATTATTTTCAATATGTTTTAAAGCCTAGCATCATCCAAAGATGACTTGAATCAGTTAATTAATAATGAATAAATAATAAATTCATTTTCATTCTGATGACACTAGCCAACTAGCGCAACATGTCAAACTTCTTTCTCACAAATAATTGGAATAACCAATGTGGATAGATTATTAGCTAAAAGTCACAGACAGCCGCCAAATTCATCCAGATTTGATTCTGAAAAATAATAGTATCAAACTGATGGTGCCATTATAGTATGTGGCCTACCCGGTTTGAACGTGGCCTACCTCAGTAAGAGTATATTTATAGATATAAGTAGTAGGCAATTTATTGAAACTAATTATTTTTCACATATATTCAATTTCAAGAAATGCAATTCAGTCATAAGCTGTATATAGTAATTAAGAATAATTAAAAAAAAAAAAAAAGAATTTATCCATAATTTATATGAATCAGATATCTATTTAATTCTAAAATTCTGAAATAGGGTTAGCAGTTACAACCTTATAATATGCTTTTTATGGTAGGCCACATACTATAAGAGACATGATTTCGTAGGCCACATACTATAATGGTACCAATAGATCTGTGTATGATATAGTCAGGTGTATCAAAGAGATTGTCACTTGATCTTGGTCATATACTAAAATAAAATTTGACTTTTGTACATCATATACCTAAGTAGCACACAAATGATATCTTCTCAGGGGTTAAAACAGAAAAAAAAAAAAAAAAAAAACTTAATTCTTAAAAAGAATGCTTAAAAAATTTTTTATAAAAGTTAGTAAAAGGCTCTTATTTAAAATGATGTATTAACACATGGATTGTCTTAGATCTTGATACTAATCCTTAAAATATCTACTTACACCAACATTTTAAACAATCATAGTTTTTATAAGGGTTTTTTTACATATCTAGATTTGTGGAGAAAGGTAGACAAACACTGGATGTTGTACAAAAATAGATGTTTATTGTAGGTAGTGATGTTGACGTTTCAGTCTGTTAGACCTTCTTTAGGACGTTGGATTGAGTTCTTGCTTCAACAGTGAACATTTTCATACTGGTGAATTAAGAGGTCGTGAATAGGGAGGGGTGGTCAATTGTTGGTGTTAGCAGGAGTGTTTAAGTTGGTAGTGGGAGTTCTATTTATTTATTGTATATCTATCTATGTAAAACCTGTAAATGTCTTTGATGATTAAGAACAATAGATCCATTTAACCTTAAATGGTATAAAAGAATTTTTTTTTAAATCTTTAAAAATTAACAAGATTTTTCAGAACAATTGATAGATTTAGTGTTAAAACATATTCAATAGCCTGAAAGCTGGTTTTGATAACATGTTTAGACTTATCATTTTCTACAAGATAATTTTATGACCGTCACATCACATGATTAGATATAACGTTGCTTTTCAAATTCTACAGAGGTTATTTTAACCATCTACAGAATTTTAAAAAGACATTTAATCTATGACAATATTTAATATTCTATTTAATAATCTATAACAATATTTATCACAAAAAGAATTTCATAATACAGTTTTTATAGAGTACATCAGTGTGAGAAAAAAACATCAGCAACTAATATCTTTTTTTATTGATTTATTGTTATCTCCTAATAAAACTAGAGGAAAAAATGTATCCTTCCCAAACACCCACACGATCATTAGCCAAGATAAGAAATTTGCATCTGCTGGATAAATGTTTTATCTCTAAAAATCAAGAACAGGGTATTTAGCAATAAATTCATATATTTATAGAATTTAAATAATTTCATAATCAGATTTTGATAACTTTGTTAAAAGGTTACTCTTAAGACTTTTTTTTAGCAAGACTGAGTGCACTAGAGACACTGTATTTACCAGCATAAAGACAGCATTACAATAATTCTATACCAAGAGACATAAAAGAAGCAAATTTAAATTTCTGAGATAAAAATGATCATTATTATGCACAGATCTATTCCAACCAATATTTTTGGTGCTATAGTCAAATTTCATCCACTATACTCTATGGTCTTCTTCAAAATGCCTGGTGAATTTGATCAGGTTCTTAGAATTTCTAACTGAACTCTTTATTCAAACCACGGAGGCAGATTGTTCTTATTCCATTAGGATGCCACTTGTTTGTTCCATTGAACTAGTAGATATATGGACTTCCCTGCTGGGCCCAGAGTTTGAACTCATAAACACCAGATACATTGCATACATTTAACCAAGGATTATATCCACAAGGAAAATGATATTGATAATATAGCATTAGGGTATTTGCCTCTCATCCCACTTATGAGGGTGTGACACAAGGACATTTTTATGTGGGCCCACCCACGAGCCGAGACTCATAGGTGGTAGGTGCAAAAAAAAAAAAAAAAAATGTGTTGATCCCATCAGCATTACACCTCAAGGGGGGCGCCTCAGGCACTGGGCAATAAACCCAGCCTTTCCTCTTTAAATCAAGGGGACACATTAGTGTATGATTGCAGTTTTCATTGCTATAGAGGCCAAAAGTTTGGAGGGAAACAGGATTTTTTTTTAATGGGTTTTTGATGTTTGCCAGTTTATGACTAGTTTATATAAAATACCATTATTTTGAAATAAATTTTGAATTATTTTTTTTTTTTTTACATTTGATTATTTATCTACAATATGCTCTAAAATTAAATATTAATAAAAACTTTTTTTTTGTTTTCATAACTGAAATAGTCTTAAATTTGAGGATATATTGTAAAAAAAAAAATAAATTTTTTTTTAAAAAGATGAAAAAAGTATTAATCAAAATCAGCTGTATCTTCTTATATAACCTGTCAATAATCAAGAGATTGATTTTCATGCTAATAGCTATAGTCAAATTTCAATATTGGTGAAGTTTGAGCAATTTTTAAAAATCTATCCCTTCTATGACAAAGCTACTAGATAAATTTGCAAATTGGTAAACATTCCAATTCTTATTGCCGCATATAAGTCACTTTTTAACACCTTTCTATGTTCCCAAAAAAATTGGGAATACAAATTCCACAATATACATACGTATAAGGAATTTTATATTAAAAAAAAAAAACATAACGAAACAAAGTATGGGTTAAAAAGAATTACATTTTTTATCAAGTGAAATATTCATCCGAAAAATCTGAAGTATATGAAGCTCTAAATATTTTGCGAGGTTTTTGTTAAACGATCATATTACGCTATTTTTGTCTATCTATACCTATTTAGTATTTTTTTTAACGGAGACTGAGAAATATCTTAGTAAATTTGTAATTTTCGTTTGATTTTAGCGAGAGAAAAAAAAAACTTTGACGAGATAAATTTACACGTTACACCAATTTTATCAGCTATTCTAGAATAACGACGTTCATGGACACACAAGGTTGAAGAACATTAACTGGAAACCATATTAACTTTACGTATTTCTCTTTTAAAATATACTATGCCTTATTTTAGCGAAGATATATGATATATACCATCAGCTATATTTGTATGTATGTACATAAATATATTCACGGTGACCAGTGTGTTAAGTAATGCGCAATAGTTTTTTTTTTTTTTTTATCGCAAAAGACTAAAAATTAAAAAGGCCACATGAGGAGAAAGAGAGAATATTAGTACTACTATAGTAGTTAGACGACTACAAAATTATCCAGCATGGCGAGTCATACATTGGTTTTATGTTGCCGGCGCTGCTGATTTAATTTGCACCCCAGGCTAATTTTCAGAAATTACTTTTGGGGGGAGATGATGAAAATACGTTCATTCATTTACGGTTATTACTGAATAAATAACCCGTAAATTAACGTATTTTAATTATCCTAAAAGACTTCATTTCCATTCCCATTTTTTGTTTTGGAATCTTCTGGATTAAATGCCCGAAAAAGATTTTCAGGAAAAAACAAAAAACAGCTCACATTAACTTCAAGGTGTCTTGAATGAATATATGGAGAATTTTTTTTTTTTTTTTTTTTTTTTTGAATGAATGAATTTTATACATTTTAGCAAATCAGAACGTTTAAATTTTAAAAAAAATAAAATAAAACAAAATTTAAAAAAAAAAAAAAAGCACTATATTTACGCTTTAAAAATTTTAAAGCGATTTTTAAAGGTCTCCTTAAAGTTAAAGTTATGAGAAAATTAATACAAAAAATGTAATAAACAAACAAACAAAAAAATAAAAAAAGGCTCACTTTAAATTTAAGATCTTGAATGGGAAATATGGGCAAAAAATTTTTTTTAAATGAATTTTAGTCATTTTAGCAAATTAGCACATCTTTAATAATAATGATCATAAATAAAAGCACTGTACCGATTACAAAATTTGAAAGCATTTTTTAAAAGGTTCAATAAAATTAAAAAAAAAAATCATAGAAATCCCTTTAAAATATGTACCATTGAATGAATGGTGATCATATGTTCCAATGTTAAATATTTTCGATAATGTTTAAACGATGATTTAAATTATAAATAGTTAGAATAAAATTAGTGTTCAATTTTAAAGGAAAAATCCGATTGTTAAACTTTTGGGAAAAAATGTATATTTAAGCCCCTTTCTTTTCAATTTGAAAAATTATCAAAAAAAGAAAAAAAGTTCATTCTTTTCTTAGAGATCGATTTTTACTGTATTGATTTTTTATTTTAAACAATTATTAAATAAATTTTCTTCGTTTCTTAAAAAATAATTAAAAATAAATAAATAAAATATATTTTTTTAAGTGATAGAAAATTAAATTGTATTTTCTTTAAAAAAAGATTTTTTAAAAATATTTATAACAATGCAAATTCAGTTTTTATCTAAGTTATTTACTAATTCACAGCTGACATAATTTCTAACCCCCCCCCCCAAATGAATCAAAATTAAAAGTACAAAAAAATGTCATTCGATAAGAAAATGTTTAAATAATCGAACGAAAAATTGATAAGAATGAACCTACGTACACAGAATTGTGTTCAATTTTTAAATAATTTTAAATAGGGGGAGTATTGACTTTGCTTGAGAAAGTAATGACCACAAGAAAAAATATATAAACAGACATAATGTATATCTAAAATTATTTTATGAATTAGATTAAAAAAATACGATATAAAAGTTTACGATTATTGTTCACAGGGCCATTAATATGTAAATGAAATTTTTTTAATCAGCAAAAATACATAATAATTTACTATAAGGTAAAGTTAGGGTAACATTTTACTATTATTAAATTATTATCTGAAAAGTTTTAAATTTAGAAAAACTAAATATAAATTTAAAAGTATTACCTAGTTTTTTTATACTGACAAATAAAACTTCAAATTTTACAAAAACATAGGTAAATGTGTGATATTACATCCTTTGAGGACTTTTATATATCTTAGGGCATTGGAAAAATAATTTATAAAAATACCGAAGTTAGAGTATACGATTTATCAATTTTACATGATTTCTTTAAATTTAACGAGAAATCTATTTTTCTTTAACGTGAGCGCGCTTAATTGAAATGCCGGGCTGGCTCGGTGATTAGCTTGCTTGAACAATCGAAAACTTTCATATCTTATTTTTGATAAATCAAAATTTTCTTTTTAGTAGTGGATGGTATCATTAAGCGATTTGATAAAACAGTTTTCGTCAAAAGAAAAATCACGATTCTATGTATTTTACTTTCTAGGTTATTAGATGACAAGCAATTGTCATTATTATACTACTTCGTAAGGCAATATTTATTTAAACTATTATAATCAATAATAATTAATATATACACATTTCTCTTCTCTTTTTTTTTTTTAATAACTACCCACTTAACACTTTTAGATGATCTAAATGGTAATCTAATATGCCATTCTCGTGTTAGGCAAGGTTCATAGTAGTACAAACCTAATTTTATCTACGTAATGAGAACAGCATATTGGAGTTACGATTCAGACAAAGAGAGATGGGAATATTTATCTAAAAATAAAATTACTTTTGATAATTGTACTTTGATTACTGTTTACAAAATCGTTGAAAAAAAAGTAAACAAAAACTGCAAAAAAAATGATCATAAATTTATCTTAAATCAATTCTTTAATTTCCATATGCAAAAATCCACGAAAAAACCCGCCATCTAAAATTTTTACACATGGCTTTCTTTTCAAATACACACATAAGGCTCTTAAAATTGCTAGACACGTTGCTTTTATCCGTTTTAAAGTCATAAACAATTTAGTATTATATTTTAGAAAATACATTTTTAGCTTTAAATCATATTAATAATGTGGCGATTGCAATAATAAATATATAATCATTAAATAGCACAATAATGTCGGGAGGTAGAGTCACTTTTTTTTTATAAGACAAAATTTCCGGTCAGCTTTCCGAAACTTCACAAAAATAAAATAAACCCTGATCTTACGTGACTTTTTGATAATTAGAATTTAAATTTACATCTCATATATAATAAAAGCAAATTGCGATGGGTCTTTTTTTCGACTCAAAAATAAATTATTGTAATAATTTTAAAAGAACAAGGTGCGAAATGGACAATTCTACAGGTCCAGCATGGCGCAATCGTAAGCTAACCTGATGATAGTCCTCATAAGAAAAATATATTAAGCTTAATAAATGTATTTAACAACTCACCATCTGCTCTTTTAAGAGCATTTTCTGGGCGCTGGAAATACGTCGGCATTTTTGCGTTTTAACACCACTAACCAAAATTAGTAGACTGTCCTTTTAGGTCAGCTTAAGGACATGCCACATTGGTGGAAAGAATCCAAAATGGCGACAACTACTTAAAACACGATTCCAACGTGACGTAGCAGGAGTTTCACAAAATAATAAATGTAACACTTTTTAGATTACAGTGTCTTTAAAGATGTTCTTTTAATAATAAAATTACAATTTCAACCTTAAAACAATTTTTTATTAATCTTTAAAAAAAAAAGTTTGCTATTCTCGCGAAAAGGTTAACATATGTTGTATTTTTATTTTTTTATTTTACGGAAACTACCGAAGTATTCCGGAAACGTAAAACAGCCGGCAAAGGGGAAGAACTCTTCAAACTGGTTAGTGTCATCACCGGTCGCCATACACCCATCTGCTGGCAGTCGACATTTTTTGTAAGAAAGGTGTAAAAAAAGTGTCGCAAATATTATTTTTTTGTCTTTATATTTATATATAAGTGTTATAAAGAAATTGTATTTTTATTATTGTGTTATATTTTTCCTCTTCTTGATTTAATAACGCGTTGTTTTCTTGTTTCCTTCAGGAATGGAGGCTGATATTCTAGACGTGCTCGAAGATCTGGGCTACCCAGTAGACCAGCTGGAGGAGGGTACTTTTGACAAAGCCTTAGAAGATGGACAGCGATCTCCAGTTTTCACGCACGTAGTATCATGGCTTACCGTAAAACTACAGGACTTTATGGATTTAGTTGAACAGGTCAACCCGATTACTGACCCAGCTGATAGTGACACGTTTATGTTGGAGCTGAGTGCTTTTCTACGTGAAATCGGCTGTCCCCTCAACGCGTTGACGGTCGGTACAATCGATGACCGTCTTGGTACTAAGGAACTGAGACTCCAGCTTTTGCACTATCTTACCATGGAATTAGCTAGTGTGATGATGCTGGCCGTCAATAAGCCGATCGTTCTTGTTTCTAGTGATAGTGACGCCACGACCAACCAGGAATCTGAAGTTGCTTCCTATATGAAAAGTATGCTAATTGCTCTGGGGTTCTCCAAGCCGCCGGCTAATATCACCTCCCAGCAACTTTTTGCTAAAATCGAACATAAGATCAAAGAGATGATAATGAAAAATCCCAACCAGTTGGGAAAGTCCATGCTGAAGTCTCGCTTGTCGGATAAGCAGTGGGCGCATCTCCTAAGTATTAACGAATCTCTAGGAAAGGAGTACTTCACCCGAAGGGAGATGTTGATCAAGCGGTTGGATGTGACTGTCCAGTCCTTCTTGTGGTCAGACCGGGCTAAACAGAAGGAAAAGCAGATCAAGAACTTTTACGAGGGTCCCAGCAAGAAACTGTCGGCTCGTGTGAACATCGGAATTCCCCAGATTTTGGCAGCCAGGGACAGTTTGCTCCGCATCCACAAGACCAGCAGTGGGGAGGCACGCGAAAGGACCAAATGCGCCATCAACAAAGTTCGCATCGGGCAGGTACCCGATCGGGGTGGCCGTGCCTGGGAACATGAACCTCCACCCCCGGAGATGCCAGCCTTTCAGCAGAGGAACGCCGGTCAAAGCGGGGGAGGAGGAGGACGTGGTGGTGGTGGTGGTTTCCAGAGTGACCGTGGACGTGGTGGTGGCGGCCGCGTCCAGAGCAACTGGAATGACCAGAAGCAGTCGTCCCAGGGTGGAGGAGGTGGCGGCCAATGGAACCAAGGTGGTGGAGGTCTGTGTTCAATTTTAATTATTTTAGAGAGTGACGAGAATAATCGAAGAGTGTCTTCGATTTTGTTAAATTGCGTATTTTGTTTCACCTGGTCTTCTTCTTCTTTTCAACCTGTTCCTTCCACTTATAAATAATATTAAGTCATTTTCAATTACATTATCAACAAGAACAGTAAAATTAAAATTCCAACACTAAATAGAAATATCTAACCCATCTAACATATCTAATTCATCTTGGTCAAATTTTGATACTTTTTTTTTTTTTTTTTTTTTTTTTTTTTAGAAAAATTTCTTAGGTGGTGTTAACATTTTGTCGTCCTGGATTCCTGCCCTTATTTAAAGAAAAACATAGTGTAAATAAGGGCATGAACCAGGGACGTCAAAATGTTAAAACCACCATTTCTTTTTTTTTAAAAATTAACATTCAATTAACATTTATTAAATTAAATTTCTTTTTTCAATTTCATAAATGAGAAAAATAAAGCTAACAAATTATTTTTAAACAATAAAATAACTTAACTGTGACATTATTTTTTCAATATAAAAAAAAAACAACAAAAAACATATAACACAACAGCATTAGATATTAATGAATAGTTATAAAAAAAAACTTTAAGAAAAGAACTGATTGCATAAAATCCATAACCTTTTGTGTAATTATTTACTCAGCATAGCACAAGACTAGAAGTGGGGGGCACCCAGTGAGAATCAAACTCTCCATCAATCGTCTGTTAGAATAACTACTCCACTATGACACCATAATGTACACATTAACCTAGTCGTGTCACTATCACTTTCAAAATTAGGTATGTCATCAAGCACTATTGTTTCAGTATCTATGCAATACTCACTTGTATATAAACCTAGTAAAAAAAGCACATTGTAGCGCAATTTTTATTAGAGCAATACTGTTGAAATGCACTTTCCGGTCCAATTTGCATGATAATTTTTGTGTGAAGTAAGTAAAGTCATTGAGGCGGCCTAATGTCAGTATCAGCAAGACAGCCTATCCCCTTTTCACTAGCACTAAACCAAGGAGATTATTTTAGCATCTGAGGTGGAGCACCACATCTCCTCACTTCACCACACAGATCCCTGTGCATAATCATATGCTGAGTTGGCGAGGGCCGGTATCAAAACAGGAACCTTGTGATTACCTAGCCGAACGCTCTAACGACTGAGCTAAACCGGCCCTCTGAACATAATTTTTTCATCATCCACTTTCTTAATAGAATGGCAATGATTATGAAATGCTAAATAGAATCCTCCACTCTTTCATAAACAGAAGAAAGAAAAAATATGAAGCAATTGACTGAAAAATTCCCCTTATTTATTGAATGATCCTCATACAAAAAAAAAAAAAAAAATCATATAGAAATCTAATACCATCCAGATAAGTTTGTCATACCTTTTTCTTCTTTTTTTTTTGTGATCAATTCTATCTTATATAATTTTGATTTTTCAAACTGTTGTTCTCATCTTTATTGTGATATGTAAAATCACAGCGTTTTAGCCGCTGTATTCTCCGGCCTTCCTTAGGTGTTTCCTGTGTATATACAAGCATGGCAATGAGCCAACCTGGGAAATCATTTTGGCGTCAAAGAACTTTTGAAGTTCAACAGCTAAACTATTCAAAATGATTTCCGAGGTTGGTTCATTGCTATGCTTGTATATACACAGGAAACACCTAAGGAAGGCCGGAGAATACAGCAGCCGAAACATTGTGATTTTACATACCACAATAAAGATGAGGACATCAGTCCAAAAAATCAAAAATTATATGTATCAAGCCTCATCTCAAAAAATTCAGACAAATAATTCCATTTTAGTCCTAAAATTTATAAATAGAAAATCTGGACCAAGTATCCAAAGGCACCCCAGCTGGGAGCCGCCTCCAAAGGAACACCTTTTGCTTATCATCGCACACTTCAAGTTGGGGTACCAGAGGCGCATAGAAAATAAACTTTATGAATCATGTGATACCATTTCTGAACAACATTCTTTTATTTAAATAATCATAAAAGATATTTTGTAAATAAAAACTATTTTAATTTAAATAAACATATCTGCATTTCTCTTCTGATTAAACAAAAACTATTTTGATTTAAAAATGTGTTTTTAATATAAAGTTTTATAATTTTAAAAAAAAATTCCTATTGAATTAACAACAATAACATGAAATAACTCATTTTTTTAATTAAAATCGAAAGCTATTTTAGTATAAAAGCATGCCTTTGGGTTGTAAATATACATGAACAAACTTTAAAAAAATCTTACAGTGAAATTCTAATGCAAAAAAAATCATCTGTTTGTAAACAAACAACCGGGATTTTATGGTGAAAGTAAAAGGTGTTCCTTTCAAAACAGATCCCAGCTGGGGTGCCTATTGGTTACTTGGTTCGAAAATCTTAGTGGTGAGAGGAAGGAAAAACTACAGAAATATAGTGCATAGGTGAATTGTATACAGTTAAAATCATGTTTTATTTTTTTTTTTTTTTTTTTTTAACATGACCACCTAGTACCCAGGTCACAGTTCAGCCACCACGGGTCACTTATATATATATTAAAAAAAGCTTTTGGATGTGCGTGGTGTAATGATTACAAGCATAGGAAATGGACTCGTCGACCTGAATTCAAATCTTGGATGAGGCGGTTTACATTTCACATGACCCTAATCCTCTTGGGAAAGGTATGCATCCAACTACTCTCCAACTGCTTGTGCGAAGAGGTTGTTAGATATAAATATATAAAAAAGCTAGATCAATGTTTTATTTTACTCAAATATTCTTAGTATATATGCAACTTCATCTTAATGTACAGTTATATGGGATTTTTATTTTTTAATGTGATATGATATTACCACTGAGGTATGAATATTTATCACGTACCCAGGTTAGGCACAAGGCCCTATTAATGTGGGACCACCCATGAACCGAAGCTCATGGGAGGCGGGTGCAAAAAATGTGTTGATCCCATCGGCATTCCCCTTCAATGGGGCGCCTCAAGCACCGGGCAATAAACCCAGCCCTGCCCCTTTACATCGAGGGGGTAGGTGTTGCCTGGGGGGATGGCCCCCTGGGATCAGTGATGTTAACTTATGCGGTCCAGGGCTGAAGCCACCAGATGTGAATTGTTCCACTGATTTTAGGGGCTTACTGTCAAGTGTGGAGATTCCCTCTTCACTTTTAAAACACATGAACTCAGTTTTATCGGAGTTTACATGGAGGCCAATGTTCCATGCTGCTTTCTCCAGGCTATGCAGAAGGAATACAACCTATGCAGGTGTATTTGCAAGAAGTGCCAGATCATCTACATAGATAGCATCTATAATAGTCTGTGTGGGATATTGCCTGCTTCTTGCCTTTTTTAGTGTGAGGCCTTTTTCTTTTATAGGATCTAATGATGTTCAAAGTACATAGTCTAGGCATATCATGAATATATATGGTGCTAATGTATCTCCTTGTAGGACTCCACCGGCTATGCCAAAGAAATCTGTGTCACCATCAGTTGAGCGTACCATTGCTTTTGTATCTTTGTAACACATCATTATTGCGGTAACTGTTTCTTTTGAGAGGCCCATATGCTAGTAGTATTTGCTCCATTTTCCCTCTGTGTATGAAGTCAAATGCCTTGGAGAAATCTACAAATAGCAGTGTTGCCTCAAGATTCTTTGCTCTTACCCCATCTATGATTCGACAAATAGTCAGGATCTGAGAGGTTGTGGATCGATTTTTGCAGAATCCATTTTGTTTTTTCCTAAGGATTTTCTCTATTTCAGATTGGATGCGATTAAGAAGAAGGGCATTATATATCTTAGCAGCTATAGCAGTAAGAGTTATGCCTCTGTAGATTTTAGCGTTGCCTTTTTTGGGGTGAATGGGAGGATGCAGCCTTTTGTCCATAAACAAAATACAGTAGAAAAATGGATAAAAGTCTACACCCTCCCATTCACATATTAGCCATCTTTATTAGAGTGAAGGCAATATAAAGACTAATTGATAATCATTGCCCTGTCAGCATAGCTTAAAATATGCTGACTGTATCCCTGCAGATATGGGTAAGACCTCCTTTCAAAAAAAAAGAAGGTATGTCACTAAACTAAATTTGATGATGAGGCTCTAGTTCTTAACCTATAGGGAGTTTGGAATACCCATTCATTGCCATTACTCCCAGGTCCACTCTGATCCTGTGTGGAAATACCTGTTAGGGTCTCATCTGGGTAAAATCTGTTTGCAAATTAATTAGTATTGAATAAAAATATGGAGAAACCCTATAAGTGTGTGCAAATAAATGATTATTATTAAATAGAATTATTAATGTTAGGAAGACCAGGATTATTATTATTAATTACTTGAACCATATAATTGTTCGATTCCGACCCTCGCCAACTCAGCATATGAATAGTACATGGATATGTGCAGTAAAGTAAGGAGCTGATGGTAGGAGTGGTTCTCCGCCTCAGATGCCCAAAAACAATCTCCTTGGTCTAGCACTAGTGAAAAGGGGATAGATTCCCTCACTGTCTGGCTGATACTGACTTTAGGCCACCCTGACGACTTTAAAAAGATAGGAATACTTTATATCATACAACTGTGTTCAAATTATTTGTATTAGATAGGAATACTTGATATCATATTACTGTGTGCAAATGATTTGTATTAGATAGGAATACTTTATATCATACAACTGTGTGCAAATTATTTGTATTAGATAGGAATACTTTATATCATACAACTGTGTGCAAATTATTTGTATTAGATAGGAGTACTTTATATCATACAACTGTGTGCAGAATAAAACAAAAAAACTCTTAAGAAACAACTAGACAAAAATTTAAATTTAAACATATAATGTATATGATTCCCTAACCTCTAGACATGAAATCATCTTATGCCATTAAAATCCATCAATAATCAGTAATCATTTTATATACCAACAAAAAAATTATATATACAGGGAAATGTATGAAAAATTAGTCCAGTTACTTACCTGACATAGAACAGGCAATAATTATTTGGTTCAGCTTCAAGGGCCTGATCCCCCAAGCAGAAACCTACCCCCATTGCACTAAAAGATGATTGGGTCAGGATCAATGCCTGGGGCATTTAAAAAAGGAAAAACTCAATATTTACCTTATATTTGGGTGTCAGTTCCTATCAGGTGAGTGAGGTAAAATAACTGGTATAGTCCCAGGAGGCCTGTTCCATGATGCAGTACTTGGCCCCTTACCTAAAAGGGGTAAGGTTTATTACCCCGTGCCTAAGGTGCCGTCCTTTACTCTGGTACGAGGCCACTCTGACCTGGAGTGGTAGTATATGTTAGGGTCCTATCTATGGGTCAAATAGATCTGTTTAAAAATTATTCAATATGAATACTTGATGCTATATATTTCATCATCAGTCTCATAACTCCAGAATGAGGGGGAGGGGTTCCTTGTGACATAGTGGTTAACGTGCTGAACTCCAGTCACACTATTACATTCAGTTTTGGACTAATACCCTTGAGAAAGGTATTAGTCCTCTGTCCCTCCAGCTATTGCTTAAATAGTACAACTACTATTCTTCTACGAGGATGGCTTTGGCATTGAATAACCCATGAATGTTGATGTGCTATTAAACAAAGAACCCCCCCCCAAAAAAAAAAAAATCATAATCCCAGGTGGAGTAATTGTAGAGGCACCACTGATGACTGACAATTACCCATTATCATAGGCAGCACTCTGCAACTTTGCAAAAGACAAGCCTGTCCATTCCTGCATGGCCGTGGGCGCCAAACTGTGATGCTTAAGGACAGAATCTTGGTGGTTGAGCAGTCCATTATATGCAACCCTCCCCTTTGGCCATTCCTTAGGCTAGATAGACGGTTGGAGAGGTCCCTTCTGATCAATCAGCTGGTCATATCAAGCACTAGCACCTATATGATTGTCCTGACCCTATTGCTCTTATGCAGACCTCTAAACATTTTTATCATATACTAGCAACAGCAAACACCCTCCGGGCATCGTAAAAATTAATTTTTGAAAGACATTGCCTGAGAGGGTGGGAGTTAAAAATTCAATGTATCATAAGTAAGACAAATCCTCATATTTATTAAAGGAGTAAAAAAAAAAAAATAAAACAATT
Organism: Doryteuthis pealeii; assembly: GCA_023376005.1. NCBI lineage: Eukaryota > Metazoa > Mollusca > Cephalopoda > Myopsida > Loliginidae > Doryteuthis > Doryteuthis pealeii. The sequence goes on from CM042157.1 coordinate 63,752,689, forward strand.
TGAAATGAAAACTGAGCCCCGTCCCTCTCAAATAAAATGTTGCATGCATGTAATAATCAAACCATTATTTTGAATATTTTCCACATCAATTTTACACAAAATCATAGGTATTTATTTATTTGTAAACTTTTTAGTTAACTTCTTGTTACTGTAAAAAAAAATTTTTTAAATGACCAGAGTAAAAAAAACAATTTTTAAAATTGCTTACTCAAATTTTGGGTGTATATAGCATAAGAATATTGTAACGTAAGCTGTGACGTAGAGCTATGACGTAGTTTTTGTTACAGACAGAAATACAGACAATCTCCATTATTAATAGAGATGTGCTAGAAGGTGGTGGAGAATAAAACAAATATGTAGAAAAATGATTTTTATTAATCTATATATGAATATAGATTTATTTTTTAACTTTTTAAATCCCAGGCAATGCGAGATAGCTCTGCCAGTTATTAATATACGGTCAACTTACAAAGAAAAAAAATGTTTTATATTGGTTTTAATTACATTTTTATCATATGATAATAAATCTTAACACTGGGACTATCTATTTCATCTCACCAGCACTAAAATATGAATTATAGGTAGATAACATTGTTGATATTCAAGTACCTCCCCCCACAGGGGTACTATGTGACATATGATCAGTTCAGTAGAGGGTCCCACTTGCATACATATGGGTAGGGAGTTAGATTAACTAGATAGATGTTCAGATAAACTGAATTGCATACACTGATTCCACCTATTCGAGTGATTTTTTTTTTTTTTACTGAGAACTTCTTTTGTTGTGTCTGTAGCAAACAATATCTGTTCTTTCTGAACAGATACTTGTTTTAACATTCCCAGTTGATTTTTTTTATTTGAGGTTATTGTTATTTAATCATATTAGTTAGAGCTGTGTAAATGGAGTTCAAAACCGTTTTAATTATACAAATATCCCCAGTGGTTCAAAAGTTATGAGAATTTAAATCCTCGAAATTAGGGGTACAAAAGTGAACATGATTTTACTCAAAAAATGTCAAATCTCAAACCAATTCAAAACAAGTGGTGGGGGCAGGTCTAACCCCCTCTGCAGTGGATACAGTCAGCATTTACCTTGTCTGAGTTTGTTCATAATAGTTTTTTGGTAATTATGAACTTTTGTTTAGTAAATTAGGGTGTCTCAGAAAAAACAGAACCCACAAATTTTCTAATAAAACTGTTAATTTTCCCATTAAACAAATAAATTATGGTTTAGGGTTAGTTTAATGGGAAAATAAATAATTTGGGTTCTGTTTTTTCTGGGTCAACCTGTACAAATTATTTATTTTCCCATTAAACTAACCCTAAACCCTAACCCATTATTTATTTGTTTAATGGGAAAATTAACAGTTTTATTACAAAATTTGTGGGTTCTGTTTTTTCTGAGACACCCTAATTTACTAAACAAAAGTTCATAATTACCCTTATCCTTCATTTGTCACTTTGTAACCCTTTGCCTATCGAAGCCAACTAGCTATCTTTAGAGTGACTTTGAAAAAAAGATGCCACAAAGGTGTCATGCGACACCAAATCCTTCTTTTAGTTCAATGGGAAGGTACTGCTCTAAAATTGGAATCTTCAGGATCAAGCAGAGTTTGCTTTTTGCTACGTCCCATCTGAACATAAGAATCTAGGCAAGGACAAAAATTGACGAGATGAAAGATGTTCGCATATACTGCATACCCTCTATTCAACAAAGTGGTAGTACCTGTTAGAGTCCCATCAATAGGTTAAATAGAAAAAAAAGAGTATTAAAAAATGTTGTTTAAATTGAGTTTGAAAGAAAAAAAATTTAAATACCATCAAGAATGAATAAAACAAAACATCTTCGGCATAAAATAACCCAACAAGGATTGACATGCCGTAAAATCCAACGAACCAACCATCTATTTAAGAGTTTCCAGTAAGAACTTGTTTTCATGTCTCTATCAAACAACGACTGTTCTTTCTGAACCTTAACTTGGTGATCATCAAGGCATGCCAACAGCATGGATTCCCTTGACTCTCTCTCAGCATCCATCCCTATCAGCCATCACTCTTGGCAAGTCCTCTAGACTGCATCCCGTGTCTGCACAGAGCTGATGAATGTAAGTTTTTGCTGAGCGACCTACACTGCTGTGTCAAAGTATAGGAACCACTTATAAGTTCAACCTTACTTTTCCAGCAGTCTTGCTCATCTTACTTGGATGGTTTGTGAGATGGGAGGTAAGTGGCTGTACAGCTACTGTTTTGTATGGTGCTGCTTCCAAGATTTGTTCAAAACGGTTGGTTGGATTTTATGGCATGTCAACCCATTGGGTTATTTTATGCGTTTTTGTTTTATTCATTCTTGATGGGTACTCTTTTTTATTTTTTTTATTTTTCTAAACCCTTTTTATCATACATGTGCTATAAGGCGGTGGGTAAGAGTCTCGGTGTCCTGGGTAAGACATTAAACTGCATCCAATGGTGAAGTTCCAATTTTGGAGCTCTGGGGAGTGTGGAGTACCCATTCATTGCCATTTCTCCCAGGTCCACTTTGACCCGGAGTGGTAGTACCTGTTATGGTCCCACCTATGGATTAAATAGAAAAAAAATTAGTGTTAAAAAAAAGTTTTTAAAAATTTTGAATATCCATCAAGCATGTATAGAATAAAATGTCTTCGGCATAAAATAACCCAACAAGTGTTGACATGCCATAAAATCCAACAAACTGAAATGGAAAAAACGCCTGGGTAATGCTAGAAGCGCCTTCTAGTAGAATTCTTCACCCTTTCTTTTGTAGTAATATAGATACAAACTCTTTGGTTTTTTGGTCTTGTGCACTAATCACCAAGTTATCTGTGAAGACAATCTATTCAGTCACTTAATCTGTCTGCAGTAAAAGCACTTAAAAAAAAATATATACGTGTTTATCTGGGCACGTGACTGACATTGCAAGTGAATGTCGACTTCACATTCCAAAATTCTACTAAAGAATTATAAGTAGCATTTCAGAAGAGCTTTTTCTCTCTCTCTCAGTTTCTGCTTCTGCTTCTCTCTCTCTCTCTGCTTCTGCTTCTCTCTCTCTGCTTCTGTCTCTCTCTCTCTCTGCTTCTGCTCTCTCTCTCTCTCTCTCTCTCTGCTTCTGCTTCTGCTCTCTCTCTCTCTCTCTCTCTCTCTCTCTCTCTCTCTCTGCTTCTGCTTCTCTCTCTCTCTCTCTCTGCTCTCTCTCTCTCTCTCTCTCTCTCTCTCTCTCTGCTTCTCTCTCTCTCTCTCTCTCTCTCTCTGCTCTCTCTCTCTCTCTCTCTCTCTCTCTCTCTCTCTCTCTCTCTCTCTCTCTCTCTCTCTCTCTCTCTCTCTCTGCTTCTCTCTCTCTCCTCTCTGCTCTCTCTCTCTCTCTCTCTCTCTCTCTCTCTCTCTCTCTCTCTCTCTCTCTCTCTCTCTCTCTCTCTCTCTCTGCTTCTGCTTCTGCTTCTTTCTCTCTCTCTCTCTCTCTCTCTCTCTCTGCTTCTTTCTCTTTCTCTAAGCTGCTGCTTCTCTAACTCTTTGCCTACCAAAAAATCCATGGTAGTTTTTACCTGTATGATGGGATATTTCGAAGTTCACTATCTATTCAACTCAGAACTCATTCTATTCAAATAAATTCCTATTATTATTTTTGAAATCTGAGTCCTTCTGCTCAATTATAATGAACCAACCATCAGTTTTTGTGCTTTGTCTGGTTGAAGAGTCACTGTGAGCGGTTTAAAGTAGGTATTTCCTAAGACTAAAAGTGAAAGTTTCTATTCTTATTATAAAGATGATAACCTTCCTTCTCTCCTTTTTTAATTTTTTTTTTTCTTTTCTTTTTCTTTTTCTTTTCTTTTTCTTTTTCTCGCTATCATTTCTTCTCTTCTTTTTTTTCTCCCTTCTCTTCCTCACTTTTCTTTTTTACCTGATCACTTCTTTTTGCTCCTTTCTCTCACTTTGTTCTTTTTCTCTTTCTCCCTCCTCTTTCTTAACTTCTCCTCTCTCCTCTTCTCCTCTCTCCTCTTCTTTAACTTTTTCTCTCTCATCTTCTTCTCTCTCCTCTTTCTTAACTTCTTCTCTCTCCTCTCTCTTAACTTCTTCTCTCTCCTCTCTCTTAACTTCTTCTCTCTCCTCTCTCTTAACTTCTTCTCTCTCCTCTCTCTTAACTTCTTCTCTCTCTCCTCTCTCTTAACTTCTTCTCTCTCCTCTCTCTTCGCTTCTTCTACCTCATCAAATAGTTTGGTCATCTATTGAGGATAGACACACACACTCACATGTAATGGTTAGCAATTCATTACTACTGAATAAGAAGTTTGTTCCTCACTGGATGCCCCATACTTGTGACCTTGTGTCACATTCGACCCATGACGAATGGGTTGGGTAAATACCTATATACACTCATACAAACAAATAATTTTAAGGACTAAAAGTAAACGCTAGTACTATTCAAAATAAAATTTTAAAAATTGAATATAATAATTAAAGTATTATAAATGATATTATGATAATAAAATATAATAATGATATTATAATATCATAAATATAATAATTAAAATATTATTATATAAAGTAATTAGATGTAATTCATTATATTTAACTATATATTTGATAAGTTTAAAAGTATAAAAACGTTACACATGAATGCAGAGTGGTATACAAATAAGTATCTGGTGGCTTTGCTAGAATATGTGTGTATCTATCTATCTATATATATATATATATATATATATATATATACACACACACACACACACACTTGGTAAAGTTTTTGTCAGGCACAAGATTGAAAAAAAAACATGTATGAAAAAGTACTATGTTGTGAAACCAGGTTGCATAACAAATAAATATGGAATTGTTTTTTTATAGTTATAAGATCATTAGTAATATTTTTCTGATTCTTTTTTTTTTTTTTTTTTTTTTTTAAATATATAAATCAATAATTTTTTTCAAAAAAGCATTAGATTTAAATTTCACCTATTTTTTGTTTTATTATTTATTGTCTCCATATCTTTAGTATATTGGAAAAATTTTCTTTTAAGGTAGATTTTTTATAGTTATAAGATCATTGATAATATTATTTTATTCTGTTTTTTGTTGTTTTTGTTTTGTTTGTGTTTTTTTTTGGGGGGGTTGCATCATTATTTCTTGTTTTAATATCAGAAATTTCTTAAATTTTCTTTTAAAATAGATTTCATTATAGTTATAAGATCATTAGTAATATTTTTTTTATTTATTTGTTTATTATTTAGATTTTTCAGACAATTGTCCTCATCTTTATTGTTATATAAACATTTCGGCCTTACTGCCTTCTTCAGGTGTTTCTTGTTGAACTCTGGAACCTTCTTGTCAAACTCGGAAGCCTTCATGGAATTTTGAACTGAACCCTTTATTTAATCCATTGGGGTAGATTGTTCCCATTCCGTTTAACCCTGACCAAGTACAAGTGTTAAGCTATGTTAATTATTCTATGTTATTTTCACTGTAGTCAAGATTGAACCTGCAGCCTATTGATGATTGTCACTTAGAACAGTATTAACTCCACCCTTGTATCTTTTGCACCATGTGTCCAACTTGCTCCTGAGTTTGACAAGAAACAGCTGAAGAAGGCCGGTGGGCACATTGGATGAAACATTGTATATATAACAATAAGGATAAGGACAACAGTACAAAAAATCTAAATAATACAAATTATCAAACCTTATCTCAAAAATTTGGTCAAATAATTGTTTTGAATAATTTTGAGGTTTCAAACTGTTGTCCCCGTCTTTATTGTGGTATGTATAAATACAATATTTCGGGTGCTGTATCCCCAGCCTTCCTTAGGTGTTTCCTGTGTATCCAAGCATAATAATGACCCAACCTGGAAAATCATTTTTAATAGTTTGATTTTGATACACAGAGAACACTTGAGGAAAACAAGAGGATACAGCGGCCGAAACGTGTTTATACATACCACAATAAAGATGAGGAAAATAGTCCATAACACCAAAATTATTCACATCAAGCCTCATCTAAAAAATACAGACAAATAATTTTTTTTTTTTTCCCTATTATTTTTTTGTCTTAATATCTTTAGTATATCGGAGAAATTTTTAAAGTATTCTTTCATAATTCAGGTGAGTAAACAAGTAAATTTCAGAAAGCAATAATCTAACCTTAACAGGTATACTATACAAACTGAAATGTAAGTATCCTTAGATAAAATAAAACAAATCCAGGGTCACTATCACTGTTACGGTGATCACAATAAAACTTCTCTTGGTGTTCAAATATTTCTCTTCAAAATCAGGATGCCCTATCATTGTTTTGGAATGTGTCTTGTGTTGATGAACACCAACAAAAAATAAATTGCCTTACTGATTCGGTAGGTCACCTCAAATTGCATGAGGGCAACAGATGACTTTTAAAAAAAAATTACAGTAGAGCAGGGGTGCCCACTTTCTTTCTTTTTTTTTTTTTGGCTTGCAATCTATTTTTAAAATAACCTGGTCAAAATGATTTACCCGCATTAAATAATGCTAAATGTATTTATTTATATACAGGTTGCAGCAGAAATGCTTCCCACATTTTAAACTGTCACCTGTGTGGTGCAAGTTGTTAATAGGTAGTCTAATGGCAGACGATCATCGTATATGTAGTTTGTTGCCAACTAACTTTCTAACTCTTTTGCTAAAGAGTTCCTTCAGCTGAAACAGTCCAAAAGAGATAACTCATAATTAACATTGCAGTTTTTTTTTTTTTGGGGGGGGTATCAAGTACCTCTAGTACCAGGTGCCACCTTCTTGTTCTCACCTTGAATAAAAACAACACAAGTAATAATTTTGAGGGTATCTTTATTAGCACCATACCTATGCAGTATTTTATTCACCTGTGTATCCTTTGAGTTTACAGAACCAGAACTTGGTAGTAAAAAGCCAGCATCATAAAACATACAGGGGGTTTGCTTTTGGAACAAACACAGCTCTCTTACGATTGTCAGACCAGCCTAGCAAAAAATCATCAATATTTTTATCATTCATTAGTTGCATCGTGCTAAGACTCTGCATGGAAAGTTGTTCTTGGTAAAAAAAAAACAATCTTCGATTGATAATGGCCAAAATCTGTAGGACTTCAGTTATACGTAGAATGTTTGCAAAACTGTTGGCCGAATTTATCCCTAGTGTCCCAACACCTATGTCAATCTCTTTGAGTTCGCCAATCAATTTTTTGACAAAGGCAAAACACATATCTGCATTTTTTAATTTTTTTTTTTATGGTTGACTATGATCATGGCTTGGACCATTACGCAATGTGCATTTGGTGTTGAAACGTTTTTGTAAGACTGATGAATCTTCAACCTTTAGCAGTATCGATTTTCTAACCAGAACAGCATCATTCTGAATATGTAATATGAAATGGGCATGAAAAACTCTGTAACAATTACAGATTCACCAGTCTTAAAAAAAATGTTTCAACAGCGAATACATGGTGTGCACCTATCCAAAAAATAACACATTAGCTAGATGGAGCTACCATTACCACTTGCCTAAGTTTACTTGCACCAGACAGATGACAGTTTGAAATGTGGGAGGTATTTCTGCTACACCTGGTATGTACTGAGGATACCTTATATATTCAATATATATTCACACACCTTGCATCACTGCATGAACACTTACAGCACGATACAATTGAATACACTTATTGTCACTACCTTACTCTAATGACTTGCACTGAATGGAGTTAGCCAGGGTTGCATAGTCCGGTCAGTAACTGCTGATAACCAGCCTGAAGAAAACTTCCAAATGATCATCAGTCATGGTGGTCATACATGAATCTATCAAAATGACCAGCTGATGAAGTAGCTAGATCTGCCTTAAGTATAATTGCTGAAAAAAAATTCAAGATTCTCTCTATATATATTTAAAAATGAAAATAAAAATATATAAATGAAAATAAATAGTATACATATTTTTCTTAAATCTTCCTCCAATCCTAATAATATATAATTAAAGATAATCTTTTATTCACTTATTTGCTGGTCCATGTAGTTGAGTTAATACATTTTATTTTTATTTATTTATTTATTTAACAACTGAAAATAAGAATAAATAAATAAATAAAATAGAAAATTAGAGAAGGAAGAGAAAGAATCAAAACAAGAAAGAGAAAGAAAAGAAAATGAAAGCGAAGCATAAAAATCTTCCATAACCGACTTTTCATTTTGAATTGGATGGATACATTGTTGCCATGTTTGCTACAATACATTGTCGAAATTTTGACCGGATGATAAACAGACAATATTAGATACATATACAAGGTAGGATCTTAAGCATTTGTTCTCAAAAAAAAAATATTTAGAAAAAAAAAAAAGAGAAATTGCAGTTATTCGCCCATTTCATTCATAACATAAAGAAGGGGGAAGGGAGGAGTAAAGAGAAAAAGAAGAAGAGGGAAAAAAAAGAAAGTATCACCACGCAAAAAAAAAAAAACTTAAGCACGTCCATTTCTGATTTTCGTCTCTGATGATAAAGTTTCTTTGAAATCGATAAGACAAAAAAAACATCTTTTTGTTTTTATTTTTTATACGCATTGTATTGCCTTCAAATTTTAATATTTTAGAAAATAAATAGATATATACAACAACAAAGGTAACGTCACTGGAGCAACAATAGATATAACAAGCACCTATCAATCAAACCTACATTAGGAGACTGAAAACAAAGCTTCAGAAAAATCCATGCTTCCTGTAGTCCACCAACACTATGCCTGATACCCCCTCCACACACACATGCATGCACACGCACACATACATGTATATTATTACTGTATGCTGTTCATTTTCCTGACACTAATACATTATTCTATATACTAGACATTAGACTTTGATGAGTTGTGGTGCACCTGAGCACTGTACACATACATGTATATTATTACTGTACGCTATTCATGTTCCTGACATACATTATTCTGTGTACTAGACATGAGACTTTGATGAGTTGTGGTGCACCTGAGCACTGTACACATACATGTATATCATTACTGTATGCTATTCATGTTCCTAACACTAATACATTATTCTATATACTAGACATGAGACTTTGATGAGTTGTGGTGCACCTGAGCACTGTACACATACATGTATATTATTACTGTATGCTATTCATGTTCCTGACACTAATACATTATTCTGTGTACTAGACATGAGACTTTGATGAGTTGTGGTGCACCTGAGCACTGTACACATACATGTATATCATTACTGTATGCTATTCATGTTCCTGACACTAATACATTATTCTATATACTAGACATGAGACTTTGATGAGTTGTGGTGCACCTGAGCACTGTACACATACATGTATATTATTACTGTACGCTATTCATGTTCCTGACACTAATATATTATTCTGTGTACTAGACATGAGACTTTGAAGAGTTGTGGTGCACCTGAGCACTGTACACAATAAATTTCATTTCATTATTATAAACATAACAAACTTACTTTAGAAGAATGAAAACAAAGCTTCAGAAAAATCTGAAAGGAAGAAGTAGTACTATCCAAACTTCCCATAGGTCACAAGGATTACACATTCCTACTCGTTTAAAGAAGAACAGTAACCAATGTGTCATGCATGCCGGACTGCATACATAATAAAACATGTTCTCACTGAATGCATTGATCTGGCTCTTACAAGAGAAACATTTTACACTAAAAGCAACACAAAGGAACTGTTTAAAAAAAAAAAAAAAAAGACTCTAGGATATCCTTTCCTAAAGGCAGTGGGTCTATATGGAAAAATTTAAAGATCTGACAAATCATCAGTCTCTCCAAATCTTCGCTGTGTACTGCATTAATAAAGCGGGCAGTCACACTCTATCTGGGTGCTTCAATTCTCAGCTTCTAACATCCTGGCCCTTCACACCACAAAAAAACCAACTGTCACCAAAACCAAAATCTTAACACCGAATATGCATTTGGGAAATAGCAGTCAGACATGCCAGGCGACGCTGACACTTCAAATTGGGTGAATGTTTATTGTTACAATTTCATATTTGAAAAATCAGCTGAAAGTGTCCTGCCAAATAATGTAGTCAAGTGGGCAGCACATTTCTTCATATTTGTGCTCTTTTCCTTTGTAACATCTAAATTTTTTATTAAATGGCATGCTATTTACCGGTCAACTGCAATCTATATTAGTATTATTTGGACTATTGTCCTCATTGTTAAGTTTTTATGGGCCATCCTTTGGCCCTAAAGCAAGAGTGCTTGTCCAGCAGAATTGGTTCCCTGGTAAAGAGTCCCTCGATAATGAATCCTTTGGTTAAGAGTTCTCTGTCCTTGGTAAAAAGTCCTTCAATAATGAATCCTTTGGTTACTCTGGTAATCATATAAGTCCTTCCTGATTATTGGTAAAGATCTGGTAATCCTATGTCCGTTCTCAGTGAGCGTAATTGTAATTATGACCAGTGGTAAAATATTGTGTCTTCCACGCAGTATGGTTAGTGATTGGCTGCAGGAACAACTCACGTGACCTTGGGTAGTCTATAAATCAAGGTGGGGAATTAGAGTACATCTTATATACAAAAATATTCCAACACTCATCTTCATTGTTATCTGAACAATGTTTTGGCTGATGTGCCCTCTGGCCTTCTTCAGATATTTCTTGTCGGACTCTGAAACCATCTCGGACTTGGGAACCTTCTTGTCATAATTGGGAGCCATCACGGAACCTTGAACCCATTCAGTCCACGGGGGTATCCTGTTCTCATTCCGCTAACCACATCTAGGGTAGAGGTGTTTAGCTGTGTTAATTATTATTCTATGTTACTGCTGCCCTTGACCAGGATTGAACCTGCAGTCTAGAGATAACTGTCATTTAGAACTGTCTTAACCTAACTCCTTTATCCACTAGGCCATGTGTCCAATTACGACAAGAAGGTTCCCGAGTCCGACAAGAAATACCTGAAGAAGGCCGGCAGGCACATCGGCCAAGCATTGTGTAGATACCAATAAAAATGAGGACAATAGTCCAAATAATACAAATAATACTAATCATCAAGCCTCGTCTCAAAAATTGAGAGAAATTGCAATCTATATATTAAGCACCCCTGCTGTAAAGGTAGAGATTATTCTTTATAGCGTCACCAATTTTAGTTTGTTTGGACACTTTATTCAATTTTATTTACAGGACAATAGTCCGAATAATACAAATAATACTAATCATCAAGCCTCGTCTCAAAAATTCAGAGAAATTGCAATCTATATATTAAGCACCCCTGCTATAAAGGTAGAGATTATTCTTTATAGCGTCACCAATTTTAGTTTGTTTGGACACTTTATTCAATTTCATTTATTCATTGCAGAAACCTGCTACAGCTTGCTTAGATTGATGCATCTCAACTTACCTTCATTAATCTCCTGCCTCAAATTTACCTCTGGACTCTATATCGATTTGCTATGACATTACTTCCTGTAGGTTAATCTCCGATATCATTTTAGTAATCCTGTATTGCTTGAATAGTCCAAGACAAAACCGCTTGTATAAGTCTAGAAAGACTATTGCTTATGTAAAACCAATTGTGAAATTAATTTTGGTTGGATTACGGAACATTCATTGGAAGCAATTCACAGCCAACAGTTTATCGACAATTCCTGCCTATCGTTTTTTTACAGGTAGATTATGAAATATCTGTTACCAATTTTCCATAGTCATAGTCAATTCATACTTAATGATTTGGGTGTCCCATTATTTATCGCATTCCTTCTGGACCCCCAGGCATTTCTGGCGGTCAATCAGACCCAATGACCACTAGTGGTTGATATCACCCACTTTGGCAAACTATGAAAAATTTTGTGTAAGGAATACAAGATTACACACAAGATTTTCAAATCAGCCATTGATACCCATAATATTGGACTATCTCTCCATACATACATACATACATATTATATATATATATATATATATATATATATATATATATAATGTTTATCCTTTGTTAGTATTGGAGAATTAAGAATAGAGTGATCGATTACTTTTGTAAGAGCTGTATTTAGTTATTATAGTGTACAATACATTTAAGGTTCAATTGTTATCATGATGAAGGGTAGCAAGCATGCTACCTAGAAACCAATGGTAACAATTGCACCTTAAATGCATTGTACACTATAATATATATATATATATATATAAAAGAGAGAGAGAGAGAGAGGGGGGGTGTAGTGTAATGGTTAGAATTGTAGAAAATGGACTAGTCAACCTGGGTTCAAATACTGGATGAGGCTGTTTGCATATCACATAGCACTAATACCCTTGGGAAAGGTATGTATCCAACTACTCTCTCTCCAGTTATGAGTAAATAGTAGGGCAGACCAGGCTCTAGCCGTGGCTAGGTAACCAGTCTAGAAGGAAAACTCTGAATTCAAACACCGCTTAAGAAATTGACCTAGTGTCACATTCTGCTTGTGTGGTAAATATATATATAGACAGAGAGAGAGAGAGAGTATTAACAATTTTTTGGTCCACTCTGACCTGGAGTGGTAGTACCTGTTAGGATCCCATCTATGGGTTAAATAGAAAAATGTGTTTATAAAAAAATTGATTATCCATTTAAGAATGAATTCATTTCAAAACTTTGTCGGCATTAAATGACCCACTGAGGTTGATATGCCGTAAAACAAAACAAAACAAAACAAACCAAACCAAACCAGCCAGCAGTTTATGTTAGGATTGCAATGGTGGAAGAGTCACTGTGAGTGGCTTAAGGAAACCAAACCAAACCCTATGTCAACCCAAACTGTTAGATTCATTTTCTAATGGCTATGTTTCAATATCCATTACAGTGAATTAACAAAATTTGAAGCGTTAGATATGAATTGTCTTTATGGCTATGAACTGTTGACAATGAACTCGCCGGAACCTGTTTTTGATCATATTGTTTGCCTAAGTCCGTAGGCAATAATTCCCGTAGGCTCTCAACTATATTGCTGTTACGGCTACTTAACTAAATCAAGTCTTTTTTTTTTTTTTTTTTTTCTTTTTTTTGCTTGCTTCTAATTGCTAAGACTTTCTTAATTTAAAATTTCCTCCTGCAGCTTTGAATTGTGCCACTAATTTTTTTCTTCTTTTTCTTTTATTCATTCAGTGTTTGTATAATTTATCATTCATACATTGCTTTTTTTATTCTCTTTTTTTAAAACTATTTTTTAAAACTTTGCAAAGTTTCTGCATATATATATATATATATATATTTTTTTTTTTTTTTCCTTTGCACAGGTTTGCCAAAGTGCTTTTGTAATGCAAAATTTTTTTTATTATTATTTGTAAATGTTTGTTTGTTTTTTATATATATGTATATATATATATTATGTCCATGCATAATTTGATTTCTATTTTTATTTCTTAGGTCATTATCATGCTCAACGCCAGAATAGCCATGGTAGGAGTCTGACATTTTTGTTTACATACAAGGTGTTCATAAAAAAAAATTTTCCTAATTGTATTTATCCATTTATTTATTACAAGATGTTAAGTGAAAACTTTACACCGCAACCAAAAGGGAATGACATTAAAGAGCCAAGTCTGCCCTACTATTTACCCATAGCTGAGAATAGTTGCTCCCCCTATCAAAAGGGTTAAATATTAAAAGGCAAATGTTTTAAAAATATATAAAATCCTATTAAGACCTTGTATAGAATATTGTATTTAGGTCTGGGCTCCAGTATCTTCACGTGAAAATTGGAGTGCAATATTGAGATGGAGAGCATACAATGAAGAGTGACAAAAATAATAAAAAGAGTAAAATATTAGTTACAAGGAGAGATTAGAGACATTAGAATTAACTTCTTTACTAGAAATAAGAGGTGATCAAATTGGAACTGTCAAAATAATTAATGGAATTTCTAATTATGGTAGATATTTTTTTTTTTTTTTTTAAATATTTCTCAAACTGAAAACTTACCGTCAAGGCAGATTTCAAAAATAGTATTAACCAATACAATTGTTTTGCTAATAGAGTAATAGATTTTTGGCACAAATTGCCTAATCAGATCAAAAATAAAAATTGTGTAAAAAAAAATTTTTGCATTGATTTGAATGCTTTCAGAAATAATAAGAAAAATGAATTTAACTCTTAACATCCTATACCACCTCATTCCACCCGGCCAGAAGTGACATTCATTTTCCTAATCTACCCTAAATTATAGCCTTTGTTTAAATGTAATATTAAACATATTTAGAAGTCTTTGATTTATGGGAAATAACAGGTAACTTTAAATGAAAAGGCCATTTTTAGCCATTTTTTGATAAATCCTTATAGGAATGGGGCTCTGGACTTTGGAAAATCTCAATTTTAAGAGAACATTTTTGGGAACTATTGGATGAATTTACTTAACAGAATGATTTTTAAAAATTCAGTTGAGAAAAAAAAATGTTGAATACTCCTCAAGAATGAATAAAACAAAACATCTTTGGAATAAAATAACCTAACAAGGTTTGACATGCCATAAAATCCAACCTGTTAGGGTCTTCATGTCCTGGGAATGATGTTAAATTCTATCTGATGGTGAGGTTCCAGTTCTGGAGATTTGGGGAATGTGGAGAACCCCTTCATCACCATTGCTCTATGCTCCACTCTAACCCAGAGTGGTAGTACCTGTTAGGGTCCCATCTATGGGTTAAATAGAAAAACATATTATAAAAAGTTTATAAAAATTGAGTATCCATTAAGAATGAATTTATTTCAAAACAAAGCAAGAGTGCCTCACATAGTGTAATGGTTAATGAGTTATTGAAATTTGTGAAAAGTTTTTTTTTTAATGAACACCTTGAACTTTCTATAATTTCATTTTCTTTCTCACTTTTTCATTGCAATTTTTTTTTCATCATCTTCTTCTCAATATTATTTTGCAAATGTTTGTCTCTTTTTATTATTTAAAAATTTTTTTTTTTTACAATTGTAGGTAACTGTCTCTTGAATTCTATAATAACATGGTAGATGTAATATAAGAAATATCTAGTTTTAGTTTGAATTACAGTGGAACCTCGGTTCTCAAACGACTCTGAAGTCAAACAATTCAGAGTTCAAACAAAAAATTTGAGTAAAAACAGCCTAAGTTGTCAAACAAATTTTGGGATTTCAACCACATGAGTCGAGCCAATGAAAAAAGAAGTCACTTAAATGACTGCTGAAGCAAACCAAAAATGGCAAAAATGGCTGGTTGAATCTACCCAAGCAGTATCAGTTAGTATCAGTCACTATCTTGAACAAGTGTTTGATATTGCTTTTGTGCAAATTCTTCACTTTGTTTGTGTTTATTCTCTATGTTACGGCTACTTTAACCCTTATTCATGGATCCTAAAAAAGGCAGCAGTGATACTACCAGAAAGAGAAAGAGGAAAGTTGTGAGGTCTAATGGTCAAAAATGCATAAATCCACTTTACACTATTTCTTATGGGAAATATTGTTTCAGTTTACAAACAAATCAGTTCTCGGACATAATTTCGAAATTAATTATGTTCAAGATCGGAGGTTCCACTGTACCAAGTAATTATTTTTTTTTAAAAACTCTTTTTAAAAAATGACTTATTTATAAAGACTACAGAAGACTAGATTGGAAATGGGAGAAAAAAACGAAAACAGTTATTTGTCACAATTTAAATTTCAAAATAAATATACAAATTAGTTATCCCCATTAAGGGCTGGTTTAGCTCAGTTGGTAGAGCGTCCGCTTAGGAAACACAAGTTTCCAGGTTTCAAAACTCAAGTGGCCACTTCCATTTCAAACAACGATAAACAATGCACCTCCTATAAATGACATATATTGTCCGAGATTTGAACTCAGGATCTCGAGTCATTGCCTTTTATTCTCAGTCTAACCTGGAGTGGTAGTACCTGTTAGGGTCTTATCTATGTGTTGTCAAATAAATAGATAAATAAATAAAATAAATCCTGTTTAAAAATTTTCATATTCAATAGGACTGTATGCAAAAATAAACGACTACACAGAAATGTAAATACAATGAACAGGATTCCTTAACCTTCTTGGTATAAAATAATCCTAGATGAGTTGACATGCCATTAAAATCAATCTGTCATTTTGTATGTTTTATTATTATTATTATTATTATTATTATTGTTGTTTTATAATTATTATTGTTGTCTTCTTTTTTTTTTTTTTTTTTACAGAGAAATAGTATTGCACCCCCCCCCATACTATTTCTCTGTCTGATCAAGCATTTTTACTGTTATTTCATTACTAGCTTTACTCCATTTGATTATTGTTTTTAAAATAAATTTTAAATTCACTTCTATTTTACGTTTTTATGTAAACTTCAACATTTGTTTTTAAATGCATTAAAGAAAAACAGTAAACACAAATTACTCATAAAAAAATTAGATTTTATCAATACATTTTTTTTTTTAATAAATAACAATATCACATAGAAAAATATTAAAATAACTTTGATAAAATGACATTTTTAGATAATTTTCATTGTGGAAAAAGTCTCCTAAAAATTAAGCCTAACAAAATATTGACCTCACCTTTATGCACAGCATTTCAGCCAATGCCCCCCCCTCTCTTCTTCAGGTGTTTTTTTGTTAAACTCTGAATCCTTCATGTCGGAATCAAGAGCCTTTACAGAATTTTATTCAATCAATTATGGTTAATTCTGTTTACCTCGGATTTTCTTCAGGTGTTTCTTGTCAAACTCTGGAGCCTTCATGTTATAATCTGGATTTGACAATAAGTTCAACAAGAAATACCTGAAGTAGGTTGAAGGGCACATTGGTCAAAACATTGTGTATTTATCAATAAATATGAGGACAACTGTCAAAAAATGTCAATGATATAAATTATCAAGCTTCATCCCAAAAATTCAAATAATATTTTTTTTTTTTTATTTTTTACACAGAAATAGTAATTTTTTTTTTTGTGGTTTGTTTTTTTTCTAATTGAGATTAATAAGAATTGTGGTTTAAAAAAAAGAAAATCAACATAGATTTGTACTTTTTAAAAATTTTAAACATTTTAAACATTTTAAATTTAATAATATTTTTTTAAATTTTTACAGAGAAATAGTTTGTTTTTTTTTGTGTGTTTTTTTTTTTCTAATTGAGATTAATAAGAATTGTAGTTTTAAAAAAAAGAAAATCAACATAGATGTGTACTTTTTTAAATTTTAAAAATTTTATTTTTTATTTTTTTTTACAGAGAAATATTTTTTTGTTTGCTTTTTGCTTTTTATCTAATCAAATATTTTATTATTATTTCTATTGCTAGTTTAAGTCCATCTTATTATTGTTACTTTTTAGATTAAGTATTGTAACTATTATTAGTGATAATAATTTTACTTCATCTTGTTGCTTTTTATCATACTTTCTCGAAAATACCTTTTACAGACTTAAAAAGAACCATAAACATATACACAAAACAAAAATGGCAAAATTATTGGAATAACTTCCAAAACAACAAACTACATGAAATAATGCCACAAATAGAAAAACTTCAAATAAATCAAACCAAAATATCCAGAAAAGAAGAAGTAATATTATCCAGACTAAGAATAGGACACTCATACATTACCCATTCATACCTTCTCAAAAAAGAAGCAGCCCCATATTGCATACCATGCCAAAAACCCTACACAATCAAACACATATTAACAGAATGTAGCAACCTAAAACAAATACGAAAAAAATACTACCAAACAACAAATCTAAAACAGATATTCTACCAAATAAACCCAGAAAAACTACTTGGATACATAAAAGAAGCACACATCTACAACAAAATCTAAAAATCTTCCCAAAAAAATGAAAACACAAAAATATATGTTTAAAAAAATCATCTAAAAGTTTCATTCACAAAAAAGTAAAAAAAAAAAAAAAAAAAAAACCTTTAGAAAATTAAACATTATCACCAATTCATTTCAAAAACGTAGTCGGCATTAAATGACCCATTGAGGTTGATATGCCGTAAAACAAGAACAAATCAAATCGGTTGAAGAGTTTATTAATTCAAAATGTTATAATAAAAAGCAAGAAAATGCAGTAAAAATTTTTTTTTAAAAACCTAATGAGTCAAAAAATTTTTTTAAAAACCTAATGAGTCAAAAAAATTTTTTTAAAAACCTAATGAGTCAAAAGTTCTGTAATATTTTGGTAATATGAAGCACAATTTAGTAGCACCAGATTCTTTTACCAAAATCATGAAGATGACAAAACACACGAGACTATGAGATGTCAAACTCGCCTGATACTCGCTGAGTGTTCCTCTCCGGATTTGCTTCTATGGCTTCGGAATGTAGTTTTAGGCCTTGGTTGATTGTCGCGATTCTTTAAAAAAAAAATTTTTTTTACATTTTTTTTGTCTGATCTTCACAGCCGATTTGGTTATTTTAAAACTTTTATTGTCTTTGATTTTACACTTAACATTTCTCTTGTCTTTGATTTTGCAGTTAACTTCATCGAAATGATCTAATTTTTTTCTCTCTCCTTTGACCTTTCCAGGAGGAGGAGGCTACCAACAACAACAACAACATCAGTCGTACCAAAACTCGAACAATTACCAACAAGGATACAACCAACATAACCAACATAACTACCAGTCTTACGGCGGTGGAAGTGGTGGAAGCGATCGAGGAGGCCGAGGCGATCATCGGGGAGGCCGTGATAACTACAGCATGTATGGCCAAAACACAGGTGGCAGCGGCGGCGGTGGTGGCGGTGGCTATGACAACTATAACAACTACCAGGGTGGTGGCGGTGGTGGGGGTTACAAAGGTGGTAGTGGTGGTGGTGGAGGGGTGGCGGTCAGTATAACCAATATGACAACCACAACCAAGGGCATCATCGCGGAGGTCGGGGCGGACGAGGAGGTCGGGGTGGACGAGGCCGCGGGCGTTATTGATGAAGTGTATGTGATATGTGATTTACCTATATGATAGGCTTATCTTTGCAATATATATATATATACATATGTGATTATGTGTGTGTGGGAGGGGTGATGTATATCTATGCAAGATGTAACGTTTACATCAATTCTACACCATACATGCACACATGTGTTTCCATATGCATAAATAACTAACTTTTAAATAAATATACTAAAGTTTTTTTTCTTATTTGTTCGTTTGTTTTTTAGGGTTTTTTAAAAATAAATATACAAGTTTTTTTTATTTGTTCCTTATATTAGTTTTTTTAATTTGTTTGTTTGTTTTTTAGTTTTTTTTTTTTTTTTTTTTTTTTTCAAGAATTTTTTTTTATATACAAGAGTTTTTTTTTTTTTTTTTTTCTTAGTTTTTATTATTTGCTTGTTTTTTGTAAATATATATATATATATATATATATATGTATATATATGTATATTATCAATATTATATTTTTTTTTTTTTTTTTTTTAGGTTTTAATTTTTAGATAAATATACAAAATTTTTTAATTGTCTGGTTTGTTTTAGGGTTTTTTGTTGAGGGGAACAAAAAATTTACCAAGATGTATTTGTTAAATATATCTCAACTATGCAAGATATTTTTTTTCTCACACAAGTTATCCTATAATTCTTTAAATCACTACATGCATCTATTAGTTTTATTTTTTCGGGAAAAAAAACAAAAAAAAAATACCTTTTTTTTTGGGGGGGGGTGACAAAAATATCTAATAAGATGTATTGGTCAATCTATGCAAGATATTTTTTTTGTTTTTGTTCCACACAAATTACCCTATAATTCTTTAAATCACAACATACCTTTATCAGTCTTTCTGGAAAAACAAAAAAGCTACCCTTTTTTTTTTTTTTTTCTGTTTTCTGTTCAAGTTGAAAAATATTTTAGCCTGTTTTTCCCCTCCTTTTTTTTTTTCTTGCAGAAACAAAAAAAACTTAATATTTAGTCAAAAACAAAAACAAAAAAACAATCCATTTTGGGGAAAGAAAAAAAAAAGAACACAAAACAAACAAAACTTGACTCAGCATCAAAAAAGCTAAAAAAAAAAATAAAAAATAAAAAATGCAAAAGAAAATGCAATATTAAAAAAAAAAATTCCAGCAAAAAATCTTTGTGTTGTTTTTTAATTTTTCTTTTCTCAAAACTATAAACAGTATTTACTAAAGTGAAGATATATTAATACCCCTGTTCCTTAATCTTCTGACCGTTATCATCTTGCAACACCTGGTTAAAAAAGAGATCACCCAAATCAGCTAAGATGAAAAGAAAAAAATGTAAATCCTAATTATCTGGTGTCGTTTATCCACTTATTTCTTATTTCTAATGAGTGTCAGTGAGGCTTTTAATACACTGACCATATCCCCGCCAAAGGGCTAAGAACCTCCCCTCCACACCCACCCCAACACCCAAAAAGGGTATGACACTAAACTGCATCCAATGGTGAGGCTTCGATTCTGTAGCTCTGCTGAATTCATTGCCATTACTCCCAGGTCCACTCTGAGTGGCAGTTACTGTTATTATCTCATCTAAATAAATCTGTTTAAAATTTATTCATATTCAATAGTGTGCAGAAACACTTAAACAACTACACAAAAATGTAAATTAGAATGTATAATGAATACAATTCCCTAACTTCTAAGCATAAAATAACCTTAGACAGGTTGACATGCCATTAAAATCAATGAATTTCTTTCTGTCTAGAGTTTTGAGAAGCATTAACTTTCAATGAATTCTTCAAGCTCCTTGTTTTTTGTTGTTCACAATGTTTCAACCAGTCCATTCTCCAGCTTTCTTAAGTTGTTATATACACTGGCCTGGTCATGTCAAGAGGATGGACAAAGGCCAGATCCCCAAAGACCTACTGTATGGCAAATTAGTAGAAGGCTCCCGACCAGTAGGGAGACTACGCCTACGCTTTAAAGATGTCTGCAAGAACAACATGAAGATATGCCACATCAACACCAACACATGGGAGGCTTGTGCAGAAGACCGAGCGACCTTGCGCCTATTCGTCAAACAAGGAACGATAAGGAGCGGAAAGAAGCTGCCACAGCAAAGCGAGAGTTGGAAGGAGAGACAACAGCAACTCTAGCAAGCATCACTGTTTGTTTGCAGTCATTGCACCAGAGATTGCCATTCAAAAATTGGCTTGTTCAGCCACTCGCACAGATGCAGTTTTGTCTTTAGCAGATGGAAG
The DNA here is from genome assembly GCA_023376005.1 of Doryteuthis pealeii. NCBI lineage: Eukaryota > Metazoa > Mollusca > Cephalopoda > Myopsida > Loliginidae > Doryteuthis > Doryteuthis pealeii. Next base: position 63,773,801 of record CM042157.1, read on the forward strand.
GATGCCAACAACATATGCACTTAAGTAAGGAAAAAGTTTGGTAATCTGAACATGAGCTACATAAATGAGAGGAATCTCTCCTTGTTTGTTTCGCTTTGAGTAAGCCGTTATGTTTTGGTCGGCCGTTTTCATTTCATCATAAATCTATACTGAAAATACGAATTTGTTTGAATCAATACAACTGCATGTTTTAACACGAAAATATAAAATGTGTTCTTAATTGTGCTTCTGCATTATTTGAAATGAACTTAATTGTTATTAAGAACACATTTTATGATATTTCCGTGTTAAAACATGCAGTTGTGTTGATTTGAACAAATTCATATTTTCAGTGTAGATTTACAGTGAAATGAAAATGGCCGACCAAAACATACCGGCCCAGAGAGGTTGACATGCTATTGAAATAAGCTTATATCTGTTTAGAAAGGATAATTATTAGTTACTTTTAAAAACATAACTGCATAGACAAATGATTATTATTAAATAGAAATAGTTACTTGGAACTATATGATTGTGTATAAAAAATAAGTATTAGATTGGAATACTTGAAATATATCAACATCATCATAAGACCGGAGGGTCCGGTGGCTTTGTGGCCCTGGACCGCAAAAAGTTAACAACATTGATCACAGGGGCCATCCCCCCAGGCAACACCTGCCCCCTCGATTTAAACATGCATGGCTGGATTTATTGCCCGGTGCCTGAGGCTGTGCTGACAGCATAGATTCCCATGACTTCAACCTGTCTCTATTGGTATTTTCTTTTCTCTTGAAAAAGGAAAAGAAAGAGAAGTAGAAAGAAAAGAAGGGAAATAAAATGAAAAGAAGGGAAAGACAAGACGAGAAAAAAGAAAAAGAAAGATGATAATTCATTCCATGAATAATACACAAAACAATTTTTGTTTCTAATTCCTGGCAGGTACAATTTATCTATACAGAGTGGATGTAGATTTTTGTTGGTCAGCCAACACTGGTATGTTTATGGGATGGTATTAAAAAAATGAAATGAAAGAAAGAATAGATAGAAAAGAAAGATAAAAAAAGGAAAAGATTGTGAAAAGAAAGAAAGGGAAAGAAAAGAGACAAAACAATGAGAAAACAAAAAAATCTGAGAAAAGAAAAATATAAAGGATGTTATATACTCATACACCCCCTAAAAATGAAATGAACGAAAGAATAGATAGAAAAGAAAGAGAAAAAAAAAGGAAAGGAAAAAAGAGAAAAAAGATAGTGAAAAGAAAAGAGATAAAACAATGAGAAAACAAAACGTGAAGAGAAAAAAGAAAAATATAAAGGAAGAAGAAAGAAAAGATGTTATATACTCATATACCCCCCAAAAAATGAAATGAATGAAAGAAAGAATAGATAGAAAAGAAAGATTTAAAAAAAGATAGTGAAAAGAAAGAAGGAAAGAAAAGAGACAAAACAATGAGAAAACAAAAAAAAAATGCGAGAAAAGAAAAATATAAAGGAAGAAGAAAATAAGATGTTATATACTCATATACACCCCAAAAATGAAAGAAAGAAAGAATAGATAAAAAAAGGAAAAGAAAGAAGGGAAAAAAGATAGTGAAAAGAAAGAAGGAAAGAAAAGAGACAAAACAATGAGAAAACAAATAAATGTGAGAAGAGAAAAAAGATATATATAAAGGAAGAAGAAGAAAGAAAAGATGTTATATACTCATATACCCTCGTTGGGTATTTTTATGGTTAAGCCTTTTTATAACCCAGCTTATAAAAAGGGTAACTGTAAGTTCTTTAAGCGAGAATGAAACAAGTCAACACTCTTTGATAACAGGATAAGAACTGAATTTTATTTTTAAAATTAAACTCTATCTGATGGTGTGGTTCCAGTTTTGGAGGTTTGGGGAATGTGGAGCACCCTTTCATCACCATTGCTCCCTGGTCCACTCTGACCCGGAGTGGTAGTACCTGTTAGGGTCCCATCTATGGGTTAAATAGAAAAATGTATTTATAAAAAAATTGTATTATCCATTAAGAATTGATTTATTTCAAAACTTTATCGGCATTAAATGACCCACTGAGGTTGATATGCCGTAAAACAAAACAAAACAAAACAAACAAACTTATTTTTAAAATTTGGCACCTTATGGTGTATGTATCTATGTGCACAAGTCAAGTATTTGTGTGCGCTGATGACCGGAAATGACTCAGCTTTGTTTATGACGTCACAACAGGTATATATATATATATATATATATATATATAATATATATATATATATTCTTTTGTGTCAGAGAGAGAGAGGTAGACAGAGAGATATTTAGACAGATACATAACTTACTTGCTGTTACTTTCTTTCTTCGGCCATTTGGGATCTTTAGTCTTCTTTCTATCCGCCATGTTGGATTCCATCTTGTCTAGTCTTCTCTCAGGCCATTTGTGATCTTCTAAGTTCTTGCTTTTAGTCTTCTCTTGTGTCTTAGTTTTTCTAACTACGGCATGCTTAATTAATCAACAACACCCCTTACTTTTCAAAGCTTTTATTTGCCTTTTCTAACTAACACATCGTGTGGAGTTGAGTCCAGCCGAAGCAGGAGACATCTCTCCTACTTCACATCCTGGCTGCAACTGAGGACCTAACTAGATCTCATGTGATTTGCGGGTTTCCCTCCTCTGGGGTCAAAGTTTCCCAACGGTATGTAATTTTCCATTTGGGCTCTTTGTATTCTCACTACACAGTGTTGTCAATAATCTATGCTACCACATAGATTATGTAACAAAGAGAGAAAAGAAAAAACTAGAAAAAGGGAAAAAGAAAGTAAAAATAAAATGGAAAAGAAAGAAGGAAAGGACAAATATAAAGAACAAAGAGAAAAGAAAGACTAGTAAAGAAAAGGAAAAGAAAAAAAGAAAAGAAAATGACAAAGAAAGAAATAAACAATAGAAAAGGGAAAAAAAGTAGAAAGGAAAGAAAAGAAGATATAAAGAAAAAAAATGAAGGAAATAAAGGCAAAAGAAAAGAACAAAGAATGAAAAACAAAACAAGAAAAAAGAAAGAAAATGAAAAGAAAGCAAAGAGAGAAAAGAAAATGGAAAAAGAAAAGAAAGAAATGCAAGACGAATTTGTTGAAAAAAAAAATCAAACTTTATTCTTTGTTGGGGGGGGGGGGGAGTCTGCAATCAAGTCCGACGTTAACTGGTAAAGTAATCTTTCGTCACCTGTCTGTCTGTTTTTTTTCCTTTCCTCCTTCACTTCGGTGTGCGCACCGCTCTGCCCTGTCTTCTTTGAATCCCACTATTTATGGAAGTAGCTTTCAACATCTGGGGTTCCCAAGTTAGAAACAATTCGGTTAATATGGTCCGGACAATCATCCGGGCAACTGAGTTGAACCTCGCGTCCGCGCAATGCCTAAGTCTCATTTTTTGCATTCAGGAGGACGTGGGTTCAATTCTGGCAAGCAAGACAATGTCTTGCTCTCTTTCTCAGAGAATACGGTAGTTGCCGTGCATTGCCGCCATCTGACTCCCATTCTCCATCACAAAGAGAAAAGAAAGAAAGAAGGGAAAAATAAGACAAGACAAAAGAAGAAAAAAATAAGAAAAGGAAAAAGAAAAAGAAAAGAAACAAACAAAGATGACATGACAAGAGATAAGAAAAGAAAGTAAGAAGGGAAAGAGGTAATCTGAACATTAGTTACATAAATGAGAGTAACCTCCCCTTGTTTGTTTTACTTTGAGGAAGCCATTGTTTTGCTTGGCCATTTTCATTTCACCATAAATCTACACTGAAAATACGAATTTGTTCAAATCAATACAACTGCATGTTTTAACGCGAAAATATCATAAAATATGTTCTTAATTGTGCTTGCCCATTATTTGAAATGAACTTAATTGTTATTAAGAACATATTTTATGATATTTTCGTGTAAAAACATGCAGTTGTATTGATTTGAACAAATTCGTATTTTCAGTGTAGATTTACAGTGAAATGAAAATGGCCGACCAAAACATAACAACTTCCTCAAAGTGAAACAAACAAGGGGAGATTACTCTCATTTATATAGCTAATGTTCAGATTACCAGGAAAGACAATAGAAAAGAGTATTTTCTTTTCTCTTGAAAAACGAAAAGAAAGAGAAGTAGAAAAAAAAAAGAAGAAAAGGTAAATAAAAGGAAAAGAAAGAAAGAAGAGAAAAAAAGAAAAAGAAAGACATGTTAATTCATTCCATAAATAATACACAAAACAATTTTTGTTTCTAATTCATTTTTATTCTTTTCTATATTACAACAAACTGGAAAATAAAAAATAATAATATTCATAAATATATGTATTGCTTTTGTACATTTTTTTCCCTTTGTCCGCATTCCAGAAATGAGCACAAAATATTCAGTTACTTATAACATAGAATTTCATGTCATAGATAAAATTACCTTGGTTATTTCCTATAAGTCTGACATAAACAAAGGGGAACCACTCTTGACTGATAAATTATTTATTTATTTTCCCATTAAACTAACCCTAACCCTATCTTCTTTTTTCCTCGTAGATCAATAAATAAATAGATAATTTATCAGTCAAGAGTGGTTCCCCTTTGTTTATGTTAGACTTATAGGAAATAACCAAATACTCTTCTTATACTCAATATACTCAATGCCAAAGGATGCTAACTCCTTACAGAGTTTATTTCTAAATTTTAACAGCGATAAGGTAATTCAAATCTAAATTTAAAATACATTTTAAACAATTTTGAACGGTTGTCCCTCATCTTTATGTATATATAAACAATGCTGTATCCTCCGGCCTCCCTCAGGTGTTTCCCATGTACCTGAGCATAGTAATGACCCAACCTTAGAGATGATTTTTAATAGTTGTAATAGTTTTCAACGCCTATTTGATCAACAGTCAAATCATAGTTATATTATTGTCCAACAGCAAAGTAATGAATAAACGCAGGAGACAATATTAGAAATCAACTATAAGTGTGTTTTATTTGGTTCAAAATATATATATTATTGCGTTTGCGTATGGTCTAGTGGTTAGAGTTGTAGGAAATGGACTCGTCAACGCGAGTTCAATTCCTGGACGAAGCTGTTGGCATTTCATATGGCGCTAATACCCTTGGGAAAAGTATGAATCCAGTTCTCCCTCCAGCTATGGGTAAATAGCAGGGCAGACTGGACTCTTTAACCATGGGTAGGTAACCAGTCTAGGAGAAAGAAAACTCTAGATTCAAATCTGTCAAACTCCGCTTAAGAAATTGACCTTGTGTCCATCCTGCTCGTGCAGAGGGGTTTGTAAATATATATATATATTATTTTCAGACTAGACCATTGTATCTGTGAGGGGTGTTCTATTTTCAGACTAGACCATTGTATCTGTGAGGGGTGTTCTTATCCCTCCACAACAACTATTAAAAATGATTTCCCAGGTTGTGTCATTACTATGCCCGGGTACACAGGGAACATATGAAGAAGGCCAGAAGATACGGTGGACGAAACGTTGTGTTTATACATACCACAATAAAGATGAGGACAACAGTCTGTAACATCAAAAAAGCCTCATCTAAAAAAATACAGACAAATAACATTTTAAACAAGTTTATATATCATTTAAATAAAATAAATTAATAAAGGATAAAACATAATAAAAAGTTAATAAAATAAAAATTTCTGCAGCTGATTGGGATTTGATTCAGTTGCCAAGAAATGAATGAATTTTGCTAGCATGATCTGAATGAAAAGAATGGTGTCCTGGATATGACACAAAACTACATTTGGTGGTAAGGCTCTAGAGCTCAAGAGAGGGTGAAATACCCCTTCATTGTCATTACTCTAAGGTCTACTCTGTCCCAGAGTGGTAGTACCTGTTATAAATAAAGAATTCACAACATCAGTGATAAAACATCTATCTATCTATCTATCTATAGATAAAAGAGTATGAAAACACAATATGCTGTTAAAATGAAAATATTTTATATCATATTCATAGCTAATATTGGACAATATTTCGATTTATAAAAAATCATCTCCAGAGCTTGTTTTTAATCCAGACTCATCGAGAGAGAAGCAGAAAATTCTATTTTCATTTCCTTTTATCTATACTTATACCATTGGATTCCCTACTCTTAACTTATATCCTATCTATATATACACACACACGCATACATATATACGTATCATTCATCCACATATATATATATATATATATATATACACATCATCAAATGTTGCTACAACATTTTCATTGTAGTAGCATTAGTAGTTAATCCAAAAAGTGCTTTAACTACCACCACAATATCTAGTCTAAGAATGATTTAGTTGATTATTATAAATCCCATTTTATCAGTTGCTGCTGACCCTTAAATTCACTTCGTTCTCTCAAAGCAGAAATGGGTAAAGGAATCAGAGTCCATATACAAACTATATTTAGTTTACTGTTGCTGGTCAAAGAGGTAACATGGTAAGAATATGTATAAGACACTGTGTATCCATTTCTTTATTATGTTTCTATTTCTATTGAAATGTATTTGCTGTTATCTTTTATTTAATGATATCTGTTTCTTCCTTTGTTTTTATGTGTTTATTAAATAAAGTTGTGTTGTGCGTTTTCTTTCCACGCAGACCAGCGACAGTTACAACAAACCACGATACATGACTAGGTATCTCTAGAACTAAGTGTACCTTAATTTTGGCACAAGGTACTGTAAGCAACTTGAATATAAGCACAAACACCAACTTCAATAACTCTTAGAGACAGAGACAACATTTCACATTGGCTGAAGGTACCATATATAGGATATGATTGATGTGGAGATGCGTGGTCTAATGGTTTGGTGCGTATTTACAATGGGACCCCAAGAGAACAGCCCCTGACAACATACCAGAAGTCTTCAAAATGTATATTTATATGCGAGTGGTCTAATGGTTAGAGTCGTAGCAAATGGACTCGTCAACGCGAGTTCAATTCTTGGACGAAGCTGTTGGCATTTCACATGGTGCTCATACCCTTGGGAAAGGTATGAATCCAATTCTCCCTACAGCTATGGGTAAATAGCAGGGCAGACTGGACTCTTTAACCATGGGTAGGTAACCAGTCTAGGAGAAGGAAAACTCTGAATTCAAACCTGTTAAACACCGCTTAAGAAATTGACCTTGTGTTGCATCCTGCTCATGCGTAGGGGTTGGTAAATATATATATATATATAGGATATGATTTATATAGACTATTGCCACATTCAATTGAATATAATACAGATACTCATTGCCACTAGATCACAAAAGTTAAGCAACCTATTCAATACTTGGATAGGTGACTACATAAGTAATGATAATTGTTATAACAGTTAAAAAAGGAAGTATATCCTACTAAGATCGAAATAAAAAATTATTAAAAAAAGGAATAAAATATGTTGGCATATTTATGGTATAAAGTGTGCTGAAAATCACAACTTGAATTTATAAACTCTCCCAAAACAGCGTTGACTGAATCGGCCAATCAAAAACGCCCAGACATGTATTTAATTTACTATTTAAAGGTGTTGATAAATTGTCCTGCAATTGCTCGCTGGAGGTACAGACTTGCAGAAGAGGATTGTACAACTCTCTACTTCAAGAGAGGATAAACACTGACACAACTAAGCACAGATTAGCAGACAAGGATTAAAACTGATACTGCATCTTTCTACTTCAAGAAAGGATCAAACTTTATGCCACAAGGATCTCCAGTTAATTCCATGTCAAATCATCCAGGCCATGTCACCCACCCTCTTCAATTTTTCTGAAATTTTGTTCAGATGTGGATTATGTTGAAGTTTATGTTAAAATTTGAGCTTCCAATTCCAAAAATTGTCTGAGTTAAGTCAATTTTTAGCTCTCTTAGGGGGTGGCAACTTTTTGTAATCTATTTTTGTCTGTAAAAAGTCTTAAAATTAACCAATTTTAAGTTATGGATGATTTCTGATTTTTTCCTAGCAAGATCAATATCCCGATGTGGCACTGCATCTATGAAAAAAATTATTTTTACAATATTTCTTGTACTTGTATGTATGCATGTTAGAAAGTTACACAGAGCCTTCCAACTTTAAGGATATAGACAACACGTGTTTATGCCATGTGAAGTGGTTGCTGGTTCCAGAGCTAAGGAATTCAGAATTGCTGCTGCCTAAATACTCTTGCCACCTATTGGCGAACAACTGCAGCAAGGGAAGGTCATGTCCCCCGGAATTACCATTTTACTGACCCAACACCAACACCAACACTAGTATGGATAAAGAATAAATGTAATGTCTGCACTAAATATTTATATTTTTGAATAATTTCTCTAGACTACACTCTTATCCTTTATATATTTAAATTCATAATAAGATTTAAATGAACATACCACATTAAAAAAAAAAAAGGAACCTGTTAATGATAATGGAATAAAATTTCACATTTTCATTGCCTCTAACATTTCAACATTTTTTAAGGATCTTCATGACATCGCTCCTTAATATTGCTCTGAAGATGGTTAATATATTCAATATATATAAAAACCGAAATGTTCAAAGTTGGTACTGGTTGAGCAACTGGTAATATTTAAAGAGAAATGAGAGAAAAAAGTCCTACATAGTTTTTTTTTTCCTCTTTCAATATAACCATTTGCATAAAGAAGATTGGTATTGATTTTTGACAAAATGACTTTTAATTTTGTAGTATTGAGATTAAATTTTATTACTATATAAAACACTACATGGTGTGGAGTGTAAACAAAATTAAGTCTTTCTTAATGACTTAATACAAAAAGGAGGAGATATAGACAACTTCATAGATTTGATTTTAATTAGATTATCGGGGTGAGCGCGAACGCAGACCCCACGCTTAGAAATAGCGCACTTGAGTCGCCCACATTTGGAGCGATTGCAAAGGTGGGTCGAACTCTATTTACCATGTACCACACGTGTACAGGTTAGGCACAAGGTCCTATTAGTGTGGGACCACCAACGAGCCGAGACTCATGGGAGGTGGGTTCAAAAAATGTGTTGATCCTGTCGGCATTCCCCTCAATGTGTTCTTAACTGTGCTTGCAAATTATTTGAAATGAACTTAATTGTTATTAAGAACACATTTTATGATATTTTCATGTTAAAACATGCAGTTGTATTGATTTGAACAAATTCGTATTTTCAGTGTAGATTTACAGTGAAATGAAAATGGCCGACCAAAACATAAGGCTTCCTCAAAGTGAAAGAAACAAGGGGAAGTTACTCTCATTTATGTAGCTAATGTTCAGATTACAAAATAATAAAATTGGGAAATTGTAAAGAAAACTCGCTGATATAGACCAGGGGAAAGATCCTGTACTTTATGCGCTGAGGAAAAATGGGAAATCGCATGCTATGATAACACCAAAGAACTGTTAAACCAAAGTTCCGAAATTCTTGGAAAATTCTTGCATAGGTGCACATGGCAACCTATCAACTGAAAATTTTAAATGTAAACATATTCCTTTTTAACGCAAACGTCAAACATGGATATTGTCTAATATTATGAAAAGAAACCTATTTTGCACACATGTTTTTTCCACGTCAACAATCACGTTTAACATTCAACAACAACGTTTTTGACATTTAACTTTTGAATGACGCAATCAATTACATAGCGTTCAAATTCAATGTTTTCAACGGTCATAATTGCATTTTTCACTTCTGCAGTTGCCTGTAATTAATCAATATCTTGATTAATTCATTACGATTAACCTTGAATGGTGAAACTTGAGTAGTTAGATTATTTCTATATACACCTTAATACTATATATATATATATATATATATATATATAAAGTGTTGCTATGGGTCCAATGGGAGAAAATTGAATATCCTATAAAAAAGAAGGTCTGCAAAATGGATTAAGTTTTCAAAAAAATTTTTTACATTTGCGGCAAGTGTTTCAGATCTTCTGATATCTTCTTCAGGCATTAATTAATATTAATATGGCTAATTAATGCCTGAAGAAGATATCAGAAGATCTGAAACACGTGTCGCAAATGTAAAATAATAATTTTTAAAAATGAAATAAAATTTTTTAAAATATAATCTATTTTGCAGCCTTCTTTTTTTTATAATATATATATATATATGTCATGGTCCGTATTTATGATCCTGCGTTAAGAGTTACGTCCCTTAGACCAACTGTGTGTTTTTTCCTAAACGGGATTATTCTTGCATTTTCACCGCCCTTTTCCGGCTAGCATTATTCAGCGGTAAATTCAATCCTCTTTCTACCTCGCCACGACATCCATCAGACGTGTTGCTGACTTCTCCCTCTCAGAAGTTTATTACGGGCACCCGGTAAGGAAGATTTCTTATCTTCGCTCCCTAACAGAAAATAGCTAATTTGTTACCGGCTATTTTCTACTGTTTACTTTTATCTGTTGTCCGACCTTGAATTTCTCTGTTCTATGTGAGAAATCTTGCCCTCGTATTATTTTCTATTATTGCCTATTATCTTCCCGGACCCTTGTATGACATGTATTGTTATTGTTTCTCACTCTTACTATTAGCACTTAGTAAGTTATTTCGTATTCACTAGCCTTTGTTGACACAGTGTTATTCCAAGAATACATGCTATTCTTCACCGCTGCTTCACATTAGTTATGTCTGTTCAACCCCAGCCATTCAGTCGAACACCTCCCTCAGACACTTGTCTCAGAAACACCTCGCTTCATTTACTACTCAGTACAAATATTGTCTCTTCTCACTCATGTTGAAATAGCACTATTCTGAGTGAATCCCGGTCCACGTTCATAAGGGACCCTTTAGTTTATCGTTCACCTCCTCCTCCCTCTGGTTGTCTACCTCTTCCTACTTCCTGTGTCCCTTATCTGTTCCCTGTAATTTCTTATAATTACCTTGCCTTTTGTACCTTGATTTGCCTTGTCTGTCATATGTTATTTTTTCCTTCCAGGTTTTTTACTCTTTTCCTGCTGAATAAATTCATTATACAACACCCAAAGGTTATTTGTGTTTCCTGGCAGGAGGGGTTAAACTACACTGCAACGAAATTGTGTCTCGATCCCTGGCAATAGAGTCAGATACAAACTCAAGAGGCGTGATAGTAAAAAACCGGCCTGGAAGTTCTTCTGAAGCTGAGACGCTCCAAGAATCCAGACAAACCCTGTCAAACGTCACTGGAAGTGACCTCTTTGACACCTGAGGGTTATTCCCCCAACAGAATTTCTTCACCACTGGACAAGAACTATCAGGACTACGGACAGGGTCCATACAGTCCACAATAGCAAAAGCAGGCCTGGAAGTACTTGGTTAACAGTTGTACTCTCTAGGAACCTACACAACACCAGAGCTGTCTTCAGCACTGGAGAGAGGAGGTGACACGCATAAGGGTAACGGGGACTCCGGAATTCCAAACAACCCCTGTCAAACGCCACTGGAAGTGACCCCCCTTGACACCAGGGTTATTCCACCAACGGAGATTTACCCCGCTACAGCCGTGGAAAAAGAGCAGGCAAGGACTACGGACAAGCCCCACAGTCCTTCAGTGTCCAGCGTGCCTAAGAGGCACCGGAAAAAATAACGGTTGAATGGAACCACATTAATCCATCTCCCACTCAAGATGACTGACAACAGGTCCATTCGGACCACTTCCACCGTCGGGATACTTTGAACACAGCTGCCAACGAAGCTCGAGCAAAGGCTATGGCAGCCAAAGCTCGTCTGGCCTACATCGATGAGGAACTACGGATAAAGATGCAACTGGAGAAGTTGCGTCTGGAAAAGGAGGTTGTAGTCGCCATCGCCGAGGCCGACGCACTGAGGGCCACCGCCAACAGATACAGGAGGGCACCTAGGCACAGTCCGGCAACTAGCGATGGAGCAACAGGCATCGGACTCAATGTTCCCACAAGGGACCTGACAACCCCACTTCTAGCAACCAAAGCTGCACCCACAAGTCAGCTTTGGAACCGAACCAGGCCAGAGCTTCAAACTCCTGAAGAGAAGCCCTGGACACCGCACGGCGGGGAGACGTACCTAAAAGCCTCCCTAGCCGTCTTCAACAGAATGCTAGCCTCCAGACTTGGTGTCTCCATCACGGGTGAGGCATCACCTAGTATGAGCGCACCCTATTCCCCTTCCTCACCCTCTACTGGCCAGACGCCACCCCCAGACCACCAGTTCAGACAACAAGCTAATCTAAATTCCTCACCACAACTGGTCTCAGGCGCGTACAGATCCTGAATTCGGCAAAACTACCGAGCAGCACAGTGAACCTACTTTGCCACCCACACGGTCAGCCAAAGAAATTCCTAGCCAATTTCTAATGGGTGCTCCCGCACTAGAACCCAGACCCTTAACACAGGGTCACATAGATCTAGCAGCCTTGTCAGCACCAGGCCACACAGAAATTATAGTCTCGTCAGACACAGGACCCTTATCAACACAGGGTCACTCAGAATCTACAGCTCCAGATTCTCTGCCCTTATCTACACAGGGTCACACCGATCCTGCATCCTCGTCAGCCCAGGTCACACACCTGAACCTATAACCCGGTCAACATTGGCCAAGCAGAACTTATAGACTCGCCGGTCACAGGACCCTTATCAACACAGGGTCACTCAGAATCTACAGCTCCAGATTCTCTGCCCTTATCTACACAGGGTCACACCGATCCTGCATCCTCGTCAGCCCCAGGTCACACACCTGAACCTATAACCCGGTCAACATCGGGCCAAGCAGAACTTATAGACTCGCTGGTCACAGGACCCTTATCAACACAGGGTCACTCAGAATCTACAGCTCCAGATTCTCTGCCCTTATCTACACAGGGTCACACCGATCCTGCATCCTTGTCAACCCCAGATTGCACACCTGCATCTGAAACTATAACCCGGTCAACATCGGGCCAGACCAAACTCACGGCTTCACCAGACCCAGGACCCTTATCAACACAGGGTCAAATAGAATCTACAGCTCTGTTAGCTCCAGATCCTCTGCCCTTGTATACACAGGGCCACCCAGATTCGGCGCCCTTGTCGGCCCCAGGTCACATACCTGTACCTGCATCAGGACTCATCCCTTCTACATCTGGTTTGCTCCAACAGCAAACACGGACTGGCAAACATCACCAAACAACTCCTACATCTAAGCAACTCCTGCATTCACACAAAAAAGCAGTACAGATAGTGATTCAGATTCCAGCCCTGATGAAAGGTCAAATAAAACCCCCACAATGAAAACTGCCCCTCTAAAGGAAACTCTCAACCTACGACAAGGCACTCTTCGAGTAGTGATTCTTCAGGCAGTTCTGAAGAATATACACCTGAACCAATAAAATACTGGTTCCATATATGCCACAAACAATGGCAAACCCCCCAGCAGTCGCAGTGACCCCAGTTCGATCAGCGCCACCGGAACTCCAAGAACTTGTTCAACCTCAACTTCCTTAGGGATTCACATTTCCCTGATGGTATTGAGCCGTCAGAGAAATGGCTGGAGTGACCCAGCCATAAATATAGAAAAAGACTATGGCTCTACCGCCAGCTTTACCTCCTGAGGCAAAATATATCTAGCAGGCTCGCACTCACCTTAGCCGCATCTGCGATGACCACCCCTTACAACGGACTTTCTTTCTCTTCATTGGACTCTTGTTGCACTAACCCAGGCCGATCTAGGCCTACTCACCCCCTACTTAGTCTGTCTCTTCCCCTTTCTGTCCCTACGAACCCCTTCTGTCACCCTATCTTAGTTTAGGTTTTGATATCTATATCAAGACGGGGAGTGTCATGGTCCGTATTTATGATCCTGCGTTAAGAGTTACGTCCCTTAGACCAACTGTGTGTTTTTTCCTAAACGGGATTATTCTTGCATTTTCACCGCCCTTTTCCGGCTAGCATTATCAGCGGTAAATTCAATCCTCTTCTACCTCGCCACGACATCCATCAGACGTGTTGCTGACTTCTCCCTCTCAGAAGTTTATTACGGGCACCCGGTAAGGAAGATTTCTTATCTTCGCTCCCTAACAGAAAATAGCTAATTTGTTACCGGCTATTTCTACTGTTTACTTTTATCTGTTGTCCGACCTTGAATTTCTCTGTTCTATGTGAGAAATCTGCCCTCGTATTATTTTCTATTATTGCCTATTATCTTCCGGACCCTTGTATGACATGTATTGTTATTGTTCTCACTCTTACTATTAGCACTTAGTAAGTTATTTCGTATTCACTAGCCTTTGTTGACACAGTGTTTATTCCAAGAATACATGCTATTCTTCACCGCTGCTTCACACTTAGTTATGTCTGTTCAACCCCAGCCATTCAGTCGAACACTCCCTCAGACACTTGTCTCAGAAACACCTCGCTTCATTTTACTACTCAGTACAAATATTGTCTCTTCTCACTCATGTTGAAATAGCACTATTCTGAGTGAATCCCGGTCCACGTTCATAAGGGACCCTTTAGTTTATCGTTCACCTCCTCCTCCTCTGGTTGTCTACCTCTTCCTACTTCCTGTGTCCCTTATCTGTTCCCTGTAATTTCTTATAATTACCTTGCCTTTTGTACCTTGATTTGCCTTGTCTGTCATATGTTTATTTTTCCTTCCAGGTTTTTTACCTCTTTTCCTGCTGAATAAATTCATTATAACAACACCAAAGGTTATTTGTGTTTCCTGCAGGAGGGGTTAAACTACACTGCAACGAAATTGTGTCTCGATCCCTGGCAATAGAGTCAGATACAAATTCAAGAGGCGTGACAATATATATATATATATATATATGTGTGTGTGAAGATTAATGAGGATTATTTATATAAGGGAGAAAAATATATATAAATCAGAATAATGTATTTCAAATGTATGTAACCAGAATGTTGTTTGTTTCTTATTTTAATTTTCTTTATATATATAGTATATATATATATATATATATATATATATATATATATATATATGTAGTATATTAAAAAGATTGAAAAAACACAGGTTTAAATGAGTTAAGTGGTGATTTATTGGCCGAAGCTGCAGTGTTTCGATCTATTAAATAAACTCGATCTATTAAATAGACTCTTTCGATCTATTATATAAACTCATCACTTCTGTGTTTTTTCATTCTTTCTTAATACATAATACATGCCGTCGGATTCACTTCCTTTTCTTCACACACACACACACACACACACACACACATATATATATATATATATATATATATATATATTATGCTTTGTTTTAATGCAAACTTATTTTATCGCAGTGAAACTTTCTTAATCGAAAGTGTATGTGTGTCTATGTATGTGTATGTGAATCTTTTAACGATATGTAAATTTAATTTTTAATGCAAGTGAGCGAGTATTTGCTGGAGTATGAATGTTTTAGATGGCGGATCGACGTATTAGCGTTTCGTTTTAAACGAAGTGCTTTTCCATCGACTTCAGCATCTGAATCAGGTTTTTGTTCGTCTCTGTCTCTGTCGCTGTCTGTCTGTCTGTCTGTCTATCTATCTCTCTCTCTCTCTCTCCCTCTCTCTCTCTCTCTATATATATATATATATATATATATATATATGAGAAGTAAATACACAAACGATGTGTTTTGATATGGCTTTTTTTAGCCGACAATTTTTGGGAGAATATGTGCTTAATTGAAGTCGTACCTAATTTTGAAAGTTAATTAATTAATAATTAATGAATTAGGATTTGAATAGGTATGCCCGCCTAATTAATTAATTATTAATTAATTAACTTTCAAAATTAGGTACGACTTCAATTAAGCACACACACACACACACACACACACACACACATATATATATATATATATGTGTGTGTGTATGTGTATATGTATATATATAATGTTTATGTGTGAGTAATGTGCATAAATGTATGTATTTTTTCTTCTTTTTACCTACCATCAAATTTATTTGAATATTTTACCGCCCTGTAAATACACACACGTAAACATAGTTTTTTCTTTTTTTGGTCTAGGAAAGAAGATAGAGATATATTTGTATATATGAAAGAAAATAAGAAATTAATGAAAAGGATGAAAAAAAATAAATAAAAGGTGGGAAAAAAATTCTAAATACAACAATTAGGATAAGAACTTGCCGGTGGATCTGATTGGCTGCTGGGATGGTCCTCCTTCTACAAAGCTGCCACTTTCTCAAGTGCGAGACGAGTCGATCCTGAGAGAGAATCTGATGCTAAGACCTGAAACTTTCAACGAACCGGTGCCTCACTAAGGAACAGTCCCAATCAATTTGAATTTATACATACATTTTCAAGGGATCGAAAAACATCTCGTCCTAAAAGCTACATATAAACATATTTTTGGGAGAATATGTGCTTAATTGAAGTCGTACCTAATTTAAGGAGTTAATTAATTAATAATTAATTAATTAGGTGGGCATACCTATTTAAATGTAAGGCTAAACAAATCGAGAAAAATCAATCTCTGTATGTACATTTTGGCCTATTAGCAGCTAAAAATAAGCCATATCAAAAACACATCGTTTGTGTATTTACTTCTCATATAAATATATATACAAAGTGTCAAAAAAGTATCAAGATTTTCTGTACTTTTTGACACACCTTTTATTCTGAAAAAAAAATTCCATTCATTCTTTATTTCTATCTTGGTAAATCCAGCTTTAAACTTGGTACCTTTTTGGCACACCTTGTTTTCTAAAAAAATTAATGGAAGATTATTTTTTTTAGAATACAAGGTGTGTCAGAAACTACAAAAAATCTCGATATTTTTTTAGACACCTTGTATATATATATATATATATATATATATATATATATATATATATATATATACGAAGCGTGTAGGTAAATCCTCGCGGTGAGAAAAAACCCTGCAAATAGTTTGATTGTAAAAATATACTACCAAACATCAACCGGGGAGAAAAAATTTTTTGGAAAAAAGAAAAGACCAAGATAGTCGTACCAACAAAAAATAATCTATTGGTACAATATTTGGCCAAAAGAAAAAACAATTTATATGTATATATAAGTATATAAGATACATATATATTCATACAACCGCTAGGAAAATAAGCTAAAGTGCTCAATACCTAAGTAGAACTAATAATAAAGATAAATCTAATGAGTCAGACGAACCTACTATTAGTTTCGCTTAATGCTCTACAGGGCTAAGAGTCAGATCTTAGCCCTGAAGAGCATTAAGCGAACTAATAGTAGGTTCGTCTGACTCATTAGATTTATCTTTATATATACTAGCAAATATATGCACCCTCCGGGTGCAAGTATTTAAGTTTTAATGTAATAAAATATTGTATTAAATTAGAAAGGCTAATGAAACTAAATAAGAATGCAGATAAAAAGATTTGAAACAGAGGGAGTATAATAAAAAAACAGAACTACCGAAACTTACTCTTCCATCACTCTCGTCTTTCATTGTTATTTTTTCTAATTAAAGTATTTAGTTATAAGAGGAAGTAAAGAATAAAATGACAGTTATTTTTTCTTGTTAATGGATTTCATTTAAGATTCATTGAAGAGATTTTTGCTTATATTGATTAAAATAAAACCAAACAGTTAGAAATCAATAATACTAAGCATATATTTATTAAAATCACATTTTAAATATCAATATGCAAATTAGCCTTTCCGTTCACACTGTAAACCGCTATTTTGTTGTATATATAAATATAAATGCACATTGTTAGTATGTACATATGGTTAACAGTATGAATGATGTAAAACAATTTTATTAATAATTGAGGTTAAAATAAAAATAAAATCATTGAGAATGTGATGTCAATAACTAAGGGAATTGTAACTTGAGTAATAATATAGTTTCGGTTACAGACAGAAAAACACACAATCTCCATTATAATAAGATATATATATATATATATATATATATATATATATTTGTTATTATTTCCCTTTTTCCTCCTGTTCCTTCCCGCCGTTTAGATATTTAGCTGTCTCTTTCAACGTTGTATATATACCTTTCATTCTACTCGAAGTTTTGCTGCTATCTTTCTCTGTATTTTGTTTGTACCTTTTCCCTCTTTGCATATATGTTGAACCACCACCACCACCACCACCAATATAACGATCATCACCACCATCACCATCGCCCTCACCACATATATATCCTCTTCTTCTTAATTACTCCTTACCCATCCTTCCCTATCATCTCCCCTTTTTTCCTCTCTCCCCATCCACCCTTTCGCGACTTGTCTATTTGTAGTTCGCTACCCCCATCTTTTGAATTGAGATGCTCTCTTCACAAATGTTGGATTTTAGTTAATTAGTAAATCCAATTAGCAAACGGCGCCGCTATTTATGTACTGATAAAATATTTCTAGCCACTAAAGATCGTATAAACTTGAGAGTAACGGTTCAATGACGTAAATATGCACGATATGTCGAGAAAAACACTCAATTTATTACGTGTATGTAGATCAAGTACTGATGTAGGTGTTAGATATTCCCTTTTTACTCGGGTGGATATAATCGGTGGGGAAGGTTCATCTCGCGGGTGTATAACAGAGGGAGAGAGACATACAGACAGAGACAGAGACAGACAGACAGACAGACAGACAGATTAGAGAGATATAAAAAAGTCGTCGGATGGGGGGCTAAAATCAGCGAGGGAGTCTATCCCCGTTTCAATAGACCAATAATATCATTTTTGCGTCTTAGGTGAAGCGCCAAACCTACCATCAGCTCCTTACTTTACCGCACAGATCCCTGTGCTACTCATACGCTGAGGTGGCGAGGACCGGTATCGAAGTAGGAACCTTGCGATTTCTAGCCGAACGCTCTACCGACTGAGCTAAACCGAAGATGATGATAATAGTTCATACTTGCTTGATTACTCTGCCGGCTACTGCTTACTGGTTGCGTACTGCCTCTTTGTCTTGGTGCTTTTACTTCGGACGCCATTTTCTTTGGGCTGACGTCTATTTAAGGGCTGGTTTTCCTCTTTTTCGTCGATTCTTCTTGCTGGTTATACTTGATCCAGTTTTATTTCTTCTTAGCCCATATTTACACCGCGGGGAAACGGACCCGTCAGAGCCGACAATACGTCTGCACACTTTAAAAACCGGGCCGCATCTTCTAACTAAAACTAAAACTATTCTCATGGCGCGCCTCTAAGGGGGTCAAGGGTTATTAACCGCCCACTAGGTGATTTTCCATAGACTCCCTGGTTTTAAATCAAACAGACCTTAATTTAAATATTTTAACTTACAGGTACGTTTACAATTCACGACTTCTCATAAATTGTAACATAGGATTGGTAAAAGTGTTTAGTTTCATGTTGTTGAAATCATTTGTAACGATACAAGAGGCGTCAGTCTCGAAGAAATAGAGTGAACTTAGCCAAACTTAGGTCAAGCGGAACCTAAGTAAAGGGTGAACCTTTGGCCATTCTGACGAAACAAAGAGACTTGCAAGGTATTTGAGGCAATATGGTGGTAGTTGTGGCGGAACGCGATAGATTAATGTATTTGTAGGAGTTATTTTCGTATTTGCCTGGGGAGTTGTCTGCCCGTTTAGTGTCGCTGGTTCCCGCTAGGGGCCTCGTGTATTTAAGCGGCTGATTTGAACTTCTCTTCCTCTTTGCCTGCTGCTCGACCTACGAGACACAATGAGGTAGTCTTATGACTACCCCTTTCTTGTTGGGGCTCCGGCCCTTAACACTGGCCACTCACTGCTAGTAAGTCTCTTATACGATATATGACTATCCTTTAGTCATGTATCCGTAAACTACGTTTTTATGTACATTTAGGTATCTCTTGATACCTAAATATCTTGTTTTTACCATTCATGAATGTGTCATTATCTCTACTCTGTATATGTATCTATGTACTTTATGTATCTCGTCTATCCATGTGCTGTATACCTATTAAACGTTTTGTACCTCAACCTTTGTCGGAGTTTGTTTGCGTTGCAACGAGTTATGACTTTGTCATAACCTTTGAATCTGACATATTTATTAGTAGGTATATACCCAACTTTGGAGACGAGTAGTGTAATGGATAGAGGCGTACGAAATGGACTGGTTTACCAGATTTAAAATCCTGGACGAACGGTAATACCCTTGGGAAAGGTATGCATGGAACTACTCTCCCTCCCACTATGGGTAAATACGTATTTCTATTTACCTGTTCTAAAAAAATAAAGAAGAAAAACACTTTATACTGACTGCTATTACGTAACCCACTTTACAATTTTTCTTCTGCAAGCATCGCATTCAATACATAAAATATTAACATAGAAACTGAAATATCGTACACGAATAATACATATTTAAATATACTGCTTGTGCTTCATATGTGAAAGCATTGCATTATTGAATTGCGTGTGTCACATCAATATTATCTACGTTACATAGAATGTTGGCATAATTAAATCAACAGATAATAATAAAAGTAATAAACGTATTTTCTCGTTTGGTGTCTGCTCAAACTCAGGTACAACTTTGCCTCTCGTATACACTTGTTACTATTATCACAGGGAGGAATTTCTGCTGCAGCCAAATCAGACAAATCAATCATTTTTATAATAATACTGGTCTTCCTTAAACCTACGACTGTTATCATCTTGCAAAACCCTAAGACTGTGTAAATGACTGTCGTCAAATCAGCTAAATAATGGACCATTTCGGTTTTATTATGAAGAAAGAAAGAGAAGAAAAAGGAAATGCTACACAGAAAAATATAATAAGAAAGAAAGAAAGAAAGAAAACAGATGAAAGATAGAGAGAGGGGTGAGCGTACGGAAGCGATAAAGCTAATGTTTATCAATTGAACATAACAAAAATGAGAAAGGAATGAAAGAAAAAAAGAGAGAGAGAGAGAGAGAGAGAGAGACAGACAGACAGACAGACAGACAGACAGAGACAAAGACAAAGACAGAGACAGAGACAGAAAGACAGACAGACAGACAGACAGACAGACAGATAGACAGAAGGAGTTAAATCAAGATTATTATTGTTATATACCCTACCTATGAACAGGAGTGTGTATGTCCCAATCCTCATAAATGCTGAAGTATTATACTGACTGAGGAGTCTTATACCACTAGCAGTGGTTTACTTTTTTTTTCATGCCGCTGGCAAGTATTGTATTTCTTAATGTGATAAAGATTAATTTCATTTCCAACCTCCATTTTGGTTATTTCTCATTTAGTAACCTTTTTTAGGTTACAACAATTAGACCAATTACAATCTGAACTATTTTCAATAGCACTTAAGTACACATATCAAACGTTGTAATAATTAGACTATCGTACTCTGGTATATCCAGAGGTACTGCTAGTTTAACTACGAGGGCGTGTCAAAAAGTAATACCATTTTGCTTAGCACATCCCTACTACTCCACATAGTCACCGTTTCTCTCAATACCAATGTTACACCTTCGAATGAGAACATGTATCCCTGCTCTGTAAAATAGTGTTGACTGTTCTTTGAGGCACTTATTCTCTACAGATTTCACTTCCTCATCACTGGGACAATGTTTGCCTCTCTCCCATGAAAGATGGTATGAGAGGCAAACATTATTCCTAGGGATTTTGAATTTCAACGACTTTTAATTCAAAATCTAATTTTACATAAACGTTCATAAACAACGGTTTATCAATATACAACACTAAACGTAAGGCATGAGATCCAATCTTCCCTACTCTATAGCAGGTGCTGCGGGACAGGGAAGATGGTTTCATGCCATTCTCAATCACTTTGACTGCAAGGTTAACCACAGACAGCCTCGTTTGGGATTTGAACTTGGCTTGCGGAGTTTATTTCCCACATTACTAACCATTATACCACCTGTGTTATCATGATTCGATGAGGAGAATATATTTTTCAATTTGTTTTAAGAATTGTTTATATAAAAAAACCCACAAAAAAACATCACACGAAGATTCTTTAGAATTGAATGAATGACAAGTGAACGTCAATGTAATTTGAGTGATTGTGTCTGTGTGCGTATGAGTGTGTGTGTGAGTGTGTATGTGAGTGTGTGTGCGTGCGTGTGATATTGAGTGGGGGAGGAGGGACCTTATTTTACAGTAAATTATTTGGAGAACGAAGAAGGAAATCTGATTGTATTAAGATGTCAATCACTGTTATTTTGTCCAATAATAGAAGCGTTTAGTGTTGATTTAATCAAAACCAAAAAAGAGAGTGCCCCCCCCCAAAAAAAAATACAGGAAAATAATCAAGATGACAAAGAACTTAGTAGGTTAAAGGGGTTCATGCAAAAACACATCGATTTTATGAGTACGTTAGTGTAAATATATATTGAAAATTTCAAATCCCCGATATTTTCACCCTAAAAAAATAAATGGAAGGGATTTTCTTTCTCCTATTTCGGTGGGTGGCCGATCAGCCAATCACCTGCATCTTAACACGTTGACTCCGTATTGGTACACATATATACCATTATGTATATTACTGATATAGGACATATATGTATCATTGCATATAATTCACTTGCTTTTTTAAAACAATATCTAGAATATATACTTCCATCATAGCATAGCAGTATCTACATATACTACTTAATGAAAGTGGAAACAATGAAACATTATGTTATAACTACGACTTTTAATCTAAAAAGTGATATAGAAATAAAACCAAAGTAGGAATCCATTCACAGTCATATATAATATATATATATATATATATATATAATATATATATATATATATATATATATATATATATATATATATATATATATATATATACATATAAAAACACACATACACACACCAAAACAGTAGAAATTTAAGTAGAAAACGACAAAAATTCTTTAGAACAAAAAACAAATTACAAAATAACACCTGACATATCAAAATGAACATCTGATGAACTATATCAGAGCGACCTTAATAAAAAAAAGTCTTATTATTAAAATACTTATTATTATATAAAATAGTAATAGAATAGAATGAGTTATGAGATAAATAGATAGTGAACTGTGAAATATTCAATCATACAGGTAAAATATGAGAAAAAGTTGGTACAGCCAAAGGGGACAGGAAAAGAGTTAAAAAGTACATTTCTAGGAGATGAAATTCCCCAAATACTTGCAGGTAATTACTAGTCATGGAAAATACCATAGTATTTTTTTATTGACAGTGTTCTCCTTTGAATATGATGTCGTAGAACAACTGTAGTGAGATGGAAGGTTCTGAGTTTTGCGAGGACTACTATTAGAAAAAGAGGAAGACGAAATAAGAGATAGTAAAGGCTCAAAAAAGTGATGAACATAAAACAGGTTGTCGTGAGTTTGACCGGGGCGTGACCCCACGAATGGAGAATTGAAAGCCAACCGGAAGTTTCGGGTGTTGACCGGAACCGGAAGTCACGCGGTGACGTAGAACGACGAAGAAAAATACCGGTCTCTTTTTGCTTTCGGACGCGTAGGGTACGGACCGGACCTCTGGTCCCTGTGTGGGATACAGTAATTTAACAGTGTTCTCTCTCTCTTTCTCTCTGCCTTTCCTCCTCTCCGACACAACCCACGAGACGAGACTAGCCCTGGAAATTAAAGCTAAGCAGCTTGTGACGAGATATTTCTCGCGTTGTACTTTTTTATCAACAAGATGACCGGCACGTGCCGAACACCTTTTTAGTGTCGTGAATTTGGAGGCACGTTGATAAGACCCGCTATACAACATATATCGCTATTAGAACGTTACGTATATCCGTTTTGGTACCGTGAATATACCACTGCGTTACACAACACCATGAGGGGCATCCTGCAATGGTGTCTTTAGCCATCGAGAAAGCGACAGATGTTGGTAGATTTTGGACACTGAGGATAATTCTCCTAACAAAATTGTTATACTGATTGCTATCTTGCCTGGAATGCATTTGCAGGCGACTTTTAATTCCGGCGAGCAACAGACAATTTTTTTTTTTTGGCATGAATTGCAGACTCGATGCTGGTAATTACTTCGAGGTAGAATATGCTTACATCTGAAAAAAAAAAGTAAAGAAAAAAAAAAGAAATATATAGAATGAAATAAAGGTTTAGCGGAAGCGTATTGAGCACGTTTATCTTCGACATTTTAGATTCCCATGTGGATGACGCGACGCCAGTTCACTCAATCTCTGGTGACATCTTCCCTATCTTCCGCATTAATTTTGCATTTGCCCAGATATGACGTCAATCAATCTTTGTATCTGAAATTGTGCTTTCATGGATTTCCTTTTCCGCGCCAAAAAAAGAAAAAAAGAAAAGAAAAGAAAAAGACAAAAAAGAAAACAAAAAATAAAGTTTATTTGGCAAACTAGCATCTTCTATACAGCCAATATTACCGAACCAATACAAAAAATAAGCAAAAGTGGAGAAAAATGTTAGCGATTTTGATATATGTAGAAAAACATTTACAAACCTCTTTGAATTTTCCTATGAGTAAACGTGCCTGGGTTTGTAAAGTGATCAACTCACACTTGTGCAAGGGATTAAAATTTGGTCATGTTGACGAAAGCTACAAGTTTTACGCGTCTCATTTTCTAGGGAAATATTATGGGAAAGATAGATAGCTAGATAGATAGAGGGAGAGGGAGAGAGAGAGAGAGAGAGAAAAATAGAGAGACAGAGACAGAGAGAGAGAGAGAGATAGACAGAGAGACAGAGACAGAGACAGAGAGACAGACAGAGAGAGAGAGACAGACAGACAGACAGAGGGTGAGTGCACGGAAGCTATACGGAAGCTATAACCCTAATCTGTTTCAATCGAATATAATGAAAAGATGAAAAGAAGGACAGAAAGAAAGAAAAAAGTGAGAGAGTTAAATCAAGATTATTATACTTTTTAGATATTGAGCTATTTTAATAGCTCTTAAGTAAACATATCAAATTTGTAATAATTTGATTACTGTTGTATATCCATGTTAGTAACAATGATTTACCCGTACTAAAAATGGTATAAGTACAAACCAGAATTCACCCTATAAAATGTGATTCATAGAATTCTCAGAGACTCTGAGAGACAAACGGATCCCGGCCAGAAGAACAGATCTCGTGTTGATTAACAAGAAGACAAGAACATCTTATCTTGTAGATTTTGCCGTTCCGCTGCGGAGTGAAAATATAGCGAAAAGATTGACAAATACCTGGATCTTGCCAAAGAGCTGAAATAATCTGTGGAAAACAATCTGTATCAGTGATAATAAGTGTCGTAAGCGCGCTTAAAACGGTCTTTAACAGCTTGGAAATTAGACAAATGGAATTGGAAATCAGAGGAAGAGTCCTGGCCATACAGACCACAGCATTAGCGAATATCGGCTAGAATCCCCAAAAGAGCTTCGTTTCATCGGAGGCTTGCTGTCATTCAGACTCCAGATAGAGACCACCAGTTGAATCTGGTGTGAAAAACTCACAAAAGCAATAATAATAATAATAATAATAATAATAATAATAATAATTGCCAGAGAACTGAGGAAACTGTGGAACATGAAAGTGAACGTCGTACCAATTGTAATTAGTGTCCTTCGAACGGCCCCCAAAGCTCTGGAAAAGAATTTGTGAGAATTGGAAATCAGAAGAAGAATCAAGACCATCCAAACTACAGCACCGTTAAGATCGACCACAATACTCAGAGGAGTCCTGGATACCTGAGGAGACTTGCTGTCACTCAGCATTCAGGGAAACACCGGCCATGGCAGGTGTGAAAATCTCAATGATGATGATAATAATAATAATAATAATAATAATAATAATAATAATAATAATGGGAAGAGGACTTTCTCTCGAAGAATACACTAAAAAGAGCAAATAATCTTTAATTGCAGCAGCCAGAAGCAGCAATCACAAATGTAGAAAAACAAGGAAACAGAGATGGAAAGAAAAACAACTATATGGGCACCTCACGCAACAAACTGAAGAAATATCACTTCATATAAAGACATGGACATGGCTAAGAGGAAACCCCAATAGAGAAACTGAATCTCTTATAATCGCAACACAAGAGAATGCCATGAGAACAAATTATATAACAGCAAAAATAGATGGGACCAAATGGAATAGCAAGTGTAGAGTATCTGCAGATAAAGACGAAACGATTAATCATATTATTAGCGAATGCAGCAAACTAGAACAGAGAGAGTACAAGTCTAGGCACGACTGGGTAGGAAAGGTTATCCACTGGGAACTGTGCTAGAAATTCAATTTTCACTGTTCAACTAAATGGTACATGCACAAACCTGAATTTGTCCTGGGGAGTGACACGCATGATTATCTGGGACTTTGAGATACAGACGGATCACCTCATCCCGATTGAAAAGAAAAAGACCTTCAGCCACTGACTTCAAAAAGATAAACAAATTATTGGACCTTACTAAAGAACTGAGAAAACTGTAGAACATGAAGTTGAAAGTAGTACCTATTGTAATTGGTGCCCTTAAAACGGTCCCCAAAGCTCTGGAAAATAATTTGGGTGAATTAGAAATCAGAGGAAGAATCGAGACCATCCAAACTACAGCACTGTTAAGATCGGCTAGAATACTCAGAAGAGACCTGGAGACCTGCGGTGACTAGCTGTTATTCAGCCTCAAGTGAACCACCGCCTACGACAGGTGTTAAAATCTCAATAATAATAATAATAATAATAATAATAATAATAATAATAAGAAGAAGAAGAAGAAGAAGAAGAAGAAGAAGAAGTTATCATCTGGTGGGTTTTCCATCCCGGCCGATCCCGATGAAAATGAAAGACAACGAAAAAATAGACAAATACATAGATCTGGCCAGAGGACTGAAAAACTGTGGAATATGGTGCTAAAGGTGCTCCTCGAACGGTCTCCGAGAGTTTGGGCAAGAGTCTGGGGGAAATCAAGGGAAGAATCGAGAGGATCCAAAGAACATCTTTATCAAATTTGGATAGAATACCTAGAAGATTTTAAGATCTGAAGAAACTAGCTCTCACCCCCAGTAAACCACCAGAGAAAGCGAGTGGGAAAAACTCTCATGGAGTAAAATGATAATAATAATGATGTTCCTCCGAATGAATTATAACGGATGATTTTTAGATAATTTATGTAGGACTATTCAAACTTTGTGTGAGCTGTTAACAAAAGAATGGTGTACCATTCTCCAACAAATTCTACGAACAGCACTCCACATCATTTTAAATTCAGATTTTTCTCCTTCTACAAAACCAATTTCTTTAGCAAGGCTACAGAAGCTAAAGAAGCCAGTCTGCCTTGATATTTTACCAATAGCTGGAGTGAAGAAACGGATTCATATTTTCTCAAAGGCTTTTGCGCGAGGTGATGTGCAAACAGTCTCGTTCAGAATCCGAACTCAATTCCATTCCCGTTTACTCCACTGCACATCCTTCTGCTGGGATAGTAATTAAGGTCACTTAGAATAAAAGTATGTATTTTGAAGAAATGATTATTTCAAGTGGCTTTCTACTCCCCAATTCTCAGCTAAACTCATAACTGAATAAACGGTTTTCCATCAAGTGAAAAATAAATACTTTTCACGTCAGTGAATAAAGTTAGAAAGATCGTTTCTAATGATAATATTTACTGGTGCAGCTGGAAAAGCTTTGAAAGATAAAACGCAATACTTAATTAAACCAAACGTAGTACAATTGATTGGCT
The DNA here is from genome assembly GCA_023376005.1 of Doryteuthis pealeii. Taxonomy (NCBI): domain Eukaryota; kingdom Metazoa; phylum Mollusca; class Cephalopoda; order Myopsida; family Loliginidae; genus Doryteuthis; species Doryteuthis pealeii. Next base: position 63,801,360 of record CM042157.1, read on the forward strand.
TTGATGTTACTCAGCCCGGTCGACTGGGGCTGTAGTCTTCTACAGCCCCACCGACAGCACCTCTGCAGAGGCGTATAATCCCCCCCCATGGTGTCACGTTAGCTGTGGTTGGCGACCCGTAATGCTTCAGGAAGGTATCCTGAAGGCTAAGCAGTCCTTGACATGATACACTCAACTTTGGTTCTTACTCAGGCTAGACGGACAGTCGGCGAGGACCCCTCCGATCAATTGGCTAGTCCCGTCAAACCCTAACACCTATATTATTTTCCCGACCCTATTGCTCATATGGAAAGGTATGAATCCAACTCTCCCTTCAGCTATGTGTAAATCGCAGGGTAGACTGGGCGCTTTAACCATGGCTAGGTAACCAGTCTAGGAGAAGGAAAATTCTGAATTCAAGCCTGTTAAACACCGCTTAAGAAATTGATCGTGTGTCGCATCCTACTCGTGCAGAGGGGTTGGTAAATATATATATCTATTATTTGCTAAACTTTGCTTAATTGTATTAGAATGCCAGGTGTATATGCTGCTTATAAGACTCAAACTCAGTAGCAATGGCTTACAAGTCTAGTTTGATAACGATTACACAACGTGAGGTTCCCGTGAGGTCTAATTTTCGAATTTATGAAATGTGCGCTTTTTTTTACTGTTAGCTACCATACTTTCTAAACCAGAAGGCAACTACTGACAGTTACTATATAAAAACTAGTGTCAGTTATGTAATTAATCCGAACGAAAGCAGTAAGTAGGCTTTATTTCTTAAATATTAGCCCATTTTATTTTCTATAACCTTGTCATCATATATATATATATATATATATATATATATATATATATATGTATATGTATATGTAGTATATTAGGGAAAATGAAAAAAAAACACAGGTTTAAATGGGTTAAGTGGTGAGTTTATTGGCCGACACTGCAGTGTTTCGATCTATTATTTAGATCATCTTCAGGGCATTTGTTGATATATGGAAAAGCTCACTATAAAAATTTATCATTTTTTAATCCCCCACCACAGACACACACACATGACTTCCTTCTCTTCTCTTAATATAAAAAAATGATTTTGACGCACAATGGCACTTCTCCCCCTACCTCTTACAAATACACACACACACACACACACACAACCTTAAGGTTTATTTCCGCTGTCGTTTATCGCAGAAGATTTACACACACACACACACACACACACACAACCACACACCTAAATATACACAATGTTACCTTTCGATACACACACATACACCGTCCCATACCCACGCTATAAAATAGAATATTTGACGTCACATATTCAAACCTCAAATTTTTTTAAACAGGATGAATAATAAGAACTACCACTCACTTTTCTCGCAATTCTGTGATAAAAAAAATTTCTTCTCACCTTCCATATATCAACAAATGCCCTGAAGATGATCTAATTAATAGATCGAAACACTGCAGCGTCGGCCAATAAACTCACCACTTCGCCCATTTAAACCTGTGTTTTTTCATTTTTTCTAATATACTACATACCGTCGGATTCACTTCCTTTCTCACACACACACACACACACACACACACACACACACACATATATATATATATATATATATATATCCCCAGGTGGTGCCAGCCATACAGCAGTACTGACACGAGAACGGCCTGAAGAACTGTCACTTTAGCTTGTCTGTGAGATTGACCTCCATATGATAGATAATCTATTTATAGCGGCCCATGCCTTTCCTATGCGTGCATTAACGTCATTTTCTGTGGAGGAGATGTTACTGCCTAAGTATCTAAATTGTTCTACAGAGTTTAGGAGTTTGCCATTGATGGTTGAGATGTCGCTTTTGTTTTTGAAAACATGAACTCAGTTTTATCAGAGTTCACGTACAGGCCGACATTTCGTGCTGCCTTTTCTAGACTGTGTAGTAAGGATTCGGCTTGTGCAGGTGTATTTGCGAGTAGTGCCAGGTCATCAGCATAGTCCGCATCCGTAATAGTATGTGGGATATCGCTGCTTTTTCTTTTTAGTATGAGGCCTTTTTCTTTTATGGGATCTAGTGATGTTCTGAGTACGTAGTCTAGGCATATGATGAATATATATGGCGCTAGTGTATCCCCTTGTAGGACTCCGGCGACGCCACCTGGACCCTAACTAAGCGACTAGAGAATAAACTAGATGGGAGCTGCACAAGAATGCTGCGGGTGGTCATGAACAAGACGTGGAAACAACACCCTACGAGAAAACAGCTGTACGGCCACCTGCCACATATCACCCAAACCATCCGAGTAAGACGGACAAGACAAGCGGGACACTGCTGGAGAAGCAAGGACGTCCTCCTGAGGAAGCCAGCACATGGACAAGCCAGTGTGGGCCGACCAGCAAAAACGTACGTTGATCAGCTCTGTGCGGATGCGGAATGCTGCATAGAGGACCTCCCGAGAATGATGAGCGATAGGGACGGATGGAGAGAGTTGTCATGGATATCCGCGCTGAAAGCGTGACATGATGTTGATGATGATGAGGAATATAATATATATATATATATATATATAATATATATATATAATTAAGTGTATGGTTGGCACTAGTTATACTAGAAAAAGTAATAGTAATCCAACGTACAGTATTATTAGAAGAGTGCTCAATATCTGTGATAGAGCGTTGATAGTTCAATGAGAAATCAAAACAAAAGTTTTTGCTTTTATTTATTTAATTACGGGAACGGTATTACAACCAGCGGTTTCTTGCTGAAAGCATTCATCAGGTAAGACGAAACAGTTCCTTTGAAAGTGACAGAAATTGTGTAACACAATTTCTGTCATTTTCAAAGGAACCGTTTTCGTCTTACCTGATGAATGCTTTCAGCAAGAAACCGCTGGTTGTAATACCGTTCCCGTAATTAAATAAATAAAGCAAAAACTTTTATTTGTTTTGATTTTCTCATTGAATATATATATATATATATATATATATATATATATATATATATATATATATATATATATGACAATTTCTGATTCAACTCAAGCTTTTTTAATCGTTACATTTTACTGTTTGTTTGTTTTATTGATGTTTTATTTCATCTTTAACTTTTTTATCATGGCACTCGGCTCGGAAAATTCCTTTGCAACGTCATGTTACAAACTCGGTAAGCAACCTACATAACAACCTACACGTGACTCCCGCCACAGGGCTAAGTAATTCTACTATAATTTCCCACGGCTCGGACCTTGGAAGTCGACTAGAATGGCATAGGATACGATTCTAGAAATCCTATATTGTTGCACACGTCACAGCGGCAAGAATTCGATTATATTTTCACACGGTAATGAAGGATTTATTAGATTTTCGTTATTTATCTTTTTGTAGGCTTGGCACAAGGTCAGCAGCGGTAAATGAGCCAACAAATGTGTTGTATCGCAAGGTGAAAAGATATACAGATGAATGTTGTGCTTAAGACATTAATCAAGCCCCGACACCCGGTGCTAAACGGATACATACAAACACGGAACAAATAAGTACAAACAATTAACAAGACAAAACTTTCACTAAAAAGAGGAGGGTCAGTTCTGTATAGCCAAAGCAGCAAAGTCAATCTGAATATTATTCAGCGAGTTAATCTTCTTTGATCGTAGGCCATTGTATGGATATGAGCCAATCCATCTCGTAGAGTGTTGGATCATATTACCATTAGGCACCCCTTTTTGATCTCGATTAAGAAAGGACATGTTTTTCATTTACACCGTCAATATCCGGTTGTTTTTTAGGGGTTAGGGTTAGGGTTAGGGTTAGCGGTTAGTTTTATAATTTAAAAAAATCTAAAAATCGTATGTTAAAACAACCGGATATTGATGGTGTAAATAAAAACATGTCCTTTCCTAATCGGGATCAAAAAGGGGTGCCTAAAGGTCATATGGTCCGGGGTGTTAGCTTCTCTCCAACAAAATGAGCGAACGCCCTAAAGAAATAATGGCCGTGAGATTAACTTCTTAGGCGTTTTAATCCATGGCGCAGCGTAAAATCATTACTCGTAAGATCTCTTCTCGCTTTTTATTCACTAGCACAGCGTAAAACATCTGCCAAGAAAATTAATCTTGGCCTAAGAGGACTGGCCTGCGCCGAAGTTTTTGTCTCGCCACACTCTTAACCGCTATTCCCCCACTCTTAGCGAACAGTGGATCGTTGCATTAAATTATCATCAAATCAATGCTTAGATATTTATCAGGTCTTCTGCGACTGAACGTGACCTTAAATTCTTTCTGTCAAGTGTTTATTGCTTGAAAGAAGCATTGTGTGAATTGATTCTGCGAATAAGAATATCCATTAGTGTAATTCCTCTGTTGACGCCACATGTCGGCAAGATCGTTGAACTTAGGTTCAATTTTCGCTACCAAAATTAACTATAAGTCTCCTTGATTTTCAATCATTTTCTCTTCTAGCTCTAACATGCTAAATCTATATATCATGGGTTAGCTCAGTCGGTAGAGCGTTCGGCTAGAAACCACGAGGTTCCTAGTTCGATACCGGTCCTCGCCAACTCAGCGTATGAGTAGCACAGGGATCTGTGCGGGAAAGTAAGGAGCTGATGGTAGGTGTGGTGCTCCACCTCAGATGCCAAAACAATATCCTTGGTCTAGCGCTAGTGAAAAGGGGATAGACTCCCTCGCTGACTGGCTGATACCGACTTTAGGCCGCCCTTACGACTTTACTTTTACTTATATATATATATATATATATAAGATTTTTGGATGTTTGTTTATTTAGAAACGTTGCTGATAAAGTATATATTAAATTTTTACTTGAAGGCACTTACAACGCATGTATCGCATAAAATTCGATACTTTTTCTTATAGAAAATAAACTTGACAAGTGTAATCCCAGTAAAGGATGGCTCGATGTGTAGAATACCGTACAGACTGTTTCGACTTTATTAAGTCTCATCAGCGGTATATACTAACGATTTCCCTCGACAGAAATCGAAACCGGGACTTCAGCAGACGCAGTGAAACACTAGTGAAACACTTTTATCGCCTCGGCCACAGTACACAGCTGACCATCCTAGCGGAATTAAGCTTGTCAAGCGATACTACGCGCCTCTACCATAATAGGTAAGGGGGCGCTATTGAGAGAATAATAACGCTTGACAAGCTTAATTCCGCTAGGATGGTCAGCTGTGTACTGTGGCCGAGGCGATAAAAGTGTTTCACTAGTGTTTCTCTGCGTCTGCTGAAGTCCCGGTTTCGATTTCTGTCGGAGGGAAATCGTTAGTATATACCGCTGATGAGACTTAATAAAGTCGAAACAGTCTGTACGGTATTCTACACATCGAGCCATCCTTTACTGGGATTACACTTGTCAAGTTTATTTTCTATAAGAAAAAGTATCGAATTTTATGCGATACATGCGTTGTAAGTGCCTTCAAGTAAAAATTTAATATATATATATATATATATATATACATACATACATATATGTTTACAAAATATATTGGGGGATTTCGCTGACGACCACCAACTAAAGCGTAAACGCAACGCTCGCCTATATAAGGGATGGAGCACTATGTGGCGGCCTTTACATACAAAAGCGATGTGTATATTAAAACAGTTAAAACCCGCTTCGCATTCTGTAGGTGAGGACAGCCTGGCGGTTAAGGTGTCTGACTAACACAGAACCGATCAGATTTCAATGTAGGTTGCTTACAAATGTCTAGCCACACTGAAGAGACTTGATAAGTCAAAACACGTGTCTGTGGATGACTATATATTTACAATATATATATAATGTATATATATATAATGTATATGTATATATAATGTATATATATATATATATATATATGCACCTTATACATATGCATATATATATACATTTATATACCCATATATATATATATATATATATATATACAAATGTATATAAATGCATATAGAAGGTGTGTCAAAAAGTATCGAGATTTTTTGTACCTTTTGACACACGTTGTATTCCGAATTCTACATTCCATTCATTGTTCATTTCTATCTTAGTAAATACTTCAATCTCGATACTTTTATGACATATAAAAATTGATTCTAAAAAATTGAATACCAAAAAAGTATAAATCAAACAAAAACATCTTCTGCTTAAAATATTCCAATGGTTGACATGGTGTATAAACTCCAGCAAACCAACCAACCAATCATTATACGTCAAATCTCTCATCTGAACAAAAGTAGCAGGATGTTAGAGCGGAGTAGCAGGGAGAGTAATTTTCATTGAATTATTCAAAGCCGAAGAAAAGATTGGGAAGTCCGTGGGCATATTTGAAATGAAGACGCACACATACATGCGTACACATTCATATCTACGTACATACTTACAAAATAGTACACATGATGTGTCAACGCGTTCGAAACCTTCCTTTTAAACTAAATTTATTTCGGAATTTTGCCCGCTTGAAATGAATTCGATTTGAATTTACTACGTGGGTTAGATCCACATGTCAAACCCTTTATGTCATACCTATTCCGATAGATTTAATGTTAAAGTAAAAGGCAGCTTATTCATGAATAATTAATATCAGTCGTTTCGCCGTAATATAATAAAATAAAATGGCTAAAAATGCAAAATATCTTATCTATAATATTAATAGAATAAAAGGCTAGTGTTCTAATTTTACCATCCATGACCACCGCAGGTAAATAATGAATCATTACGTTTTTCTTGTGAAGGGAATAAATGACACACTACACGTCAGAGTAAAAGAGAACAAATATGACAAGGTTTCTGTTTAATGGCATATCAAACGTTGTGGTTTATTTAATGCCAAATATTCTTTATATATATATATATAGCATTAACAAAAAGTAATAAGACAAACAAGAATATTGTTTATATATATTATTTATTCTCAACTAGTTTCGACTTTAGGTCATCGTCAGGAGAACATTTCTTATTTAAAGAAATTGTTTTTAGATTTTTTGAAAGAGAGCATTATGGAAGAACTATACAGATTGGAGTATTTTTTATGGTTTGACATGCTATTAAATCCGGGTAGAAGAGCGTGTTAGTAGTAGCAAGTCCATCTGTTCCGTGAAAAACCTCTTTGAGGTGGGTTATTTTTTGAATACTCTTATATACGTGAGGGAGGGTTCTTGGGAGTTGTGTATATGCCCATATATGTATACACATAAATGTATGTGTGTGCATCCATATATGTGTGTGAATGTGAGTGTGTATATGTATCTCGGTACTGTGCGCATGATTTGTAATTGGGTCAAAAGTGGCTTGTTTGATGTGTGGCGATCAGTGTTTGTTTATTTAGGTGTCATCGGGTCCCTTTATAGTTGTTGGCTAAACTTTTTATTGCCCTAATTAAAATGACGACTCCATTTTTTGATTAAAACCAAACGGATGGAAACTTTTTTATCTTTTTTATCCATCTGTACTCGTGATTTTCGATGCCAGATTTAATGTTTGTATCGCTTTGGATTCTTTCAATAAGGGTAAATTTGGCGTCTCTGTCAAAGTCATTGTCATCTAGTCGGAAGTGTTGTTCGACTGGGATGAGCTTGCTGTGATCTGTATTTTTTATTCGGTATCTGTAATTATTAAACCTAAAATAAAATGCCCACTCAGACTTCCCAATGTATTGCTTCTTGCATTTAATACAATCGAGTAGGTAAATTACGTTTTTGCTTTTTCAGTTGGATTCGTGGTAGATTTTGAAGATTTGTATTGTTGTTGATCTTGTAAATGTATCAGTTGTTTTTATCTGTTTGCAGTATAGGTTGTTTTTTGTACTACAGGGCCGACAGAATTTTGTGGAGTTAATTATGGGTCTCATGTTGACTATATATATATATATATATATATTATATATATATATTATATATATATATATATATATGGTTTGTTTTCCTTCATATATATTGATAAATTGTTGAAAATGATTTTCCTGTCAGAACATTCATTAATTTCATGGACATTAATTGGTAGAAATAATTAGGTTAGTTTGTTGTTTATTTAATTTAATTGCATATCAACCCTTATGAGATATGTAATGGCAAATATTTTTTGTATATATGATTTATTAGCAAATACTTTGTAGCTAAATATATTATTTGGTTTGCTTTGGTGCCATAACCTGGTAGAAATAATGTACATAAACTTATTTGTATCAATATATAATATATATATATAGTTATATATATATGTGTGGTGTGTGTGTGTTGTGTGTGTGTGTGTGTTGTGTTTAATTATATATCATATATATAATATATTATATATATGTTAGTAAAGTCTAATATATATATATATATATATATATATATAATATATATATATATATATATATATATATATACACACATATATATATATGTATATATATATATATACGGCGAAATAAAACACTCCACTGATTTATTAATAAAGATGGACAATATATATACTAGCAAATATATGCACCTCCGCGTGCAAGTATTAATGTCATAAAATATTATATTAAATTAGAAAGTCTAAAGAAACTAAATAAGAATGCAGGATAAAATGATTTGAAACAGAGAGGGGTATAATCGAGAAATATAACAGCTGAAGCTTCTCTTCTATCACCCCTCTTTCCTTGCCAACTTTTCTATTTAACTATTTACTTAATTAGGAAGTAAAGAATAAAATGACAGTTATTTCTTCTTGTTAATGGATTTCTTTTAAGATTTATCCCCGAGATTTTTGCTCATATTCATTAAGATAAAATCAAATAATTAGAAATCAACAATACCAAGCACATATTTATTAAAATCAAATTTAATATCAATATGCAAATTAGGCTTCCGTTCAAACTGTAAACCGGTATTTGTTATACATATAAATACAATTCCTGTTATTAGTACTAGATATGGCCAGCAGTATTAATAATGAATAACGATTTTATTGATAAATGAGGCTTAGAAAAAATGATTCATGGAGAATGTGATGTATAATAATAAATGGATAGTGACTTAGTATGATATAGTTTCGGTTACAGAGAAACAAACACATAATCTCCATTATAATAAGATATATATATATATATATATAATATATATATATTGTGTGTATGTGTGTGGTTTATCCTAAAGGTAAAGTTTCCAAAATATTTAGAAATCACGAACAATTATTGTTTTACTGTCAATGATTTGTATATTATTTTAAATTTTGAACATATATCTATTTTTCAACATAATCACTATTTCGGTCGATGCATTACGAAAGAAATCCTAAAAGTAAGGGGTCCAAAACACTGCGGATACGAGAAAATTATTCATGCAGTGTTTGTTGTGCATACCACAATATTTTCCTCTGCATACGCCTCCCTGATACTCTCAGTCTTGGCTTGGCGGTCATTTCTTATGGAGCGCCCGATTGACGCTACCGAAAGTGGGAAGTTCCCACCCCCATTTAATTTACAACGCAAAAGGTATTAAACCGATTAAAATTCATCACTAATTAACAGAGATGTGTGGCGAGTTATGCATGGCTGTATAATAACATGTGCTGGTGCACTGTCTCAATGTATGGGAACGATGCTCCGGCTCAGTATTACAGTCGTTGTGATGGATGATACCGAATATAATACTATAATGAGGGATTTCTTCTAATACTGGCCGTTCCACAGATTATAGTATTATAGTGTCCTGAAAGAGAGCTGGTTATGTTCCATTTCCAACTCGGCTGAAATATGATAACCAAAAGTTGTCAACGGGGTCAAACAAAACAAACAGGAACGCCTTCTGATAATTATACACAAAATATATACATTTATTGTTTTTTATACAATGATTAATATTCTTGTATAATGTCAGAAGAGCGAGGTGATTTCTTTATCAATTGACTGGCGATTCTACAGCTAGTTGTTTTGGAAACTTATTAACGTGGTTTGTTAGCGAGGGGCAGGACGTCAGATGTATCGGTAAAGTTGTGGCAAGGGCACCAAGCTATGGCAGCTCCCTGGTTTCGGAGTGCCTGACTCCGCTTCTCTCTCTTCTTTTCCTCTTCTTCTCGGTCTCTATTCGGTCTCTCTCGGTCTGTCTTTGACTCCGGCTGGCGGTCTGTTATTTATGGGATCCAGACCTCCCCACCCCTAACATATGTCTCTGATTGGCCAGCCACTCGATAACATTGCCTACGTGTCTAAATGGCCTTGTGTCAGCCTTAGTTGTAGTTTTCCATTGTTTTTTTTCCAAGTGCTACAACTGAAGGTCAGCCATTGTTTTATTTATTTCAAAATTCAAAATTCCGATCATCTCGGTCAAATTCCATAATTTAAGGAATTTATGCCTACGTGAGAATTCTTTGTTTAGATAAATTTATATTTTTAATAAAAACATTATTATTATTATAATTATTATTGTTTTTCTTTTCTTACAGTAACTTTTAACAAACTACCCTAATTAATAATTAGGGTAGTTTTAATTAATTAGTAATTAATTAACAGTTCGCCAATCAACCCATAACACTTTAATAGTGTTATAGCTGTCAAAATCATTAGCAAATGGTAAAGAACGCTTACAATTATGACGAGGTCAACGCTTACTCAACAACATAGCGAACTCTATATGCCCATCATACATCAATACCAAAGGCACAGAGTGCTCCAGAATTGAAACCTCACGTCATAGATTAGCGTTATACCCCAGCCACCGCTTTCCAGTACATATATGATAAAAAGGGATGGGGGTTGCAATCAGAACAATAGGGATATATATATATATATATATATATATAGGTGCGAGGGCTTGAATGAACCAGCTGATTGATCGGTGGCGTCCTCTCTGACCACTCGTCTAGTTGTGTATACCCTTTTCATTACTCCTATTCTTCTTCTTCTGTTCTTCTAGGTCATCATTTCTAGCGTCTCTTGTAGCGTCTTGACTTCGTCTTGGTGGTCGGTCGCACTTAACTCATTACTTCTTCTAGATCAGTCTTGTTACCAAGACATTCACTAACCACAAGACCGTGTTATTTTCTTAAGCTTTTATTTCCTTAACTAAACATTTCATGTAACTAAACATCTGACTAACATAGCGCGCGTATGCAGTGAGTTCCAGTTAAGGCAGGACATCTTCTCTGCTTGACGTCTAAACTGAAACTGGGGACCCAATCAGGTCCAACGTGACTTCACGTATTTCGCGGGCTTTCTGTACTATTCCATGGAAAGTCCCGCCCGTGATATGAAAAGGGCCATCCCTTTAGAAATACAGGGGATTGACAATAATCTTATGCAACCGCATAGATTATGTAACACTAGCCTAAGTAACTCTCCAAGTGGAGTGTTGGAATAATTGAATGGGCATTATCTCTCCCGGCTGTAACATCCGACCACTTCCGATGAGAGATTAGACGTATCAGCCTTATTATAGGGATTTAAGGCGAAGACAATGCGAATGTCATAGACTGGAAGGCTCATGTTACGGTTGCAGAAACCAGAAGATTTTGTTGCAGTTTTAATTCCAAATTCTGTCTTGACCTATTGTTGCGTAGTGGGGTTTTCACGGTACCAAATATCTATATGTTATATAGCGGCTTCAAATTCACAGCCCTACTTCGTGTATCTGCATACGTAGCGGGTATCGTCACCAACCCTAGACGATATATGTAGTTGTCGTTTAATGAAACCTACGATACATGTGTATAGTAGGAGTTTTGACTTTATTTCTCTCATCGGTTGTACGTGGTGGGCGACGAGCGTTGACAATGAAATGACGGCTCGAACCCTTAGGCCCTTTATATTCATAGACACTCCTACGCATCTTTATCTTTTGATCTGATAACGGACCCCTGCTATATAATTCTTTATCCTCTCCCTGCTTCTTTGACCGGAAAGCATCGCTTCCGTTTTTTAACTTCTTTGTTCGCCTCTACCGGGAAAAAAGTTATTTTACCATTTTTGTCGTCCCCTCTCTGTTTAATTTAACCGGAAATTCCTATTTCCGTTTGTACAATATACAACACTATCCATTAAGAGTGTGATAGGTCCTATTCATTAAACACGCAAACACACAAAAACACATAGTCACACACACACATACGAAGAATTTGAAATGATACTAAGTTATTATTAAACAAACATATACACACAAACAGACATACAAACGAAGAATTCAGAAGAATTAGACATTTCAGTCGGTGGAGAGTTCGGCTAGAAACTACAAGGTTCCTAGTTCGATACCGGTCCTCGCCAACTCAGCGTATGAGTAGCACAGGGATCTGTGCGGTAAAGTAAGGAGCTGATGGTAGGTGTGGCGCTCCACCTCAGAAAAAACAATCTCCTTGGTCTAGTGAAAAGGAGATAGAATCCCTCGCTGACTGGCTGATACCGACTTTAGGCCGCCCCCTCGACTTTACTTTACTTAAATAAACATAAAAATGCTTATAAAAAAATATAAACTACAACAGAATGGATCGATTCAAGCAGCAGTCAACATCTCCCAAAAACGGATTCGTACTTTCAGAAAATTTCTGACGAACGGTTCATTAATCCCGAAACATGAAGTAACTAACTCAAAGATAAATGTACAATATACTGCCATCTCGATTTTCGTTGCACTTGCATTGTGTAGTCTTCAAAACCAACCACCAAACCAATATACCCCAATTCTTCAAGCAAACTATAAAACTTTCTCTTTATTTTCTCTCTCTCTCTCCCTCTCTCTCTCCCGCTCTCTCCCTCTCTCTCTCTCCATCTATCTACCTATCTAACTATCCATCCATCTATCTCTCCCTCCCTCTTTCACATATACACCCACGCACACGCACACACAAACACACACACACAAACACACACACACACATATATATATATATATATATATATAATCCCTGAGAATTCGCTACACTGCCTGAAACTATAGTCGGAGGATATTAATCCATTCGGTTTTAAAACATGTATTTAGCTCTTTTTATTGAGCACTTTTTAAAATCGATTTTAATTAATCCAGAAGTAAAAATATTTGTTTGCTTCGTGGATTGGCAAATAAACTGTTATATATATATATATATAATATATATATATATAACTGTTATATAATATGTTATATATATATATGTATATACATATATATATATATAACATATATATATATATTATACTAACATATATATATATATATATATATATATCTGTCCAATAGGTTCTAGTTAGCGTGACCTAGGCCCAATCCCATTGACTGATATAGGTAGATAATTGCACCGGCATTAATGCATAGAGTGTTTAAAGACCAGTGTTGTTTAATCTTCCCTCTCTCTCTCATCTCTTTCTCAATCTCTCTCTTCTCTCTCTCTCTCTCTCTCTCTCTTCCCACCATTTACCCCTTTGCCGTAATAAGCTTAGTTTTATATGAAAAGTCGAAAACAAGAAGACTTAACATCCATCAACAAGAAAAGGGAAAAGTAGATAAAAGGAAAGAGAAAAATTACAGTTTTCTTTCTTGTTCGCGCCACCAAGGCATGTACAACTTGTAGCGCGAAACCTTTGACGAGTCAGGAATTAAAATTCGCCGCTGCTGGAAGCAAAGGAGAAAGCAGGATCGATCAATGTTAAACTGACCTTGTCAAATGGCTTTCCTTGGACGTTCCATCAGAAAATGATCCTTTGACCTTGCACCCGTAATCTTGTACATTTCTGTGATCAAAGTAAAACAGTGAGGTAGCTGTTTGGATGAAATACGGAAGCACAAAATACGCCACATTTTTTTCTTCCAAACCAATATGACCTAACTCAATAATTCATAGCAATTGTCATGTACGGTTATTACCGTAAGAAATGGACTCGGTCACCGAGTCCCAGTTTTAATTTCGTAATCCATCTTGCACTTGTTCACGATTTCAACATAGCGCTGCATAATCCAAACTAATCCTCGAAGTATGGGTAAATAGTAGGACAGAGTGAGCTCTTACTTTTGATTATGGCAACCGGTTTAGGAGGAAGAAAACTCCAGATTCGAATTACCTATACTCCGTGTGGTAACTTCAAGTATCAAAAATGTATAGAGTTGAACTCTTTATAAATAGCTGTGATTGCCTTGGAACTTAGCATAAGTAAGTGCCAGAAAAATATACAAATTCATTGGAGGAATAAATTTTGCATTTAAAAATCTGTTATACTTGATAAAAATTAATGATATTATTTCTCTCTCCTCTCTATAAGTAAGGGTTAGCAAATGGAGGTCGAAATTTTGGACGAGTGTTTACTATGGCCTTCTGTTGCTGATTTACGAATTCAATGATTTTTTTGGGGGATATGACGTCATTTTAGGTTGGTTCTGTGACATTTTTAAAATGGCGACAGAAAAACCGTTATTTTTTCAAAGGAAAATTAACCAATATGTTTTCTGGGTCACAGATAATATGAAATATATTCAGGTTTACTGATTTAACCGACTCGTTTATTTTTATTATTCAATTATGTCCAGCTTTTTATTTGCTAGGTTTGTACTGGATGATCGTAAACTTCAAATATTTTATTTTCATCTGTCATTTATATATTTTCATGTATGAGAAGCCAGATATGACAATAGCCAGAGTCATACAATGAACGTGATCCAGTTCCCTATAGTAACAAGGTTTACAATGGCCGAAAGAAAATCAAAAAATGAAAGCATAAAAAAAAACGTTCTGGCTCTACAATTTAACGGAGATTAGGCATTCAAATCTACATGAAAATTATCTACCTGAGGTCTGACGTGTATGTTGTATCTGTGTAAATGACAAGAACGTGGAAAGACACTCTTTGAGCAGGGATCAAACCAGAGTAATATTATTACAAATGAACTATGGCCTGTGTGGCATAGAGAGAATATGTACACACTAAATGAAAAAAGCAGTTACTACTAGAGGTGAAAGATGATTATGAATGGTTCAATGTTTAGAGAAAGTTTAAAATAGCAGTGCTAAATCCAAAAGGCTTGGTGTTGGTATGCCAAAAGCATTGGAATTAATGCAGCTCTTAGATATGCCTATGATATCTGTATATAAGGATCAATCTATCAAATCTAAAAGGAAGTAGACTTTAGTGTTAAATGACACTTGGCGATCGGGCATTCATAAATAGAACTGTTTCAGAGCATACAAGCAGTTTTGCATCAATACAGTTTCCTAAAGTTTTGTTGATAACGATGAAGACAGAAGAGGAGTTGAATGATAA
>CM042157.1:63816611-63866871 GCA_023376005.1 Doryteuthis pealeii
CTTAGCCAGTTTACATCTATCACTATCTATCTCATCTATTAGTAATATAAAATCTACTATATACTAAATCATATACTATATATAAAAATAAGAAATTAGTATAATCAGTTGCTTACCATAGCTCTCTCTCTCCCTCTCTTTCTTCCTCTCTCTCTCTCTATCTATTATATATATATATATATATATAATATTATATATATATATTAATATAAATAAGAATACAAAGAATATAAAAGAGATAAAATTTATTAGATACAATATGTCAATTTTAATGTCTTAAACTCCCTATCCTTCACCCTCTCTACACATGAGGCATCGGGCCACACAAACCACAACTTACACGTTACCTTAATATATAACCTTAAATTTAATCTTTAACACATATCAACTCAATATCCCTCATATATATATATGTATCCATCCTATCATCCTATTCCTATCCTATCTCTATCACCATCTTCGAACTGTGTCGAAATGTGGTGGTACGTGACGGCGAGACGTCCAAGTATCACAAAACTTAAAGCGTAAAAAAGAAGAGGAAACACTTAGCGCTAGCAAAGAGGTCGGAGAGAGAAACAACTGGGACAACAGAAAATAAGCGTCAAGACACCGAGAAAGATGATAATGAAGGTAATAGCACGGGGGACGATCAGAAATAAAAAAAAGGGTTTACAGGGACCTCTTACATTCTGGGTAAAAAGTGTGTGGGCTCACCTAGAAAAAAGCATTGTATTAGACTCTGCGGTAACAAAGAGGAAACAGGCTAGGGGCTGAAACGAGGGAGCAGCCCTTCAGAAAAGCGAACCACACACAAAGACCGGACCCCTCGCCCTTCCTAGCGTAAAGCTCAAATGCTCACCCAAGCCGCCCCTAACACATTATGACTGGGGACCGCCCCCACACATAACACATCACATTGGTAAAAGAGGAACATAAGCAGAGGAAGCCAAGCAGTGAGATGATAATCCTACCTAGCATTGAGAACATTAAAAAAAGGGGACTCTATGATTATGAGAAAAGGGGGAGAATATATAGTAACTGATGAGTAAGAAAGAGGAAACTAGGCTGCAATAAAGAGTGAGAACAGACTGAAGAGGGAGACAGGAGTAAAAAAAGAGAATCTGGTACATTGCAAAGAAGGGGTAGAATAGGACTGAAAAGATAAGGAAACTAGGTCTGCTAAGAGCTGAGAAACAGACTGTAAAGCAGGGGAAACAGATGGAAAAGGGAGAATAGCCCCTGTTTTAAAGAGGAAAACTAGGCTGCTAAGAGGAGACTTAGAGATTGGAAAAGAGGAGAAGAGACCTAGATTGCGAAAACCGATGGTGCATTCTTTTGAACTATATACTTTATGCGAGAGAGCGGTGTAATTTGTACAGGGAAATCACTACAAACAAAGAAGTTTTTGAGATTGGAATGGAAAGAGGATGACTTAAACCTGAAAAGTAATCAAAAATACATATGAGACATTTACTTTGCAAAGGATATTAATTGTAAACAATGACAAAATCCCTAATATAAGAATAGAACATAGTTTAACTATTTTACACACGTGAGTTCGTGCCATACGCGCCAACTCCCCCGTCTGATCCTATCAGTGCATTATCCAAGAAAGAATAACAACATCAAGACAACACATTAATATTCGTAATCATTTGGCATAATTTAAAGTCCTCTATCCATCACGGACGAGTAGATATCAATACCCAACCCTTGTCCTTGGAGCCAGTTCGATATGATACCTGTTCAACAGAAAAAAAACAGAAATTTTAAGTGAATTTTTGCATGATGTTATGTCATGGTTCCAAATGCTTACATACCTAGCCATCACTTAACACAACATGCCCAAAGTCTATTCATACAGCTTCAGTCTTATAATGTACTATTTATGGCCCACTAGAGCAGTTTCAAAACAGGGCATCGCATTGATTTGATCCAGGCAATTTGAACCAGAATACACTTTTTTTTAAAATTAAAAAAAAAAAAAAATTATAATCGCGAGACCTCTCTGTTTATTAATGTTACACTTTAACGCTTTCATGGCTGATTTGTAAACATAAACGAAATGTTTTATGTAATACTAGTACAATAAGTAAAAAACACCCTCCGGGCGAGTAGAAAAATAGATCTTTTGAAACATATGCCCAGGGGTGGGATGTAAAAAGAAATCAATGTTCAGGAGTTTGTACCTCTAAGTAAGTAAAATCATCAAATCATTAAAGTATTTTAAATAAGGAAAGCAATTTGACAAAAATTTTTAAATAATGTATTAAAGGAGTAAAACAAACTATATATCATAGATACTATAATAACCAGTTCCATGTATTATTAAAACTTGTTTTAAAAAACAATGAGGACTGTCTAATGTTGCATGTTTCAAATTTTGAGTGTATTATTCTATGTTATGACGAATTTGGGAATGTGACCGTAAGCCAGTGAACGTAATTTTTGTTTACTGACAAAAACCGCGAAGCGAATCTCCATTATTAATAGATTCTTTACTTCTGGTAGATTTTAATAATTTTGCGGTGCGCGTATTTACAATAGGCGACCCCAACGAGAATCTGAGATTTCCAGAACAGCCTAAACCTGACAAACATTTATCAGAAGTGCGTATCAAAATGTATATTTAGATGCGAGGGGAATGCGTCTCAATAAAGGTTAGAGTCGATAGGAAATGTACCTCGTCGACCTGAGTTCAAAGTCCGGACAGACAGTGCTCCCTACATGCATTTTACATGCACTTAATACCCCTCGAAGAGAAAAAGTATAGAATCCAATTCTCCCTCCAGCTATGGAGTAAATAATAAGCTAGAGGGGCAATGCAGCGCCGCCCGGCGAACTGCGGCTCTTTAACCAGGGCTAGGTAACCAGTCAGAGTACGGATGCTGCGTGAGATAAAACTCTGAAGCTTCAAAGCACCTAGTTATAAAAAACATTAACACGAGTAGTAAAAAGAAGTGACCTACTGCGCATGTCGCATTCGTATGTCTCAATGAGAGCGGAGTTAGTCAAGAATAAATAATAAAATTAATTGCAATTTGTGGTTAAAGAAACATTCCAGAAGGACCATTGGCCCTAACAAGTTACCCACACCCAGATCAAACGCGTTGGACCTAGTGATTAATTATCAATGAAGAAGTACTCCACACTCCCCAGAGATCCAAAATTGGTACCGCATCACTAGATACACAGTTTAGTGTCATACCCAGGACACTAAGACCCTCAGCAAATGCCTTCTAGCACATATATGATAAAAAGTGTTGGGGCCTTGCCATAAAAACAATTGACATAACCCATAAGATCAGGGACAATCATATAAGAGTGCCTAGGGCCTGCTTAGATGTGACTCCAGCCTGACCTTGATCAGAGCTGGGACACCTCTCTCCAACTGCCTGGCTCTGCCAACACAAGTAACGGCTGTCTTACAAAAATATGGACTGTCGCCCAATTCCAATGATTTTACCTCAGCTACCAGCGCGATCTCCACTCCTTAGCCAGCCACCAGTGCCCCATTGGCCCATAGGCCTTTCCTATCTTTCTGCCAGAGGTGTAACTGCGCTATTCTTACAGCCCACAAGCTGAAGGGTACCTATGCTTTCTATGCGTACTCGAAAAAGGACCAGAATGGAACTGAGAAAGAAGTAATTGGCGGCCATATTAAAAGAAGTTCTTTTTTAAAATGCTTAACAGATTTGACAGTCTTGTCTGATGATGCTAGGAAGCATCCGTGAAAACTAACAGTGACGAGATATTCGTAAACTCATCCACTAATCAGATAACCCTATTTGATAATCTTCTCGCTCAGCCGCCCTATATTATATAGCTATAAATATACAGTAATATACTAATTTTTTTCTTCATTGGGCTCCATCGTGTCAAATAGATATCAGTTAATAACCAAATATTTCGGTATGGATACAGACCCTCATATGGATCTTTTCTTTTTTCATTTTTATTCCCCAGCGTGGAAGGAGATCTGGTAGTAATAATATTTACCAATCAAACTATTTGGCGCGATTTTTTTCCTTACCACAAGGGTTTTAACCAATATTAGATTGGAATAAGAAACAGCTATTAGTTAGGCCCGATAACCACCGACCAATATATATCTATATATATGGCGAGAATAGAAAAGGTAGGCCTTAATTCGAAGTTCGGATACCTAAAAATTGGTCCAATACTTTAATTCGACGTTTGATAATTAATAGAATATAGCGAGCATATCTGTTCAAATAGTTAAAAGGCACTAAAACATATAAGTAGCATCACAAAAGTCAGGTGCTCTCGTATGTACATTTCAGCATACAGGACTAATATATAAGCCCTGTTATGTTACTTTCATATATATATTATATATGGGATGTATAGCTGCGAGACAGGGAATTAGTCTATTAGCACTATTCGAACAATACAAACGGCGCAGCCCCCCGCCTCTCCCAGGATTTAAGAGTCCGTCCACTCTTTGCCAAGTCCACTCCTGGATTCTCATGTCTCATAACCATTACACCACATGCGGCTCCTCTAACTTTCGGCGTGGTTCGCTCATAGCAGACTATTTCTTCATCCACCGCGCACTTACCTCTAAACGCAATACCTTACCCCGTCTAACGCTGCGGTACCATCTTCGTCTAACGCCATCGCGTCGCCCTGTCCCTCCCTCGACTTTACTCAAACAAGATTAGATCATAGGCATCATTATGCTGTAATAAGCATCATCAATTTCTATGCAAACTCTTAAAGAAAGATAAAGAAAAAAGAAAAACATTGTATGAGTACAATTCAAAGATACTAAACGATTGACTATGATATAATTTAATAATAACGCGACAGAGCATGGGTAGTAATACCAATACCTGAATGCCATCTCCCAGAACCGACGAAAACTAAGAAGTAACCACCTTCATCAGTGTAATATGAATGTTATAAAAGGGCCGTGTAGACTCCATTGTTGCGTAGAGCGTTCGGCTAGAATACCACAAGAGGTTCC
Organism: Doryteuthis pealeii; assembly: GCA_023376005.1. Lineage (NCBI taxonomy): Eukaryota > Metazoa > Mollusca > Cephalopoda > Myopsida > Loliginidae > Doryteuthis > Doryteuthis pealeii. The sequence goes on from CM042157.1 coordinate 63,821,602, forward strand.
TAGTTCGTATAATGGCCCTGCGCCACACCGCTCTAGCGAACATACTACCAGTGAGCACAGGGATCTGTGCGATAAAGAAGGAAGCTCATGCGTAGGCCGCTTGCCCGGTGCGGAGCTCCCTGACCTCTTAGACCCTGAAAGACATATCACCTTATAGTCTAGCTGAACTAATGAAAAGGGGATAGTGACTCCCCACACTGATGACTGACTGAATGACCGACTGTAGGCCACCCCACAACTTTACTTTAAATTATTAATACGCTCGTAGAAAACCTACAATTATGGGCAGCTACGTGGTTAAGTCGTTCAGGAATGTAATCTGACCTACATACCACTAGACGCCCCCAAACTTAACCAAGACAGACAGTGAAGACAGTGAGCCATGAACAAAAAATGCAGTGAAAAAAAAAAAAAAACACCGTAACAAACCAAAAAAACCAGTCCGCGCCAATCGCCGCGTGACCGGGACTGCCGAACAGCGGCGGCCGCCAACAAATTGGTAAAACTCTTTTCAAATTCAAAAAGACCCTTCATTCCTCAAGCAAAGCCCTAGGCCTTTATTTAATTCAAACTCCATCAACAGGCTATGAATTATGATAAACAGTAAACATCGGAAAGACTTTATGTATATTTACTGGTATTTTGATAGCGTTTTTCTATCCATTTATATTTGAAGATGATATTATAAGTTCCCAATTACCGTCGAACTGGTGAAGACAAGGCAACAAACGGTTTTAAAACTGAAATACAAACCCGAATATTCACAAAGTTCCACCTGCAGAATGACAGGATATATATAAGGGACTCCACAATGTCATTCAAATCAAGTAGTCAAGCAGCCAATCAGAACTCATAGAATGAATAGACACAAATCTCTCGCCAAATCAGAATGGGTCATTCTTTGATTTCAATACGATACCACACTGTCTTTAGGACACTGCTTAAGTTTGTACTAGTGGCTGTTATTCAAACCAAACAGTAGAATCTTACTGACTTCAATAATATTGATAATCTAAATTATATTTATTGTAATCATCATTCTCCATGTTAAGCTAACAATGATCTAAAAGAGAGTAACCTAACACAAGAATTTTGCGCTAGGAAAATAAAGACAAGTCAATGAATACAATATAAACATTTAATTCTTTACAACATTATGTTTTTTTTTACCAATATTACATTAAAAAAAAAAAAAAAAGTGTGCGGGATGGGGGGATTCTACAGTGGATCTTGAAAATAGAAACTTACCAGACTGAGAATAAATTCAAATTTGAATAATTTACAAAGCACATTGGCTGTTTGGAAAAGCGCATCTCTCTTGAATAAAGTATCAAAGTCTATGCAATGAAGAGTCGAGAGATCCCATCAGACTAAATTCACCACAATAAAACAGCACCAACTGAAAGAAAAAGATACAAAATCATCATCATTATTCCATAAAGAGGATTTCATTTTTCCAAACAAAAGTAAATGTTCATATAAGTAGTTCTTTGAAGAGTATCAGAGTTAACAGAAGAAAATAATAGGAAGAAACAAAATGTGTATAAGGATATGTGATTTTCAAACCAGGCCTGCATTTTGGTTAGAAATATAGTAGACAAAAGAAAACTAACAATTATTCCGAGTGACGAATTGACTTAAAGTCGTTGTTACCCCCAAACTTATAACTAATAGTATAGTATATATATATATGAGAGTGAGTACAGACAAACAAATGTGTTTATTTGATATGCGCTGTTCCTAGCCGACAATTTTTGCGAGATGATGTGCTATAATTGACATCATATCTTTAATTTGCAAAATTAATTAGTTAATAATTAATGAAATTTAGCGGTGGGCATTATATGTTCAAATGTAAGGCGAAACAAATCCGAGAAAATGTCCAATCCCTGGTCGAAATGTACATTCAGGGATTGACATTTCCGATTTGTTAGCCTTACATTTTGAACATATATCCCACCTAAATTCATTTTAATTAGCTAACTAAATTTAATTTTCAGAAATTAGGTATGACTTCAATTAAGCACACTATCCTCCAAATATATTAATATATATTATAGTATATATATATATATATATTATGCAGTACTAACATTTTAAAATGCCTATAACACTTTTCTACCATTTCTCCTCCTGCCAGACCTTCCACACCTTAACATGATTTCTACAAGTCCCCTCCTAGTTACTCTCACATATACTAACTTTGAAAAAAAAAAAAACAAAAAAAAAACATAAAAATGGAACAAAGCACATCACCCCTGAATGATAGCACTTCGAAGCTGCCGCAAAAGTACTTGGGATAAAAACTTTTGTGGACTTAATCCACGGATTCCATCCAAATGTAAAAAAAGTTGGCCAGAAAGCTTGAAAAGATCGGTAACATAATTGTTAAAAAGGAGATGTGCCTTTTGTTTAATTCTACATATATAAATGAAAGAATGCTGCCCAAATACACACACACACACACATTCACACAAACATACATATATCGGACATACACAAAGAAGACCACAAACACACACACACATATAAAGTCAAGAGGCAAGTGGCCAATGTTGGTATAGTCGGACAGCGAAGAAGGTCTATCCCCTTTTTCTCAATAGCCGTAGACCAGGGAGTATTATTTTATGGGTCTGAGTGGATAGCGGCCGGATCGAACATGGAAAGTTTGTGGTTATTTGAGGTAGACACTTCTACTGACTGAGCTAAACCATTCAATACACATATAAACATACACACTTCACACACTATATAGTATATATATATAAACATTGCTATTGTAATGTTCAGCGGTAGAACTGTAAATAAAGTTCTTGAAAATACTAATCTTTACATCTCAATAATTCATTTGCACCTGCAGAAAAGTAGAAAATGCAAAGATAAAACTTAAATCCTACCAACAAGAATAATTTGCACTAAGTGGAAATGTAAAAAAGAAAGAAAGCAAAAAGGAACAATTGCCTACAAATAGAGAAAAAAGCTGCACGTGGACTTAAACACAATCCTCACAGATCTTTTTTTTTTTTTTTTTTTTTTGGTATTCCTTTTTTATTTTTTTTTTTCCTTGCAAAATAGTTCTCGATTGCTTATGTTATAGAATGTTCTCTTCAGATTGAGTGCTTGTTCTTCAGCTCAAAATGTACCTTGGAATAATGGCAATGAAGGGGTACTCCATGCTTGTCAGATCTGCACAACTGGAGCTTAAAAGAGAAACTAAAATTAAAAATTTTGTATTAATTAATTCTGCTAGTTAGCTTACCAATTTTAAACTCCCTCCCCATTTTTTTAAATTAATTTTTAAAAGAAGCATTTTTAAAAACTCTTTGCCTACTTTAAACAACTCACAGTGACTTTCCCACCACTGCGATCCTACCATAAACCACACTTGTACGTATCACTTGTTTGCACTGAAAAATCACTATGTGAACACCCCTGCCATTTTTTGTTTTGTCTGTAAACCAGCCCTTAGACTGGTACTTGATCCTTTTGCAATAGGGAACCATTGTAAAGGAAAAAATACCAAGAAAATTTGGTACATCCGTGATAGGGGGGGATTTGGTAGTCAAAGAGTTAAAATCAAGGTATATTGGGGTGGGTAACTAATTTTCTAGAGTAAATCCCTCCCCCATTAATAATAGTTACTTACTGTGGATGACATGTTCAGCCAAACTCTGAACCAGTTCTCTATTTTCTTTATTGACATTAAGCGTACATAGTGAAGTATTGCTGGATAAACTGCTAGATAAGGAAGATGGTGTCACAGTCCCTTCAGATACCGGAGGAGGGGCAGTCAAAGAAGCCTGGATAGCTAAGCTGTTGTGGAAGTTATATGATTGGATGAATTCCTGGAAACAATACAAAAAAAAATTATCATAAGATAAAACAAACATTTTCTAAGAAAAAAAGTAGATAAGAAAAGAAAAGAAAAATTGATAAAAATAAACATTAGAATTGATTATTTTAACTGTAGGAGATGATAAGAGAAGAAAAAGGGTGCGAGAGGGACAAGAAAAAAAGAGACCATTTCTCTGGAAAAAAAAACAATATGAGTCTAGGTAAAAAATCATACATAAGTGAATAGGTAGATATTCTAAGACATAATGTTCCCAAAATTCACACTGGATTGTCCAATTGGACACATACCCTAGTGGATAAAGGAATTAGGTTAAGACAGTTTTAAGTGAGTTATCTCTAGACAGCAAGTTCAATCCTGGTCAGGGGCAGCAATAACATAGAATAATAATTAACACAGCTTAACACCTGTACCTGAGCTATGATTAGTGGAATGAGAACAGGATAATAAAGGGTTAGGTTCAAAATTCTGTGATGGCTCCCGATTATGACAAGAAGGTCCAGAGTTACATCGGCTGAAATGTTATACAGATAACAATGAAGATGAGGACAATAGTCCGAATAATACTAAAAAGAGACCAGTTTGCTACTAATTTAAGAGACTTACTGTCCAGTGTGTAGTTGTCAATCTTGTTTAAAAACACATAAAACAGATCTACTTGGCTCCATAAGTAGTACTAACAGGTACTACCACTCAAGGTCAGAGTGGATCAGGGAGTAATAGCAGAGTTTAATGTACTATATACTCCAGGCGTTATCATGGCGCAAATGAGAGCCAGAACTGGAGGCCTATTTTAAATGTTCCTTAATCCAATGAGAGCAAGGTTTGACTTGTCGACGAGGCTACTGTTCACATAGTGCTAATACCCTTGGGAAAGGTACTGAAGTCAAACCTGTTAAACTCCGCTTGGGGTGGTCACTACTAGAATAGGCTCAGTCCTAATTAGTGAACTATTTCACAAATTGTAATGGAGCCAGCTCAACCCACCCTGGGTGAAAGCTGCCACAAGACAAGAAGGATACCATGGTGTACAATACCCTAGGCCTGCTTATGGCACAACTGAGAGCCAGAACTGGAGGCCTATTTTAAATGTTCCTTAATCCAATGAGAGCAAGGTTTGAGTTAGCTACTCCAGTATTTTTGGCTTAAGAAATTATCATTTAAATAAAGGGTTCCATGAGAGCTGTAAATAATGTGAATGTTGTTTCATTATTCTGAACGTCTTGCTGCTCTGGGAATGGATTTGTTGAAACTCCGGCGTCTGGCAACTGACCTAATAAGGTCATTAATCATCTTAACCACAGCAACTTTGAGCACCTCTTTGATCTCCATGTAACACACGTGAGCATGCCTACAAAGTCAGAAAACAGCATAGCTCACATGACAATCGGAAACATTTTTTCATGCTCAGAGTTGCCGAGGCCTGCATCTGTTGTAGGTTGCCGAAACACTGCATCTTTCAAAGCCTCCATGCTTCCTGTAATCTGCCAACACTGTACCTAATATCCCCCCCCATCCACACATACATGTATATTATTACTGTATGCTATTCATGTTCCTGACACTAATACATTATTCTATGTACTAAACATGAGACATTGATGAGCTGTGTGCACCTGAGCACTGTACACATACATGTATATTATTACTGTATTCTATTCATGTTCCTGACATTAATACATTATTCTATGTACTAGACATGAAACTTTGAGGAGTTGTGGTGCACCTGAGCACTGTACACATACATGTATATTTACTGTATTCTATTCATGTTCCTGACACTAATACATTATTCTATGTACTAGACATGAGACTTTGATGAGTTGTGTGCACCTGAGCACTGTACACATACATGTCTATTATTACTGTATTCTATTCATGTTCCTGACACTAATACATTATTCTATGTACTAGACATGAGACTTTGATGAGTTGTGGTGCACCTGAGCACTGTACACATACATGTCTATTATTACTGTATTCTATTCATGTTCCTGACACTAATACATTATCTATGTACTAGACATGAAACTTTGATGAGTTGTGGTGCACCTGAGCACTGTACACATACATGTATATTATTACTGTATGCTATTCATGTTCCTGACACTAATACATTATTCTATGTACTAGACATGAGACTTTGATGAGTTGTGGTGCACCTGAGCACTGTACACATACATGTATATTATTACTGTATGCTATTCATGTCCTGACACTAATACATTATTCTATGTACTAGACATGAGACTTTGATGAGTGTGGTGCACCTGAGCACTGTACGCAATAAATTTCATTATTTTATGTATATTATATCTTTACCAGAAATCTTAATTACCTCATTGTTTTGTGTCCACAACAATATTACAAATTTTCATTTATTTAACTTTCAACACATCTTATCCACAGAGTACACCATGGTTTAGTGTGATACCTAGGACATCCCTTGGGGAGGGCGTGGGGTCTTACCCTTCTGCGGGGGGGGGGGATACAGTCAGCGTATACTAAGCCCCACCAAAAAGGTTTAATTTTATTCTAAGTCTAATATTCTAGTTTAAAGAGGACAAAAGTCAAATGATATTTTCTATTAATTAAAAAAACCAAAAAAAACTTACTTTTGCAGAAAATGGTTGAGGAAATTCCACCCTCACATGACCGTAGTCTCCACAGAGAACCTGAAGGAGGGCACACAATGTACTCCATATACTTTCTCGTTGTTTTGGGGAGCCCTAAAAAATAAATAAATAAATAAATAAAATGAAATAAAATAAACTTCATCAAGACAATCAGATCAAAAAAAGTAAAAGGATTCTGTAAATTGAATTGGATGATTTAAAAAATAATTGTAAATTGGTTGGATTTTACAGCATAAGTTATTTGTTGAGTTATTTTATGCCAAAGAACTTTTTTTTAATTCATTCTTGGTGGTTTGGTTTGTTTTGTGGCATATCAACCTCAGTGGGTCACATTTAATGCCGATAAAGTTTTGAACTAAATCAATTCTTAATGGATAATACAATTTTTTTTATAAATACATTTTTCAATTTAACCCATAGATGGGACCCTAACAAGTACTACCACTCCGGGCCATTCTTGTTGGGTATTCGATTTAAAAAAAAAAACTCATTTAATCCATAGATGGTTTGGTTTGGTTTGGTTTGTTTTTGATATGTCCTGGAAAAGGGATATATTAGTAGAAGTAGCAGAGTGGTGAAGCCACGGTAACACTGTGGTACAATCTAGCAAGTAAGTAGCAATACTGGTGTGATGTCGTAGTAGTAGGCATTGTACCTCTACATGGCTCGGTATTTATAGTTGACACTAGCCAATCATATTATTATGAGGGGAGACCAAGGCGTATGCATATTCATTACATCAGTTTTACGGTATATCAACTTCAGTGAATCATTTAATGCCAACAAAGTTTTGAAATAAATTCATTCTTGATGGTGTTATATACACAAATATAGATATCTCCCGATTAACAAACGTCACCAAATTCAAGTCACCCACATACCACAATAAAAAAAATGCTAACCGGATGTAGACGGAGCGGTTATAATAATCTACATATCTAAACGAGTTGTGATGTTGATGATGTAATTTCTCATTATAGAGAGACCATGTAATATAACTGATAATATATTATATAAAGTCATAGTGTTTTATATACAGATTGATAAATAAAGTAATAAATTATTTATATAAATTATAAGGTAATCTGAACATTAGCTACATAAATGAAAGTAACCTCTCCTTGTTTATTTCACTTTAAGGAAGCAGTTTTTTCCTTTTTAGTTGGCCATTTTCATTTCACCGTAAATCTACACTGAAAATACGAATTTGTTCGAATCAATATAACTGCATGTTTTAAAAAGAAAATATCATAAAATGCCTTCTTAATTGTGATTGTGCATTATTTGAAATGAACTTAATTGTTATTAAGAACACATTTTATATTTTCGTGTGGTTTTCTATCATTTGGTTTCTTGTTTTGAAGACTGCCACAGAGCAAGAAAACAAATGGTGGGAATAATTGTTCCAATGATAATATAAAAAAAAGCTAAACTTTTTATTTATTCATTTATTTATCTATATATATATGGTACATATATCTATCACTACACATATCAGTACATAGTACATAGTGGTACATAAGTATATCTTATTTATTAATGATTTCTCTATGAAAATCCATTATTTGCCAAAAACAGTTCATGTTATTAGTGCTGCAATGTGTTTTATATATGACTAATAAAAGGTTTACATAATATATAGTGGGTTTATTTTGCATACTGGTTTTAACAAAACCAGGTTTAATAAATAATTACTTGGGGTTATTAATCTCTAATATTATTGTTTTATTCTACAACATATCAAAAATCAATCCTATGAATGATTTTACATAGAAACCGATTAAAATATAATTAAAATAAGTGTGATATTTTTATATGCGTTCCTATTTAATTTTGTTAGTCTTTCTAATTTAATATATTCAAATTTTATTTTGTCATGGTTGATTATAGGAATATTAAAACTTAAATACTTATGCCTAACAGAGGGCTCATATTCTTGTTAGTCATGATAATATGGTAAGGATCATGTAATACTATGCATTGTGCATGCATATGTGGCTGCACAGTAGGTGTGTGTATATATATATAATTCTAGGTAGATAATTAATAAGTAGTAAGCCAAACCACATATATGTATAAATATGTGTGTGTGTTCTAGTGTAGATAAGGTGTGAATATATATATGTATAGATAGATAGATACATATGTGTGCATGTATACATACATGTGTGTGTATGCATATATGTGTATGTGTAAGTAGGAGTAAAGTATGTGAATGGTCGGTCAAACAGGCCATAAAAGGTGAAATTAGGGTTTAGGATAGATATGAAAAGTGATAAAGGCCAGAAGCAGACAACATGTCTGGTCCTTTGGCACTTAATAGTTGACCAGTTGGTCATAAAAATCATGAGGGTGGTCTTTTAGACAAAGAACCCTTTCAAATCCCGCAGGGTTGATAAGATCTAGGAGGATGAGATTTCATACGAGAGTGAGATGAGATTTGGGGACTCTGGGAAATTTAGAAAAGTTAAAACAGTTGGTCCCTAGGAGCCGAAGGGGGCACATGACCAGTTAGTCTTGGGACAGCGGAGAGAACAGTTAGCTTCTGGACAGCGGTGAGGACAGATGAGCCCTGAACACCGAAGAGATAGGATGTTAGATGCCCATTAGATGCTAGCCTTAGCAGAGCTCTCCAAAAGGAACGGGGGGAACCCCCCCATCTCGACAACCAGTAGAGATAGCAGCAGATGGATACGTGTTATATATATCCCTGCCTTTTCTGAATGTTCACCTGACTGACATTGTCTTGTCTTCATCTCTTTGTTGTTGTTTATTCTCTCTTTCTCTTTGTGATACTGTTTGTTTGTACACCCCTTTGGCGGGGGGCCCCTGAGAGATGTTTTGAGCACATATGCGCAACGTGGACAGGTTCTAGTAGAAATAGCCAGCAGACGAAACGAATCATGGCCAGAGTTAGGAGTGCAGCGAAGATGCAGAATGCCAGAGAGATGCAGAAGTGTGCAAAAGGGCTTCGCAGCCCGCCGGTGGTGTTACAATCAGAACTTTTCATCTAGATCAGTGGTACCAATACATAGTCATCAACATGTTAACTTACCATTTGTTCAGCTGTAAAATCTCCTTCTACAAGTTTTTCATAGCTTATGCTAATTGGCACAATAAAAGCATCTTGTATTTGACCTGTGTGAACAAAAAGAAAACACAAATTTAAAGAAAAAGAGAAAAGCCTCATATTTTAACTTAACCCTACAACAATGTGAAAGCCTACCAGTCCAGTGAGCTTCGGCCCTGGACAGGTTGTATTTAATTAATAGCGTCGATCCCAGGCGCCCACTTGAGGGGCAATGCCAACGGGATCGACACAATTTTTCTACCTACCACCCATGAGTCTCGGCTTGTGGGTGGTGCCCACATAAAACGGCCTTGTGCCATATTGTGTGAAAGTGGGACACATGTAAATATCCCTACAACAATGTGAATGGGTTATTTTCTATAACCCCAACATAAAAAGGGGAACCACTCTGACTGATAAATTATTCATTTATTTTCCCATTAAACAAACCCTAAGCCTAACCCCATCTTTTTTCCTAGTAGATCAAAAAATAAATAAATAATTTATCAGTCAATCAGAGTGGTTCCCCTTTTTTATGTTGGAGCTATAGAAAATAACCAGTTTGTTCCAGAGTGGACCTGGGATTAATGGCAATGAAGGTGTACTCCAGAACTGGACCCTTACCATCAGATTCAGTTTAGTGTCATATCCACGACACCCTCCCCCTGGAGGTGGATCTTTCCAGTCTGTAAGGTATACAGTCAGTGTATTCTAAACCCAGCTAACAATTGACTGGTGATATAAATCAAGGTACTATAATGGGATGGTAATAATCCATTAGACAAATATTTTAGTGAATTTATATTGTGTGCATGCTGAAAATTTCAGTCTTAAAATCAATGATTGGTTGGTGAGTTGGTTGGATTTTTCACCTTTTGATCCATTTAATCCACAGATGGGACCCTAACAGGTACTACTACTCCAGGTCAGGGTGGACCTAGGAGTTGTGGTGAGCTGGAAGTTAACGCTTTGAAAGCAAAAATAAAATTATGAAAATAAGCAGTCTGCGCATAGGATCAGCGCAGATAGAAAAAAAAAGAAGAAAAGAAATATTAAAAATGATAATTTTCAACCAATCAGAAGCGTTCACGCCTAAAAAAAAAAAAAAAGTTTTTCAAAAGACCGATTTCGAGCCTAGGGAGTACTATAAAAGCAAAGGTTTTCAAAGAAAAGTTCAGACGACAAACTTATGCCTGGATACTCCTTGTCGCTTAACTCAGAAATATTTGCCTACCGCTGAAGGTATTACAAGCTATATCTTTCTCACCTTACAAGTTACTTCACTGCCGATATATAGAATACCCTTTCTTTCTCTATTGCAACACTTTCTTCCTCTAATTACATGAACTTTGAAAAAAAAAAAGCATATTCTGCAGGACTTTGATCAGTATTTTTGACTACTGTAATCTATTTGTTTTAATACATTTATTATTGATTTTATAAATTATTTGTTTTTTCTCTCTTAATATATGTGACCTCATTATGTGTTTGTTGTAATTACCAATATATAAATATCCACTCATTACAACCACCATAGAGTAATGGCAATGAAGAGGTACTCCACACACCCCCAGAACTGGAACCTCACCACTAGATGCAGTTTAACATCATACCCAGGACACTAAGACCCTCAGCCACCACTTTCTAGCACATATATAATAAAAAGGGCTAGGGTGTTGCCATAAGACCAATAGTGTTGGGACAATCATATAGGTGCTAGAGCTTGATGTGACCAGCTGAATGATTGGAAGGGGTATACCCCTCTGCAGAGGTGCAGTTGATGTATTCTCCCACCCCAGACAAACACGCTATGTAGTAGTAATGGATTTGTGAGACAAACTTGTTAACCATTACACCAAAATGCAATACCCACAAACAAATTGATAGTATACTAAGCCATGCACTGGAAAGTTCATCCTTATTGGTTGTCCCCCATAAAACAGAACCTTGAGCCAAACTTTAAAATGTTCAATTTGCTTTTTCAATTCAGTTCTTACCTTGCAAATAGGCGTCTACTACCACAGACAGAAGACCACCTTTAGGATAGAGAGCCTTGCCACTCCGACTTCGACCACCTTCTACAAAGAACTCCAAAGATTGACCCTCTACCAGAAGTTCTTGCATGTACTGAAAAAAAATGAATAAATAAAATTCAAAATAATAAAAAAATGAAAACAAATAAACAAAATAAATCAAGTGTTTACAGCGGTTATTTCCTATGTCTAACATAAACAAAGGTGAACCACTCTTGACTGATAAATTATTTATTTATTTACTCATCTACTAGGAAAAAAGAAGACGGGTTTGGGGTTAAGGTTTGGGTTTGGGTTTAGTTTAATGGGAAAATAAATAATTTATCAGTCAAGAGTGGTTCCCCTTTGTTTATGTTAGACTTATAGGAAATAACCGTTTACAGCATACATGTTTTTCTATTTCTATCTCTTTGATCTAACTAAGACAGTATATACAAAGTTTTGTAACTCGAGTATCAGAGTTAACAAAGAAATAATAGGGAGAAACATAACGAGTATTAAGGATAAGGGGAAAAAGTTTACTAAGCAAAGATACAAGGTGAACAGAGTAATTAGTAAATACTATGTTGAACCAACAAGTCCTGTAAGATCTCATTTTTTTTTCTCTTGTCTGAGGTTTCGTCAGAAATTATTTATTGGAAAAATAGACGATTCCATTTTCATTATTTAGGTACTATATGACACAAAGTATAAATGTTTCTCACCATTAATAAAACGGTTTGCTTAACTTGTTTATTATAAAACCCTTAACTAGAAAAGTCTTTGCTTTTATCATTAGACCTAATTTGGTTTGGTTTGGTTTGGTTTGGTTTTGTTTTACGGCCTATCAAACTCAGTAGGTCATTTAATGCCGATAAAGTTTTGAAAAAAAAAAAAAAAAAAATCATTCTTAATGGATACTCAGTTTTCTTTTTTTTATAAACACGTTTCTATTTAACCCATAGATGGGACCTTAACAGGTACTACCACTCCGGGTCAGTGCTCACTTAACTTTCAGAAACATTTTTTCTCGCTCAGAATTGCGGAGACATGGAATAAACTGCCCGCATCTGTTGTAGGCTGCCGAAGCATTGAATCTTTCAAAGCCTCCATGCTTCCTGTAGTCCGCCGACACTATACCTGATGCCACTCTCCACATACATATGCGCACACATACATGCATATTAATACTGTAAACTGTTCATGTTCCTGACACTACATTATTCTGTGTATTTGACATGAGACTTTGATGAGTTGTGGTGCACCTGAGCACTATACACAATAAATTTCATTATCATTATCAATGGACCTGGGAGCAATGTTGATGAAGGGGTGCTCCACATTCCTCAAACCTCCAGAGCTGGAACCTCACCATCAGATAGAGTTTGTCATTCCCAGGACATGAAGACCCTCAGCCATCACCTTATAGTACCCATATGATAAAAAGGGTTGGGGCTTTCCATAAAAGCAATAGGGTCAGGACAATCATATAGGTGCTAAGGCTTGACGTGACCAGCTGACTAGCGCAAGTAAGGGCCATTAGACCTAATAATACCAATTGGCAGAAGAGAGATTTATGCAGTGATGTTGATAGCTTTTTTATTTAGTGCATCCTGGGACACACAAATTTGATAGGAATGAGTCCCCAAGAAGTTTGATGGTTCCCAACTAAAATTTCTTAATGAATTGTTGGGTTTTTAGTAAACCTTTTCCCCAACTCGTTGTGTTTCTTCATATTATTTTTCTGTTAACTGATACTCAAGTTTCAACACATATGCAAATTAGATGAGCAACAAATTTTTTTTGATAATAAATAAAAGAGATTTGAATGTAATAGCAAATGAATAAGCCTACATACCGATTGCAACACAGCCCTATAAACCAAATCTTTCCTGCCATTTTGGTCCAATTTTCTTCGAATAAAAAATCCTCCAAGGGCTCTTAAAACAGAGCTGAAAAAAGAAAAAAAACAACAACATTGGTTTAAAAAAATATAAAGGTGCCGTTTGATCCTGTTATAGTATGTGACCTACCCGGTTTGAATGTGGCCTACCTCGGTAAGAGTATGTTTATAAATATAAGTAGTAGGCAATTTATTGAAACTAATTATTTTTCACATATATTCAATTTCAAGAAATGCAATTCAGTCATAAGCTGTATATAGTAATTAAGAATAATTAAAAAAGAATTTATCCATAATTTACATGAATCAGAGATCTATTTAATTCTTAAATATTCTAAAATTCCGAAATAGGGTTAGAGTTAGCAGTTATTATAACCCTATATGCTTTTTATGGTAGGCCACATACTATAAGAGAGACATGATTTCCACATACTATAATGGTACCAATATAAAAGAATCACTCAACTATAAAAAAATAAAAAATTTAATTCAGTGAAAGAATTCACTACCATAAATATATTTTAGTTCAGTCATGGACTCAGTACTTCTGCTAGTTATGTATGAACAAGTGATTTTGTACCCTGTGTGTATGTTTTTTTTTAAGATGTAATTAGGTTTTTGGCAAAATGAGTATAAGAAAGGTCGAAAAAATGGTAAACAACTGCCTCTTGCAAAGAGAAGGTAGGACACAAGGTCAAGTTTATGTGAGGCTTGTGAGTGGTCAAAAATTGCTCCACACCATTAGCATTTGTCTTTTATGAGAGACATTGGTTTGGTTTCTGTAAAAAAAAAATTTTTTTTAAAGTTGGCAGAGTGGCCTATTGTCAATATCAGCCAGACAGCGAGGGATTCCATACCCTTTTCACTAGCAATAGACCAGGATGATTGTTTTCGCATTTGAGGTGGAACACCACACCTAACATCAGCTCCCCACTTTACAGTACAGATCCAAGCTGTGCTACTCATGCACAGAGTTGGCAAAGGTTATTGCAATTTTTGTTAATTGTTCTCGAAATCAGTGGTTCTCAAACCCACTTCTTTTTTTATCATGTTTTTGTTTTTTTTACCTAAAGACACTTTTGATTCTTATTTTACTCTGGTGCCATTTGATGTAAAAAAAAGTCCTATTGTATTTTTATAAGTAGATATTTTTTGCTTGTCAAAAAATGTTATATGGTCCATGGGGGACCATGTGGCCCCCTGGTTAAGAACCACTTCTCTAAAAATGTATTATCTATGTATTAATACTTGTGTTCTTAAATCTTCCATCCGTTATTATCCTGCAACAACCTCTGGTTAAAAATGAGATCATCCAAGATGTAAATCCAGATTATTGTTGTCGCATAATTGCAAATTTCTTATTTGTCCAATTTTATTTCACCCAATTTTTAAAATGAAACATTCCAAATGGTTTTGCATCACTTAAATGCCCGATGTAAAATTAAAATGAATTCGGGGGGGAAAAAGAAAAAAGAAAAAAAGTTACAGGTTTGTTTTATTTGTAATATTGGCTTAAATAGCTTCCCACGATTTTGTTTTGTTTGTGGAAATTCCACGCATCCTGCAAGTATTTTTTTATAAAACTATAACCTGTCAACAAGGCTGTTTAACAAGAGAGGAGAAAAAGAAAGAGCACTCACCCAAGTATTGGTATATTGAGGTTATTTCCAGCAGCCACATGGGGCACTCTCATGCTGTGTAACCACATGATCCATGTAATAATGACGTAATCCAAATGACTTTTGTGCAAAGGGAGATAGATGATTGGGTGGCCTTTCTGAAGAAAAAAAAAAACCCAAAGAAAAGAAAATATTAAACAACAAATCAGAATAAAACAAACAGATTCTATCAGGGCTGTGGAGTTGTAACACAAAACCTTTGACTCCTCTATTTTTGGCACCTCTCACTAACTAATTAATGTAATTAAGTGATTATTGCCTACAAATCTCGTAAAGCTTATGTATACACTTCTAACTTGAGTTTGTTTATATCAAAGAATAAATATATTGTAGTGTTTATATCATACCTATTCATTCTTTGATATTTTCTAATAGTATTAGAGACAAAATCTTTGAAAGGATATGGAAGACTCTGTTGAACAGACACACAAACACACACATAAACAAACACCCACACGCAGAGAGTTTGGGAGACATGAGTCAAAACCAAATGGACAGCCACTAGCAACAACTTCAGTTTCAGATATCTTCTGTAGAAGAGATTTTTTATCTCGAAATATTAACAATAAATCACAGGTTAACAAACAACACCATCACTTGCATTGTGATAGCCTTCAAAACCAACCACCAAACTAATATAAACACAATACTTCAAGCTATTATAAAACACTTTTAAAAATAAAAATGCTATAATGTAAGACTTTTGTATCATTGCAAATAAGAAATAAGTACAAAACAAAAATAAAACTATTATCTAACAGAAGTTGAAATAAAATCGGTCATTTCCTATAAGTCTAACATAAACAAAGGGGAAACATTCTTGACTAATAAATTATTTATTTATTGATCTACTAGGAAAAAAGAAGACGGTGTTAGGGTTTAGGGTTAGTTTAATGGGAAAATAAATAAATAATTTATCAGTCATTATCAGTATTTGTTTATGTTAGACTTATAGAAAATAACCATAAAATCTTTTACAGGCGACTGTTAAAAATATAAATAAGACATAACAAAAATAAAATTCTTTAAGATTTTTTTTTATCATACTGTGGTATATCCACAGGTCCTGCTAGTAAATTCATTATTGCAAATAAATACATCCTATTTACACTCCACCCGCCAATACCGTCTCACTTTGCAAATGGAGTTTTAAAAAATTGACAAGGAAGATAAGAAAAAAAAAAAGTTAAGATTTAAAAGTTGATATTAAAAAAAGGAAAACAAACCTTTTCCAAGGATTCAATAAGCTGTAATTGTGACCGATGTACTTGGACACTTCGCAAGATTAAACCAAGGAACTTGAATAATGACCAACCAACAAATCTTTAAAATAAATAATAAATAGATAATTATCATTATACTCTGATGAAGATTTTTTGATGAAATCGAAATATTGGCAATATTAACAATATAAAAGTTGTAAAAATAAATTCAATATGTTTTTCATAGCATTTTATCTATACATATACCGTCGGATTCATTTCCTTACTCTTAACTAATATATATATATATATATATATATATATATATATATATTTAAAAATTTGTTTTGTGATGAAACAAAGAAATCACAGTGCTCAACCACAAATTTGTAGGAGCTTTATTAATTTGTTGAATTTTTTAAATATAAACGTTTTTCATAAGCAACTACCCAGGTTTCAGGTTATTTCACCATCGTCAGGCTGCTCAATCTCCTGGTGTTTATTTGAAGAGATTTTGTGTTGTTATCTATACCAATAACAACACAAAATCTCTTCAAATGAACACCAGGAAATTGAGCAGCCTGACGATGGTGAAATAACCTGAAACCTGGGTAGTTGCTTATGAAAAACTTTTATATTTAAAAAATTCAACAAATATATATATATATATATATATATATATATAAATAAATAAATAAAAGAGGGAGAGATTTTTAGGGGTGTGGGTGGTGATAATAAATGATATCAATCAACTAGAATTAACCAGTATGATTTTCCAAGCCAATTGCATTGGAAAAAATTATGAAAATTCAAAATGAAAACATTCACGTTTTAAAACAGTCACAATTATCATTATACTCTGATAAAGATTTTTTGATGAAATCTAAATATTGGCAATATTAGCAATGCAAAAGTTGTAAAAATAAATTCAATTTAACAACATGTGTTTTTCATACCATTTTATCTATACATAAATAGTTAAATAAAAATAAATAATATTTGTGTGAATTTTTGACACGAGGTTTGATGATTTATATTATTTAGATTTTTCAGACTGTTGGCCTCATCTTTAGTGTTATATACACATTTCGGCCAATGTGCCCTCCAGCCTTCTTCAGATGTATCTTCTAGAAGTAATTTACTCATTTTGAGATGACACACACACCGAGAGAAAAAAGTATTTGTTCACTTTAAAAATGAGTATTTTCTCACTCAACATGGTGTTGCAGATTAACTATTGTTTCAATTCTTTTGGCGCGAAAAGATATTCAAATAGACAAAGGAATTGAGAAACAAAGGATGTTCCAGACAGAAGTCTGGATCGAACAAAGAGGAAGAGTGAGTAAGATCGGAGGCTTACTGCTGACCGGGTCAAACGAACTGTCCGGAAAAACAACAATAGCAGGATGACAAAGGACTTCCTATTGACTGGTGACAAATCTAGGATTGCAGGTCACACAGTACAGTTCCGGTGTAATTTGAATAGACCAGAGCATGCTGGGTAAAAATTGAAAAAGTGACGGTTAGACCAGGGAGTTCGGCAGTTGAGATTTGGCAGCCACTAACTTCAGTCACTCCCGTCGACTCTCCGAAGAAGAGACTTGTTATAACTACGGTTCATTTCACCACTCATCCAAGCCGGCATTATCACACCTCCTTTCATCCCCGCCAACCGAGAAAGAAAATAAAGTCCAGCTTTCTTTTGTATACCTGCGTTGGTTTTTAATCCAGTGTACTACACACCAGCGCTGTCAATTGATACAGTATATAACAATGGGTAAAACACTGATATTTACACAATATATGTGTAACACCATACTCTTAACTTAAGAACCTTCTCGCCATAATCAGCAGCCTTCGACAAGAAACACCTGAAAAGGGCTGGAGGGCACACCAGCCGAAACGTTATGTACATAACAATAAAATGAGGACAATAGTCCAAAAAATCCAATTAATACAAATGTATTTAAAAGCCATAAAATAAATGATAAAATATATATATAAAATTACCTGATAACTTTATTTGATATACAAGCTTTCATGCTTTTAAATATTTTTTTAGCTCTGTCCGTTTCATCCTCGACGATTTTATCCAAACTATATTGTACAGCTTCTGAAAATAAAAAGAAAGAAAAAAAAAAAATTCTGATCAGTATTTTTTTCAAGAATTCCATGGATTCCATTTCAATGGCGACTGTTAAAATATAAAAGAGAATTAATCAAAATACTAGGCCGAGTCAAAATGTTACAATTTATGTGGTAGCATAAATTTTGGACAGACCCTGGAGCTGAATATGGGGGCTGTTGGCTTTAAAATCAGAGAGTGGAAAATTACCAGTAACAGTTATAGCTGTCTGACCCCCTAGAGGAAATATCATGCATCACGTGATTTTTAGTTTAGAGAATTAGTTTCAACTGAAAGTGCTTCTTTAAGAATGGGCTAAATAAAATCTTGATCAAGAAAATATGTGCTACTCATACGCTGAGTTGGCGAGGGCTGGTATTGAACCAGAAACCTTTCTGTTCCTAAGTGGATACTCTACCGACTGAGCTAAACTGGCCCTCTTAATACTGTATGTGTAAGCAAATTTTGGTTTCATCCATACCAAAACATTTTTCTTCAATATATATATATATATATATATATATATATATATATAAACATCCCCCAGCACTCTAAAAAATATCTACAAAAGCTGATTTAGATGAATAAATCCAGATGTTACAGATATTCTGAAATGGTTAGATCAATTTTGACCAGTGTATTCAAGCTGAAAAATAGACACTTATATAAAAAAAACAAAAAAACATGCTATATTTTTTTCTTAAGTATTTTTTTTTTTAATTATCAATATTTAAAAAAGGCTACAACAGCTGTAGTTTAGATTGTCATTATCTATTATTGACAAGTAGAGTTGTAGTTTAAGATGTAAAAGAAAAAAAAAAAAAAAAAAAAAGGTGTTGATTGATAGGCAATGATCCCAGAGGTAGTTTGATACCGTAGCTTTCATTGGATGAAAATCATGTGATTAAACACCATATTAGAGTAAAGAAACAAAATGATATTACTGAGAATTTGTCGACTAGAATGAATCTATTCCAGCTATGGTCAGACTCCTGAACCAGCCAGTTTGTAAAATGAAAGTGTTATTAAATAAAGAAATTGTGCCTGGAAAACTGTCTTCATTGTTCACCATTCCTCCGAAAAGAGATGACAACCTGAGAGTAATGGCAACGAAGGGGTACTCTCTCCTCAGAGCCGTTGGGAACTTAAGTTTCTGGTAGGGACACCCATTTCAGGCCTGGCACCCAGTGGTATTAGGGCCATAAC
Organism: Doryteuthis pealeii; assembly: GCA_023376005.1. Classification (NCBI taxonomy): domain Eukaryota; kingdom Metazoa; phylum Mollusca; class Cephalopoda; order Myopsida; family Loliginidae; genus Doryteuthis; species Doryteuthis pealeii. Next base: position 63,841,288 of record CM042157.1, read on the forward strand.
CCGACCAAAGGGGCTCTTGTGAAAATCCAAAGGACGTTTCCATCATCGTCAGAAATCAATGAGTTTTGGTATACTTATCATTGCCTCTGTGGAAAATCTGTGGCAAACAAGGGCATCTCCTTCACCTGACTGGGATATGTATGTGCGGTTTTGGGACCGCTTGCAAATTTCCTATTCTCTTGTTACTCTTTCCATGAATTCACCACAGGTGAATTCGTTGGAGGAAGCCAGCTCAACTGACTCAGGGTGAATGTCGTCACAGAAACAAACTCCTCAGGGCTCCAGAATTGGAACCTCACCACTAGATGCAGTAAATTGGTAGAATTAATTTTTATGTTAGATTTTTCATTAACTTCATGTGTATCAATAAGTAAAGTCGTCGGGTGCCAATGTCGGTATCAGTCATACACGAGGAGTCATCCCTTCACTAGCGCATAAGACCAAGGAGATTATTTTAAGCGTCTGAGTGGGCGCCACACCTACCATCAGCTCCTTACTTTACCGCACAGATCCCTGTGCTACTCATACGCTGAGTTGCGAGGGCGGCGTATCGAACTAGGAACCTTTGGTTTCTAGCCAAACGCTCTACCGACTGAGCTATCAAGAAATAATTTAATTTGTATTAATAAATTGTGGTTGACCCTCAACCATGCTTTTTAGCACCTATAATCATATAGATGCTAAGCGCTTGCATGATTACCCTTGCTAGCCAAAGTGGAGTATTGCAGTCACATGACCAGTTATACCCGGTCACTGACTCTTTAGCCACCATGTATCCCATCCTCAGGCATTTTATGTGTTGCCACCCATGGCAACAGTGGCACCATAGAAGAATTCTTACCCCTCAGCCAAGGTTGCAATTGCGTATTCTACGCCCCAGACAAAAAAAAAAAAATGACGAGAAGGGAAAACAACAAAATGCGTGGACAGACAGACTAAAAACAGACTGACTTAACGACAAGAGCCGATAATATGTGTCTAGTCTACAGAGGATGACTTGAAATGAGAGCGCAATTTAGAACCCATGAGAATCATGTGCAGACATTTTTTTCGCTGATTAAAAAAGGACAACCTAAGATGAAAATAAAACCATTGCATGAGAAAAAAAGGAAAGTTGAAGAGGTTCTCTTGGGAATTAATCACGTTCCTCTGGTAATCTCTCACATAAGGCGGCACAATCGACGACTGGCAAGTGAGGAAACAGGGTCACACCTCAGACTCTGAAAATACATAAGTCACAACCTAGTTGGCAGTGACAATAGTGGGCGATGACAGACGATCAAGCGATCAAAAGTTCCTAATCATATATATTAGAGTAATATAGTTATAAATAATGGGGTACAAGCAGTAAATACACCTGCTCTGAGGTGTCAACCCATAGAGGATCTTCATGGGTTATAATCTATACTAGATTTAACACCATAGAAGTGCCTTTATGTGCAACTCGAGTAGGTTAAAAACAAACGAGTAGCGTACCAATATTATTATACCTTATAAATTTGCTCATATCTCGCAATTGAAGCACTATTATATTTTGTTATATATTCGGGCCGGTCTTATCATTGTGAAAACTTTGCACATCAAAACTAACAGATTTATTGACCATTTTCGACAACCGGTAAGATCACACTATTTTCACACAAATACAATACTATTATAATGAAATGATTAGACTAACCAAAAAACTTTAAGTTATGAAGTTGAAATTCAGTAATATTGCACTCCTTTTTATAAATCTTGCTAGCTTTTAGCTTGAGCACCTTTTCCAAAGTGCAAATACGTAATTCTCTCTACATTTTTTTCTGTCGCACCTAATTCATATTATAATAGCAGGGTAGTAAGTATTATAGATATATATTAGTAGTAGTACACACCCATAATCAGAATTATCCTGAAGAACCATTCGGGTGAAACCTAGGTAGATAAGCGTCGGACTCAAGCGTCCTAGTCCTTATAATTATGCTCTACTATGAGCATATTGGAGCACTTTTTACATATATATAAACTTAGTAAACTGATTTTCAGAAAATCAAAACTGGAAATAACTGCACCTGGAATTGTACTAAAGGTACTTTCTGCATGATGCTGTTGGACGGCACTCTTGCACCTCTAAAATTAAATTTTTAAAAAAAAAAGCTCTTAATAACAACGAGGTTGGTTGGTTGGTTTTGGGTATTAAAGAAAAGTTTAAAGAAAGCAATTTCTTTATATGAAAATATTTAAGCACTTGTCAATTAGCAAATCTTTACTTCCAGAAAGTTTTTATTGATTTGACTAATGATTAAATATAATGTATCACCAAGCTTTTTAATAATAAAAGTTTTATGTTGATATTTTTTATTTCATGTTGCCAGAAAAAATGCCATTAAGCAGTGTTTCAGAGAAAATTTCAAAAATGTCTTCAAGAAAATGTTTCCTAAAAACATCCAAAATGTAAGACAAATTATATTGCTGAGATTCGAGATTTTGATTAATAATGGAAGTATAGTTGTTAGTTAAAAAGATCACTCCGACAAGGTTTTGATAAACAAACACATTTAATACGTATACAGGCACATGGTAAAAGGGTACACTACAAGGTGTACGTAAATAATGATAAAGACACTTCATGAATGGTAAAAAGATAACATAAAGCCACGGACATGAGACTAGGATAGTCCATGCTGTGTGAATAACTTACGTATGTAAGGGGAGGCGAGCCCAACGAGAGGGGTAGCCTTAACTAGCATGTGTCTTGTAGTCCGAGCAAGCCGAGAAGATAGAGAGCGTTTGAACCAGCCGCTTAAATATGACAGGCCCCCTAGCGGGAACCAGCGAACTAAACGGCAGACAACTCCCCCAGGCAAATAGAACTACGCTACAGTTTTAGTATTATTTAAACTTTGTTAACTGTAAGAATTAATCTATTGAGGATTAAATTTTGAAATTAAATTTAAAAAAAAAAAAAAAAGAAGTCTTATATACAATGAGGTTGGTGGAGCGCGGGTGTAATGGTTAAAGTCATGGGAAATGGACTCGCCGCCCCGAGTTCAAATCCTGGACGTTTGAATTGCATTTCATTTAGACACTATACCCTTGGGAAAGGTATGAATCCTACTCTCCCTCCAGCTATGGGTAAATAGTAGGGCAAGACTGGGCTCTTTAACCGTGGTTAGGCAACTAGTCTAGAAGGAAAACTCTGAAAAATGCAAAACCTGTTAAAACTCCACTTAAGAAATTGACCTTGTGTCGCATCCTGCTCGTGCGGAGGGGTTGGTAAATATATATTAACAATAAGGTTGGTTGGTTGGTTTTTACAGTATATCCCTTATTTTAGTCAAAGATGTTTTTGTTATTCATTTCTTTGTTGGGTATATGTTGTGTTTGGAATTGTGTAAGCTTAATCAATAAGTATTTAATGTATTATAGTCAAAATCATTAATACATAAGAATAGTAAAGATTGAGGGGTGGCCTAACAGCCAGACAGTGAGGGAGTCTATCCTCCTTTCAATAGTGCTAGACCAAGGAGATTGTTTTGGCGTCTGAGGTGGAGCACCACCTACCATCAGCTCCTCACTTTGCCGCACAGATCCCTGTGCTACTCATAGCACCTGAGTTGCGAGGGCAGGTATCGAACTAGGGACCTTGTGGTTCCTAGCTCAATGCTTACGACGACTGAGCTAACTCACATGCGACTCAAGATATAAGACTTCAATTATACTGATTATGCTGAAAGATGCTGCAATATAAACTGAAGTGCACCAAAATTAAGGACAGTACAGTAGAAAATGGATTCAGATGACTTATAAGGAGATATGACTATGATTAGAATAAATCTTATTTATTAAACATTGTCTCTATGAAAATCCTGAGTTAGATTTGCGTCAAAACAGTTCATGTTATTCTCTCAGAACTATCTTCTCAATTCATTCAAATTTTCTATAGGGTCATTTCCAAAAAATATTTTCTTAAATATTGGGTCATTCCAAAAATATTTTCCTTAATATTGGGTCTCATTCCAAAAATATTTTCCTTAATATTGGGGTCATTCCAAAAATATTCTATTTTCCTTAAATATTTGGGTCATTCCAAAAATATTTTCCTTAATTTTGGTCATTCCAAAAAATATTTTCCTTAATATTGGGGATCATTCCAAAAAATATTTCCTTAATATTGGGTCATTCCAAAATATTGTCCTAAATTTTGGGATTCAAAAATATTTTCGCAATATTGGTATTATTTCCAGGAATATCTTCCTCATAATATTGGGTCATTCAAAAATATTTTCCTTAATATTGGATTATTCAAGAATATCTTCTCTGACTTTGGAAAAAAGTTATCCATCTAAGTTTAGATAATTTAGTTAAGGAATCATTTTATAAAGCTAATGTTCAGCTATTAAAGAAATTGTTTTTTGGGTCTTATTTGTTATTAGTTTATTTACTGCTATAAAATTTACCCCAAAACCAAAAACCTAAGTGTGCCTAATTACATCAATTTTTGCTAGAGTAGTAGAAAATTGATAGCATTAATTAGATGATAGAAAGATTATAAAAAAAAATGCTAAAAAGATTATCATTATTATTACCTGGTAGATATAAGCACTTGTGGTAACATCCAGGATACTGTGGAATGTCTACACTGCAAAACTGTAAGTCGACATGAAAGCGTTTTCCATACGGCTGGGATTCTGAAAAGAAGAAGAATTTAAAAAATTAAAAAAATTTCATATATTTATATAAAGAAAAAAGAACGAATAATAAAGGTTTCCCTATTTTCTGTTTTACATTGTTTCTTGATGTTTTACAAGGACTCCAAAATATTTTAAAAATCAAGAAACGTTTATTCTTGTTAATAATTTTTATATCAAAATTTTAAACTTTCATATATATATTATAATCATCATTTACTATAAAAATGGCTCTGAAATGATTTTTATAATTAAAAAAAAAAAGTATTATTGTTTGGTATGCCTCCTGAGCAATCTTTGCTTTTTTCTATTTCTCTAAGAAAAAAAGAAAAAAAAAAAAAAAAAAATCATTGCAAAATAAATATATCTATATACAGATCAAAATTCTGTTAAGTAATCTCTCTCTCTCTCATATATATTATATAAATATATAATCATATCTCTATCATATCTTATATTTTAATTATCTATTATAATATATAAAGGAGCAGTTGGTGAATCTGTAGGTTCCGGAGGAAACTTTCGGAAAATAAAAATTAATGACAAAGTAATATATATACACATTAAATATCACTAAGGGCTTGGTTTTTTGAGCAAAAAATAATAAAGATTTATATATATTTTGGGAAAGATATTTAAAAAATTAAATTTGTATAGTAATAGAAGGTAATTGAAATATGATTTGCTTGATGAATTAATCGCCTCATTTATATTTGTATTTTTTAAAATTGTAAATTATTAATTAAAGCTTTCTTATACTATATTGTTTATATATTTATGTGGGGATTTTTTATTGGGGCATCCAGTGAGGATTCTAACTTAATAATAATGAGATCTGTGAGACTAACTTAAAAAAAAAAAAAAACCTCTACCCAGGCAACGCCGGGTAGCCACTTCTAGTTCATATATATAGCATTTATTGATTTTAAAGGGAGAATGGATGTGTTTTTCAAGGCTAAACCTTGGTCTAACGTTTAATTTTATATATGCGATTGAATATGCCACATACAAGGGTAAATACCATGAGTAAGGTTTCCAAAATATTTAAAAATCACAGAAATGTTTGTTTATTGTCAATGTATAATGTTTATTGTATATTATTACTTTTAATTCTACATAATGTCCATTTCAGTACAATGCATTTTTTTAGGTACTGTGGCAGACTTGTATGTGCCATATCATACCCAGTCCGCACCATCTCATTGAGGAAGTGTGAACCTCATTGTTGTTGCAAACTCCCTACATACAAGCCACGAAAGGAAACTCATAGTTTCCATCTCTGATGTCTACAACTGTATTCTACACATCGCTAGCAGGATAAAGTGCCCAACACAGTTGTGCTGGATTGCGTCGACATAAGAACAGCATGTTCTCACATTCTCTGGGAGAGGCGCCTTTGTGGCGGACATGTCAAGAGAATGGAAAATGGACGCATCCCAAAAGATCTTTTGTACAGCAAATTAGTAAAAGCTTCCGATCAGTTGGTAAACCATGCCTACAATTTAAAGATATCCTGCAGGAAGAGTCATGAGGAATGCCATATTGACACAAACATGTGGGAGGTAAATGCAAAAAAATAGAAGCGGTGGCTGGCGCCTTAACGTAAGCAAGGGGTGCAGCGAGAGGAGAGTAGCCTCGACAGCAAAGAGAGCCAAAGAGAGGGAAAAAAGACAAACAGTTCTAGAAAAGCATTATGTGCATTCAGTCACCCAAAGAATGTCACTCAAGAATTGGACTGCAGAGTCACTTGTAACAGATGCAGATACTTTTTGGGAGGGGAGGACACTGACGCCATCGTCCTAGTGGACAGAAAGGTGCCAACAATTTTTAGCCGAAGAGGTGTTTTTTATCAGCAAGTATAAAAAAAAATAGATAAATAAAATAAAATAAGATAAAATGACATATCAAATTGGTGGTTTGCCCAAATGATAAAGTATTTGAGAAATTAAATGTGGAAAATTAAGTGAGAAAGGAAGTAATGAATTAGTTTGAATAACCCTGTAAGAATATTTATGTAGGAGCAGATGTCAGAGAATAGTTAGAGAGCCAAATTTAAAAGAAATAGCCAAAGGTCTGCACTTAATTAAGCAACCTTTCACATCAGGGCGAGATTTTTTATCTTTTCAATTGATTAAGAATTACTAAACAATAAGTGAAGTTAAATCATAATCAACACAAATAATTTTTTAAATTTAATTATAAATATAGACTTGCAATAACAATTTAAAATAAAAATAGGGATATGGGTTTTCTAACTTGAAAGAAAAGTTCAATTTCAAATAAAAACATTTTTTTTTAAAGCCAGAGCATATAAGCTCAAGGAATGGGAGAGATATGATATATATAAACAAGTCATGTTGAGCAAGGAAGCTATAAGATATTATGTGTATCTATTTTAGTTACGGCTTAAGAATTTTGTACTTTATCTATTGCTATCTGACATAAATTTTGTGAAAATATTGAGTTTTTTATTCTTGGTTGTAGGATGACTGGTCTTTCTTTCATTGAGTGACCTTCTTTTTTGTAAAACGCCATCTGATAAGACTGGGATCTTAAGATTTTAGTAAAATTACTTAAAAATTATAAAAATCTTATTGAGTTTCCTGGGTTGAAATAAATTAATTAAGGGATGAGAGTTTGTAAAATTTTTTTTGAAAAGTTAGAATATTAGCTCTGTAATAATCTCAATTTAATTTGATTATTAATACTATTGATGACTCTTTTTTTTTAGGAGGATGTGTAAAGTTCTTGTATGAAAATATGTTTGCACCTACAAGAGCAATACAGTATGGTTTATAGCAGTGAGATTTTGAAAATCCCAATAGAATCATCCGTTACAGACCAGTGATTTGAATACCTTATATATAACAATTTTTAAAAATTGGACTCTCTCGTCGATTTTCAAAACGATCACGAGTGTTGCACCAGTGAATCAACACAGTGATTTGTTTATAGTAGGTGAACGGCTTGTTAGGACATTTCCGCACTTAATTTTGGCAACATCGATAAGGAAAGAATTGGTGCATCAGAGGAATGCAAGTTCCGAACCCAATGCAACGTACTGACCTCGGAATCCTTCTGAATTCAGATTTATCCTCTCTCCATAGACTGCTTACCTTACCCAAGGTTATCGAGCCACAGTCTGCCAACTCATGTTAACTCATTCATAGCTGAGGGAGAATATAATTGGAATTCCATACTTTGCGCAAGGGTATTAGAAACTATGTGAAATGGCACAGCTTTGTCTAGGAATTGAACTGCGAAATCGACGAGGTCCTATTTTCCAGTAACTTATAACTCACTAGCCCGCGCCTTCCATATATATATTATATATATAAATATATATATTCGCTATACTAAATGTATTATTTGTATAAAACCATAAGCCGCAAAAAGAGCACACCATAGAGTTAGCAATACCTGAAAATAAATCAAAAGCAAATTCCAATTTAAAACACATTGATATTTTATAGTTTTTGTATTTTCAGTGAACATACTAGTTTCATTTTTTTTGTTTTTTTTGAAATCCATATTCTAGATATGAAGATAACAATGAAATGGTCACATGTAGTGGCTCTTGCATCAGCATTAGCATAATTTAAACCATCAACAAAAAATTCACAATAAAGACTGGCATTTTTCTCATCAGGTCAAGAAAATATGTAAAATAAAAATTCTATTATGACAACTAAATCTATATCAACAAAGAAATAAAAAAATATACAAACAGCCCACCTGAGTTTGACATTTTTGTTACATATAAAATATGTATTCACAATCTTAATAATGGAGATTATGTATTTGTGAGTCTGTAACCGAAACTATATATCAACAACTCAGGTCATATTCCTTTGTTTATTTTTACGTCAATTCTCCAGGATTTTATATAAAATTTGTTTTACTTTATTATAACTTTGGCCGATATCTACATAATAATATTTAACCACGTACCCCTACGTATATCAGGTTAGGCACAAAGGCCCTATTAATGTGGGAACGAACCACAAGCCTTAACTCATGGGTGGTGGGTGCAAAAAAAAAAATGTGTTGATCCCGTCGGCATTCCCCCACAAAGGGGTGTGCCTCAGGCCCACGGCAATAAACCCAACCCTGCCTTTAAATCAAGGGGGCAGGTGAATGCCTGGGGGGATGGCCCCCTGGGATCAATGATGTTAACTTATACGAGTTCAGGGCCAAAGCAAAGTGGACCCCCGGTCGAAACCGGAGTTAGATATGTTGGACATATCTACATACTAATAACATGTAATTGTATTTATATATACAACTAAATAGAGGTTTACAGTGTGAACAGAAGGCTAATTTGCATATGAATTAAAAAATTTGATTTTAATAAAATATGTGCTTAGTAATTTGGATTTCTAATTGTTTGGTTTTTATCGCAATGATATGAGCAAAAATCTGTAGGGGATAAATCTTAAAGAAATACATTAACAAGAAGAAATAACTGTAATTTTATTCTTTACTTTCCTATTTTAACACAAATATTTAAATTAGGAAAATTTAGCAATGAAGATGGGAATGGATGGAAGAGTAAGTTTCAATTGTTCTCTATTATAACCTTTTCTGTTTCAAATCTTTTTATCTGCATTCTTATTTAGTTACATTAGCCTTTCTAAATTGGTATAATATTTTATTACATTAAAACAAAAATACTTGCACCACGGTGAAGGGTGCATATATTGCTAGAATTTCATAATCACCCTCAACCTTGAATAACAATATTAATACCAGTTACATTTTAATCATAAATGGGCACCTCCGTGGTGTAATGGTTAACAAGCTAGTCTCACAGATCCATTAATAGTGAGTTAATAACAGTTCTGAAGAGAGATCATATGGAGGTTGCAATTTCAATCCTCACTACTGGCAAATAATATAATATTCAGCTGATATGCCCTCTGACCTCCTTTGGGTGTTTTCTTGTCGAAACCTGGGAACCTTCTTCCTCATTTGAGGTTTGCAGGTTCAATCCTGACTACAGGTGAAAACAACATAGAATACTTAACATAGCTTAAACACTTGTACCCAATCATGGTTAACAGAATTAGAATAATCTACCCCAATGAAATTAAATAAAAGGGTTCAGTTCAAAGTTCTGTGAAGGGCTCCCATTGCAACATTAAGAGCTGCCCACTAGAAGAGCAACTTTAGCAGAGGTCCCCAAAAGGAACGGGGGGTGACCCCCTCTCGACACCATGGGAGATAGCAGCAGATAGATGCAAGTTATATATCCCCTCCCTGCCTTTTTAATGTTCACCTTACATTGTCTTGGGTTGTTGTTGATTTCCCTTATGACACATGGGTGCGTTCGAAGACACAGCGTTGGGGTTGTGAGACGATAGAATACGGCTCAGTGACAGAAGTGACAGAGATGATCCGGAACAGACTGCTATTGATCATCAATATCCTCTCCGGACTCTGTAACGTTAACGATCCAGAGTATCGATCTGGGAGACTGCTATTGGACTGTGATTGATATTCTCCCAGACGATTTGGATGAGAGCGGTGGAAATGATGGCGACCAGCGACCCATGTTGTCACAACAGTCCGAAAATTCTAAATATATCAAATTATCACCCTAATGGATTAAATAAAATGTCAGTTCAAAGTTCTGTGAAGGCTCCCAATTCTGACATTAAGGCTCCAAGTTGAACATGAAACACCTGAAGAAGGTAGGAGAGCACATTGGCCAAAACATTGTGTATTAATAACAATACAGATGAGGACAACAGTCCGAAAAATCTAAATAATCACAATTATCACCCTGATTGAATTAAATAAGAGTTCAGTTCAAAGTTCTGTGAAGGCTCCCAATTCTGACATGAAAACTCCAGAGTTTGCCAAGAAGGTTTTCGAGTTCAATAAAGAAACAGCTGAAGATGGGTCTGAAAGGCACATCAGCCAAAAAGTTGTGTAATATATATATATATTTTTTATATATAATATAACAAAGATGAGGACAACAGTCCAAAAATCTAAAAATAATACAGATTAACAAGCTCATCTCAAAAATAAACAAAGAGTGGCAAAAGATCTAATATAATACAATCACTAGTGAGTTTGTCTCACATGGTGCCCCATACTTCCAGCCTTGTGCCACAACTAAGCAAAGCTTAGTAAATAACTAAAATTAATCATAAAAAAAAGTATTAACTATAATTAGCACAGTCCAGCACATTAGCCATGACACCCCCCCCCCAAAAAAAAGAAGAATTAAATTAGTCATAAAATTATTATAGTATAATAAACCAATATTTACTACTCTTGTTCCCATAGAAATACAAGTAATTAATAATTTAGCCCCAACATGTTTACCAATATTAATATCTACGAAAAAATGAATTATAAAACATTTAAGTTTATTATAAAATTCTTACATTAGTATGAACTAAAATTTCACTACTCTTGTAGTATAAAAATGCTAGTAATTACTGTCAACTAGTGATGGTTGGATTTACACGCATGTCAACTCTGTTGGGTTATTTTATGCCAAAGACATTGTTTGTTTATTTCATTCTTGATGGGATTCAAATTTTTTTCCCCCAATTTTTTAAAGTCATTTTTTACATCTATTTACCTATAATAGAGGAACCCTAACAGATACTACCACTTTGGGTCAGAATAGACCTGAGAGTAATGGCGGAGGCGTACTCCTCACCTCCAGAGATCCAAATTATATTCAACCATTAGATGCAGTTTACATCATCCCAGGACACTAAGACCCTCAGCTACAGCCTTTTAGCACATATATAATCAAAAAGGTTAGGGGTTTGCCTAAAGGGCATAGAGGCAGACAATCATATAGCGCTAGGGCCTGATGTGACCAGTCTGATTAATCAATGGGTCTTTCAGGTTACAGCCAAAGTGGAATGTTGCATGTCATGGACTGCTCAGCCACAGGATTCTATCCTTAAACACCATTGGTCACCATAATCAGTACATTCTAACGCCCCGGCCGACAGGGCTGAATGGATCCGTGGGACTAGCTTGCTAACATTACACCAACAATGGAACGCTCAATTTTTAGGTTCAACGTCTGAAAAGTGAATGTAATAGTAGCAACTGGAGATTGAACTTGCTTAGTACGATTAACAGTCCAGCACATTAACACTGCACTATGGAAAGAGAACCAGTCATTTTTCAATATGGACACAATAGTGACAAAGTTTAAGTACTTGTAAAATCCGATCAGTCCCCTGGTATAACTGTCAGCTACAAAGTAACTAAATGCATACTAGGTTATTTAAAGTCATTTATACAAAGGTTTCAAGTCTGTCAGAGATTGGCAGTGAAAAATGGCAAACGAGACAAATGTCATCCGAGTTAAGTGACATCTTTAACTAAAGTTATTTTTTAAAAATTTGGGTTAATTTTGCAGCTAAGTGCCTGACAAGTCAATAGAATTAAATTAGAGGTAGACAAAAAAAAAAAAAAAAAAAGAAAAAAAGGAAATCTAAAACAAAAAAAAATATCTAATTCGACGCAATCTGGAAAGGTCAAAAGAAAGAGCCAAAGATTAGAAGAATTAAAAAGATGTATAAATAAAATCCAAATATTTATCCCTAATACTAAGAAGACTTTTCAGATGTTATATATATATACTATAATATCTTATTATAATGGAGATTGGTGGGTTTGTCTGTCTGTAACCGAAAACTATATTACTATACAAGTCACAATTCCTTTAGTTATTAACGTCATATTCTCCATGATTTATTTTTATCTAAACCTCAATATTAATAAAATTGTTTTTAGCAATACTTAACACTTTTGACCATATCTATTCCATACTAAATACCAAATTGCAATTGTGTTTATATATTAACACAAAACTAGAGGTTTAAGTATGAACGGGAAAGGCTAATTTTGCATATTAATGTTAAAAAATCGAATTTAATAAATAAAATGTGCTTGTAATTATTGATTTCTAACTGATTTGTTTCGGTATATTTAATGAAATATACAGCAATAAAGTCTTCAAAATGAATCTTAAAATGAATCCCATTAACTAAGATAAAATAACTGTCGAATTTTAATTCTTTTATTTGTGCGCTCTTATAACTAAATACTAATACTTAAATTGAAAAAATTATAAATGAAAGACGAGAAGTGATGGAAGAGTAAGTTTCAGTTGTTGCCATTCTTTCGATATAAACTTCCTCCTCTGTTTCCAAATCCTTATTATACCTCCCTCTGTTTCAAATCTTTTTATCTGTATTCTTATTAGTTTCATATGCTTTCTAATTTAATACAATATTTTATTAACATTAAAACTATACTTTGCACCCGAGGGTGCATATATTTTGCTAGTGTACTTTAAATTAGAAAAGTCTAAAGAAACTAAATAAGGTGCACGATAAAATGGTTTGAAATAGAGAGGAGTAATAACCGAAAAATATAACAGCTGTAGCTTCCTCTTCCATCAACCTGGCCCGTCTTCCTTGGCTAAGATCTTTTCTAATTTAAACTATTTTAGTTAAATTAGGAAGTAAAGGATAAATAACAGTTATTTCTTTTTGTTAATGGATTTCTTTTTAAGATTTAATCCCGCGAGATTTTTGCCTCATATTCAATAAGATAAAGATCAAATAATTAGAAAATCACAATACCAAAAGCAGCATATTTACTAAAATCAGATTTAAATATCAATATGCAAATTTAAGGCTTGCCGTTCAACAACTGTAAACCGCTAATTTGTTTGAACATTATAAAATACAGGTGCATGTTTATTAGCTTACGTAGATATGGCCAGCAAGTATTATATGAAAAACAATTTTTATTATAACTGAGGTTTAAATCAAAATGATTCATTGGAGGAGTAAGATGTATAATACCTAAAATGGATAGTGACTTGAGTAGTGATATAGTTTCGGCTACAGACAAATAAAGCACATAATCTCCATTAATAACTTAGAATACTATTATATATAGGTATATTGTTACGCAAAACACACCCTCTGCCACAAGCGCAGGATGTGAAAACCCACAAGGTGCGAATTCTCTTGGAGTTTAACAAGGTTTGAAATTAGAGTTTTTCCTTTAGGAGAGGTTTTAGGAAAAAACTGGTTTACCCTAGCCATGTTAAAGAGCCCAGATTGCCCTGCTATCTAACCACCATAGCTGGAAGGGAGAATAGTTGGATTCATACTTATTCCCAAGGGAACTCAGCAACATGTACAACAAAGGCACAACAGCTTCCGTCCAGGATTTGAACTACGCACAGTCAAAACGCAGTGACATTTCCTACAGACTCTCTAACCATTATACGCCCATTGCGCCTCCATGTTTTCAGTATAGCAAGAAGAATGGTAGTCTTCAAGTTCTATACACATTGAACTGCTTCAAACAAATGTAACATGGATTTGGGTTGGTTTGATTTTAAAATGTCAACATACTTTGGGTTATTTTATGCTAAAGACAAGCAGGATAATATACCACATATGATAATTTTATTATTACGTTTGATATGTTTTATTTTAAGAGGCTTTGGAAATAGATCAATATGTAAAAAGTATAATAAATCTTGATTTAACTCTCTCAACTCTTTTCTTTATTTTCAAATCTTAATTACGTTTGATATGTTTACTTAAAGAGCTATTGCTAAAATAGATCAATATGGTAAAAAGTATAATAATCGTTGATTTAAACTCTCTCACTCTTTCTTATTTTCATCTTTACTAAGAGCCTTATTACCTAAAATAGTTCAATATGGTAAAAAAGTATAAATAATCTTGAATTTAAACTCTCTCTACTCTTTCTTTATTTTCATCTTACTATAAGAGCTATACTAATGTTCAATATGATATAAAAGTATATAATCTTGATTTAACTCTCTTCTCACTCTTTCTTTATTTTTCATCTTTAACTTAAGAAAGCTATTACTAAATAGTTTAATATGTAAAGTATAATAAATCTTGAATTTAACTCTCTCTCACTCTTGTTTCTTATTTTCATCTTACTTAAGAGGCTTTACTAAATAGTTCAATAATGTAAAAAGTATAATTAATCTTGATTTAAACTCTCTCTCACTTCTTTTCTTTATTTCATCTTTTCCATCTTTCTTAGAGCTATTAACTAAATTATGTTCAAGTATGTAAAAGTATAAATAAGTCTTGATTTAAAACTCTCTCATCACTCCTTCTTTATTTTCATCTCTTTCATGATGTTCGATTGAAAACAGAATTAGCATCATTGCTTCATTGAGCCTCACCCCCTTTTCCTCTATCTTCCCCTACTCTTTTCTTTCTATATATATTTTTTTGTGCAGCATGTCATTTTTATTCCTTCTTCTTTATAAAAACGGAATGTCCATTATTTAGGCTGGAGGGGATAACTCTGCATAAGAATTAAACGATTTGGTGATAACCACACCAGTTAATCAAGATTTATATTCTGCATTTCATCTTGGATGATTTGATCGATCTCATTTTTACGTCCAGAGGGTGTTAAAAGATTTAATATGTTTATACCAATTTAAAAGAAAACAAAGTATTGTTTAGATGTTTTTTGTTTTATTCCTTCTTGTAGGGCATTCCAAATTCTTTCTTTTCAACTCTTCTTTAAAAAACCACATTTTCTTATCTAATTTAACTCAATAAATGGGACCTCTAACAGGTACTACCACCTCGGGCCAGAGTGGAAACAGGGAGTAATGGCAGTGAAGGTAAATTCCACACTGCCCCAAAAGCTCCAGATTGGATACCCCAACACTAAGATGCAATTTAGAGTACATACCAGACACTAAGACCCTCGGCCACCCAGCTAGTAAGCAAAATATATGATAAAAATGGGTTGGGATTGTTCTATAAGATGCAATACAGTTGGGACAATCATATAGGTGATAGGGGTTGAGGTAACCAGCTAAATTGATCGAGAGAGTCCCTCCTCTGACGCCTAACAGGTACTTACCACTCCTGGGTTTCAGAGTGGACCTGGAAGTATGGTTGATAAAAGTGGTAGCCATTCCCCAGAGCTCCAAAAAAATTGACTAAATAGGGATGATGCAGAGGAGTTATGGGAAATGGTCATTTCTGTCAGCATGTTGATTAATTATATATAAATACTATTATAATAGTATATATTATATACTATATATATAGTATATAGATATATATTATACTTAGATAGATAGATAGATAGATAGATAGAGAGAAAAGCGAGAGAGGGAGAGGGGGGAGCGAGAGCCACGGGGAGAGGAGAATGGGAGAGAGAGAGGTGGAAGAGAGGCAGAGGTGAGAGAGACGAGGGGTGAGCGAGAGAGAGAGCAGAGAGAGAAGGGGTGAGCGAGAAGAGAGAGAGACGAGAGGGGTGAGCCGAGAGAGAGAGAGAGAGAGGAGAAGAGGGGTGGAGCCGAGAGAGAGAGGGGTGAAAGCGGAGAAGGGAGGAGGAAGAGAGGGGTGAAGCGAGAGAGAAGAGAAAGAGAGAGAGAGAGGGGTGAGCGAGAGAAGAGAGAGAGGGGTGAGCGAGAGAAGAGAGAGAGCGGAGAATAGCTATTAAATGATTGCAACCAGAGTCTAGAATTTGTGGGGTCCTGCCATTAAGCAACGACATCAATATTTAAGCATGCCAAATTCCCTGACATAAAACAGAAGATAAGTTATGAAATCGGCCTTATCAGAATACTTCACTCTTTATCCATGGATAAATGGTTAGTAAAGCTAATCTCACAGATCCATTACAACTAAATGCGAATTCGATCCTCACTGGATGCCCCTGTAGTGTACCGACTGTGTTACATTATACCAGTGTGAATAGGTTGGGTAAATACCTCTAACAGAAATCTAATGAGCTTAACCAGGTTGTCTATTTTACCCAGTTTAAAAAATACAGGTCATTTAAATTTTTACATTCTTATTTTTTTAAGCTTGCACCTGAAAATGTATATATAAAGAGGTTATTAATGTTTTACAATTTTTTATTTTTCAATATCTCAATCGAAATTCTTCCATTTTACAGATTAATAAAAACAAATTTTTTTTTTATATTAATAGAATTGTAAAATAAAATTCCTGGCATAAACACTAGGGAAAAAGTAAAACAAAAAATTTTTTAAAAACAAATAACTTGATTTCCTTTTTAATTTGCATGGATTTTCTAAAACTTTTTTTTTTATCTGATGCAACCCTTCAAACGAAAATTTTATTTACAGCAAAGCATCGTTCTAACTAGATTAGTTACAAGTTTAAGCAACAATGAGCCTGTCAATAGTATAATTTGGGTGATCCCATTTAAGTAACAGCAAAGGTACGTAAGCAAACCTGAACCATAATGGACTTGATTGGCTTTTAATAAAACCCAAAAAAGGTTGTTTTGATAAGCCAATAAACAGAAACCAACCAAAATCTAAAATTTCGAATTAAACATTCTTTCCACAAATTAATTGAAATGTGAAATTAAGAAATACTAACTAATAATTCATCAAGTTTTTAAATAGAATTTACATGAGAAAAAGAAATTAGTAAAATTATAAATACAACGTACCTTTAATTCTTAAAATTATTTTTTTTTTTAATGGTAGATGGGTTTTGGTGAGCACTGAGGAGACAAATATTAATTTAAACAAGTTGGTAAGTTTTGTTTGGGTTTTGGTTTTTGTTTTTTGGCAATTCAACCGCAGTGGGTCAATTTTAATGCTGACAAAGTTATTTGAAAATAAAAGTCAATTCCTTTATGGTTGTTATCCGAGATTTTTTGTTTATAAACTATGTTTTTTCTATTCACCAATAGATGGGACCCTATAGATACTACCACTGTCTGGGTTCAAGAGTGGACCATGGAGCAATGGTGATGAGGGGTGGCTCCCACATTCCCCCAGACCTCTAAAAACTGGAAAACCTCAACCTCAACAGAGTTTAACCGTTCATTCCCAGGACATGTAGACCTCAGCCACCACCTCTAGCACTCATATGATAAAAAAGGTTGGGGCTTGCCATAAGGGTAGATAAGGGCGGGGCATCATATAGGTTGCTTATTTGGGGTTATTTTTCACTACAGTTTGTTTTGTTTCAATCCAGTATATCATTCCTTTAAAATGTTGTATGTAGACATATCGCTTCAAGATCAAAGGTCGTTTCAATAAAATTCTGCTTTAAAACTCTTAACGTCCTATAACCACCTCATTCCACCCAGCTGGAAGTCATACTTCATTTTCTTGAATGTACCCCAAAATGAAAGCCTTTTGTTTAAATTGAAAATATCAACATATTTTAGTAGTTTTTTTTATTTATGGAAATAGCAGGTAACTTTAAATGAAAAGGCCTTTTTAGCCAATTTATTGATAAATCCTTATAAGGAATGGGGATCTGGACTTTAGAAAAAATTTCTTCAACAAGGGTGTTAAGAGTTAAGAAAAACATGTCCAAATTTGCTTTCTCATTTCAATATCTTCAAATTTGTTTAAATGTCCGTTATGTTTTTCAACCAGGTTGTAATGAATGGATTGACACATTACAAAGCAGTCAAGCATTCTTTGCTAAGTGTATGCATCTGGCAACTAGTCTACATGATCTAGTGATTTTTTTTTTCTTATTGGCGAAAATATATCCTATTAAAATTAATTCTAAAGGCCCACTCATTTGTAAAGTTAAAAAATCAAATAAATAAATAGTACCATTATAGTAATGTGGCCTACTATAAAAGCATATTATAAATTTATAAATAATAATCAATAATAACTGCTAACCATAAAACCCTATTTTTAGAATTAAATAGATCTCTAAAATTCATGTAAATATGGATAAATCTTTTTTTAAATATAAGTTAATTTACTAATATATCCAGCTCATGACTGGAATTGCATTTCTTGAAATTGAATATATGTGAAAATAATTAGTTTCAAATTTAAATTGCCTACACTTATTATCCATACAATATACTCTGAGGTAGGACACATTCAAAAACAGAGGCTAGACCAACATACTAATAACAGAAATCAAAAGCTAGGCCACTACTATAACAGAAATCAAAAAAGCCCTAGGCCACATCTATAACAGAAATCAAAAAGCTAGGCCACATACTATAACAGAATCAAAAAAGGTAGGCCACATAACTAATAACAGAATCAAAAAAAAGGTAAGCCCACATTACTATAACAGAATCAAAAAAAGGTAGCCACATCACTATAACAGTCAAAAAAGGTAGCCAATACTAGTAACGAAAATCAAAAAAAGGTAAGGCCACATAACATATAACAGAATCAAAAAAAAAAGGTAAGGCCACATACTTATAACAGAATCAAAAAGATAGGCCAACATACTAAAACAGCACCAATAAAATTAAATTTTTAAAAAAAAAACTTACCTCTGGATCAGATTTTCATCAGAATTCTGTAGAGACTATCTTGTGATAAATTCTCAAGAGGTTAAGTCTCTCTGCAAAAAAAGAAAATAAAATAAACCATTTAAAAATAAAAAAAATGTTTTTAGACCTAGCCAACAAAGACAATCTTAGGTCCACCCAAACACCACATGTCATCAAATTGGTGGTTATCTAAATCTTTGCAAGTTCTCTTGAATTTAATCCCACAACTCAGACATGTAATCGCATCTCTTGAAATTGACATTTTCATAATCTTTTTTTATCCTGAGGCTAATTCGGAGAAAATATTCCAACATCCTTCTTTTAAATATTTTCCCTGTCTTCCTTTAATAATTTAAATGTTTTAATATTTTTTAAGTCACCATTAGTTTAAAGCCTACTACTCAATTCCTTTGCATTAAGTGAGAAAAGCAGAAATGTTGTATGTTAATAGTGAAAATAAAACAAAAAATTATATTGCCAAAATAATTTTTCCCTAGGCCATCAAATATTTTCCCAATAAAGATTAAAAAATAATAAATCCTTAATGATAGATAACATCAACTTCTTAATTTACATTAAATCTTAAAAAAAAAAAAAATTAATTAACATTAAATCTTTAAAAAAAAAAAAAATTAAAAAATTACATTAAATGTCTTTAAAAAAAAAAAAAAATTAAAAATTACATTAACATCTTTTTGAAAAAAAAAATTAAAAAATTACATTAAATCTTTTGAAAAAAAAACATAAAATTTACATTAAAGATCTTTTGAAAGAAATTAATTACATTAAATCTTTTGAAAAACAAAATTAAATTAAACATTAAATCTTTTAAAATTAAATTACATTAAATTTTAAAAATTAAGTTACATTTAGAAATTTTAAATGAAATAACAGATTCTAACTAAACCACATTTGATTTAAAATAATCCACACAGGTTTATTTTTAGGCCTAACTTAAAAAAAAAAAAAAAAAAAAACTATTTTAGAAGCCGGTTTCTCCAGAGGAAAGCCTTTTTCCCCAAAATTTATTTTAAATAAAAATTTTTTTCCAATTTCTATGGCAATAAACATTAACCCCAATACCTAATACAACAACTGGAATGCTGCTGCCAACAATTCAAAAAATAGAACAAAGGTTGTCGAGACAATACTCACGACCGACTCTGAGGAAAGCATGGGCCAAAACCCATATATGTTCGGTAGGAGATGAGAAAGAATTCGGGTTTTATAATAAGGCAACACTGTAAAAAAACTAGCAATGCTGTCTATGTTCAGCTGAAAAAGAAAATACAACATGTATAGAAATTTAATTAAAAAAATGGCAGTAAATTTTTACAATCAAGGGACATACATTAACAATTCCAAAAATCAATTTCCAAAATCTTATTGCACAATGACACTAACTTATTGGGGGGAGCCTTGAAAAGTTCTTGGCTTCACCAAAAAAAATCCACCGAGAGTTATGAAACCCATCCTGCGGTTAACCAACACTTAAGCCCCTGGTGATATTAAATGTGTATAATATATTTACTTTGTTCGTTAATTGCTTTATTTTCAAGTTTTCCTCCAGACATACATATACACCACTGTGGTCTTTAAGTAAAAATAAAACATGAAAAGGAACACAAATATGGGAACCTATAATTAAAAAGGCCTAGAACTAGATTAAAAAAACAAACAACCCACCCCAAAAAAAAAATCGTAAAATAAGGTAGATAGTCCTAAGCAAAACCAAGACATTAGGTTTATTTAAGTTCCCCAAATTCCACTGGATTTGAACACATAGCCTAGTGGATAAAGACAGTTCTAAAAGTGACAGTTATCTCTAAGACTGCAGGTTCAATTCCTATCAGGGGGCAGCAGTAACAGAATAATATTAACACCAAGCTTAACACCTGTACCACCAGCTAGTGGTTAGCGGAAATTAGGAACAGGATAACCCCAATGGACTGAATAAAGGGTTAGGTTCAAAAGTTTTCCGCGATGTTTCTCCAATTACGACAAAAAGGTTTCCCGAGTCGCGACAAGAAAAATATTCTGAGAAGGCTCGGAAGGGTACATTGGCCCGAAATATCTGTACCAAGATAACAATGAAGATGAAGGACAATAGTCTGTAATAATCAAATAATACTAAATAATATGTGTAAATTTGTATTTTACATGTTATTTCAAAAGCTATATATATACTATATATATATAATATTAGTGAATACTGAATAGCATTTTTAAAATTTAGTGCATCCTGGGAACCTACAATTTGCATTCGAATGAGGTCCCCCATAAAATTATGGGTCCCAACTAAAGTTTCTTAAATAGATTGTATGGTTTTTTTTTTATTTATGATCTGGGAAACAACAAACAGCCTAATCCTACCTGTAACCTATCCTTGTAAATTCATTTCTAAAGAAAACTATTGAAATGGTATTTAACAGTTAGCTCTTGAATGGTCAGGGAAGAAAAAAATAAAAAAGTTTTAATTTAATAAATTCATTTGGGGGGGGGGGTGAGTGGAGAAACAAAAAAAAACAAAAAGAAAGATCTCTCCCGTGTAAAGGAGTTAATGCAAACCACAGAAGGATATACTATAAAAAAAAATTAAATAAAAATAAAAAAAAAAACCCGTAGCCAAAAAAATGAGGTTAGCGGAGATTAAACCAAATAGGTGGTGGAGGGCAGTGAAAAACAATAATAAAAAAATAAGCAAGAAGGAGAATATCAAATCTTCTGGCAAAATGCCCTGAATTTAAATTCAAGAAAGATATTAGGGAGAGATTTATTCTGATTAGGAAAATTATTGATTATATTGTCCTAAATTAAAAAGAGAATAGTGAACTTTTATATATAAGCAGTAGCACTTTATAAATAAAGTAATGCCACTAAAACTTATTAAAGAAAAAAAAGAAAAAGAAAAGAAAAAAAAACCTAAATTTTCTCCTTCACTGAAACCCCAAAAGATATTAGAATTATATTACATATTCGAATGGACGATTATATAATCAAAAACAAAAAACTACTATGTATTTTATTTATTACCCCCCAGGATACAAAAAAACAAATGTAAACTCCTAGGCTGTATTTTTGGTTTAATTGGCATATCAACCTTTGTGGGTTATTTAATGCCAAGCTATCCTATGTAGAAGGAAAACAAGGAAGTGTATTATTTTAACTACCATAGCTGGGAGATGAGAGGGTTTGGTTTACTCTTCAAGCTACACATGCTTTTATCCGATTTTTTTTAAAAGTATTTTTTTTTTAAAGGAATCCCACTTTTCAAAAATTAAAGCAGCAAAAGAAAGAGCCCAGCTTTTGTAAATGCTCTTTTGATCTGCCTTTTCATGAATAAACTCATTAGTTTTGTCTTGTTTCGTCTTACTCGGATGGTTTGCATGATAGGAGTAGTGGCCATACAGCCACAGCTGTTTTATGGGGTTGCTATTCCAGGATTTTGTTTCAGACAGAAACACAGCACCTTCTGTAGTTCTGATTTAGCTTTTTTCTCTAAAGCAATTTTGTTAGAGTCTAAGTGATGCAGCCCATACAGTAGCAACTGACATGGACTACAAAGAATTCTCGCTTTATATTATTGGAGAGATCAGATTTCTATTATGATCAAATAATTGCCTATACACGTTCCAATGCCTATTCCATGCATATATTGAACATCACTTTCTTGTAGATGAGCTATTACTAGAACTAGGTAATGTGAACAGGTATACTAATTTCAAAGGCTTCATCATCCTATAATGGAGATGACTCAATCTTGTTTAAAAACCATGAACGGTCCATTTTATCTTAAATTCACAACAGTAAAATTAATGACAGCAGCCCAGTGTGTATATATTAACAAATACTGGAGCCCATGTCTAATGTTAGAGTCGTGGGAATGGAACTTGTCGGACCCAAGTCAATTCCTGGACGAAGCCGTGTTGCATTTCACATAGCGCTAAATACCCTTGGGAAAGGTAATGAATCCAAATTCTCCCTCCCAGCTATGGAAAATTAATAGCAAGGCAATACTGGGCTCTTTAAAACAATGGCTAGCTAACGCAGTCTAGGAAGGAAGGAAACTCCTGAATTCAAAACCTGTAAACTCTGCTGAAAAATAATTGACGTTGTGTCGCATCCTGCTCATACAGAGGGGTTGGTTAAATAAATATTTTGGGAGCCCATAAAAAACATCCTACATTGGGCAAATAGAATATATAGGAAGCGTGCTTAGCGTAATGATTGTCGTAAGAAAATGAAATTGGTGACAGAAATTTCAAATTCCTGGAACAAGGCCTTTTTGCCTTTCCCTTTTTGCTAATGCCCTTGGAAAGGCCATGAGTCCATACTGTTCTCCCCAACTATGGGGAAAATAGTAAGGAAAGACTGGGTTCTTTGTAGCCTTGTTAGGTAACTGGGAAGGAAAACTCTGGAAATTTCAAAATCAATCTTTCCGCACTTCAAAAATTGAACCCATATCTCATTCTGCTTGTGGTGTTGGTAAATACAATATATTGGAGTATAAAACCACAAACCCTTTCTGCTTATGTCAAGTACCATGACTGAAAGCATCAGTTCCTGCTGAATCACTAGAAGTTAAGCACCAAAAAGAGCCTGTCCAAATACTTAGATGGGTGACCAACGTAAGCAATAGCCAAGATACAGTAGGTACAATTTATAAAAAAATGACTTGATTTTAGCATTAAATGATCCAAAAGGTTGATTATGCTGTAAAAATATTATAAAAAAAAGATAAAAATAAATAAATGATAATGACTGAAAATGAAATTTTTTTTTTAAATTCAGTACCTACCTGTGTACAGACTGTTTGTGTAGTTGTGGAAAAAAAAAAATCAGTAAAAAAATAGAAAGTAAAAGAAAATAAAAGAATTAAATAAACAAAATAAAAGAACTTTTAAAACCTCTTCACAAATTACATAAAATATAGAACTGATCTTTTTATTAGAGTAATTATTCTTCCGTTTTAGTGGTTAGTGTATCAACTTTCCAAAGCTGTAAGATACGTCAAAGTTCAATCTTCTCTTAAAACTTCCCAAAAAATAATTTTTTTTAAAATGCCTTGATGTTTTCAACTTCCCATTTATCGAAACTATCAAAAGTGACGATTTAGCCCGTAATTGGTTTTAATTTACAGATTAAAGGAATTTTTGGACCAAGAGTATCCAATAGCACCCCAAAATCATCACTTAATGAAAGGTTCATATTTTTAAACTTAATCACCAGTAACTTTGACTTTCAAAATATTTGAAAAATAAAAATGAAACAAGATGATTTTTTGAAATTTTATATTGTATCTGACAAAAAAACAAAATTTTGTGATACTATTTCTGAACAGCAATCCTTTTTATTTAAAAATAAAACATAAAAAAAAATATTTTGCAATAAAAAACTGTAATTATTTAAATAAACATAATTGGCATTCTCCTTCTGATCTTCAAGTAAAAACTATTTTAATATAAAAAAACGTTCTTTTGTTTGTTTTTTATAATTCATCGTAAGTGTTGAAAAATACTCATAAAACTTCTGATTAAAAAGTAATTAATTTAAAAAAGATTTTTGCTATTGAATTTTAGATTTGATGAACTTACCAACCGATCTAATTAATTTAATTATCGTAAGTTCAACATCTCCATAACTTCTGATTAAAAATCGAATTTGATTACAAAAAAATTTGAAAGCAGAAGTTACCGGTGACAATTTAAAAATGTGAACCTTCATTAAAGTTGATTGATTTGGGGTTGCCTAACTGGGATACTCTGATCTAAAATTTTTTATAAAAATTATATTACGTAGCATAAGAAACTAAAGTAACCATTGTCCTAGCAAAAAGACTTAAAACCAAAATACTACTGTATACTAACTTGTGTATAGCTTGACCAAATTGATTCATAGGTAAAAAAAAAAAAACATTTAAATTTCCTTCAATTTTTGAATGCAAAATGTTTTCTTTTTTTTTCCTTCCAAATAATTTATTTAAATTTCAACCTCACCAAAATTTAATCATCCTATAGGCTTGACTTCAATATATATGAAAAAACAAAAAAGAAAAAAATTTTATAAAAAACCAAGGACAAAAATATCGATTATATTTATTACAGTACTATAAATGTGATAAAAAGAGGAAATAAGTTTAGGGTGGGTAGAAATAGAGGTCTATAATGGAAAAAAGAACGGTGGTATATTGCCTATGGAAGAAAGGACGTATATAGATTAAATGGGATGTGAATAAGAATATTTTTTATGATAAAGTAAAGAAAAATACATATATAATATCCATATACTAGTAGATTAAAAAAGAATAATTTAATAAAAAGAAAATAAAAATATAATACATCATATATATATATAGCATGAAATATAAAAAAGAATATTGATAAAAAAAAAAACAAAAAAATATATGAAAAATAATTAAGATATTTATGAAAAGTATATATATAGAGAATATTTTTTATAAAAGAATATTTTGATAGGAAAAAAAAAAAACAACAAAAAAAACAACAGTTTCGATGGAAATTTTCTTTCCCCAATAAAAATCTAAATTTGAAAGTTGTAAACTAGAATCTACTACAAGTATATATTGTATTACTTA
>CM042157.1:63866881-63912261 GCA_023376005.1 Doryteuthis pealeii
CAGAGAGAGATGGAACATGCTAGCAGAAGAGATTAAAAAAAGGTACGCAAGAGAAGATCATGAGAAAAAGTGGACGAAAAAGGTGATTTTCCGAAAATACAGGATGAGGGAGGTCCGAAGGAAAGCAAATCTCACCAACTTCACATTCATGCCCTCTCATTTTTAAATTTTTTTTAATCTTTAACCACAATTTTTCAAATTTAATGAGGTTTTAAAATCATCAAATATACACAAGGGCGCGGGTTAGTCTCAGTCGTAGAAGCGTGTCGGCTAGAAACCACAAGGTTCCTATTGATACCCGCTCCCTCGCCAACGTAATGAGTAGCACAGGATCTTGTGTGGTAAAGTAAGGAGCTGATGGTAGTGTGACGCTTTACCTCAGATGCCAACAATCTCCCTTGGATAGGACTCCCTTGCTGCATGGCTGATACCGACTTAGGCCACCCCAACGAGTTACTTCACACCCCTAGACAAAACATCGCCAATCAACGATATCATGGAATTATCCCCATTTTCTATTTTCTCTGGAGAACAGAAATTCTTGGGAACGAATGATTTTTATATATTTAGCCAAATTATTTTTTATTATTTAGCCAAATTATTTCTAATGTCAGTAGTAGCAGGTTAAAATTCTAAAAACACGAAAAGCTTACACCTGGTGTGAAAATTCAAATAATAATAGTTGTAAAATTGTAAGCTTTTAATGCAAATAATTTGCATATTTATATGGGATCCAAGTTTTATGCCTTGATATATGATATTACATGGTTATGACGGAGAACGAGAAGGAAAAAGAGCAAGACATTGTTTTGCCTGCCGGGATCGAACCCGCGTCCTCCCACATGCAAAAACAAATGCGATTAAGGCACCTGGACGGACGCGAGGTTCGCTGATGTGCCAGATGTTTGGGTAATATGTCCTAAAAACCAAAGCGAGAGGAGCGTGGCATGAGAAGCATCGAGAAGCTTTACGTGAGACGGCAGTCAGAAAACTATTATTTTTGACGCCATGCGCGGATTTTAGCTGCTGGTCGAAGACTGTATTGCCAAAAGAAAGTTTGGCTTGCGAGAAGACAGTGAACTCACTTCTTTTGGTCCCACCCCCCTCAGCAGGAACTTGTTGAAAGGCAAATATCTATTTTCCTCTATATTTTTCCCCCCTTCTATAATTGTCAACATTGATATTCAAATGTGGTAATTGGTAATGTTTTAAAAAGATATGTCCAGATTTACAAGAATATGGTTCCTCTCTATAAGGTCTCTGAAATGGAAATTACCATAAATGTTTTTCTTCTCTAGTGCGTTTCAGCAGTGATTCTTAAAAGATGGCTCCGGCCTACAAAGGATGCTTGATCAGTGTTGTAATACATGATGACGCAGCAGGAAATTACACTGTTGATATTGCGTCTCACCTCCTTCAAAAAGTATTATTATTGTTAATTGGTAAATTTGGAGGTTAACATGCAGCAACTTATGTCAACTTTCCACATAAGTAACTAAGCGCACTAGGTACTGTTATCCAATGGTAAGAATTATGGGATTAAAAAGTTTATACTCAATTTATTTGTATACTTATAACAGGCCAAGGCTAGGAAATACTGCTAGTATACTATATATAGTATGAGAAGTAAATACACAAACGATTGTGTTTTTTGATATGGCTTTTTTTAGCCAACAAAGAATTGTCGGCTAAAAAACCCAAATCAAAACACATCGTTTGTGTAATTTACTTCTATACTGTCGTGGTAGAAAGTCACTATAAGAGATTTATCCTACTTCTAAACAAACGACAAAATCTAAGAAAGTCCGATTGGTGGTAGGGGTTACGGTCCTCGCGCAGTCAGCTTGACAGTCAGGGTTCGAATCAAGCAGCAAGGTGGTCTTCCTATCTATAGTTCTGCTAATGAGGCCTACATAGGCTGAATGTACATACAGAGATTGATTTTTTATCGATTTAGCCTTACATTTGAATAGGTATTCCTGCCTAATTAATTATTAATTAATTAACTTTCAAAATTAGGTACAACTTCAAATTAAGCAAATATATTCTCCCAAAAATATATATAATATATATATATGTCAAAGAAAAGGCTTAAATATTAGACATATGAATATTCATAAAATTTATTTCCACTGAAATGCATCACTTCATCAGACTGTTTTCAAGAAAATGGTACAAGAGATTGCACAGATTTGTTTATATCATTAAAAATATGAAAAGACTCTTAGGTTCCTTCCTTGTATATACTACCAGGTGTGGGTATTAGGATGAATACAGTGGTTTATGGGGAAAGAAAAAAAATTTGTTGGAGTGGTTATTTCAAAGTAGAATTACACTCTTACTCATCATACTGTAGCTGCTTTTCTCAATCATGATAACAATATCAGTAACGTTAAAAAGTTTTTGAGGAAAATTACAAAGTCATTAAACATTGAAACTTTTGGCTATAATTTTAAATGTCTGCAAGTGTTTAAATGCTGATCTATGTACTTGAAGAAAACGCATCTCTCTCTTTTTAAAAAAGGAATGTTCTTTTAACAATGTTTAGAGATCAAAGTGCCCCTTCCTGGGGCTAACACTTGATTCCTTTATGAACACTATCTATATCCTAGGGCTTGTTTTAGGACCTTTGATAGCTGCTTTTATAACTCCAATATAACTTGGTTTAACCAGGTATTGTGTTAAGGTTTTTATTTTTGTTGACCAACTAGTTGCCCCTACCACAATGGGTATAATATTGGTTTCTTCAACGAACCAAAGTTGTTTTTAGGTCATTCTTGAGATCTTGGTATTTTGTAATTTTTTTCACACTCAGCTCTATTGAGGCTATAATCATTTGGAACAGCTACATCAATAATGAGAGCAGTTTTTTTTCATGTTTATTCCAGATGACAATATCTGTTTTGATAGCCTTTTGGATAGTCAATGTGCTTCTGGTTAAGTTCTTCCCATGATCTTCCCTGCTCTCTTATGTTGTGCAGATATACATTGATTGATTCAATGAGACCTAAACCACCCTCTCTTCTTGGTAGGTATATGTTGGAGTTAGCTATGTCGTGGAATAAGGAAATATAAGGTGAGAGTAGACAAAGAAATAAACAGATTGGGGTTAGAGAAAATGAACATGCTATTTTAGCTGGTTTCTGTTGACAGCCACACCTGGGATAAGACATGTTGTAGGTATAATTATTACAAATGAGTGAATTTGGTGTTAAAAAGAGAAAGAAGACAGGACTTTGCTTGAGAGATTCAGACACTGAGGAACGAAATTCATATTAAAAAACACAGGTGAGATAGAATATATGTCTATATCCTTTTAAATTAGATTTTACTTAAGTTCTTAAGTGCGTTGTGTAATGTTAATGAGTTAGCCAAGAAGACCCATTGATAGTGAGTTTGATTCGCATTGGTTGACCCATTACCCCTAGCCTTGTGTTAAAATTAAAAATTTTTGGCAAAGTTTTTTTCATAATGATTTTTTAAATGATATTTTTTTTAGTACAAAGGGGCACCCTTTCTCGGGTAACACTTTATTTCTTTAGTATTATCTAAATACTACAGTCTTTTTTAGGATGCAGGATGTTTCTTTGATAGCTGCTATTTATACTTGCAGCGCTTGGTTTACTAGGTATTTTTTTAAAGTTTTGCTTGAGCCACACAGTTTGCCCTACCATAACTGATACATCTTTTTAATGAGCAATCTGTGAAATTGCTGATCCACAAACTTCACACAAAAATATAGTTTCTGTCTTTTTATATTTTTTATTTTCCTTTAACAATTTCTGAAGCCAAGGGGCCTCTAAACCTGGGGCTAACACTTGATTCCTTTATTAAATAGTATTTGTTTCCTAAGGATCGTTTTAGGATGGAGCACATTCCTTTGAATAGCTGCTATTTGTAATTCCATAGCAGCTTGGTTTACCTGGTATTTGTTTAAAGTTTTGCTTTCACCAACCCAGTTACCCTACACAACTGGTATGATATTGATTTCTTTCAATGACCAAGTGTTTTAGGGTTAATATGTCTGATATTTGTGTAATTTTTCCCGCTCAGCTCTATGAGGACATAAATCAAATTTGGGGACAGCTAACTTCAATAATAAGAGCAATTTTTTCATGTTATTCCAGATTACAAATCTGGTTAATGCTTTGTTGTTTATAATACCTGCCTGTCTCAAGTTGTGTATTTTTCATGTGAACTTTTTTAATTAGACCTCTGTGCAAATGCTGATCCACCAAACTTCACAGAATACGGTTTTCTCTCCCAGTGTGTGGGTTCGCATGTGTCTTTTAAACAGTAGAACTATTCTTGAATGCAGATCCACAGATTTTCACAAAGAATATGGTTTTTTCTTCAGTGTGAGTTTAGCAATATGGATTTGGTTACATAAGGAACTGTGTGAAATGCTGACCCACAAATCTTACGGAATAATGGGTTTCTCCAGTTGTGTGTCGCATATGTCTTTTCAAATTTGACCTCCTCTGGAGAATGGCCGATCTACAGATTTCAACAAGAATATGGTTATTTCTCCAGTGTTCTTTCAGTGTGTTTTTAAACAGAACTCTGGAAAATGCTGATCCACAAACATTCACAAGAATATGGTTTTTCTCCAGTGGTGGTGTTCGCATATGGACTTTTATCAGAAACTAGATGAATATGCTGATCCACAACTTCACAGAATATGGTTTCTCTCCAGTGTGTCTAGCATATGGGTTGTTAAATTGAAACCTGGATGAAAAATGCTGATCACATAGTTCACAAGAATATGGCTTCTCTCCCGTATGTCTTTTCATATGTGTTCTTAAAGTAGAACTTTTGTGAAATGCTACTCCACACACTTCCACAAGAATATGGTTTTTCTTCCAGTGTGTGTTCGCATATGCAACTTTTCCTGGGAACTCCTGAAAATGCTGGCTTCCACAAACCTTCACAGGAAATATGGCTTCTCTCCAGTGTGGTGTTCGCATATGGATTTACTGGGAATACTTGAAAATGCTGCTCCACACACTTCACAGGAATAATGGTTCTCTCCAGTGTGTGTTGCATATGGATTTTTACCTGAGAACTACTGAAAATGCTGCTCACAAACTTCACAGGAATAATGGGGTTCTCTCAATGTGTGTTTGGCATATGTGTTTTTAAAATAGATTGCTCCAGAGTATGCTAACCCAGAGATTTCACAAGAATATGGTTTCTCTCCAAGTGTGTCTTTTCATGTGATTTTTTAAACCAGATCTCTGTGAAAAAGCTGATCTACAAATTCACAAGATATGGTTTCTCTGCAGTGTGGTATTCGCATATGGACTTTTAAATAGGAATCCAGGTTGAAAAATGCAGATCCACAAACTTCACAAAGATAATGGTTCTTTCCATGTGTCCTTTTTCCATATGATTTTTAAAGTAGATATCTGTGCAAATGCTGTAGCCAAACTTTCACAAGAATATGGTTTCTCTCCATATGTGTGTTCTGTGGTTTTTTAAAAGAAATATTCTGTGAAAACTGCCTGTACCCAACTTCACAAGAATATGGTTTCTTCCAGTGGTGTCTTTTATGTGTGTTTTTTAAAAACAGAACTCTGGAAAATGCTGATCCACAAACATCACAAGATATGGTTTTTCTTCCAGTGTGTGTTCGCATATGGACTTTTAGATCAGAACTTAGATGATATGCCTGATCGCACAAACTTCCAAAGAATCATGGTTTTCCTCTCCAGTGTGTCTACGCACATGAGTTTGTAAATTGAAACTGCCATGAAAATGCTGATCCACATAGTTCACATGAATATGGCTTCTCTCCTGTATGTCTTTTCATATGTGTTTTTTAAAGTAGAAACTTTGTGAAAATGCTGCTCCACACACTTACAGGAATATGGGTTTCTCCCAGTGTGGTGTTCGCATATGATTTTACCTGGAACTACCTGAAAATGCTGCTCCATCAAAATTCACAGGAATATGGTTTCTCTTCAATGTGGGTGTTTGCATATGGTGTTTTTAAAATAGATCGCTAAAAGTAGCTAACCCAGAGATTTACACAAGAATATGGGTTTCTCTCCAGAGTGTCTTTTCACGTGATAAAAAAAACGATCTACAAAATTCAAAGAAACGGTTTTCTCTCCAGGTGTGTATCTTATATGAATCAGTTCTATGTGAAAATGTTGACCACAAATTTACAAAGAATTATGGTTTCTCTCCAGTGTGTATACACATGTGAACATTTTGAATAAGAACTATTCGAAAATGCAGATTCCACAAACTTTCACGGGAATATAGTTTTTCTCCAGTGTGTGTGCGCATATGACTTTTTTAAAGAAATTGTGAAAAGGCGATGCACAGCCTCAATGTTTTTACATGGGAACTGTGCAAAACATACGGTCCACAAGAAAATATGTTTTTTTATATATATGTGTGATGCATGTGCTTTTTTTCAAATGTGAATCATAGGAAAATACTGCACCACCTGCTTCACAAATGTGGCTTTTCAAGCTTTAAAACTGCTAAAATACTTATCTAAGCGCCTTCACGAGATTAGGGGCTACTCTATAGTGTGTGTTCATTGTATGTAAATAAGAACATCTTTAATTTAGAGATCTGCATATTTTTAAGAATATATTTCCTTATAAAAGAGTTCTTGCATATGTTTTTGATTGGTCTGTTTTGTATTTTCAATCTTAAACTGTCAAAAAGCTTATCTACACACCCTTAACATGAGTAGGGCTTCTCCACAGTGTGGTTTGTCTGCATCTTGCTGGTATGTATGCAAATTAGAACACCTTTAATTTGTAGATCTTTACTTTTTCATAAGAATACATTTCCTCATAAAAGAGTTCTTGCATATGTTTTAAATCTGAAAAATGTTTGATCCTTCATCCAACTGATTCCTGTGAATGAAAAAAAGAAATTGTTATTAAAGAAAGCAAGAGTTGTACGGATTATTTGCATTATAATTATTCCTGTGAATGAAACTAATGAATAAATATAATGTAGGTGTTGTAAAATGATTATTATCACATAAGAATACTTGAATTGAGTTCAGAATTAAATAACCCAACAGGAATTGACTTATGCCAACCAAAATAACCATCCAATTATTTATTATTATGTAGGTAACATAAATGGTTATTATTAAATAGGAATACTTGAATTGAGTTCAGATTAAATAACCCGGAATTGACTATGCAACCAAGTAACCATACCAAATTATTTATTATTCATGTAGGTAACATAAAATGGTATTATTAAAATAGGAATACTTGAATTGAGTTTCAGAATAATAACCCAACAGGAATTGATTAAACCAACCAAATACCATCCAATTTTTATTTATTATGTAGGTAATAAAATGGTTATTATTAAATAGGAATACTTGAATTGAGTTCAGAATTAATAACCCAACAGGAATTGACTTAAACCACCAAATAACCATCCAATTATTTATTATTATGTAGGTAATAAAATGGTTATTATTAAATAGGAATACTTGAATTGAGTTCAGATTAAATAACCCACAGGAATTGACTTATGCCAACCAATAACCATCCAATTATTTTATCATTATGTAGGTAACATAAATGGTTTATTATTAAATAGGATACTTGAATGAGTTCAGAATTAATAACCCAACAGGAATTGACTTAAACCACTAAATAACCATCCAATTATTTATTATTATGTAGGTAACATAAAATGGTTATTATTAAATAGGAATACTTGAATTGAGTTCAGAATTAAATAACCCAAACAGGAATTGACTTAAACCAACCAAAATACCACCAATTATTTATTATTATGTTAGGTAACATAAAATGGTATTATTAAATAGAATACTTGAATTGAGTTTCAGAATTAAATAAACCAACAGGAATTGACTTAAACCAACCAAATAACCATCCAATTATTTAATATTGTAGTAACATAAATGGTATTATTTAAATAGGAATACTTGAATTGAGTTCAGAATTAATAACCCAACAGGAATGGACTTAAACCACCAAAAATAACCATCCAATTATTTATTATTATGTTAGGTAACATAAAATGGTTATTTAATATAGGAATACTTTGAATTGAGTTCAGAATTAAATAACCCAACAGGAATTGGACTTAAACCAACCAAATAACCATCATTATTTTTATTATTATGTAGGTAACATAAAAATGGTTATATTCTTAAATAGGAAATACTTGAATTGAGTTCAGAATTAAATAACCCAACAGGAATTGACTTAAACTAACCAAACCAAACAATCAAAGGAACATAATGTAGGTACCATTAATTTATTATTATGTAGATGAGTTTAACATTAAATAACCCAACAAGGTTAACATCAAACCATCCAACCAAGAAACATAATGTAGACTTGTACATTAATTTAAATTATAACTCAGTCTGTTTCCAACTGATTTTAGTAAATGAAACCAACCAAGAAACACATGAATTGAGTTCAGCATTAAATACCCCAAGGGTTGATGTCAACAAACCAAAATTCCAACCAAGAAACCTAAGGGTAATTCCATGTCAAATCATCCAAGCCATGTTACCATCCCCTTCAATTTTTCTAAAATTTTGTACAGGTGTGAACTATGTTAAAGTTAACATTCCCCAAAATTTGAGCTTCCAATTCCAAGAATTGGCAGAGTTATGTTGATTTTTACCTCTAAAATTTCACCCATCCCCTTCATTTTTTCTGAAATTTTTGTACAGGTGTGAACCAAAGTTAAAGTTAGACATTCACCAAAATTTGAGCTTCCAATACCAAAAATTGGCGGAGTTATATCAATTTTTACCTCTTAAAATTTGAGGGTATTCGCGAAAAATGGGGACTTTTTGTAATGTATTTTTGTCTGTAAAATGAGTTCTAGTGCTTCCCTACTCTTGAAAATTGGTTTATAAAAGCATTTTTGCCTGAGGAATCCAAAAATGCTATCAAAAAAGTCTTAATGTCAACTAATTTGAAGCTATTGATGATTTCTGATTTTTTCATAGCAATATCAATATCTCAATTCGACCAGACTAGTAAGAGCCAGCCTCATATGCTGAGTTGATTTGCTTTTTTCGGCAAAATAACTTGTTGCTCATCTGAATTCTTAAATGATTGTTTTATAGGTACCACCAATTTTCTCCGTGAAATTTAACACAATGAAACTCGCATAAAGGTTAATATTATTTTGAAAATTTTTTTGTCCATTTGAAAGAAGAAACATTAAAAAAAACTTCTGATTATTTAAAAAACATTTTCAGCTAACGAAAATAATATAAGTTATAAACGAAAAACAATGTTTACAATTTTGCACCGTTAAATCAATTGAAATTTAATGTAGCTAAAAGAAAGTTATGACTAGAGACTTTTTAAAATATTCTATGAAAAATCAATTAATGGTCCGATTTTTATGAAAATTTCCATAATTACTTACCTTTTGATGAAAATGTGTCTTAAATAGTTTTTCATAAAATATATTAGGGGAAGTTTTTTTTTTTAATGAGATCTCCCCCGCCCCATTTTATTTTATAGAATATGAAAAAATGAACCAACAAAAAACAATTTTTACTTTTTTTCTATAAAGATAAGAGTCTGAATAATTATATCAGATTTTTATAAGTTTCTATGCCAGAGTTTGTTTTTTTAGTAAAAGAAAACCATGAATACAGAATTCTGCTAAAATAAATATCAATGAAGAAACTGACCCTGTTGTAAAAAAAATGGACTGTTTTACTTATTTTTCAAGATAACGATGAGTAATTTTCCCATCGGATAATTTGATTTTTGAATTAACTGTTTTTCTTTGTAACAACTCTTTATGTTCGTTATTTCTTTTTTGCGAAATTTAAAAAAGTACAAAATATTTACGTTTCTACATTCAATGTAGCCTAAACTAATCACGTCGCGTATTTTGGTGGTACCTATTGTTTTACAATTAATTATTTTTGGTCATTTTTCATGTCTCAATGAAATTATCTAGGGCATTTTTCAATAAATGAGCTTTTTTTTTAAACAATGAATTAACATTTTTTTAAAATATTTATTATTTAAAAAATGTTAATTCATTGTTAAAAAAAGTTCATTTATTAAAAATGCCCTAGATAATTTCATTGAGACATGAAAAATGACCAAAATAATTAATGTGAATTTTTTAAATGAATTGTAAACTTTTAACAATGAACTCAAAATAAATAAAAAAGATTTAATAATTCAGATAAAACAACAACAACAACAAAAAAACAGATTAAAAGAATGTACGAGGCCAGTTCCTGCTACTAATTTCCTTTTAAAAATCCGGGAGTGCGTATCTTAAAGATAACAAATAGCTCTTACTCATTATGAAAATTTGTAGAAAAATTAAAACAAATAACATTTGAAGGGAAGAGGGCGATCAGTAAACCTTTGCGCTTAAGTAAAATAAAGTTAAATAATATTTTTAGGAAAAAATACGTAATTTTTACTTGTGAAGAAATAAACTAAGAAAACGTTATACTTACTTATTTATTTTCTTTTGAGAAAAAGAAGAAACTATAACATTTTAAAGAAACTAATTAATTGTTGAATTAAATCTAAAAAACAAACAGACACCATTTGCAATCGCTGTAAAAACGTTTACTAAAGAGCTAAACTCAAGGGAGATAATTCTAAGAAATTAAAAGAAAGTTCTATAATCGTAG
Organism: Doryteuthis pealeii; assembly: GCA_023376005.1. NCBI lineage: Eukaryota > Metazoa > Mollusca > Cephalopoda > Myopsida > Loliginidae > Doryteuthis > Doryteuthis pealeii. The sequence continues at coordinate 63,877,536 of CM042157.1, forward strand.
ATATCAAACAATGCGCGCCGATTTTCACTTTAAAAACGAATTAAAATTAATTAAATCGATTATTTCTTTTAGGTTGAAAAGTAGTAAACTTTAATAAGCATCAGTAAAACAGGGGTACTCTCGCGGAGAACGTCCCAGCCTCCTGCCTCAAAAATCGCTAGCCGGTGCTGCTAAAAAACACACCACTAGCTGGTGTGTTTTTCAGCAGCCACAAAAAAAGAAACAACCAATTTAGGGTGTTTTTCCCCGAAAACCCAACCCTAACCCCTAACCCTAAACCCCAAGTTAAAATTAACAGTTTTATTACAAAATTTGTGGGTTCTGTTTTTTCTGGGTCACCCTGTATACAGGGTGACCAGAAAAACAGAGCCCAAATTATTTATTTATTTTTCCATTAAACTAACCTAAACCCCAACCCTAGTTTTTTTCAACTGACACAACTTTGGCTACGGACTGGTGTTTTTTTCAGCAGCTACCGGCTAGCAGTTTTTGAAGCCGGGGCGGTTCTCCACGAAGAGTACTGATAAAATAATACTGATAATAGGCACTGATAAAATGTGGTGTCATTTTCAATTTAAAACAAATTAAAATTAATTAAATTAATTATTTAAGGTCAAATTTTGGTCAAAGTAGAAAAGTAGTAACAAAATGAACATCAGTAAAAAATACAAAAAAAAAAAACAAAAGAAAAAAATAAATTTAAAAAAAGAATTAAAATAATATTACACATTTATTCTTAATAGATTTGAAACTATTAATTTTGCTGAAATATTTTTCAAACGTGGACGCTTTTGTGATGTACTTAGAGTCTAAAAACATATTTTAATGATTTTAAGGTTTATATTATACTATAACTAGGGTCTGCCAAAAAGTGACGTCATATATGTATTTTACAAAATAAATTTACCCCCCCCCATTGAAAAAAAATACTAAAAATCAGGGAATTATCCGATTTTAATGAAATTTTCAGTATTGATTTATCAATGAAATTAATTTTATAATGCATAGGTTATTTTATTTCAAAACTTTCTGATTTTTTCCAGGTCACTTACCTTTGACGCCTCCCTTATTTTTAGGGCACAAAATATGGACGCTTTTTTTTTTTTTAAACTACATGATTTAGGATTTTAAGACTTCTTCTTTGAAAACAATAACAAAAACATTAAATACACTCTGTACAGAAAATTTTTTTAATTAAATTTTTCTTTTTGGTCTAAACACGCAGAAAAACCGATGCTCTAAAAAAATTATTGTGAGTTTTGTTCCCCCACCAAAAAAAAAATGACCTGGAGAAAATGTCACATGACCTTTTCTTGTATGGAGGGCCGACGTTGATGAAAAAATATTATCAAAAATCAGGGAACTGATTTTAATAAAATTTTCTGTATTGACTTATTAATCGACGATTTCCTTTTTATTTTTTTAAATCACTGAGTTGTTTTCAATCAAACTGATTCAATGGAAATAAATCGAAATTCTTTAAAATAATATTATTACTCTTACAGACACCCATACTAGCATCTAAAACAACAATTTATATACCTAATTAATAGATAAAATCCATTTAAAATATTAAACGCCTAATTTTATGTTTAAAATTTCATATTTTTAGATTCTAAAACACATTTATTTAATAACTACTCTACTTTATTTTTGTTATCTAATAATTTTTGGAGAAAGCTCAATTGAAAATTTAGGCCCCCACCCTTTTAAACAAAACAATATTGATGTATAATTCTTCACTTAATATATGATAGACAATTATATAATTTAAGAACAGGGTAAAAAAAATCCGCCCCCAATTTTTTATTATTTTTTTACATTTAATTTTCTGATTTCGGTACTTATTTTCTACCAGAGTAAGTAAGTTGTTGGGAGGCCTAGAGTTGGTATCAGCCATACAGCGAGGGAGTCTATCCCCTTTTCACAAGCGCTAGATCAATGAGATTGGTTTTTAGTGTCTCAGGCGAGCGCCACACCACCGTCAGCTCCTCACTTTACTGCACAGATCCCTGTGTTAGTCATACGCTGAGTTGGCGAGGGCTTTTCATTTTTTTTATTCATACTGTAATTAGTTTCGAAAGTACCCACCGATATTTTGTGCCCCCCCCCAAAGGGGGGGATTAAGTGACCTGAAACTGCTACCCTTAAGTAATCTTTTTACAAAAAAATAAGTCATTCCGCTTAAGAAACTGACCTTGTGTCACATCCTACTCATGCGGAGGGTTGGTAAATATATATATATTCAAATAATCAAAGATTAAAGCCCCACCCTACAATCATAATTGATTAAAAATCTTTACTTTTTCAAATTTTTCTTAAAATAAGATAAAATAAGCTCTTCATTATAAAATCAAGTTATTAATAAATCTAATTAAAATTGGACAGTTTTTGGTAATTGTTTTGAAATAAATCAATTTTTTATTACCTCCCTTGATAAAATATGTACATACCTACAGATATAGGTACAATAAAGATGACAGAGAGATGGAATGGGGGAAGCCGTCAGGTGCAGACACATATTGAAGACTTGCTGGCCTTTTTTCTTTTTAGTTTTCACAAAGTAATGACTTTAAAAAAATGGGCCAGTGCTGTTCTGTTTTATGTAAAGCAACAAATTGATCCCCCATCTAAAAATTAAACGGGCAGCTTTACACAAAATAATTCTCAATAAAACGATGAATTGTTTATTAATGGATTTTACTGATGAGTAAAATTCGAAGAAGGAAAACAAATTTGCAGGTGAGGTGATCAGTAAACCTTCGACCTAAAGTAAATAGTATTATCTGCATTATTCGGACAATTGTCCCCATCTTCATTGTTATTTGTACAACGTTTCAGCCGATATGCCCTCCGGCCTTCTTCAGGTATTTCTTGTCGGACTCGGGAACCTTCTCGGACTTGGGAACCTTCTTTTCAGACTCGATTACGACAAGAAAGTTCCCGAGTCCAAAAAGAAGGTTCCCGAGTCTGACAAGAAATACCTGAAGAAGGCTGGAGGGCATATCGGCCAAAATGTTGTACAAATAACAATGAAGATGGGGACAATAGTCCGAATAACGCAGATAATACTAATCATCAAGCCTCATCTCAAACATTCAGAGAAATACTAAAGTAAATAATCTTTCTATGAAAAGATGTCATTTTTACATGTAAAGAAATAAATTAGGAAAATATTATACTTATCCTTTGAGAAATGCAATATTAGAGAAAAAGATGAATGGGTTAATGTAATTGAGGTTTTATATGGGTTTAAGTTTGTTTGGTCATTTTTAGCGTGTTTGCAGGTTTTCTTTTAAACCCCATTATATTTGGTTCTTCCTTTTCATGGGTTGTCAGGCTGAAAAGGAATTAAAGGAAAGGAAAGAGACAAAGACAAAAGATATTCTTAGGATTTTGACTTTATTTGTTGGCTCATAGCTACTTTGTGAGAGGAAATTTCTTCCTGTCCAGTTGTAGTGTCTGTTTGAATGGCTGGGGTATTTTCTTGGCACAGAAAACCTTTTTGGGTTATTTAATGCCAATTCAAATCATTTTGATAAACAAAGGGATCAGATTGCTTACAGTCCCTGTTGTCGCTTAAGTGGACACCCAATTAAATAATGATCAGGCCTGTTGCTGCTTAACTCTTTGCCTACCAAATTTCCTCCATGGCTGTACCAAATGTTCAAGTTGTTCCTTTCAACTACTTCCTTATTGCAAAAGGATAAAATACCAGTCTCAGTGATAAAACAAAATATAATAGAGGTGTTCAAATTGTGAATTTATTTAGTGACAGCAGTTTAAGGTAGGATCAAGAGGGTTATTCCTGTCTGAGGGCTCCCCTGAAATTGTTATTTTTCATTTTATTTTAATACCCACAGAAAAACTATATGATTATAAATAAACTAATGTTTTATGTTTGAAGTAAATTTACAGTTACCATTTGGTTAAATGGTCCATGATTTCTGAAATAAAATGTGTTAAAAATACCATAATATTATTCTTGGAAAACTTTCACTTGCTTTTTTAATTAATATATTCTATAGTCTATTGAATTGTAAAGAAAAGAAATTACAAAGATATTAATTTTTAAGAGGTTTTAATTCCTTTATGTGATTATATAATTTTGCATTTTTTAATGTTTAAAAATCTATTTTTCTAGTATAGAAATCCAAATTTTCACTAATCTTTTAATATAACACAGAAAACTTTTATTTAACATAAAAACAAACAGATAATATGAAATTGAGCTTAGTTGTAATTTGATCAACTCTAATTGACATTAAAAAATCTCTTATTTAACATAAAAGCAAAGCATAGATAAACTAAACTATTAAAAAATCAGATTTGAATTCAAAGATTACATTCTCCTATACCTATTTACAAGAGTAACTGAAAATAGAAATTACTTAAAAATACGGATGTATATCCTTTAAGAACATGGTTTCTCTCCAGTATGTTTTTGCATGTGTCTTTTTAATGTAGAAAAATTATTGAAAGCTAATCCACAGATTTTGCAAGAATTTTATTTCTCTCCAGTGTGTGTTTGCATATGGATTTTTATCTGGGAACTGTATGAAAATGCCGATCCACAAACTTCACAAGAATATGGTTTCTCTCCAGTGTGTGTTCGCATGTGTCTTTTTAATGTATATCTCTCTGAGAATGCTGATCCACAGCTTTCACAAGAATATGGTTTCTCTCCAGTGTGTGTTTGCATATGGATTTTTACCTGGGAACTGTGTGAAAATGCTGATCCACAAACTTCACAAGAATATGGCTTTTCTCCAGTATGTGTTCTCATGTGTCTTTTCAAAGTATATTTCACTGAGAATGCTGATCCACAGATTTCACATAAATATGGTTTCTCTCCAGTGTGTCTTTTCATGTGACTTTTTAATGCAGAACTCTGTGCAAATGCTGATCCACAAACTTCACAAGAATATGGTTTTTCTCCAGTGTGTGTTCGCATATGGACTTTTAAATCAAAACTGGATGAAAATGCAGATCCACATACTTCACAAGAATATGGTGTCTCTCTAGTGTGTGTTCGCATATGGACTTTTAAATCAAAACTGGATGAAAATGCTGATCCACAATGTTTACAAGTATATGGTTTCTCTCCAGTGTGTTTTTTCATATGATTTTTTAAACCAGACATCTGTGAAAATGCTGATCTACAGATTTCACAGGAATATGGTTTCTCTCCAGTGTGAGTTCTCATGTGACTTTTTAACCCAGAACTCTGTGAAAATGCTGATCCACAAACTTCACAAGAATAAGGTTTCTCTCCTGTGTGTGTTCGCATATGGTCTTTTAATTGGGGACTGGATGAAAATGCTGATTCACAAATTTCGCAAGAATATGGTTTCTCTCCAGTGTGTGTGTGCATATGGGTTTTTAAACGGAAACTCCGTGAAAATGCTGATCCACAAACTTTACAAGAATATGGTTTCTCTCCAGTGTGTGTTCGCATATGGACTTTTAAATCAAAACTTAATAAAAATGCTGATCCACAAACTTCACATGAATACGGCTTTTCTCCAGTGTGTCTTTTCATGTGACATTTTAAACCAGAATTCTGTGAAAATGCTGATCCACAGATTTCACAGGAATATGGTTTCTCACCAGTGTGTGTTTGCATATTGTCTTTTAGATTGGAACTGGATGAAAAAACTGATACACAAACTTCAGAAGAATATGTGTTTGCATGTGTTTTTTTTATATATATCTGCTTGAGACTGCTGATGCACATATTTCAGAAGAATATGGTTGCTCTTTTCAAATGTGAATCAGAGGAAAATGCTGATCCACAATTTCGGAAATGGTTTTTCAGCTTGGTACGTATTGTATTTTCAATCTTAAACTGTCCAAAAACTTATCTACACCCTTAACATGAGTAGGGCTTCTCCACAGTGTGTGTTTGTCTGCATACTTTGCTGTATGTATGCAAATTAGAACACCTTTAATTTGTAGATCTTTACTTTTTATAAGAATACATTTTCTTTAGAAAAGTGTTCTTGCATATGTTTTTAAATTTGAAACGTTTGATCCTTTATTCCTGTAAATGAAAAGAAATGTTATTAAAAGAAAGCAGAATTGTACGATTATTTGCAATTATAAAATTATTCCTGTGAATGAAACCAATGAATAAACATAATGTAGGTTTTAAAATGATTATTATCACATAGGAATACTTGAATTGAGTTCAGGATTAAAATAACCCAACAAGGATTGACATCAACTATCCACCCAAAAAACATAATGTAGGTACCATGAAATGATTATTATTAAATAGGAATATTTAAATATATTAAATAACCCAACAGGGTTGACATTAACCATTGAACATATTGCTTTGTTTATTGGTATATCAACCTTTGTGGGTTATTTAATGTCATATCCATCCTTTGAGGATATAACAGTAGTGCTACTAATTGACTCATAGCTGGATTGGTTTGTTTTGTTTTATGGTATATCAACCTCAGTGTGTCATTTAATACCAACAAAGTTTTGAAATAAATTAAAAATAATAGATAATCAATTGTTTATAAACTCATGTTTTTCTATTTAACCCATAGATGGGACCCTAATAGGTACTACCATTCCGGGTCAGAGTGAACCTGGGAGCAATAGGGTGCACCACATTCTCCAAACCTCCAAAACTGGAACCTCACTATCAGATAGAGCTTAATGTCATTCCCAGGAAATGAAAACACTCAGCCACCGCCTTCTAGCACCCATATGATAAAAAGAGTTGGGGCTTGCCATAAGGAGCAATCATATAGATGCTAGGGCTTGACGTGACCAGCTGATTGATCGGAGGGAGACTCTCCAACTGCCCATCTAGCCCAAGAAAGGGCCAAAGTGGAGTATTGCAAGTCATGGACTGCTCATCCACCTGGGTTTTATCCTTAAGCACCATGGGTTGCCACCCACGGCCAACAGGTGGCCCCATTGGAGGCATCTTACCCCTCTGTTGAGGTGCAGTCGGTGCATTCTAACACCCCAGTCAACAGGGCAGACTCATAGCTGGAGCACACATATATATATATGTATGTGTGTGTGTGTGTGTGTATGTATACATACATATTATTTATCTATACTGTTACATGACTGATTCAGTATACAAAACAAACAGGTCAGGAGAAAATTCACCGGATGTTGCCTTAGCTGTGACTTTTGGCAAAATGAAAAATCTTGTCTTTACACATGAGACTCTGCACATGCTGAAATGTTGAGAAGGAATTATCTAGATAAAAAATCAAAATTGACATTTTTCGGCCAATCCGTGACCGGGGCAAAATGAAGCTGATCCAAATTCCAGCCACCTGAAACTATCAAAGAGTCAGTTGCAAGGCAGCAGCCAAAAAGATAGGAGAGGAAAAGTTTGAATACCCCACTCACCACACCAAGACAACAGACATCACTCATCACCTCCTTACCCTTCTCCATCCTGACACCCTGTTGGCTGAGGTCTTCTCTTTTTACCTTCTCCTTACAAGGATATGCCACCACATTGTTTTGGAATTGAACTACCACAAATTCACTAACAGCATTGTTAGTTTACGACCCTTTTCTTTTCCTCTTAATACAAATTATTAAAACCTGTGCTTGTCTTTTACTTTGCAACCATACACTTGATATAACAACATGAATGAATTCATAAAAACTGCATTTATATAAAACATGTACAAACAGATATAGATACTGCTTTGATACAGAGAGAGAGAGAGAGAGAGAGAGAGGAGAGAGAGAGAAGAGAGACGAGAGAGAGAGAGGAAGAGACAGACATACAGAGTAACAATATCTATAAGAGAGAAGGGAAGGAGAGACAATCAGGGACAGAGACACATATTGCAAACCTGTCTCTTTTTTGTTTCTTTTTTTTGTTGGAATTTGTAGGGGACAGTTATGCAAAGGCCTAAATTAGCCAACCACATGCTTCTGGTGGTCACTTGAGGCTGGCTATAAAAGAAGGGGGCTCCAAGAATCCAGCCTCTTTTGCCACTACTTCTAACTAGCAGCCCTAAGACCACATAGAAGTCCACCATCAAGGAACAGAGAGCAGCAAACTACAAACTTTCAAACAGGGCCGTCACAGGAACAAGACCTAACAACAGTATCAGCTAAATTCTGCAGGCATTTATAATCTGCCAACCTTAACCAATTAAACTCTTTTGAACTCCTTGTTTGTTTTGTATATCGCTGTTTTATATTTTAAATTAAACAACCTGTTTGATGTAAAAGTAGCATGGCAAATTGATTCCTTTCCTCTAAAAATTAAATGGGCAATAATTTGCAATAAGTTTCTCAATAAAAAGATGAATTGGTTATTAATAGATTTTACTCACAAGTAAAATTTGCAGTAAAGATGGGGGCAATCAGTAAACCTCTGACTTAAGTAAAAGTTAAGATCTGCTAATTTTCTTGTCATACAAAATAAATTTAAGCCCACTGATTGAAAAAGATTTATAAAAAATCAGGGAATTATCTGATTTTAATTAAATTTTCAGTATTGATTTATCAATGAATGAATCAGTTATTTTATTTCAAAACTTTCTGATTTTTTTCAGGTCACTTAACTCTGACTACCCCTTATTTTTGGGGTGCAAAATTACAATTACTAATTACAGTATAAATAAAAGGGAATGACCTGAAGGGAGCAACTCTGGGAAGAAATAAGCACCGAATGTCTGAAAATTAAATGTAAAAAAAAAAAAAAACTAAAAAAAATCTTTTTGAGACATGTTTTTTCTACCTGTTGTTTTTTGGTATATAATTGCCTTTTAGAATATTAGTGAAAAAATTATACAACTATATTTGTTCTGTCTAAAAGGGTGTAGGCCTAACTTTTCAATTGAGTTTTCTCCAGCAATTATTAGATAATAATACTAAAGTAGGCTTGTTAATTAAATGAATATTTGTTTTTAGAATCTAAAAATATGGAATTTAAAAACTTAAAATTAGGTGTTTCATATCTTTAAAACGAATTTTATCTATTATGTAGGTATATAAAATTGTTTCCTTAAAGCATGTACTGGTGGTGCAAATGGTATTATTTATTTTAAAGAATTTCGATTTATTTCCATTGAATTACTGTCCTTAGTAAATTCATTAAAATCTATGCCCAAGCAAATTTTTTCCGTTTTAAATTTTGACGACAATTTGCAATTTAACCTAAGAAACTTTGAAATTAAAAAAAATTCTTATAAAAGTGTTTGTTTTGAATCCATCATAAATCTTCACTTGGTCATATTTAGCAAAATTTAGTGGAAAAAAATGGCATTTTCCACTATCATTGTTAAAACATAAATTGTAACCTAACCCTAACAAAGATGAATTTTTGTCAAGTACCATTTTAAGAAACTAACTTTAGATAGATTGTTTTAAAGTTTGCTTGTATCACAGAATTGCACAACTACTTTTTTAAGCAATTACCTTTTGATAATCCCAAATTGTTCGTCAACACCATTTTAAATCTTTTAACTTTTAGATAGTTTTGAAATATATCTAAATATATTTTAAATATATTTGATAGCAAAATAGTTTGGTGGTCTATTTTAATAAGTACGCCGGTATAGCTCGAAAGCATGTTTGGTCTATGTTCCGGGACCGGCAAACTAGCCTATTAGTTTTAAAAATGAAATGAGCGACCAATTGGTTGTAACTAGTAGAAGTAAAGTTTAATATTTTTTAGATAAATTACGTCGTTATTGTAAAAGAATAAATTTAAAATGTCATACTTTACGTATTTCTTTACAAATAAAACGACGTATATATATATAAAAATATTAACTTTCTTCTACTAGAGAGACCAAATTGGGTTCGCGTCATTTCATTTTTAAACTAATAGGCTAGTTTGCCGGTCCCGGTAACATAGAACAAAACATGCTTTTCGAGCTATTTTACGCGTACTATTAAATAAGACCCAAACTATTTTGCTATCATGATCACTTTAAAAATATATTTAAGATATATTTCAAACTAATCTAAAAGTTAAAGATTAAAATGGTTGTTGACGAACAATTTGGGATTAATCTAAAAGTAATTGATTAAAAAGTAGTTGTGCAATTCTGTGATACAAGCAACTTTAAAACATCTATCTAAAAGTTAGTTTCTTTAAATGGTAACTTGACAAAAATTCATCTGTTAGGGTAGAGTTACAATTTTAATGTTTTAACAATTGATAGTGAAATGCCATTTTTTTTCCACTATATTTTGCTAAAATTGACCCAAGTGAAGATTTATGAGGATTCAAAAAAACAAACACTTTTTATAAGAATTTTTTTTTTTAATTCAAAGTTTCTTAGGTTAAAATTGCAATTGTCGTCAAAATTAAAACGGAAATTTGGCTTGGGCATAGATTTTAATGAATTTACTAAGGACAGTAATTCAATGGAAATAAATCGAAATTCTTTAAAATAAATAATACAATTTGCACCACCAGTACATGCTTTAAGGGGAAACAATTTTTATATACCTACAATAGATAAAATTCGTTTTAAGAATGAAACACCTAATTTTAAGTTTTAAATTCCATATTTTTAGATTTAAAAACAAATTATTCATTTAATAACAAGCCTACTTTAGTATTATTATCTAATAATTGCTGGAGAACTCAATTGAAAAGTTAGGCCTACACCCTTTTAGACAGAACAAATATAGTTGTATAAATTTTCACTAATATTCTAAAAAGGCAATTATATACAAAACAACAGGTAGAAAAACCATGTCTCAAAAGATTTTTTTTAGTTTGTTTTTTTTTTTTACATTTAATTTTCAGACATTCGGTGCTTATTTTCTTCCAGAGTTGCTCCCTTCAGTCCATTCCCTTTTTATTTATACTGTATTTAGTAATGTAATTTTGCACCCCAAAAATAAGGGGTATGTCAGAGTTAATGACCTGAAAAAAATCAGAAAAAGTTTGAAATAAAATAACTGATTCATTCATTGATAATCAATCTGAAAATTTAATTAAAATCAGATAATTCCCTGATTTTTTATAAATCTTTTTTCAATCAGTGGGCTTAAATTTATTTTGTATGACAAGAAATAGCAGATCTTAACTTTTACTTAATCAGAGGTTTTACTGATTGCCGCCCATCTTTTACTGCAAATTTTACTTGTGAGTAAAATCTATTAATAACCAATTCATCTTTTTATTGAGAAACTTATTGCAAAATTTATTGCCCATTTAATTTTAGAGGAAAGGAATCAATTTGCCATGCTACTTTTACATCAAACAGTTGTTTAATTTAAAATATAAAACAGCGATATACAAAACAAACAAGGAGTTCAAAGAGTTTAATTGGTTAAGGTGCAGATTATAATGCCTGCAGAATTTAGCTGATACTGTTGTAGGTCTTGTTCCTGTGACGGCGCCTGTTGAATTTGTAGTTTGCTGCTCTCTGTTCCTTGATGGTGGACTTCTATGTGGTCTTAGGCTGCTAGTTAGAAGTAGTGGCAAAAGAGGCTGGATTCTTGGAGCCCCCTTCTTTTATAGCCAGCCTCAAGTGACCACCAGAAGCATTGTGGTTGGCTAATTTAGCCTTTGCATAACTGTCCCCTAAATTCCAACAAAAAAAAGAACCAAAAAGACAGACAGGTTGGCAATATGTGTCTCTGTCCTGATTGTCTCTCCTTCCTTTCTCTCTTTATAGATATTGTTACTCTGTATGTCTGTCTTCTCTCTCCTCTCTCTCTCTCTCTTCTCTCTCTCTCTCTCTCTCTCTCTCTCTTCTCTGTATCAAAGCAGTATCTATATCTGTTTTGTACATGGTTTATATAAATGCAGTTTTTATGAATTCATTCATGTTGTTATATCAAGTGTATGGTTGCAAAGTAAAAGACAGCACAGGTTTTAATAATTTGTATTAAGAGGAAAAGAAAAGGGTCGTAACTAACAATGCTGTTAGTGAATTTGTGGTAGTTCAATTCCAAACAAGTGGTGGCATATCCTTGTAAGGAGAAGGTAAAAAGAGAAGACCTCAGCCAACAGGGTGTCAGGATGGAGAAGGGTAAGGAGGTGATGAGTGATGTCTGTTGTCTTGTGTGGTGAGTGGGGTATTCAAACGTTTTCCTCTCCTATCTTTTGGCTGCTGCCTTGCAACTGACTCTTTGATAGTTTCAGGTGGCTGGAATTTGGATCAGCTTCATTTTGCCCCGGTCACGGATTGGCCGAAAAATGTCAATTTTGATTTTATCTAGATAATTCCTTCTCAACATTTCAGCATGTGCAGAGTCTCATGTGTAAAGACAAGATTTTTCATTTGCCAAAAGTCACAGCTAAGGCAACATCCGGTGAATTTTCTCCTGACCTGTTTGTTTTGTATACTGAATCAGTCATGTAACAGTATAGATAAATAATATGTATGTATACATACACACACACACACACACCATACATATATATATATGTGTGCTCCAGCTATGAGTCTGCCCTGTTGACTGGGTGTTAGAATGCACCCGACTGCACCTCAACAGAGGGGTAAGATGCCTCCAATGGGGCCACCTGTTGGCCGTGGGTGGCAACCCATGGTGCTTAAGGATAAAACCCAGGTGGATGAGCAGTCCATGACTTGCAATACTCCACTTTGGCCCTTTCTTGGGCTAGATGGGCAGTTGGAGAGTCTCCCTCCGATCAATCAGCTGGTCACGTCAAGCCCTAGCATCTATATGATTGCTCCTTATGGCAAGCCCCAACTCTTTTTATCATATGGGTGCTAGAAGGCGGTGGCTGAGTGTTTTCATTTCCTGGGAATGACATTAAGCTCTATCTGATAGTGAGGTTCCAGTTTTGGAGGTTTGGAGAATGTGGTGCACCCTATTGCTCCCAGGTTCACTCTGACCCGGAATGGTAGTACCTATTAGGGTCCCATCTATGGGTTAAATAGAAAAACATGAGTTTATAAACAATTGATTATCTATTATTTTTAATTTATTTCAAAACTTTGTTGGTATTAAATGACACACTGAGGTTGATATACCATAAAACAAAACAAACCAATCCAGCTATGAGTCAATTAGTAGCACTACTGTTATATCCTCAAAGGATGGATATGACATTAAATAACCCACAAAGGTTGATATACCAATAACAAGCAATATGTTCAATGGTTAATGTCAACCCTTGTTGGGTTATTTAATATATTTAAATATTCCTATTTAATAATAATCATTTCATGGTACCTACATTATGTTTTTTGGGTGGATAGTTGATGTCAATCCTTGTTGGGTTATTTAATCCTGAACTCAATTCAAGTATTCCTATGTGATAATAATCATTTTAAACCTACATTATGTTTATTCATTGGTTTCATTCACAGGAATAATTTTATAATTGCAAATAATCGTACAATTCTGCTTTCTTTAATAACATTTCTTTTTCATTTACAGGAATAAAGGATCAAACGTTTCAAATTTAAAAACATATGCAAGAACACTTTTCTAAAGAAAATGTATTCTTATAAAAAGTAAAGATCTACAAATTAAAGGTGTTCTAATTTGCATACATACAGCAAAGTATGCAGACAAACACACACTGTGGAGAAGCCCTACTCATGTTAAGGGTGTAGATAAGTTTTTGGACAGTTTAAGATTGAAAATACAATACGTACCAAGCTGAAAAACCATTTCCGAAATTTGTGGATCAGCATTTTCCTCTGATTCACATTTGAAAAGAGCAACCATATTCTTCTGAAATATGTGCATCAGCAGTCTCAAGCAGATATATATAAAAAAAACACATGCAAACACATATTCTTCTGAAGTTTGTGTATCAGTTTTTTCATCCAGTTCCAATCTAAAAGACAATATGCAAACACACACTGGTGAGAAACCATATTCCTGTGAAATCTGTGGATCAGCATTTTCACAGAATTCTGGTTTAAAATGTCACATGAAAAGACACACTGGAGAAAAGCCGTATTCATGTGAAGTTTGTGGATCAGCATTTTTATTAAGTTTTGATTTAAAGTCCATATGCGAACACACACTGGAGAGAAACCATATTCTTGTAAAGTTTGTGATCAGCATTTTCACGGAGTTTCCGTTTAAAAACCCATATGCACACACACACTGGAGAGAAACCATATTCTTGCGAAATTTGTGAATCAGCATTTTCATCCAGTCCCAATTAAAAGACCATATGCGAACACACACAGGAGAGAAACCTTATTCTTGTGAAGTTTGTGGATCAGCATTTTCACAGAGTTCTGGGTTAAAAAGTCACATGAGAACTCACACTGGAGAGAAACCATATTCCTGTGAAATCTGTAGATCAGCATTTTCACAGATGTCTGGTTTAAAAAATCATATGAAAAAACACACTGGAGAGAAACCATATACTTGTAAACATTGTGGATCAGCATTTTCATCCAGTTTTTGATTTAAAAGTCCATATGCGAACACACACTAGAGAGACACCATATTCTTGTGAAGTATGTGGATCTGCATTTTCATCCAGTTTTGATTTAAAAGTCCATATGCGAACACACACTGGAGAAAAACCATATTCTTGTGAAGTTTGTGGATCAGCATTTGCACAGAGTTCTGCATTAAAAAGTCACATGAAAGACACACTGGAGAGAAACCATATTTATGTGAAATCTGTGGATCAGCATTCTCAGTGAAATATACTTTGAAAGACACATGAGAACACATACTGGAGAAAAGCCATATTCTTGTGAATTTGTGGATCAGCATTTTCACACAGTTCCCAGGTAAAAATCCATATGCAAACACACACTGGAGAGAAACCATATTCTTGTGAAAGCTGTGGATCAGCATTCTCAGAGAGATATACATTAAAAAGACACATGCGAACACACTGGAGAGAAACCATATTCTTGTGAAGTTTGTGGATCGGCATTTTCATACAGTTCCCAGATAAAAATCCATATGCAAACACACACTGGAGAGAAATAAAATTCTTGCAAAATCTGTGGATTAGCTTTCAATAATTTTTCTACATTAAAAAGACACATGCAAAACATACTGGAGAGAAACCATGTTCTTAAAGGATATACATCCGTATTTTTAAGTAATTTCTATTTTCAGTTACTCTTGTAAATAGGTATAGGAGAATGTAATCTTTGAATTCAAATCTGATTTTTTTAGTTTAGTTTATCTATGCTTTGCTTTTATGTTAAATAAGAGATTTTTTAATGTCAATTAGAGTTGATCAAATTACAACTAAGCTCAATTTCATATTATCTGTTTGTTTTTATGTTAAATAAAAGTTTTCTGTGTTATATTAAAAGATTAGTGAAAATTTGGATTTCTATACTAGAAAAATAGATTTTTAAACATTAAAAAATGCAAAATTATATAATCACATAAAGGAATTAAAACCTCTTAAAAATTAATATCTTTGTAATTTCTTTTCTTTACAATTCAATAGACTATAGAATATATTAATTAAAAAAGCAAGTGAAAGTTTTCCAAGAATAATATTATGGTATTTTTAACACATTTTATTTCAGAAATCATGGACCATTTAACCAAATGGTAACTGTAAATTTACTTCAAACATAAAACATTAGTTTATTTATAATCATATAGTTTTTCTGTGGGTATTAAAATAAAATGAAAAATAACAATTTCAGGGAGCCCTCAGACAGGAATAACCCTCTTGATCCTACCTTAAACTGCTGTCACTAAATAAATTCACAATTTGAACACCTCTATTATATTTTGTTTTATCACTGAGACTGGTATTTTATCCTTTTGCAATAAGGAAGTAGTTGAAAGGAACAACTTGAACATTTGGTACAGCCATGGAGGAAATTTGGTAGGCAAAGAGTTAAGCAGCAACAGGCCTGATCATTATTTAATTGGGTGTCCACTTAAGCGACAACAGGGACTGTAAGCAATCTGATCCCTTTGTTTATCAAAATGATTTGAATTGGCATTAAATAACCCAAAAAGGTTTTCTGTGCCAAGAAAATACCCCAGCCATTCAAACAGACACTACAACTGGACAGGAAGAAATTTCCTCTCCACAAAGTAGCTATGAGCCAACAAATAAAGTCAAAATCCTAAGAATATCTTTTGTCTTTGTCTCTTCCTTTCCTTTAATTCCTTTTCAGCCTGACAACCCATGAAAAGGAAGAACCAAATATAATGGGGTTTAAAAGAAAACCTGCAAACACGCTCCAAAAATGACCAACAAACTTAAACCCATATAAAACCTCAATTACATTAACCCATTCATCTTTTTCTCTAATATTGCATTTCTCAAAGGATAAGTATAATATTTTCCTAATTTATTTCTTTACATGTAAAAATGACATCTTTTCATAGAAAGATTATTTACTTTAGTATTTCTCTGAATGTTTGAGATGAGGCTTGATGATTAGTATTATCTGCGTTATTCGGACTATTGTCCCCATCTTCATTGTTATTTGTACAACATTTTGGCCGATATGCCCTCCAGCCTTCTTCAGGTATTTCTTGTCAGACTCGGGAACCTTCTTTTTGGACTCGGGAACTTTCTTGTCGTAATCGAGTCTGAAAAGAAGGTTCCCAAGTCCGAGAAGGTTCCCGAGTCCGACAAGAAATACCTGAAGAAGGCCGGAGGGCATATCGGCTGAAACGTTGTACAAATAACAATGAAGATGGGGACAATTGTCCGAATAATGCAGATAATACTATTTACTTTAGGTCGAAGGTTTACTGATCACCTCACCTGCAAATTTGTTTTCCTTCTTCGAATTTTACTCATCAGTAAAATCCATTAATAAACAATTCATCGTTTTATTGAGAATTATTTTGTGTAAAGCTGCCCGTTTAATTTTTAGATGGGGGATCAATTTGTTGCTTTTACATAAAACAGAACAGCACTGGCCCATTTTTTTAAAGTCATTACTTTGTGAAAACTAAAAGAAAAAAGGCCAGCAAGTCTTCAATATGTGTCTGCACCTGACGGCTTCCCCCATTCCATCTCTCTGTCATCTTTATTGTACCTATATCTGTAGGTATGTACATATTTTATCAAGGGAGGTAATAAAAAATTGATTTATTTCAAAACAATTACCAAAACTGTCCAATTTTAATTAGATTTATTAATAACTTGATTTTATAATGAAGAGCTTATTTTATCTTATTTTTAAGAAAAATTTGAAAAAGTAAAGATTTTTTAATCAATTATGATTGTAGGGTGGGGCTTTAATCTTTGATTATTTGAATATATATATATTTACCAACCCCTCCGCATGAGTAGGATGTGACACAAGGTCAGTTTCTTAAGCGGAATGACTTATTTTTTTGTAAAAAGATTACTTAAGGGTAGCAGTTTCAGGTCACTTAATCCCCCCCTTTGGGGGGGGGGCACAAAATATCGGTGGGTACTTTCGAAACTAATTACAGTATGAATAAAAAAAATGAAAAGCCCTCGCCAACTCAGCGTATGACTAACACAGGGATCTGTGCAGTAAAGTGAGGAGCTGACGGTGGGTGTGGCGCTCGCCTGAGACACTAAAAACCAATCTCATTGATCTAGCGCTTGTGAAAAGGGGATAGACTCCCTCGCTGTATGGCTGATACCAACTCTAGGCCTCCCCAACAACTTTACTTACTCTGGTAGAAAATAAGTACCGAAAATCAGAAAATTAAATGTAAAAAAATAATAAAAAATTGGGGGGGCGGATTTTTTTTACCCTGTTCTTAAATTATATAATTGTCTATCATATTATAAGTGAAAGAATTATACATCAATATTTGTTTTGTTTAAAAGGGTGGGGGCCTAAATTTTCAATTGAGCTTTCTCCAAAAATTATTAGATAACAAAAATAAAGTAGAGTAGTTATTAAATAAATGTGTTTTTAGAATCTAAAAATATGAAATTTTAAACATAAAATTAGGCGTTTAATATTTTAAATGGATTTTATCTATTAATTAGGTATATAAATTGTTGTTTTAGATGCTAGTATGGGTGTCTGTAAGAGTAATAATATTTATTTTAAAGAATTTCGATTTATTTCCATTGAATCAGTTTGATTGAAACAACTCAGTGATTTAAAAAAATAAAAAGGAAATCGTCGATTAATAAGTCAATACAGAAAATTTTATTAAAATCAGTTCCCTGATTTTTGATAATATTTTTTCATCAACGTCGGCCCTCCATACAAGAAAAGGTCATGTGACATTTTCTCCAGGTCATTTTTTTTTTGGTGGGGGGAACAAAACTCACAATAATTTTTTTAGAGCATCGGTTTTTTTCTGCGTGTTTAGACCAAAAAAGAAAAATATTTAATTAAAAATTTTCTGTACAGAGTGTATTTAATGTTTTTGTTATTGTTTTCAAAGAAGAAGTCTTAAAATCCTAAATCATGTAGTTTAAAAAAAAAAAAAAAGCGTCCATATTTTGTGCCCTAAAAATAAGGGAGGCGTCAAAGGTAAGTGACCTGGAAAAAATCAGAAAGTTTTGAAATAAAATAACCTATGCATTATAAAATTAATTTCATTGATAAATCAATACTGAAAATTTCATTAAAATCGGATAATTCCCTGATTTTTAGTATTTTTTTCAATCGGGGGGGGTAAATTTATTTTGTAAAATACATATATGACGTCACTTTTGGCAGACCCTAGTTATAGTATAATATAAACCTTAAATATAATAATATGTTTTAGACTCTAAGTACATCACAAAAGCGTCCACGTTTGAAAAATATTCAGCAAAATTAATAGTTTCAAATCTATTAAGAATAAATGTGTAATATTATTTTAATTCTTTTTTTAAATTTTATTTTTTCTTTTGTTTTTTTTTTGTATTTTTTACTGATGTTCATTTTGTTACTACTTTTCTACTTTGACCAAAATTTGACCTTAAATAATTAATTTAATTAATTTTAATTTGTTTTAAATTGAAAATGACACCACATTTTATCAGTGCCTATTATCAGTATTATTTTATCAGTACTCTTCGTGGAGAACCGCCCGGCTTCAAAAACTGCTAGCCGGTAGCTGCTGAAAAAAACACCAGTCCGTAGCCAAAGTTGTGTCAGTTGAAAAAAAAAACTAGGGTTGGGGTTTAGGGTTAGTTTAATGGAAAAATAAATAAATAATTTGGGCTCTGTTTTTTCTGGGTCACCCTGTATACAGGGTGACCCAGAAAAAACAGAACCCACAAATTTTGTAATAAAACTGTTAATTTTAACTTTGGGGTTTAGGGTTAGGGGTTAGGGTTGGGTTTTCGGGAAAAACACCCTAAATTGGTTGTTTCTTTTTTTTTTGTGGCTGCTGAAAAAACACACCAGCTAGTGGTGTGTTTTTTTAGCAGCCACCGGCTAGCGATTTTTGAGGCAGGAGGCTGGGACGGTTCTCCGCGAAGAGTACCCCTGTTTTACTGATGCTTATTAAAGTTACTACTTTTCAACCTAAAAGAAATAATCGATTTAATTAATTTTAATTCGTTTTTAAAGTGAAAATCGGCGCGCATTTTGTTGATATCTACGATTATAGAACTTTCTTTTTAATTTCTTAGAATTATCTCCCTTGAGTTTAGCTCTTTAGTAAACGTTTTACAGCGATTGCAAATGGTGTCTGTTTTGTTTTTAGATTTAATTCAAACAATTAATTAGTTTCTTTAAAATGTTATAGTTTCTTCTTTTTCTCAAAAGAAAATAAATAAGTAAGTATAACGTTTTCTTAGTTTATTTCTTCACAAGTAAAAATTACGTATTTTTTCCTAAAAATATTATTTAACTTTATTTTTACTTAAGCGCAAAGGTTTACTGATCGCCCTCTTCCCTTCAAATGTATTTGTTTTAATTTTTCTACAAATTTTCATAATGAGTAAGAGCTATTTGTTATCTTTAAGATACGCACTCCCGGATTTTTTAAAAGGAAATTAGTAGCAGGAACTGGCCTCGTACATTCTTTTAATCTGTTTTTGTTGTTGTTTGTTGTTGTTTTTATCTGAATTATTAAATCTTTTTTATTTATTTTGAGTTCATTGTTAAAAGTTTACAATTCATTAGTAAAAAATTCACAATTAATTATTTTGGTCATTTTTCATGTCTCAATGAAATTATCTAGGGCATTTTTTAATAAATGAACTTTTTTTTAACAATGAATTAACATTTTTTTAAATAATAAATATTTTAAAAAAATGTTAATTCATTGTTTAAAAAAAAGCTCATTTATTGAAAAATGCCCTAGATAATTTCATTGAGACATGAAAAATGACCAAAATAATTAATTGTAAAACAATAGGTACCACCAAAATACGCGACGTGATTAGTTTAGGCTACATTGAATGTAGAAACGTAAATATTTTTGTACTTTTTTAAAAATTTCGCAAAAAAGAAATAACGAACATAAAGAGTTGTTACAAAGAAAAACAGTTAATTCAAAAATCAAATTATCCGATTGGGGAAAAATTACTCATCGTTATCTTGAAAAATAAGTAAAACAGTCCATTTTTTTACAACAGGGTCAGTTTCTTCATTGATATTTATTTTAGCAGAATTCTGTATTCATGGTTCTTTTACTAAAAAAAACAAACTCTGGCATAGAAACTTATAAAAATCTGATATAATTATTCAGACTCTTATCTTTATAGAAAAAAAGTAAAAATTGTTTTTTGTTGGTTCATTTTTTCATATTCTATAAAATAAAATGGGGCGGGGGAGATCTCATTAAAAAAAAAAACTTCCCCTAATATATTTTATGAAAAAACTATTTAAGACACATTTTCATCAAAAGGTAAGTAATTATGGAAATTTTCATAAAAATCGGACCATTAATTGATTTTTCATAGAATATTTTAAAAAGTCTCTAGTCATAACTTTCTTTTAGCTACATTAAATTTCAATTGATTTAACGGTGCAAAATTGTAAACATTGTTTTTCGTTTATAACTTATATTATTTTCGTTAGCTGAAAATGTTTTTTAAATAATCAGAAGTTTTTTTAATGTTTCTTCTTTCAAATGGACAAAAAAATTTTCAAAATAATATTAACCTTTATGCGAGTTTCATTGTGTTAAATTTCACGGAGAAAATTGGTGGTACCTATAAACAATCATTTAAGAATTCAGATGAGCAACAAGTTATTTTGCCGAAAAAAGCAAATCAACTCAGCATATGAGGCTGGCTCTTACTAGTCTGGTCGAATTGAGATATTGATATTGCTATGAAAAAATCAGAAATCATCAATAGCTTCAAATTAGTTGACATTAAGACTTTTTTGATAGCATTTTTGGATTCCTCAGGCAAAAATGCTTTTATAAACCAATTTTCAAGAGTAGGGAAGCACTAGAACTCATTTTACAGACAAAAATACATTACAAAAAGTCCCCATTTTTCGCGAATACCCTCAAATTTTAAGAGGTAAAAATTGATATAACTCCGCCAATTTTTGGTATTGGAAGCTCAAATTTTGGTGAATGTCTAACTTTAACTTGGTTCACACCTGTACAAAATTTCAGAAAAATTGAAGGGGATGGGTGAAATTTTAAGAGGTAAAAATCAACATAACTCTGCCAATTCTTGGAATTGGAAGCTCAAATTTTGGGGAATGTCTAACTTTAACATAGTTCACACCTGTACAAAATTTCAGAAAAATTGAAGGGGATGGGTAACATGGCCTGGATGATTTGACATGGAATTACCCTTAGGTTTCTTGGTTGGAATTTGGTTTGTTGACATCAACCCTTGTTGGGTTATTTAATGCTGAACTCAATTCATGTGTTTCTTGGTTGGTTTCATTTACTAAAATCAGTTGGAAACAGACTGAGTTATAATTTTAAATAATGTACAAGTCTACATTATGTTTCTTGGTTGGATGGTTGATGTTAACCCTTGTTGGGTTATTTAATGTTAAACTCATCTACATAATAATAAATTAATGGTACCTACATTATGTTCCTTTGATGGTTGTTTGGTTAGTTTAAGTCAATTCCTGTTGGGTTATTTAATTCTGAACTCAATTCAAGCATTCCTATTTAATAATAACCATTTTATGTTACCTACATAATAATAAATAATTGGATGGTTATTTGGTTGGTTTAAGTCAATTCCTGTTGGGTTATTTAATTCTGAACTCAATTCAAGTATTCCTATTTAATAATAACCATTTTATGTTACCTACATAATAATAAATAATTGGATGGTTATTTGGTTGGTTTAAGTCAATTCCTGTTGGGTTATTTAATTCTGAACTCAATTCAAGTATTCCTATTTAATAATAACCATTTTATGTTACCTACATAATGATAAATAATTGGATGGTTATTTGGTTGGTTTAAGTCAATTCCTGTTGGGTTATTTAATTCTGAACTCAATTCAAGTATTCCTATTTAATAATAACCATTTTATGTTACCTACATAATAATAAATAATTGGATGGTTATTTGGTTGGTTTAAGTCAATTCCTGTTGGGTTATTTAATTCTGAACTCAATTCAAGTATTCCTATTTAATAATAACCATTTTATGTTACCTACATAATAATAAATAATTGGATGGTTATTTGGTTGGTTTAAGTCAATTCCTGTTGGGTTATTTAATGCTGAACTCAATTCAAGTATTCCCATCTGATAATAATCATTTTACAACCTACATTATATTTATTCATTAGTTTCATTCACAGTAATAATTTTATAATTGCAAATAATCATACAAGTCTCTTGCTTTCTTTAATAACATTTCTTTTTCATTCACAGGAATCAGTTGGATGAAGGATCAAACATTTTTCAGATTTAAAAACATATGCAAGAACTCTTTTATGAGGAAATGTATTCTTATGAAAAGTAAAGATCTACAAATTAAAGGTGTTCTAATTTGCATACATACAGCAAAGTATGCAGACAAACACACACTGTGGAGAAGCCCTACTCATGTTAAGGGTGTAGATAAGCTTTTTGACAGTTTAAGATTGAAAATACAAAACAGACCAATTCAAAAACATATGCAAGAACTCTTTTATAAGGAAATATATTCTTAAAAAATATGCAGATCTCTAAATTAAAGATGTTCTTATTTACATACAAATGAACACACACTATAGAGAAGCCCTAATCTTGTGAAGAGTTTAGATAAGTATTTTTAGCAGTTTAAGCTTGAAAAGCCACATTTGTGAAGCATGTGGTGCAGTATTTTCCTATGATTCACATTTGAAAAAGCACATGCATACACACATATATATAAAAAAAACATATTCTTGTGGATCCGTATGTTTGCACAGTTCCCATTTAAAAACATTTGAAGTCTGTGCATTGCCTTTTTCACATATTGTCTTTTAAAAAGTCATATGCGCACACACACTGGAGAAAAACTATATTCCCATGAAGTTTGTGAATCTGCATTTTCGAATAGTTCTTATTCCAAATGTCACATGTGTACACACACTGGGGAGAAACCATATTCTTGTAAATTTGTGGATCAACATTTTCACAGAGATCTACTTTAACTGTTCATATAAGATACACACTGGAGAGAAACCGTATTCTTACACACACTGGGGAGAAACCATATTCTTGTAAATTTGTGGATCAACATTTTCACATAGATCTACTTTAACTGTTCATATAAGATACACACTGGAGAGAAACCGTATTCTTGTGAATTTTGTAGATCGGTTTTTTCACAGAGATCACGTGAAAAGACACTCTGGAGAGAAACCATATTCTTGTGAAATCTGTGGGTTAGCATACTCTTAGCGATCTATTTTAAAAACACATATGCAAACACACATTGAAGAGAAACCATATTCCTGTGAAGTGTGTGGAGCAGCATTTTCAGGTAGTTCCCAGGTAAAAATCCATATGCAAACACACACTGGAGAGAAACCATATTCCTGTGAAGTGTGTGGAGCAGCATTTTCAGGTAGTTCCCAGGTAAAAATCCATATGCGAACACACACTGGAGAGAAGCCATATTCCTGTGAAGTTTGTGGAGCAGCATTTTCAGGTAGTTCCCAGGTAAAAGTCCATATGCGAACACACACTGGAGAGAAACCATATTCTTGTGAAGTGTGTGGAGCAGCATTTTCACAAAGTTCTACTTTAAAAACACATATGAAAAGACATACAGGAGAGAAGCCATATTCTTGTGAACTATGTGGATCAGCATTTTCATGCAGTTTCAATTTAACAACCCATATGCGTAGACACACTGGAGAGAAGCCATATTCTTGTGAAGTTTGTGGATCAACATATTCATCTAGTTCTGATCTAAAAGTCCATATGCGAACACACACTGGAGAAAAACCATATTCTTGTGATGTTTGTGGATCAGCATTTTCACAGAGTTCTGTTTTAAAAACACACATGAAAAGACACACTGAAGAGAAACCATATTGTTGTGAAGTTTGTTGTACAGCATTTGCACAGATATCCACTTTAAAAAATCATATGAAAAGACACACTGGAAAGAAACCATATTCTTGTGAAGTTTGTGCGTCTGCATTTTCAACCTGTTCCTGTTTAAAAGTCCATATGCGAACACACACTGCAGAGAAACCATATTCTTGTGAATTTTGTAGATCAGCTTTTTCACAGAGATCCGGTTTAAAAAATCACATGAAAAGACACACTGGAGAGAAACCATATTCTTGTGAAATCTGTGGATTAGCATACTCTGAGCAATCTATTTTAAAAACACATATGCAAACACACATTAAAGAGAAACCATATTCCTGTGAAGTTTGTGGAGCAGCATTTTCAGGTAGTTCTCAGGTAAAAATCCATATGCGAACACACACTGGAGAGAAGCCATATTCCTGTGAAGTGTGTGGAGCAGCATTTTCAGGTAGTTCCCAGGTAAAAGTCCATATGCGAACACACACTGGAGAGAAACCATATTCTTGTGAAGTGTGTGGAGCAGCATTTTCACAAAGCTCTACTTTAAGAACACATATGAAAAGACATACGGGAGAGAAGCCATATTCTTGTGAATTATGTGGATCAGCATTTTCATCCAGTTTCAATTTAACAACCCATATGCGTAGACACACTGGAGAGAAACCATATTCTTGTGAAGTTTGTGGATCAGCATATTCATCTAGTTCTGATTTAAAAGTCCATATGCGAACACACACTGGAGAAAAACCATATTCTTGTGATGTTTGTGGATCAGCATTTTCACAGAGTTCTGTTTTAAAAACACACATGAAAAGACACACTGGAGATAAACCGTATTCTTGTGAAATCTGTAGATCGGCATTCTCAGAGAGGTCAAATTTGAAAAGACATATGCGAACACACACTGGAGAAAAACCATATTCCTGTAAGACTTGTGGGTCAGCATTTTCACACAGTTCCTATGTAAAAATCCATATGCTAACTCACACTGAAGAAAAACCATATTCTTGTGAAATCTGTGGATCTGCATTCAAGAATAGTTCTACTGTTAAAAGACACATGCGAACACACACTGGAGAGAAACCGTATTCTTGTGAAGTTTGTGGATCAGCATTTGCACAGAGATCTAATTTAAAAAGTCACATGAAAATACACACTTGAGACAGGCAGGTATATAAACAACAAAGCCATTAAACCAGATTTGGTAATCTGGAATAAACATGAAAAAATTGCTCTTATTATTGAAGTAGCTGTCCCAAATGATTATGTTCTCAATAGAGCTGAGCGGGGAAAAATTACAAAATATCAAGACATATTAACCCTAAAACAACTTGGTCATTGAAAGAAATCAATATCATACCAGTTGTGGTAGGGGCAACTGGGTTGGTGAAGCAAAACTTTAAACAATACCAGGTAAACCAAGTTGCTATGGAATACTAATAGCAGCTATCAAAGGAACGTGCTCCATCCTAAAACGATCCTTAGGAAACAAATACTATTTATAAAGGAATCAAGTGTTAGCCCCAGGTAGAGGCCCCTTGGCTTCTAGAAATTGTTAAAGGAAAATAAAAGATATAAAAAGACAGAAACTATATTCTTGTGAAGTTTGTGGATCAGCATTTTCACAGATTGCTCATTTAAAAAGATGTATCAGTTATGGTAGGGGCAACTGTGTTGGTCAAGCAAAACTTTAAAAAATACCTGGTAAACCAAGCTGCTGCAAGGTATAAATAGCAGCTATCAAAGGAACATCCTGCATCCTAAAAAGAGCTGTAGTATTTTAGTACAATACTTAAAGAAATAAAGTGTTACCTCCAGAAAGGAGCCCCTTTGTTACTAAGAAAATTATCATTTAAAAGACACATGAAAAAACATTTGCCAGAATTTTAATTTAACACAAGGCTAGGGGTATGGGTCAACCAATGAGAATCAAACTCACTATCAATGGTCTTCTTGACTAACTCATTAACTATTACACAACTGCACTTAAGAACTTAAGTAAATCTAATCTAAAAGGATATAGACATATATTCTATCTCACCTGTGTTTTTTAATATGAATTTCGCTCCTCAGTGTCTGAATCTCTCAAGCAAAGTCCTGTCTTCTTTCTCTTTTTATTACTCTTCTAAATTCACTCATTTGTAATAATATACCTACAACACAACTTGTCTTATTCAGGTTTTGCTTTCAGTATATACAAGGAGGAACCTAAGAGTCTTTCATATTTTTAACGATATAAACAAATCTGTGCAATCTCTGTACCATTTTCTTGAAAACAGTCTGATAAAGCTGATGCATTTCAGTGGAAATAAATTATGAATATTAATATGTCCCGTATTTAAGCCTTTTCTTTGACATATATATATATATATATATTTGGGAGAATATATGCTTAATTGAAGTCGTACCTAATTTTGAAAGTTAATTAATAATTAATTAGGCAGGAATACCTATTCAAATGTAAGGCTAAATCGATAAAAATCAATCTGTATGTACATTTCAGCCTATTAGGCCTCATCAGCAGAGCTATAGATAGGAAGCCCATCTTGTGCGTGATTCGAACCCTGACTGTCAAGCTGACTGGCGAGGACCGTAACCCCTACACCAACGGGACTTTCTTAGATTTTTCGTTTTGTTTAGAAGTAGGTTAAATTCCTCTTATAGTGACTTTTTCTACACGACAGTATGAGAAGTAAATACACAAACGATGTGTTTTGATATGGCTTTTTATATATATATATATATATATATACACACTAGCAGTATTTTCCTAGCCTTGCCTGTTATATAGTATACAAATAAATTTGAGTATAAACTTTTTAAATCCCATATTACTTACCATTGGATAACAGTACCTAGTGCTTGATGTACTTATTGTGGAACTGTTACAACAGAAATTTGTGCATGTTAACCTCCATTTACCAATAACAATAATAATACTTTTTGAAAGGGAATGAGATGCAATATCAACAGTGTATCTCCTGCTGGTCTCATGTATTACAACACTGATCAAGATCCTTTGTAGGCCGAGCCATCTTTTAAGATCACTGCTGAAACGCACTAGAGAGAAAACATTTACTGGTAATTTCCATTTTCAGAGACCTTATAGAGAGGAACCATATTCTTGTAAAATCTGGAGATTAGCCTTTTTTTTAAAAACATACGCAATTACACATTTGAATATCAATGTTGATCTTTGTGAGAGCTTTCACCATTGACAATTATAGAAGGGGGGAAAAATATAGAGGGAAAATAGATATTTGCTTCAACAAGTTCCTGCTGAGGGGGGTGGGACCAAAAAGAAGTGAGTTCACTGTCTTCTTGCAAGCCAAACTTTCTTTTGGTTAATACAGTCTTCGACCAGCAGCTAAAAATCCGTCGCTGTCGTCAAAATAATATTTTCTGACTGCCGTCTCACGTAAAGCTTCTCTGCTTCTCACGCCACGCTCCACTCGCTTTGGTTATTTTATGGGCATATTACCCAAACATCTGGGCACATCAGTCGAACCTCGCGTCCGTCCAGTGCTTAATCACATTTGTTTTTGCATGTGGGAGGACGCGGGTTCGATCCCGGCAGGCAAGACAATGTCTTGCTCTTTTTCCTTTCTCGTTCTCCGTCATAACAATGTAATATCATATATCAGCATAAAACTTGATCCCATATAAATATGCAAATTATTTGCATTAAAAGCTACAATTGTTTACTAACTATTATTATTTGAATTTTTCACACCAGTGTAAGCTTTCGTGTTTTTAGAATTTTAACCTGTATCTACTTGACATTAGAAATAAATTTGGCTAAATAATAAATAATTGGCTAAATAATAAAAATCACTTCAGTTCCAAGAATCTGTTCTCCAGAGAAAATAGAAAAATTGGGGATAATTCCATGATATCTTTGATTTGGAATGTTTTTGCCTAGGTGTGAAGTAAAGTCGTTGGGGTGGCCTAATGTCGGTATCAGCCATGCAGCAAGGGAGTCTATCCAAGGAGATTGTTTTGGCTTCTGAGGTAGAGCGTCACACCTACCATCAGCTCCTTACTTTACCACACAGATCCCTGTGCTACTCATACGTTGGCGAGGGCGGGTATCAACTAGGAACCTTGTGGTTTCTAGCCGAACTGCTCTACCTTCAAATGAAAAAAAATCTCCCTTGGATCGCACTCCCTTGCCATCGGGCTGATACCGACCATTAGGCCACCCAACGACCTTTACTCACACCTAGGAAAAACATTCCAAATCAAGATATCATGAATTGTAATCCCCAATTTTTTCTATTTCTCTGGAAAACAGATTCTTGAACTGAAGTGTATTTTATTTTAGCCAATTATTTTTATATTTAGCCAAATTATTCTAATGTCAAGTAGATCAGTTAAAATTCTAAAAACACGAAAGCTTACACTGGTGTGAAAATTCAAATAATAATAGTTAGTAAACAATTGTAGCTTTTAATGCAAATAATTTGCATATTTATATGGGATCAAGTTTTATGCTGATATATGATATTACATTGTTATGACGGAGAACGAGAAAGGAAAAGAGCAAGACATTGTCTTGCCTCCGGATCGAACCCGCGTCCTCCACATGCAAAAACAAATGTGATTAAAGCACTGGACGGACGCGAGGTTCGACTGATGTGCCCAGATGTTGGGTAATATGCCCATAAAATAACCAAAGCGAGTGGAGCGTGGCGTGAGAAGCAGAGAAGCTTTACGTGAGACGGCAGTCAGAAAATATTATTTTGACGACAAGCGACGGATTTTTAGCTGCTGTCGAAGACTGTATTAACCAAAAGAAATTTGGCTTGCAAGAAACAAGTGAACTCCTTCTTTTGTCCCACCCCCTCACAAGCAGGACTTGTTGAAGCAAATATCTATCCCTCTATATTTTTCCCCTTCTATAATGTCAATGGGTGAAGCTCTCACAAAGATCAACATTGATATTCAAAATGTGTAATTGCGTAGTTTTTAAAAATAGGCTAATCCCCTCTCCAGATTTACAAGAATATTGTCCTCTCTATAAGGTCTCTGAAAATGGAAATTACCAGTATGTTTTCTCTCTAGTCGTTTCAGCAGTGATCTTAAAAGATGGCTCGCCTACAAAGATCTTGATCAGTGTGTAATACATGAGACCAGCAGGAGATACACTGTTGATATTGCATTCTCATTCCTTTCAAAAAGTATTATTATTGTTATTGGTAAATGGAGGTTAACATGCACAAATTTCTTGTGTAACAATTCCACAAAAGTACTCAAGCACTGGTACTGTTATCCAATGGTAAGTAATATGGGATTTAAAAAGTTTATACTCAAATTTATTTGATATACTATATAACAGGCAAGGCTAGAAAATACTGCTAGTGTGTATAATATATATATATATATAATATAAAAAGCCATATCAAAACACATCGTTTGTGTATTTACTTCTCAACTGTCGTGTAGAAAAGTCACAAAGGAATTTTAACCTACTTCTAAACAAAACGAAAAATTCTAAGAAAGTCCCGTTGTGTAGGGGTTACGGTCCTCGCCAGTCAGCTTTGACAGTCAGGGTTCGAATCACGCACAAGATGGGCTTCCTATATTACTCTGCTGATGAGGCCTAATAGGCTGAAATGTACATACAGATTGATTTATCATTTTAGCCTTACATTTGAATAGGTATTCCTGCCTAATTAATTATTAATTAACTTTCAAAATTAGGTACATTCAATTAAGCATATATTCCTCCCAATCAATAATATATATCTATGTCAAAGAAAAGGCTAAATACGGGACATATTAATTATTCATAATTTATTTCCACTGAAATGCATCAGCTTTATCAGACTGTTTTCAAGAAAATGGTACAGAGATTGCACAGATTTGTTTATATCGTTAAAAATATGAAAGACTCTTAGGTTCCTCCTTGTATAACTGAAAGCAAAACCTGAATAAGAGAAAGTGGTGTTGTACAGGTATATTATTACAAATGAGTGAATTTTAGAAGAGTAATAAAAAGAGAAAGAAGACAGACTTTGTGCTTGAGAGATTCAGACACTGGAGAAATTCATATAAAACACAGGTGAGATAAATATATGTCTAATATCCTTTAGATTAGATTTAACTTAAGTTCTTAAGTTGCAGTTGTGTAATAGTTAATGAAGTTAGTCAAGAAGACCATTGATAGTGAGTTTTGATTCTCATGTTGACCCATACCCCTAGCCTGTGTTAAATTAAAATTCTGGCAAATGTTTTTCATGTGTCTTTAAATGATAATTTTCTTAGTAAAAAGGGGCTCCTTTCTGGAGGTAACACTTTATTTTTTAAGTATTGTACTAAAATACTACAGCTCTTTTTGATGCAGGATGTTCCTTTGATAGCTGCTATTTATACCTTGCAGCAGCTTGGTTTCCAGGTATTTTTTTAACGTTTTGCTTGACAACACAGTTGCCCTACCATAACTGATACATCTTTTTTAAATGAGCAACTTGTGAAAATGCTGATCCACAAACTTCACAAAGATAATAGTTTCTGTCTTTTTAATCTTTATTTTCCTTAAACAATTCTAGAACCAAGGGGCCTCTACCTGGCTAAACACTTGATTCCTTTATAAATAGTATTTGTTTCCTAAGGATCGTTTTTAGGATGGAGCACGTTCCTTTGATAGCTGCTATTAGTATTCCATAGCATTTGGTTACCTGGTATTGTTTAAAGTTTGCTTCACCAACCAGTTGCCCTACCACAACTGGTATGATATTGATTTCTTTCATGACCAATTGTTTTAGGGTTAAATGTCTTGATATTTGTAATTTTCCCCGCTCAAGCTCTTGGAACATAATCATTTGGACAGGCCTACTACTTCAATAATAGAGCAATTTTTCATGTTATTCAGATTGACCAAATGCTGGTTAATGGCTGTTTTGTTTAGTAACCGTCCTTCTCAAGTGTGTATTTCATGTGACATTTTAAATTAATCCTGTGCAAATGCGATCCACAAACTTCACAAGAATACGGTTTCCTCCAGTGTGTGTTCGCATGTGTCTTTTAACAGTAGAACTATTCTGAAATGCAGATCCACAGATTTCACAAGAATATGGGTTTTTCTTCAGTGTGAGTTAGCATATGGATTTTGTACATAGGAACTGGGTGTGAAAAATGCTGACCCACAAGTCTTACAAGGGAATATGGTTGTTTCTCCAGTGTGTTTCGCATATGTCCTTTTTCAAATTTGACCTCTCTGAGAATGGCCGATCTACAGATTCACAGAAATACGGTTTTCTCCAGTGTGTCTTTTCATGTGTGTTTTTAAAACAGAACTCTGTGAAAAATGCTGATCCACAGAACATCACAAGAATATGGTTTTTCTCCAGTGTGTGTTCGCTATGGTGACCTTTTAAATCAGAACTAATGAAATATCTGATCCACAAACTTCACAAGAATATGGTTCTCTCCAGTTGTGTCTACGCATATGGGTTTTAAATTGAAACTGGATGAAAATGCTGAATCCACATAATTCACAAGGAATAGGCTCTCCCGTATGTCTTTTCATATGTGTCTTAAGTAGAGCTTTGTGAAAATGCTCTGCTCCACACACTTCACAAGAATATGGTTTCCTCTCCAGAGTGTGTGTTCGCATATGGACTTTTACCTGGAACTACCTGAAAATGCTGCTCCACACACTTCACAGGAATAGGCTTCTCTCCAGTGTGTGTTCGCATATGGATTTTTACCTGAGAACTACTGAAAATGCTGCTCCACAAACTCACCCAGGAATATGGTTTCTCTTAATGTGTGTTGCAATATGTGTTTTTAAAATAGATTGCTCAGAGTATGCTAATCCACAGATTTTCAACAAGAATATGGTTTCTCTCCAGTGGCTTTTCATGTGATTTTTAAACCGGATCTCTGTGAAAAAACTGATCTACAAAATTAACAAGAATATGGTTTCTCTGCATGTGTGTTCGCATATGGACTTTTAAACAGGAACAGGTTTGAAAATGCAGAGACGCACAACTTCACAAGAATATGGTTCTTTCAGTGTGTCTCTTTCATATGATTTTTTAAAGTGGATATCTGTGCAAATGCTGTACAATACAAACTTCACAACAATAGGTTTCTCTTCAGTGTGTCTGTTTCATTGTGTTGTTTTTAAAAACAGAACTCTGTGAATCTGGATCCACACAACAACAAGAATATGGTTTTTCTCGCAGTGTGTGTTCGCATATGACTTTTTATCAGAACTAGATGAATATGTTGATCCACAAACTTCACAAGAAATCTTCGCTCCAGTGTCTACGCATATGGGTTGTTAAATTTGAAACTGCATGAAAATGCTGATCCACATAGTTCACAAGAATAGGGCTTCTCTCCTGTATGTCTTTTCATATGTGTTTGTTAAAGTTAGCAACTTTGTGAAAATGCTGCTTCACACACTCAAGAATTGTCCCAGTGTGTGTTCGCATATGACTTTTTACCTGGAACTACCCTGATAAATGCCTGCTCCACTAAAACTCACAGAACTACTGGCTTCTCCAGTTGTGTGTCCGCTATATGGAATTTACCGTGGGACCTACCTGAAAAGCTGCTGACCACACACTTCACACGAATTGGTTCTCCAGTGTGTGTTTGCATATGGATTTCTACTGGAACTACCTGAAAATGCTGCTCCACACACTTCACAGGAATAATGGTGTCTCTTCAATGTGTGTTGCAATATGTGTTTTTAAAATAGATGTAAGAGTATCTAACTCCACGAGATTTTCACAGTATATGGTTTCTTCTCCAGAGGTGTCTTTTCACGTGATCTCTGTGAAAAAACCGATTACAAATTCACAAGACAAACGGTTCTCTCCAGTGTGTATCTAGTATAACATAAAAGTAGACTCTATTGAAAGTGATCACATTTTTACAAGAATATGGTTTCTCAGTGTGTGTAGGAATACGGTTTCGTCTCCAGTGTGTAAATCTTATATAACAGTAATAGTAGATCTCTGTGAAAATTTGATCCACAAATAAACAAGAATATGGTTTCTCCCAGTGTGTGTACACATTGACATTTGGAATAAGAACATCGACAATCAGATTCACAAACTTCATGGAATATAGTTTTTCTCTTGCAGTGTGTTGCGCATATGAATTTTTAAAAAGAACAATAGTGAAAAGGCAATGCACAGACCTTCAATGTTTTAAATGGGAACTGTGCAACCACCATACGGTCCACAAGAATATTGTTTTTTTATAATTATCGTGTGTATGCATGTGCGTTTTTCAAATGTGAATCATAGGAAAATACTGCACCACATGCTTCACAAATGGCTTTTCCTTAAACTGCTAAAAATACTTATGCTAAACTCTTCACAAGATTAAAGGGCTTTCATAGTGTGTGTTCATTTGTATGTAAATAAGAAATCTTTAAGTTTAGAGATCTGCATATTTTTTAAGAATATATTTCCTTATAAGAGAGTTCCTTTGTGCATATTTTTCATGGTCTGTTTTGTATTTTCATCTTAAACTGTCAAAAAGCTTATCTACACCCTAACATGAGTAGGGCTTCTGCACAGTGTGTGTTTGTCTGCATACTTTGCTGTTGTATGCTAAATAGAACACCTTAATTTTGATCTTTATTTCATAAGAATACATTTCCTCATAAAAGAGTTTGCATATGTTTTTAAATCGTGAAAATATTTGATCCTTCATCCACACTGACTTCCTGTGAATGAAAAAGAATGTTGATTTAACGGAAAGCAAAGAGACTTTTTATGATTATTTGCAATCTAAAATATTACTGTGAATGAATACTAATGAATAGAATATAGATGTTAGGTTGTAAAATGATCTATTGATCAGATGGGAATATTGAATTGAGTTCAGCATTTAAATAACCAACAGGAATTGACTTAAACCAACCAAATATAACCATCCAATTATTATTATGTAGGTGAACTATAAAATGGCGTTATTATTAAATAGGAAACTTGAATTGAGTTCAGAATAAAATAATCCCAACAGGAATTGACTAAAACCAACCAAATAACCATTCCATTTTTTATTACCTTATGTAGTAAGCATAAAATGGTTATTATTAAAATAGGAATACTTGAATTGAGTTCAATTAATCAACCAACAGGAATTGAACTTAGAACAACAAATAACCATCCATGTATTTAGTATGTATGTAGGTACATAAAATGGTTATTATTAAATAGGAAACTTGAAATTGAGTTAGCATTAAATAACCCAACAGGAATGACTTAAACCAACCAAATAACCATTCCAACTTATTTATTATTATGTTAGGTAACATAAAATGGTTATTATAAATAGGAATAACTGTGATATTGAGTTCAGAATTAAATAACCCAACAGGAATTGAAACTTAAACCAACAAATAACCATCCAATTAATTATTCATTAATGTAGGTAACATAAAATGTTATATTAAATAGGCATGCTTG
>CM042157.1:63912361-64029987 GCA_023376005.1 Doryteuthis pealeii
TTTGAGAGAGTCAATAATATAATATATAAAATAAGAAGAAGAAGAAGAAGGAAGAAGAAGAAGAAGAATATTAGATGAAAGTCTTATAACTTAATAATAATATAATTAATATCAATAATAATAGTACATAAGAAGAAGAAGAATAGAAGAAGAAGAAGGAAGAAAAAAGAAAGAATATTCTATAGAATTAAGTAATTACATAATAATAAGAAGAAGAAGAAAGAAGATGCGCACAAACCTTGAATGAAGATAGAGAGAAGAAGAAAAAGGAAGAATATTAGAATGAACGGTTGAATAATAAAACTTTAACAGAGCTGACGGTTTCGTAATAACAACAACATATCAATTTAATAATAAGAAAGCAAGAAGAAAGAAGAAGAAAGGACGCAGTAAAGAACTCAACAAGAAATAAATTTAGAATGAAAGTTTAACTAAGTATAAAAAAAACCATCTAAATAATAATAAGAGAAGTAAGAAAGAGAAGAAGCAAGAAGGAAGAAAAAGTAAGGAATATTAGAATTGAATGTTAATAATAATACATAATAATAATAATAATATAACGTAAGAAGAAGAAGAAGAAGAAGAGAAGAAGAAAAAGAAGGAAATATTAGAATGAAGTTAAATAATAATAATAATAAATAATAATAATATAATAAGTCAGAAGAAGAGAAGAAAGGAAGAGAATATCTTAAAAATTAAATCCCTAATAATAATAAAACCAGTGACCCTGTGAGGGACAACTCCCGCAGATGCCACTTTCATTTACTTTCAACTCGTCTCCCACTCCCAACAAATAACACTCCTAGGGGTGAAAAGAACCATCAAGATTGGCCCATTAGCCTAAGAGTGCATAAGTAACAAACAAATGAAGAGAGAGAGAGAGAGAGAGAGAGAGGAGAGAGAGAGAGAGAGAGAGAGAGAGAGAGAGGGGGGGTATGTCATCTCCGTTAGGCATAGCATCTTGTTATGAGGCAGTTGTTTGCTCTATTGTTCTTGAATGGTTTTGTTTATTTTTATTTTTTTATACCGAGTTGTCAATGACATCTTCTTTCCAATTTGGTATCTCTAAGGAATAAACAAGCCTACAACTCTAGCTACACCCTGAAAACCGATTTGATTATCGACGAAACCCAACTGAGAATGTCTAGGAGACTATTACCAAAACTTAGATGATGATGATGATAAGAAGAAAGTTAATAATAATAATAATATAATAATAATAATAATAATATAATAATAATAAGAAGAAGAAGAAAAGAAGAAGAAGAAGAGGAAGAATATTTTGAATGAAAGTCAATAATAATAAAATAATAAGAAGAAGAAGAAGAAGAAGAGAAATATTTGAAATGAAAGTAAATAATAATAATAATAATAATAATAATAATAATAATAATAATAAGAAGAAGAAGAAGAAGAAGAAGAAGAAGAGGAAGATATTTGAATGAAAGTCAATAATAATAATAATAATAATAAGAAGAAGAAGAAGAAGAAGAAGAAGAAGAATATTAGAATGAAAGTAAATAATAATAATAATAATAATAATAATAATAATAATAATAATAAAATACACTTGGAACGATCCCAAAAGGATTAGAAAAGGGTTTGGAAAGTTTGGAAATCAGAGGAAGGATAGAAACCATTCAGAACACTGCACTGCTGCAATCTGCCAGAATACTCAGAAGAGTCCTGGAGACCTGAGGAGACTTGCTGTCACTCAGACTCCAGTGAAAGACCATCAGCTAATGCTGATGTGAAAACTCAAAAATAATAATAATAATATCCACTCAATTGGCGAAAAAGAAATATACTTTTCACTCAATTGGCGAAACCTTTTCCCAGAAAAACAGAAAGGATGCCGCAAGGCAAAAAGAGGAACACACGATTTACTGTATATAGACCAATACATTCTTAAAGAAGTAAAAAATAGACGGAAAAATATTGCAATGGCCTGGATCGACTACAGAAAAGCCTATGACATGGTCCCACATACCTGGATTTTAGAATGTTTAAAAATGTACAAAATTCCCAACAACATCATAAATTTCATTGAAAAAGCCATGGAAAACTGAGAGTTCAATTAAAAGCCGGAAAACAATCCCTGGCAGAAGTAAAAATCCAAAGAAGTATCTTCCAAGGAGACCATTATCACCACTACTATTTATTATAGCAATGCGCAAACCATATACTGAAAAAATGTGCTTTTAGTAATTCACAAACTACCTGATGTACATGGATGACATTAAAATTTTTGCAAAAAATGAAAAAGAATTGGAGAGCCTAGTACAAACTATTAGAATATATAGCCAGGATATAGGTATGGAAGTTGGAATCGAAAAATGCGCTATGCTTGTAATAAAACGGGGTGAAAGAAAATTAATGAATGGAATACAACTGCCAAATCAGGAAACATTAAAATCTCTTGATGAAAATGAAGGCTACAAATACTTAGGAATTTTAGAAGCGGACAATATCATGCAAGCAGAAATGAAAGGAAAAGTTAAAAAAGAATATCTCAGGAGAACTAGAAAACTTCTAGAAACGAAACTTAACAGCAGAAATCTGATCAAAGGAAATAATACCTGGGCTGTCCCCATTATAAGATACTCAGGACCATTCTTGAAATGGACAAAAGAAGAACTCAGACAGATTGACCAAAGGACGAGAAAATTAATGACCATGCACAAGGCTCTCCACCCTAGAGATGATAGAGATAGATTATATGTGCCAAGAAAGGAAGGAGGAAGAGGACTTGCCAACATAGAGGAATGCGTAGAAACCACAATCCAACAACTTGAAGATTACACAAGAAAGAGCAAAGACAAACTACTTATGGCAGCCAACAATAGTAGAAACGACAGATGGACAAACAGAAAAACGGCAAAGACTAAAAAACAAAAATGGGAAGAAAAACAATTATATGGACGCTTCAAACGACAAATAGAAGAGGTTGCACATCAAAAGACTTGGACATGGTTAAGAAAGGGAAACCTCAAAAGAGAAACTGAATCACTTATAATTGCTGCACAAAATAATGCCATAAGGACAAACTACATCAAAGCGAAAATTGATAAGACCCAACAAAATAGTAAATGTAGACTTTGCGGTAATAGAGATGAGACTGTAAACCATATACTCTGCGAATGTAGCAAACTAGCACAACGAGAATACAAAACTAGACATGACTGGGTTGGGAAGGTGATCCACTGGGAATTATGCAAAAAATTAAATTTTGACCATACAACAAAATGGTATATGCATAAACCAGAATCTGTTCTTAAGAACGAAACGCATAAAATTCTCTGGGACTTTGAGATAAAAAACGGATCACCTTATCCCAGCAAGAAGACCAGACCTAGTGTTGATTAACAAAAGAGAAAGAACTTGCCAACTGGTGGATTTTGCAGTGCCAGCAGATCACAGGGTGAAGCTAAAGGAAAATGAAAAAATGGACAAATATCTGGACCTTGCAAGAGAACTGAAAAAGTTATGGAATATGAAAGTGAAAGTGATACCAATTGTAGTTGGTGCAATTGGAACAGTCCCAAAAGGATTAGAAAAGGGTTTGGAAAGTTTGGAAATCAGAGGAAGGATTGAAACGATTCAGAACACTGCACTGCTGCAATCTGCCAGAATACTCAGAAGAGTCCTGGAGACCTGAGGAGACTTGCTGTCACTCAGACTCCAGTGAAAGACCATCAGCTAATGCTGATGTGAAAACTCAAAAGGGTAAATAATAATAATAATAATAATAATAATAATAATAATAATAATAGTAAGAAGAAGAAGAAGAATATTAAAATGAAAGTCAAAAATAATAATAATGAGACAGCTGCTGTTATGCGCCTCGTGTGGTGTAATGATTAGCAGACCATTGTTAGTGAGGACGCTCATACTTCTGGCCTTGTGCCACACTAAGTTAAGCTCAGTAAATAAATACATCCATCACGTGTGGTGTAATGGCTAACAAGCTATATTATCAGACCATTGTTAGTCAGTCAGAGGGAGTGGGGAGCTGATGGTAGGTGTGGCACTCCACCTCAGATGCAATACAATCTTCTTAGTCTAGCGCTTGCGAAAAGGGGATATACTCCCTCGGTTGATATTATTATGTTATCTGCAGTGATGTGTCTATAAACTGAACATTTCCCTTTATTTCCAACCGTACGGAAGACAAGGGCATAGTAAGCTAATCTCGCAGATCCATCACTACTGAATAGCGAGTTTGATCCTCACTGGATGCCCCATACTTGCAACATTGTGTCACATCCTACCCGTGGTAAAACAGGTTGGTGTAACAGTTAGTAAGCTAGTCTCGCAGATCCATCTACTGAATAGCGAGTTTGATGCCCCGTACTTGTGACCTTGTGTCACATCCCGCCCGTAGTGAACAGGCTGTGTAAAGAACGGTGTCCCATTGTAGTGCAATGGTTAGCAAGGTAGTCTCGCAGATCCATCACTACTAAATAGCGAGTTTGATCCTTGCTGGATGCCTCATACTTGCAACATTGTGTCACATCCTACCCGTGACGAACGGGTTAGGTAAATACCTACGTACTGTAGGAAGACAGAAATCACATTTTCTGCTTCTCAATATAAATCCAAATTCTTTAGTCCATTCAAGGTTAAATTTGGTCTTTCTTTTTGGCATGTTTTCAAGGGGGTTAATAAGTACACAAGTCTTAATGCTATTGGCTATCAGCATGACCTGTGGATATAGCACAGTATGATAATTTAATTATTACAACGTTTGAATATGGGTGCTAGAAGGCAGTGGCTGCGGGTCTACATGTTCTGGGAATGACGTTAAGCTCTATCTGATGGTGAGGTTCCAGTTCTGGAGGTTTGGGGAATGTGGAGCACCCCTTCATCACCATTGCTCCCTGGTCACTCTGACCCAGAGTGGTAGTACCTATTAGGGTCTCAATCTATGGGTTAAATAGAAAAATGTATTTATAAAAAATTGTATTATCCATTAAGAATTGATTTATTTCAAAACTTTATCGGTATTAAATGACCCACTGAGGTTGATATGCCGTAAAACAAACAAACAAACAAACAACGTTTGATATGTTTACTTAAGAGCTATTGCTAAATAGTTCAATATTTTAAAAATATAATAATCTTGATTTAACTCTTCCCCCTCTCTCTCCTCTCTCTCTCTCTCTCTCTCTCTCACACACACACACACACACACACACACACACACACACACACTTTCTTTCCTTCTTTTCATCTTTCCATTAGGGGTGTACTTATTTACGGGCGATATTGTATGTCTTACGCTTTGAGACAGAGCTAAGCAAGCAATTTTTCCTTCTTTATGATAAATTCAACAAACCTCGCCAAACCAGCACATGGGCTGGAACCACCCAGTTGTAGAGTCATTAACCCTTTTGCCTACCACAATGCTAATCAGTCAGGTGCACTGGAACCCTGAAATAAATCTAGCTAATTTATAACGTAAGAAATATGACATATTTTACTTTGCAAATGGGTTTCAATAAAAATCGATAATTTTTTTTTCTTCTTAAAATACAAAACCCTTGCTTCAACACAGGAAGTAATAGACTGTTGCTTGCTTGTCTCGTTTCAGTGCTTTGCAACTGCTTTAACTTCTGCTACTACACTGAAAACACATAAACAGGTAAATAATTTTTGTCACTGGAGATGGCTCAATGGTTACTGAACTGGGGTGTACGTTATAAGGTTCTATATAGGAGGTATTTGTGATGTACTGGTTATCGTCGTAGGAAATGGGCAAATCTGGACGAGGCTATTTTCATTTTCACATAGCACTAATACGACTGGGAAAAGTATGAATCCAATTATTCTCCCCCTAACAATAAATAAATAGTAAAATAAAATAAAATAAAAATAAGATAAATGAATAAAATAAAAAAATAAAATAAAATAATAAAGCTGAACTTGCACAAAGGTGTCAAAATTAGGGGGACCCAGAAAAAACAGAACCCACAAATTTTGTAATAAAACTGTTAATTCTAATATGGGGTTCTAGGGTTAGGGTTTAGGGTTAGAGTTAGGGTTAGGATTAGGGTTAGGATTGGGGTTTATGGTTAGTTTAATGGGAAAATGAATAAATAATTTTGGTTCTGTTTTTTCTGGGTGACCCAGAAAAAAACAGAACCCACGAATTTTGTAATAAAATTGTTAATTTTAACTAGGGGGGTTTAGGGTTAGGCTTTAGGGGTTAGGCTTAGGCTTAAGGGTTAGGGTTAGTTTCGGGGTTGGGGTTTAAGGTTAGTTTAATGTGAAAATAAATAAATAATTTGGGTTCTGTTTTTTCTGGGTCAATCTAATTTTGACACTTTGTGCAAGTTCAGCCAATAAAATAAAACAAATTAAAATAAAATAAATAGTAAAATAGAATAAAATAAAATTAAAATAGTAAATAGTAGGGCAGCCTGGGTTCTTTAACCTTGATATGGCAACCGGTCTAAGAGAAGAAAAACTCTGAATTCAAACTCCGCTTAAAAATGGATTACGAGACTAACGGCGCCCCCTCCAGTGGCTAATAAATACTGGATATTTACCACGTACCCCACGTACCCCGTCGGCTTTCCCCTCAAGAGGGGGCGCTTCAGGCACTGGGCAATAAACCCAGCCCTGCCCCTTTAAATCAAGGGCGCAGGTGTTGCCTGAGCGGGGGGGGGGGTCGAGTGGCCAATAAATACTGATTCAAATTTTCAAAGCTTCCCCTACCCGCCCACTTTCAAATTCTATGCATTTATAGTTAAGAGTATAGTGGCAAAAGTTAGGCAATATATTTCAATGTTATAGCAACACAAAGGCTTCTGGGTTAGGGCGGTTTGCGCCCGCCCTCAAGCTGCACCCGTGGCTGCTGCACCTCCCTGCCCCCCCCTGTCCACGACTGTATGTGTCGCATTCTGTTCGTGGCAGAGAGGTAAGGTAAATTCACATATAGATTTTTTTATTATTATTATCATTTACTGGCATCCCACTATGCTAGTCAGACACAAGGTCCATTAACGTGGGGACCACGCACAAACCGAAGCTTATGCGTGGCAAGAGGAAATTGTGTGGATACTTTCGGCATTCCTCTATTGAGGTGCCTCGGGCACTGGGCAATAACCCCAGCCCTGACCCTTTAAATCAAGAGGGCAGGTGTTGCCTGGGGGGAT
Source organism: Doryteuthis pealeii (assembly GCA_023376005.1). Lineage (NCBI taxonomy): Eukaryota > Metazoa > Mollusca > Cephalopoda > Myopsida > Loliginidae > Doryteuthis > Doryteuthis pealeii. Next base: position 63,919,522 of record CM042157.1, read on the forward strand.
GTCCCTCCCCGCCAAGATCACGCTATTATTAATTTCCTTACCGGTCCAATGGTCGAAGCCACTGGACACAGGGTTCCGAAGAACCAGGTAAATTACCATGTCAGGTGGTTATTTTCTATAAGTCTAACATAAACAAAGGGGAACCACTCTTGACTGATAAATTATTTATTTATTTTCCCATTAAACTAACCCTAACCCTAAACCCTAACCTCGTCTTCTTTTTCGCTAGTAGATCAATAAATAAATAGATAACTTATTAGTCAAGAGTGGTTTCCCTTTGTTTATGTTAGACTTATAGGAAATAACCTGTCAGGTTCTATATGAATAAAGAAAGAGTCTGTTATAGACATCCAAACAGTTTTGGTGTTTATAGACACACGTGCTTTTATTACACAAACATTTTTATTACTAATCAATTGCATTGTAAGTCAAGCGAACAGTCATACAATAAAACCTTGACTCTAGTAAACGGAAACAGCGAGAGATTTTTAACGGATAATTAAAGAGACTTTATTTCTTTACTAAACACTTTATTTTATATACTAACTGGGATAGCCATCTACGCCGGGCAAGAGACTGGAATAACAGTTATTTTATCGGGCGCTTCTCATGGTTTAATGGCCATCGAGCTAGTTTAAGAGAACATTACTAGTGAGTTTTATTCTCGCTAGGTGCTCCATATTTCTGACCTTGTGTCAAACTAAGCTTAGCAAATGACAACGGGTAATTATTTTATGATTTTTATCGTCTTTTAAGAATTTACATCGAAAGAAGATAGATCCACATGGTCATCGGGATAGTTTAAGAGACCGTTACTAGTGAGTTCTATTCTCTCTAGGTGCTCCATATTTCTGACCTTGTGTCAAACTAAGTTTAGCAAATGACAACGGGTAATTATTTTATGATTTACATCGAAAGAAGATAGATCCACATATCTGAAAAGACATTTTAAATTATTTACCAATTACATTTTTTATGATCGATTGATTGATTTTAACGGCATGTCAACCTGCCTTGGGTTATTTTATGCCTAGAGGTTATAGAATCGCGTTCATTGTATTTACATATTATTTTTTTTCTTCATATATTTATGTTGAATTAGGTTATCGTCATAAGAAATGGAATCTGCGACCCGAGTTCAAATCCTGGACGAGGCTGTTGCGTTTCCCTTCACGCTATTGCACCTGGAAAGGCATGAGGGGCGGATAAATACACATACTGTGTTTCCTAGAAAATAAGACAGGGCTTATATTAATTTTTACTCCGATATATAACACTAGGGTTTATTTTCGGGGGGATGTCTTATACTTCCTATATTGAAAAACGACACTGAGAAGTAGAAAATTACGAAATTCTTAAATAAACAGAAATTACGAAAAACGATCTACGTGTATTTATCATTAACAAGTTCTTTTATTCAAAAACTCATTAACGACAATTCATTCAAAAACAATCCTATCATCATCCTTTGGAATGTTATTGTTCTGCGAGTCACTGGATTCCAAAATTCCTGCAGAGTTTTCTTATGACTCAATTCAATTGTCTGCAGAATTTTCGTCCCTACTCTCTTTTATAAAGCAATAGAAGTCTTATTGAATTAGAAGTTCTTATTTCTTTGTCTCTCTGCTGATCTCAACTAGGACTTATTTTAAGGGGGAGGCTTATATTAAAACCATCCTGAAAAATCACGTTAGGTCTTATTTTACAGGTAGGCCTTATTTTCGGGGAAACATAGTATATGATTCAATTATCGAAAATCTGGGTTATCTGCCCCTTAATCAGTTCCTGAAGTCCAGACAAATTCGACGAACAGAATCCGCAGGCACTGAGAGCAGGACAGTTTTTTGCAGCGGCCGAATTAAGGTCAGTATCATCAGTCTTGGCACCCACAGGGATAAGACCAGACAAATTCAAAGAACAGAATCCACAGGCACTGAGAGAAGGGCGGTTTTAGAAGCGGTCGAATTAAGGTCAGCATCATCAGTCTAGGCACCCACATGGATAAGACCTGACAACTCAACAGACTACTGCAACAAGAAACAATTACAGAATACAATTCAACATAGCTAAGTACCCTTGTCCCATACATTATATAATATTTTCCGCCGAGCGAACGTCTCTGGCAACTTTACTATGAACCTTACAAGCTCTTGAACAAACATTTTGAACACTTAACTTACATTTCATATATTACACCAATAAAAGTTATTAACCCGAATATATACAAGTATATTCGCCTTGTACCTTTCCTGAGTAGCAGAAGTACTACGAAGAGGGGTGAGGCAGAGAGGAGAGTAGCCTCGACAGCCAAGAGAGCCAGAAAGAGAGAGAGAAAAGTCAGCAGCCCCAGAAAGCATCACAGTTTGTGTGCATTCAGTGCACCAAAAACTGTCACTCAAAAATTGGCCTGCAGAGTCACTTGCGCAGATGCAGATAATTTTTTGTTTTAGTGGACGGAAAGGATCCAATAAAAAAAATAGATACTCGTGCTTTTATAACACAAACACAGTTATTTTATTACTAATTAATTGCTTTGTAAGTGAAGCGAACAGTCGTACTTATACAACCTTGAATTCAGTAAAACAGCTAGATATATTAACGGATAATTGAGGAGACTTTATTTATCAATTTATCAAACATGTTTCCAAATTCAATACGCCAAAGAAAAATATCACTTATAAAAAAACAAAACATTAAAACATACTGCAGCACATAAAATTCACATATAGTGAAATTACATTTTAAAATTCACAATTTAATTTTTTTTATAAACTACCGTATCTGACGGCATATAAGACGCACTTTTTTTTTTCAAAATTTTGGTGAATTGCCCTGCGTCTTATACATCGTAGGTGAAGTTTGAGACCTCCCGGGGGCCTTTTTAATTATAGCAGGAAATATGATTATTTCCTGCTATTGAGATGTTATGTGCTTGCTTATTGCTTGCCTGTACTGCCAAATTGCTGTTATACAGCTACGTTTCTGCTTGTGTAATGCACAGCTAGACTGTTTTCAACAATATATGCTTAAATACATTAAAAACTTTTTTTCTCCTGAATCTGACCTTCTGAAATGGGGGTGCGTCTTATATGCCGTCAAATACGGTACTTAAAAATATATTTTCCCGGATATAAAATTTACCGTTTATTTTTATTTATTTATTTTTACCAGGGTATGAAATTCGTTGTGTTTATTGATTAGATCCAAGGGAAGGTTTTAACTCTATTAAAATGTTGTTCGTCATCAGGAAATGGGGGGGGGGGCGTACATAAAGGGAGTATGCTGTTACCTAATCCCTCCACAACGGACAAGATGTGACACAAAGCCATTTTTAAGCAGAGTATAGCTGGATTGAATTCAGAGCTTTCCTTCTCGTAGAGACTGATTACGTTACTAAGGCCAAAGAACGCAATCTGTCCTATTTACCCACAGCTGGGAGGGGGGCAACGTGTTTACTCATTTCACATGTGCATTAGCACGAAGTGAAACGCAAACAGTCTTGTCCAGGATTTGAACCCGGATCAGTGATTTCATTTCATACGACGATAACCATATTCGACAAGACCAAGTGAAAAAAAAGATAATAATAATTTTTTTAGAAAAAACAACAAATTAAACCTCTTAAGAAAAAACTACTAAAAATGTAAATATGAACAATGAAGGCAATTCCATAACCTCTAGGCTTAAAATAACCTAAGACAGGCTGACACGCCGTTAAAATCTATCATAAAAATATAATTGGTAAATGATTTTAAATATCTTTTTTGTTATGTTGATTTACCTTTCGACATAAATTTGTAACAGACAACAAAAATAATTACCCGTTGTCATTTACGAAGCTTAGTTTGGCACAAGGCCAGAAATATGGAGCACCTAGTGAGAATAGAACTAACTAGTAATGTTATCTTAAACTATCCCGATGACCATTAAACCGTGAGAAGCGCCCGATAAAATAACTGTTATTCGAGTCTCCTGCCCGGCGTAGATGGCTATCTCAGCTAGTATATAAAATAAAGTGTTTAGTAAAGAAATAAAGTCTCTTTAATTATCCGTTAAAAATCTCTCGCTGTTTCCGTTTACTAGAGTCAAGGTTTAATTGTATGACTGTTCGCTTGACTTACAATGCAATTGATTAGTAATAAAAATGTTTGTGTAATAAAAGCACGTGTGTCTATGAACAGAAAATGTGACAGCTATGGTAAGGTAGGTATGGAGACCTACATATATGTTGTGTTTAATTGACTTATGTATTGATCAAAGATTTGACACGTTTTATTTCCTAGCAGTACTTACCAAAGTGTTGTAAGATGGTCATTATCATTATCTCTGTCTGTCTGTCTGTCTGTCTGTCTGTGTCTCTGTCTGTCTGTCTGTCTCTCCCTCTCTCTCTATATATATATATAATCCAAAAGTCCAGAGAAGAAATCTTCCTTACGTTTTATTTAAAAAAAACCTGTCGCAGTTTGAGAGCTCAATGTGTGCTCTTAATGTTCGAGTCACAGAGCAAATATATAAGTAAAGAAATAACAAAAGACTTAGAGATTTAGCGTTATGGTCTATTTCAGGGAGCTTAGACAAAGTGTCTAACTCTCCCGACTCATCAGATTATAAAGGGCAGTTGTGTGTATGCGTATGTCCGGAGGAAACTTCGAAAATAAAACAATTAACGACAAAAGTATATATATATATATATTATATATATATATATATATATATATATATATATATACAATACATTAAATAGCACCAAGGAATTTTTTTTTTTTTTTGCGTTTAATATTTTAAATAGTAGACGTTTCTTTGCAGAGTGGCTGGATCAATGCAAGGTCTTTTTTTACGTAGGGTTTTTATTGGGGATTCTCCGAGGATCCAACTCACGATTCAGTAATAATGGATCTGCAGGACTAACTTTAAAAAATCCCCCTCTATCAAGGTAACCGCTTCTAGTCTATCTATACATATATAAAGGACAGTTGTGTGTATATGTATGTCCGGAGGAAACTTCGAAAATAAAACAGTTAACGACAAAGTAAATATATATACACATTAAATATCACCAGGACTTGGTTTTTGAGCAAAAATAATAGAGATTTGATTTATATTCATGAAGATAATTAAAAAATAAAGTTTAAATGATAACAGCATGGATTTCTTTTTCATTTAATATTTTAGATAGTAGACATTAACATTTCTTTACAGAGTAGCTGGATCAATGCAAGGTCTATTTTTTACATAGGGATTTAAATGGGGCATCCCACGAGGATTCAACTCACAATTCAGTAATAATGGATCTGCGGTACTAACTTAAAAAAATCCCCCTACTCAGGTGACGCCGGGTAGTCGCTGCTAGTACATAAATAAAGGGCAGTTTGTGTGTATGTACGTCCGCAAGAAACTACGAAAATAAAACAATTAACGACATAGTAATATATATACACATTCACTATAATTATGATATGCTTTTATGGTAGGCCACATACTTTAAGAGAGACGTGATTTCGTAGGTTACATTCAAAAGGTAGGCCACATACTATAAGAGAGACGTGATTTCGTAGGTTACATTCAAAAGGTAGGCCACATACTATAAGAGAGACGTGATTTCGTAGGTCACATTCAAAGGTAGGCCACATACTATAAGAGAGACGTGATTTCGTAGGTCACATTCAAAAGGTAGGCCACATACTATAAGAGAGACGTGATTTCGTAGGTCACATTCAAAAGGTATAACTATAATGGTACCCATAATTGTGCCTTTTTCATGGTTGGGAACTTATAACATGGTTGATTGGGTGGTTGGTTGGATTTTACAGCATGCCAAACATTGGCTTATTTTATGCTGAAGACGTTTTATCTATTCTTTGTTGAGTATGGCCGTTATTTGCGCAGGTGCAATAAGTTATATTTAACCCATAGATGGTACCCTAACAGGTACTACCATTCCGGAACAGAGTGGACCTGTGAGTAATAGCAATAAAAGGGGACTCCACACTAAAATTGGAACCCTGCCATTAGATGCAGTTTAGCATCACACACAGAATACTAAGACACCCACCCCAGCCACTGCCTTCTAGCACATATGATAAAAGGGTTTGGGGTTGCCATAAGAGCAATATGGTTGGGACAATCATATAGGTGCTAGAGCTTGATGATCAATCGGCTAGTCCCTCTCTGACCACCCATCTAATCCAAGTAAGGGGCAAAGTGTAGTATTGCATGTAATGAACACCAAGATTTCATCCTTAAGCATCAAGGGTCAGCACCCACTTTTACTACCTACTGGTCTTTGAAGAAAGGGACGCACGACGTTTCTTTACTAAACACGCGAAACTGTACAAGGAAAACAAATAGCATTTAATAAACGAATAACAGCGAATACTTTTCAAAGAAAATACAAAATCCTCAAAGAAATACGAAATCCTTAAAGAAATAGAAAATCCTTACCGTGTCGTCTGTCCGACCAGTGGCATAAACTAAAAGGGTTTGTATGTGAGTTCCCCTTACTCTTTCCGGTATAGGATTTGTAGACCACAAAAACTAATGGTCGGTACAAAATTAAATTAATAAACCCATTAAACTACTCTAAATTGGATACTGTGGTTGTAGTTAATAAACAAAAATAACTTTATAAAAATAAGAAATAACTAACTGGTCGGTTTAGCAGCAGTTACTCCCACGGCCAACAGGTGGCCCTATTTTGGCCCTATTCTTCCCCCCCCCCCCGCACCTGCCAGCAGAGGTGGCATATTCTACAGCCCCAGCTGACAGGGTGATTTATAACATGCTTTTGTTCTTTATATGTATATAATGAAATGTTAATATCTTTTGTTAAATTGAATTTGTATTTTCCTTACCGAAATGTTCAGTGTTAGGTTATCATTTCGATATCTTAATGCATTATAAGGATAAGGGTGCTAGCTTCGAACTAATACCCTGCTAATTCATATAACATGAATCCCTCTTCTTAGTTGTTTGACACCTGACTTCGATAAAGGTAGTGAGGATTACCAAGAGTGTGGTTAAGTACTGCCGAGACAGACATTCTTTTACAGCAAACATATGGTACAAGCAGTGATTCCCGGTGTTGCCTATGTATCATAACAAATCAACAATGTCCAATTATATTTTTTAATCAGAAAATAATTGGAGGATGGACAATATTTAGATTATACCGTAGCTTAATCTACTAAGGATGTGGTCAATAGAAAAGAGAAAAAAATTCAGGTTAAACATTGTTGTTTTTGTTTTTAGAGGTTTAAAACTGATGTCCATAAATCAAATTTATTGTATGTGTAGGGGGATTAAAAAAATAAAAATAAAATTAAAAAAACAACAAACTCCCATAGAGCCTTGACCGGAAGAACCCCTTTGCGCATGTCCGACAAAAAGGACTGATTCCCTACCCCAAAAAGGATACCTCGGCCATTTGAATTTAGGCCACAACTGAAGGCAGTCGTTTTCCTGGCCAGGGACATATCTCCTTGCTACGGCCAATTAGGATCCGTTCAATAAAGCCTAAGTCATGAAACTACATCTTGCCCTTGTCTCTTTTGTCTTTAGTTCCTTTTCATTCCTTAAATTCCATTTCAGCTGACCAGCCCACAAGAATTAAGAACCAGTTTTATTGGGGACAAGATACCAGTACCAACAAACCTACCTTATCCCCATATGTGGCTGGAATTTTGTTAATTAATGTAAAAATACTGAATAAATAAATTTCACCAATTCAATAAAAATATTATTTTTTTTATCTCAACAATACTTTTTTAGTCTTTGTTATTTTATCTTTTTTGTTTTTTAGTGTTGTTTTTAATTGAATGATATTTTATTTTATGGAGCCCCATGTAATACAATAAAGAAAATACAGATTGGGGGAGGCTAGGAATGTAATAGTTATGTGTAAATTAGCATGGAAAGTTTTTAGGATGAGTCAGCACAAGCTGCATGGTATTTTTTTTTATTGGTCAAGATATGTAAAATGGTGAATTATGGAAGAGTAGAGATGAAAGCGTGGGGAGTTTGGAACGATGCGTTGACAGAGTAAGATGTGGCTTTCACTCAGAGCAGTTTGACTTTTATTACTATAAACAATAAATGGCATAATACAACATGTCCACCAGCATCCCAAGTTGGTTCCAAATGCAAAACACCAAAGAATTGCCAGCCCATTCAACATCAGATCCAACAGCCATATTCCAGCTTCTCCAAGCAGCACAGAAAATGAGATAAGTATACAACTATTATTTTTATATGACACCTCAACACTCCATTTCAACTGAGGGCCACCACATTACACCCGGAAGAGAATCAATTTAATTCAATTTGTTTGAGGAGAGATCAATATTTTCCGATAATTTAACTCCTAAAGAAGACTTCTTCTGGGAAACAACTGTTTATATTGTGTTGTGTACATTTATTTGTTAAAAAACTGAGTTCTTTAAAAAGCGGACATTCCAATTTAGAAAATTTATTTACATAAGAAAAAAAATACATATTATTATGCTTTTGGATTACCATACTTTATGTAGAATAATCATACTAAGTTCCAGTTGCCGTCGAATTGGTAAGACAAGGCAACAAGTAGCCATAACTGAATATGGATCCAAACCAACAATATACTGACTGATTCACTTCAATACTTTAGAAGAAAAGTTTGGTGATATTGCCGATAGTAAACATGTTCGGAGACAAAAACAACTTTAACATAGCTCAAATTACAGTTCTGAGTACTAAAACAATTTTTGTTTATTTTTTTACTTAGAAACCTGGAGTCTATTCTACATATCAAAAATGAAAAAAAAATTTGAAAATAGAAATTTCACATTTTTTTAATATGAATAAGATTTTTACAACAATAAAAAAAACTGTCTTTTTTTTACATATATATTAATCTTACTGTATATTAAAAATAAATAAACTTGAAATTGAATTTTCACATTTTTTTTATACAAATCAGATTTTGCAGACATAAAAAAAGGGCATTTTTTATATACTTACCGTATATTAAAAATAAATAAAATTGAAATGGAATTTTCACATTTTTTCTGTTTGTCTTTTTAAAAAGAATATAAATTAGATTTTCCTGCCAATAACAAAGTGTATCTTTTTTCAGCTGAACTTGCACAAAAGTGTCAAAATTAGGGTGACCCAGAAAAAACAGAACCCACAAATTTTGTAATAAAACTGTTAATTTTAACTATGGGGGTTTAGGGTTAGGGTTGGAGTTTAGGGTTAGTTTAATGGGAAAATGAATAAATAATTTTGGTTCTGTTTTTTCTGGGTCACCCTGTATACCGGTGACCCAGAAAAAACAGAACCCACAAATTTTGTAATAAAACTGTTAATTTTAACTAGGGGTGTTTAGGGTTAGGGTTAGGGTTAGCGTTGAGGTTGGGGTTTAAGGTTAGTTTAATGGGAAAATAAATAAATAATTTGGGTTCTGTTTTTCTGGGTCACCCTAATTTTGACACCTTTGTGCAAGTTCAGCCCTTTTTTCTGCATACCTACTGTATATCAAAAATAAATAAACTTGAAATGGAATTTTCCTTTTTTTTTTTTTTTTAAATACAAATTAAATTTTTCCGCCAATAAAAAAGTGCACCTTTTTTGTACATACCTACTGTATATTAAAAATAAATAAACAACAATTATGTGCAAACAATATTTCCTATTTTTATATTTTTTTTTTTTTTACATTTTATTATGATAATTTCTAAAAACATAATTTTTAATTTTATCCGATTCAATTTTTGCCACTTTATTAAAAAGAAAATGTTAATCTGAACATTAGTTACATAAATGAGAGTAACCTCCCCTTGTTTGTTTCACTTTGAGGAAGCCATATGTTTTGGTCAGCCATTTTCATTTCACTGTAAATCTACACTGAAAATACAAATTTGTTTGAATTAATACCACTGCATGTTTTCACACAAAAATATCCAAAAATCTGTTCTTAATAACAATTAAGTTTATTTCAAATAATATGCAAGCACAATTAAGAACACATTTTATGATATTTTCGTGTTAAAACATGCAGGTGTATTGATTCAAACAAATTCGTATTTTCAGTGTAGATTTACGGTGAAATGAAAATGGCTGACGAAAACATACGGCTTCCTCAAAGTGAAACAAACAAGGGGAGGTTACTCTCATTTATGTAGCTAATGTTCAGATTACCAAGAAAATTGTAATAGCTCCTAAGTTTTAACCAACTAAAATTTCCTATCAGTAAAAAAACAAACACATTCCATAAATTCTAAAGATAGACTCAAATCAGACTGATTGATGCCAAATCCCGATTCAAAAAACCCACGGTTACCAAACAAAATGCACAACTGAGCAACTTACATAATGAAGTGATGATGTCTAGACGTCTAGAAGTCTGTCTAGACTTCAGATGAGTCAATGACAAATTGAAGCCAGTCTTGGGTGATTTTAGGACTGCCTTCTTCCACATTTGTAGCATCTTCCTTGAAAGCTAAAAAATAAATTAAGACTCGATAAACAATACTTGTCATATTTACTGAAACATGACTAAAAGATAATTTTGCTACCTAAATAAATATTATATCATCAGGTTGTGCTGACAGCACATATTTCCATGACTCTTTCACAACCTGCCATCCCTATTGGTCATTGCTCCTGGCAGGTTTTCTGCATGGCATCCAGTATCCATACTGAGCTGATTGATGTAGGTTTTGCTGGTCGTCCTACAGTGGTGTGTTCATTAGGTACTACCAATTTTCCCTGTGAAATCCCCCCCCCCTATATTTAGCACAATGAAACTTGCATAAAGGTTAATCTTATCTTGAAAATTTTTTGTCCATTCAAAAGAAGAAACATTAAAAAAAACTTATTATTATTTAAAAAAAACTTTCAGCTTACAGAAAAATAATGAAAATTATAAAGGAAAAACAATGTTTTCATTTTTGCACTGTTAAATCAATTGAAATTTAATGTAGCCAAAAATAAGTTATAACTAGAGGCTTTTTTAAAAATTCTATGAAAAATCAATTAATGGTCCGATTTTCACAAAAATTTCCATAATTACTTACCTTTTGATGAAAATATGTCTGAAATAGATTTTTCATAAAATATATTAGGGGAAATATTTTTTTTATGAGGTCTACCACCCCCCTATTTTATTTTATGAAATATGAAAAAATGAACCGACAAAATATGGTTTTTACTTTTTTTTCTATAAAGATAAGAGTCTGAATAATTATATCAGAAGATTTTTATAAGTTTCAATGCCAATGATTTTCAATAAAAGAACCATGAATACAGAATTCTGCTAAAAAAATATCAATAAAGAAACTGACTGTGTCCTAAAAAACCAAACTGTTTTACTTATTTTTCAAGATAACAGTAATTTTTCCCCAATCGGATAATTTGATCTTTGAATTAACAATTTTTCTTTGTAACGACTTTTTAAGTTCTTTATTTCTTTTTTGCGAGATTTAAAAAAAAAAAAACTTCAAAAATATTTTCATTTCTTCCTTCAATATTATTGAAGTCAGTTAGTCTACTGTTGGTTTTAATAACAGCAGCTAAGTAGAACTCCAGCAGTGTCCAAGACAGCTGGTATAAATAGGAAACAAGAATGATCCATTCATGAATCAGGGGGATATGGGTCATTCCATTCCTTGAGTTCTGATTGGTTGCTTGACTGCTTGATTTGAATGACATTGTAGAGTCTTATATATACTTTGTCATTTTGTAGTGGACTTTGTAGCATTTCGAGTTTGTATTTAAGTTACAATCGCTTGCTGTCTTGTCTTCCCAGTTTGACGGTAATTGGAACTTATTCTTCAAATATGGCCTAAACTGATCACGTGACCTATTTTGGTGGTACCTTAGTGTTCATGAAATAAAAATTGTATACTAGTAAAAAAAAGTGGAGTGGTGTAGTATTAAAGGAAATGGACATGGTGGGATGAGTTCAAATCCTGGAAGAGTCCGTTTGCATTTCAAATAGCGCTAATACCCTTGGGAAAGGTATGAATCTAGCTGTTCTCCCTAGAGTTATGAGTAAATAGTAGGGCAGACTGGACTCTTTAGCCTTGGTTAGGTAACCAGTTTAGGAGAAGGAAAACCTGAACTTGTGTCACATCCTATTGGCTGAGCCCACATCCAAGTAAAACAAACAAAATACTGGACACTGCTGAATAAGCAAGGATGAACTCGTAAGTGATGTTCTCCTGTGGACACATACACATGGACATACCAGTGTAGACCAACCAGCAAAAAACATGCATCAGTCAGATCTGTGCGAATTCTGGATGCTGTGCGGAAGACCAGCCAGGGGCGATGACCGATAGGAACTGGCAGCAAGAGGTGTCATAGGAATGTCAGCATGATCTGATGATGATGATGATGATGATGATATGTACCAACCAGTTTAGCCTATATCATAAATATTAGTTTTACTTGTATTATTTGCTGTCCATCGTATCAGATGATGACACCACGCAAATCATTTTCCTCCAATATTATTCGGTCTCTGGTTGCGTCTTGCCCACTGCCTGTGGGGATGTTAAAGTCCTTCAGGTTTCTGTTGAGGTTGTCTTTGTACCTGAGCTTTGGTCTACCGATTCCACGTGATCACTCTCTCAGTTGAGAGTACAGAATCTACTTTGGTAGTCTGTCATCCCCAAGTCTGTTTAAGTAGCCAGCCAGCCTACCTCAGGTTGCGTTGGACAAGTATTCCGTGCATGCCAGGGAGTCCAGTTCTTTTCAGGATGGTCCGGTTTGAAACATGCTGCCACCATTTGATATTTAATATACTGCACAAGTGACACATGTAGTAGACATGTAGTCTATGGGGATCCACTTTATATATCGTCCAGGCTTCCACATCGTACAGGAGGGTTGAGAGAACTATGGCACAGTATACTGCACATTTAGTTTTCAAGGAGATGTCTCTGTTGAACCAGACTCGCCTTTTCAGCTGACCAAATGCTTTGGAAGCATTTAAAATTCGGAGACCAAGCTCTGCATATTAGTTACTAGGATAAAAACCACACTGCCCATCTCACATACCCAGGTAACTCAAAACTAGGTGGGGGGGCTTCTCAAATTTTCATTGCCGAGAAAATGATATAGTAATGAAATCTGTAAAAGTCTGACTTAGTTGCAATTGTGTTACAAAATTTGTGTGGTGATGTGGGTTGTTGATGTATCCACAAATGAAAATTCTAAGGGGCTATTGTTTTTCAGATCAGGGAATGGAAAACTACCAGGACGGTTATAGCCACCTGACCCCAGAGGCGGTAATCTTGCACGTCACACAATTTAGTTTAGATTTTAGTTTCAACCTGACGTTGAGTAGAGAGGATGCCTATCTCTCTGCTGAGGTTGTTACCTCCCGCGCGGAAGAACGTGGGCAGAAATAAATCTTGATCAAGAAAATAAGTCTTGTGAGTTGATTAATTTGCATGACTAAAGAGTTACCCCTTAAAAAGAAGCCCTTAGTAAGGAGACAGCTAGACAACAAGATTTTGACCAGATAAAAAGAAGAGGAGACATGATGACTAGATGTAGCAATAAGAAATGAAGAACAAGTAAGACTCAACTCTGTATCTGTCTGTCTCTCTCTATCACCTGAGTCTCCTCTCTTGATGTATATACCTGACAATGGGCTATACAACAATGGTAATCTTTCTCATTATAGATATATTATACTAGATTTTTCACAACATCTGACCATTTAGAATGTTAATGCCTCTTCTCAAAGTTATAAATAAAAATAAAACCGTGTTAGTCAGGTGATGAATTACACATGGGAAATTTATTAATGCCTACAATTTGATATCAATTCGCTTCTTTTGTTTAGCAATTTGTTATTATATATGTATGTATGTTGCAATAGGGATGTCTAGATAGAGGAGAATGAATATAGAATTAATCAGATGGTAAATTACGCATGAGTAATTCATTAATATAAGGAGAGTCAAAAATTATCCACAATTTCACCATAACATACCTTTATAATTGTCACACTAGGTTCTGTGAATGCGTGCTTATAGTTTGCACTGTTATGGTCACATGATTGAAGTTTGAGCCTGATAGCACCATTTTGCTTGCTGTCTACAGTGTAAACAAGTCCTTCCACCAAGAAAGTGACCCAATTTCTCTGGTAACCAGTATAGGAGATGGAAAACTCTGAATTCAAACCTGTTAAACTCCGCTTAAGAAATTGACCTTGTGTCGCATCCTGCTCGTGCGGAGGGATTGGTAAATATGTATCCCCTTTTCACAAGCATTAGACCAAGGAGATTATTTTAGCATCTGAGGTGAAGCGACACACCTACCATCAGCTCCTCACTCTACCGTACAGATCACTGTACTACTCATACGTTGAGTTGGCAATAGTTCTACAATATCTATATATTAATACTAGTGTTCCTAAAATGTACAACCGTTATCATCTTGCAACACCCTCTGGTTAAAAATGAGTCTGTCCAAGAGGAAATGCAAAAATTTAAATCCTGATAATCTGGTGTTGCTTATCTGCCAAATTCTTATTTCTTATGAGTGCCGTCATCTCAGCTAAATAATGGACCATTCCATTTTTATTATAAAGAAAGAAAGGGAGGAAAAAGGACATGTTACACAGAAAATATGTAAGAAAGAAAGAAAGAAAGAGAGAGGGAGGGTGAGCGTGCAGAAGCTGATCTGTTTCAATTGAACATAATAAAAAGATGAAAAGAAGGAAAGAAAGAAAAAAAAAAGTGAGAGAGAATTAAATCAAGTCGGTAGAGCGTTCGGCTAGAAACCACAAGGTTCCTAGTTCAATACCGGTCCTCGCCAACTCAGCGTATGTGTAGCACAGGGATCTGCACGGTAAAGTAAGGAGCTGGTGGTAGATGTGGCGCCCCACCTCAGATGCTAAAACAATCTCCTTAGCGCTATTGAAAAGGGGATAGACTCCCTCACTGACTGGCTGACACCGACTTTAGGCCGCCCCGTCGACTTTACTTACTTATTATACTTTTTACATATTGAAGTATTTCTAAATAGCTCTTATGTAAACATAGGAAATGTTGTAATAATTAAGAAAAGGTCCTGCTAGTATAGATATATATATTTACCAACCACTCTGCACAAGCAAGGTGCGACACAAGGTCAATTTATTAAGTGGAGTTTAACAGGTTTGAATTCAGAGTTTTCCTCCTAGACTGGTTACCTAGCCAAGGTTAAAGAGCCCAGTCTGTCCTACTATTTACCCATAGCTGAGGGAGAGTAGTTGGATGCATACCTTTCCCAAAGATTATTAGCTATGTGAAATGCAAACAGCCTTGTCTAGGATTTGAACTCGGGTCAACGAGTCCATTCCCTATGACTCTAACCATTGCACCACACGCCTCCAATGTAGATATAATGGTATATAAAGGTCCTGCTAGTATAGATATAATAGAGCAAAAAGACCCCCCCCCACAACATGGCTGCTAACAAAGACTTCATCAAATGACTCTGGAGTCAAGCATGGTTTCATGGCCAAAGCATTATTACCACTAACCCAGAGCGCCCCAGCAGTATCTTATAATACCACCAGACTTTGTTGGTTTTCTGTCACACCATGTGAATGTCAGATCAAAAGGCAGTGTTGTCATGTAATTCCTTTGTTGTATTCATAACTTTCCCATCAATGTAAACCATCCTAACATAAATGAAATTAAGTCTGTGTGCATGCATGTCAGTATATATATATATATATATATATATATATATATATATATATATATCATAAACTTTCCAAGATGCTGGGTAAACAGTTTATCTGACACTTATTAGATTAGTAGTCTGTTTTATAACAAGAGGTGAATTTGGTATTTCTGTTTGTTTTTTATCATTTTTCTTGTTACTGTCTTCTTCATTCTTTCTCCTTCCACATATTTTTTCATTCAATCTTTCTCTTTCTCACCTCTTTTTTATTTCCTTATCTCTCTTTCTCTCTTTCTTTTTCTTCTTTTTCTTTCTCTGATATTCTATATTACCAGTCTTCTCCCACTCTCTCATCAATCTTACTTTATCTACCCTTTTTATTCCTTCTCCCTCTGTACATTCTTTCTTTCAATCTTTCTCCTCTTTCTTTACCTTTTCTCATATCACTTCACTTATTTCTGATTTGTTTTCTTTCTTGTCGTTTCTTTTCTTTTTCTCCCATATTTTAAATCCATCTTTCTCTTTATTTCATTTCTCTTTCTTTTGTTCTTCTTCATCATTCTTCATCAATTTCTTTAAAACATTTTTCACCCTTCTATTTTCTTTTCTTTTTTTTTTTCATTATCAGTTATATCAATTTAATATTCATAAGAGATCATCATCATCATCATCATTTCACACCAGCATTTCATTGGTGAGTGTGAGTGACAACAAGTCTCCTCAGGTCTCCAGGACTCTTCGGAGTATTCTAGCTGATTTCAACAATACTTGCTCTGATTTCCAACCCCTCCAGTCTGTTTTCTAAACTTTTGGGGACTGTTCCAAGTGCACCAATTACAATTGGTATCACTTTCACCCTCATATTCCAGAGCTTTTTCGATTCTCTAGCAAGGTCCAGATTATTATTATTATTTACTCCTTTTGAGTTTTCCCATCAGCATTAGCTGATGGTCATTCACTGGAGTCTGAGTGACAGCAAGTCTCCTCAGGTCTCCAATACTCTTCTGAGTATTCTGGCAGATTGCAGTAGTGCAGTGTTCTGAATGGTTTCAATCCTTCCTCTGATTTCCAAACTTTCCAGACCCTTTTCACATCCATTTGGGACTGTTCCAAGTGCACCAACTACAATTGGTATCACTTTCACTTTCATATTCCATAACTTTTTCAGTTCTCTGGCAAGGTCCAGATATTTGTCCATTTTTTCATTTTCCTTTATCTTCACCCTGTGATCTGCTGGAACTGCAACATCCACCAGTTGACAAGTTGTTTCTTTTTTGTTTATCAATACTAGGTCTGGTCTTCTTGCTGGGATAAGGTGATCCGTTTTTATTTCAAAGTCCCAAAGAATTTTATGCGTTTCGTTCTCAAGAACAGATTCTGGTTTATGCATATACCATTTTATTGTATGGTCAAAATGTCATTTTTTGCATAATTCCCAGTGTATCACCTTCCCAACCCAGTCGTGTCTAGTTTTGTATTCTCGTTGTGCTATATTATTATTATTATTATTATCATTATTTCACTCCTCGTGAGTTTTTCAATCAATTGGCTGCACAGGTCAGGCCCAAGCACCTATACAATTGTCCCAAACGTATTGCCCTTATGGCAAGCCCCTAACCCTTTTTATCATATGTGTGCTAGAAAGCAGTGGCTGAGGGTCTTAGTATTCTTGGTATAATGATAAACTGGATCTAATAGTGAAGTTCCAATTTTGGAGCACTGGAGAGTGGGGAGTATTCCCTCATCATCATTACTCCTAGGTCCACTCTGACCCGGAGTGGCAGTACTCTTTAGGGCCCCATCTATGGATCAAATAGAAAAAAAATGAGCTTAAAAAATCTGTTTAAAAAAATTGAGTTAAAAGAAAAATTGAATACCCATCAAGAATGAATAAAACAAAATGTCTTCGGCATAAAATAACCCAACAAGGACTTACATGCCATAAAATCCAACCAACCAGCCTACCTACCAACCAACCAACCAACCAACCAATTTCCATGTCTAGACACTGGAGCCAGACAGCGAGGGAGTCTATCCCCTTTTCACTAGTGCTAGACCAAGAAGATTGTTTTGGCGTCTGAGGCGAGGCACCACAACTACGATCAGCACTTTACTGCACAGATCCCGGGGCTACTCATAAGCGGAGTTGGTGAGGGCCTGTATTGAACCAGGAACCTTGTGGTTCCTAGTTGAACGCTTTACCGGGTACAATATTCTATGGTTATCATTATAAGAAATATAATCACAGACCCAAGTTCAAATCCTATGACAAAGCTATTTGCATTTCACTTTGTGCTAATGCCCTTGGGAAAGGCATGAATCCACCTGTTCTCCCTCCAGCTATAGGTAAACAGTAGGGAAGATTGGGTTCTTTAGCTTTGCAGCCAGTCTAGAAGAAGGAAAACACTGAATTCTAACCAGCTCTACTCCGTTTAAAAATTGTGACCTTGTGTCACATCCTGCTTGTGGCAGAGGTATTGGGCAAATACATACAGCTAAACCCCCAAATTATAATTCTGGCATTGGCCATAACTTAGTAGCTGGGTGAAAACTAAAGAAATATGGTCGATGTCTGACTTGTAGCTAATTGAAGATGCAATTTTGGGATTTAAATATTCAGTAAACAGAAATGAAGAAAATGATTGAAATTTACTCTTGACTGGATGGTAAATGCATATATTCATTGATATATAATACTAATAATATCATTATTGGAGGAAAAATAAAGGGTCTACCATGGTTTCAATCAAATTGAAATGATTTCTTCAGGACCTTACCCTATCCTTAGTTAAATTAAACATATATAAATATCCTTAATTTAACTAAGGAATTACATTGACTTAGTTCATGTAGGGTAGGGTCCTGAAGAAATCATTTCAATTTGATTGAAACCATGGTAGACCCTTTATTTTTCCTCTAATAATATTATTAGTATTATCACTGCTCTGTATTTTTAATATATTGAGCACTTTTGGTTTATTTACTGATGCCAATGCGACGGAAAAGTTAAAGCAGTGATTGGATAATTCATTGATATATATATATATTTTCTGTGTTTTAGTGATTGTAAAAGGGTGTATAGCTATCATTTCCATTCTTTAGGGTGCCTCACACGGTGTAATAGTTGTGATACTATGATTGAAGACGAACATAGTCAGAATAAATAAATAAATAAATGAATAAGAAAGAGAATAGGTTAAAGCCAGGCATAAGTAAAAGGGGTGGGTGGTTGACCTTTTTACGAATCCAAAGATTAAGCCGTAAAGTTTAAGAGACTTGTACGACCACCATGAAGTTAGGCCACTAAGTGATAATATCTTAGGCACCCAGGTATTAAAAGCAAAAGGGATTTTTATGAGAAAATCTCTTTTGAAAAAATTAATGGTCGACGTATTGACGACGTAGTGTCTGAAAAAATATTTAATTACTTTAATTTAAAGGCTTAATGATGACTAGAAGTCTGCGATTCGATTTAAGTGCTGGCCATCTGTGTGGTCCGGAGAAGATGGTTGGGGAAGGGGAATTTGACATAAATACAGCTAAACTCGAGCACTAAGCCAGTTAGAACTCGGCCCGTTGAGGTGTTAAGATCGCCGGTAGGGGTAGCCAGTAGCAGCCAGTTGGATAGACAGCGAAGTCTTACACGCACCCTTCTTCCATCCGCGTCTTGTTTACAAACACTTGTAGATGTTGTTTGTTTTTATTTTTGTGACCCTGTTTCTGTCTCGTGCAAATACAGCCAGCGCAGAGTGTTACAATGTTTGGGGTTCTAGACATTGTGCATTGAAGGTGCAGAGCGCAGAACAGGTAGTATTACATAGTCAATAAAGACTAGCAAACAATTACTAGTGAGTTTTAGTCTCACTGGGTGCCCCATACATCCGGTGTTGTGCCCTAAGTAAGCAAACTATATGTAAAAAGTAAAGTCGTTGGGGTGGCCTGAAGTCGGTATCAGCCAGACAGCGAGGGAGTCTATCCCCTTTTCACTAGCGCTATACCAGGGAGATTGTTTTTGCATCTGGGGTGGAGCGCCACACCTACCATCAGCTCCTTACTTTAACACACAGATCCTTGTGCTACTCATTTGCTGAGTTGGCGAGGGCCGGTATCGAACCAAGAACCTTGCGATTCCTAGAATCAATTATTATTCCCATTCTTTAACAGCCCTGTCGATGTGGCTTTAGAATACATAGACCCCTCCCCACAATGGGCCTCCTGTTGGCTGTGAGTGGTGACCTGTGATGCTTAAGGACGGAACCCTGGTAGCTGAGCAGTCCATAACATGCAACTCTTCACTTTGGCCCTTACTTAGGATAGACGAGCGATCAATTGGCTGGTCATGTCAAGCCCTAGCACCTATATGATTGTCCAAACACTATTGGCAACATCCCAACCTTTTTTTTTTTTTTATTACATATGTGCTAGAAAGCAGTGGCTGAGGGTCTTAATGTCCTGGGTATGACGTTAAACTATCTAATGGTGAAGTTCAAATTCTGGAGGTCTGGGGAATGTGGAGTACCTCTTCATCACCATTACCCCCAGGTCCACTCTGACTCGAGGGGTGGTACCTGACAGGGGTTAAATAGAAGAAAGTGAGTTAAAAAAATGTTTTTTAAAAAATTGAGCACCCATCAAGAATGAATAAAACAAAACGTCTTCCGCATAAAATAACCCAACAATGGTTGACATACTGTAAAATACAACTAACCAACTATTTTTTAAGTTAAGGTAAATGAGTAAAGAAAGCCCTATGGGAATTTCATCTTTACACAAAATAAATCGTTAAAATAACCGCCAGTTTGATTACATTACCTTATCTTTTATTATTTTCTTTTCTTTCTTTTTTTTAAAGCTCGACCTAAATTCAAACACATTCCAAAAACATAAGTTTTTTAAGATCTTAGTTAGTGGTTTAACTGGTTTGAAAGCACCAAAAACCGGATAGAACCAGATGCCAATGACCCGAACATCTGAAAGAGAAAATTGATTTGATTGGAGCTAAACGAATTTTTAGCCAATCACAGACGTCGACGTAAGTATATTTTGTCATGCTTTTCGTATTTTGTTTATCTCCCCTTCGCTTTAAATGTAAATAAATAGTTGTTTTTTTTTGGGGGGGGGGGAATGTTTACTTTTTTTTTCGTATAGAAAGAAAATTTAAATTGCTTTGTACTTTAAAATAGTTTGAATCGTTTTTAATGTAAATTTAGAACTGATTTGGGACAGATGATTTTTGTAGTTATCGTAAACAAAAGACTGATAATGTTTATTATTTATTTAATATTTGTTTACATTTGTATGCATTTAATTTAAATCGTATATCATTTAAGTTAAATGCAGATTGATTATGTAGCACAAGGTCGAAAGTATGGGGCACCCAGTGAGACTCGAACTCTCTAACAATGTGAGGTGTTCAAATTAGATTTTATTTAATTATTAAATTATTTAATAACTATTTAATTTAAATAGTTATTAAATAATACATACATACTTATTTACTAAATTTAGCTTAGCTGTGGCACAAGGCCAGGATTATGGGGCACTCAGTGAGCATCAAACTCACTAACAATGATTGATCTGCTAATCCACTTTGATAACTAGAATTACAGCCATTTTGCACCATGTGATGTGAACAAATTAAATATATTTACTAAATTTAACTCAAATGTGGCACAAGGTCAGCAGTATGGGGCACCCAGAGAGAATCGAACTCACTGACAATGGTATTTAATTATCCAAACAGTTGTTGTAGGATGTGACGAACATCAAACTCGCTATTCATTCAGTATTAATGGACCTGCGAGATTAGTTTGCTAACCATTAGACCACGTACACCAGGTGAGGTACTTAAAAAATATATATCGTTTTTACTGAACCACAGATTAATATTATTTTCTTCTGCCCCTGTTCCAGTGGCTTCGGCCCTGGGTCACATAAGTTAACAACGTTGATCCTAGGGTACCGCCTGTCCCCTAGATTTAAAGGAGCAGGGCTGGGTTTATTGTCCGGTGTCTGAGGCGCCCCTTCCCTTGAGGGGTAACGCCGACGGGATCAACGTATTTTTTGCATTCGCCTCTCATGAGCTTCGGTTCGTGGGTGGTCCCACATTAATAGGGCCTTGTGCCTGATCCGTACACATGGGGTACGCGGTAAATCCACAGATTAAATATCTAAAAAAGATGCAAATTTAAAATATTCCCTACAGGCGATAGGGATTAATTTAAATTTGCAAAAGAAAAGAAAAGAAAGAAATAAGAAGAAAAAAAATGAAAAAAAAATCAAAAGCCTGTACTTAGTGTGGGTATTGTTTAAATTTTAGTCGTATATCCTAAAGAGAGTCCGGGACGTTCAATTAAGCAAATTTATTTATGCACAACCTATGATTCAGACGTGAAAAAAAAAAAAAAAGACAACAAAACTATAACAAAAAACAAACAGTAAACCACCCATTTGTTACTAAGTTCAATTTTCCGCCATTAGATGACGTCATATCGCGCCAAAATGAAATGGAAGCACACCTGCGAGTGAGAAAATTGAAATGTTCGCTTTAAAGTGGTTCAATCTATGTATTAATACTCGTGTTCCTTAAAAGTACGACCGTTGTCATCTTGCAACACACTCTAGTTAAAAACGAGACCGTCCAAATCGTCCAAGATGAAATACAAAAATGTAAATCCTAAATAATCTGGTGTTACTTATCCGCCGAATTCTTATTTCTTATGAGTATCGACACCTCAGCTAAATAATGGACCCTTTCATTATTATTATTATAACGAAAATGGACATGCTACACAGAAAAATATAATAAGAAAGAAAGAAAGAAAAGAGAGTAGGGGGAAAATTATAGATAGAGAGGGTGAGCGCGTGGAAGCGATAACATTAATCTATTTTATTTGAACATGATGAAACGATGAAAAGAAGGAAAGAAAAAAGTGAGAGAGGGTTAAATAAAGATTATAATACTTTTTACATATTGAACTATTTAGCAATAACTCTTAAGTACAAATATAGAGTAAGCCTTGTACTCTATATTCCCCTTATACTATAAGGGATGGGGGAAAGATGGACAGACAACTCAACACCGAGAGGACGAGAGCGATTTTCTACAAGGTACACCCATCCTCTAAGGTTCACCTCAAATATAACATGGCGGCTGAACTTGCACAAAGGTGTCAAAATTAGGGTGACCCAGAAAAAACAGAACCCACAAATTTTGTAATAAAAATGTTAATTTTAACTATGGTTAGGGTTAAGGTCTGAGTTGGGGTTTAAGGTTTGTTTAATGGGAAAATAAATAAATAATTTGGGTTCTGTTTTTCTGGGTCAATCTAATTTTGACATCTTTGTGCAAGTTCAGACAACATGGCATACTGACACTCACACTTACACAATACACATACGTAGGAATTGACCCTTCCTCTACTATGACTGTGTCAAGCTAACAATAATAAGGAAATAGAAATAAAAATAACATTCTTTCTTTAGGTAGCCCCAATTTTCCCTGTAAAACTTGCATAAAGGTTAATATTATCTTGAATTTTTTTTTGTTCATCCGAAAGAAGAAACATTAAAAAAAACTCCTGATGATTTAAGAAAAAAACAATTTTCTGCTTACGGAAATAATGAAAATTATAAACGAAAAACAATGTTTACATTTTTGCACCGTTAAATCAATTGAAATTTAACGTAGCCAAAAACAAATTATGACTAGTGGCTTTTAATAAAAAAAATTCTAACTAATGGTCCGATTTTCACGAAAAATTCCATAATTTCTTACCTTTTGATAAAAATATGTCTGAAATAGTTTTTTTCCTAAAATATATTAGGGGAAATATTTTTTTTTACAAGGTCTACTCCCCTCTTATTTTATTTTATGAAATATGAAAAAATGAACCGACAAAAATACGATTTTTACTTTTTTTCTATAAAGATAAGAGTCTGAATAATTATATCAGAATATTTTTATAAGTTTCTATACGAGAGTTTTTTTTTTTAGTAAAAGAACCATGAATACAAAATTCTGCAAAAAGTATCACTAAAGAAACAACAAGAATAAAGCACCCAACGATCTCGTAAATTTAAGGAATATGAGGATGAGATGAGGAATTTTCTTCTAGATCAAGGAAAGCAGAATTTTGTTATTTGTAGGGGAACATAATAAAGTCGAAACGGATGTTATTAGGTATTATCTATTACCAAACTATACAGCAATGAAACTAGCGCGTTCTCTTTTATAAGCTGTTGACCACGCCACCTAGTGGCTAGTGGCAGACACGCGTGGTTATTACCTTTCGTATCACCTAGCGTCAAATAGGAGGAATGTGTAGCAGGTAAGGGATGTAATCCCTACACCTCGCCCGCTAGGTGGTATATTTGCAATTGTTTTTCTTTTTTTCTCTTTTTTATTACAATTACCAATGTTCAGACTGTTGGTCTTTTATTACCATTGGATGAATTTTTTTTTATAACGTGCTTTGTTTACAACTACGTCCGCGTGGGCATGTTTTTCTCTCCAAAATAGGAGTATGACAGTCTGCACTTCTGTTCTATTTTTTAGACCTGATACATGGTCTATTTTCATTCATCTGTTTCTTTTTTTGTTGTTTTTTTTTGTTGTTGTCTTTTGTTCTTTTTTTTTTTAAAGTACACTACACATCGTTCATTTCCATCCGGGTAAATACAATTGTGGTTTCGAACACACCTCGTATATACATTCTATAAATAGATGTGATTTATCTAATGTCATGGTTACCGATTGCAAAAATATCCTTTAACTAGTTTATCTAAAAAAAATATTGGCAAAAATTTAGCACCGTCATTTTTTTATCTTATCAATAAATGATACTTTTCAGTTTAAGAAAAAATGTTTGAGATAAGGTGAGAAGGGTAGATATTTACCCAACCCGTTTGCCACGGGTAGGACGTATGGAGTTAGGCATTAGGTTATTTCATGCGACGTTGTTGCTGGGTTTTTTTTTTTTTAACTCCATTATATGGGGTTCTTCCTTCAGTTGGCCGACGTGCTGTAAAGGAATTAAGGAAGAAAAAAGAAGAAACAAAGACAAAATATACTTGTAAGTTTCAGACTTTATTTCTAGATTCATAGTTATTTCTTGGAGAGGAATTTTTCTCCTGAGCCAGTCAATAGCGTATGTTCCCAGTAAAGGTATGTGTTGGAATGGCTGAGGAATCTTTTTGGCTCCAGGAAGGGGCTTTTTCTCTGTGCATGCCCAGGGGGTTCTTTTTGTCTGATGGCTTCTGAGAGATTTTATTTTCTTTATTCTTTATTTTATCTTTTTTTTAAATTTTAACCCCCACAGATGCGACACATGATTGCAAGCATGGAACATCCAGCAAGGATCGAACTTACTATTCAGTAGTAGTGGATATGCAAGACGAGCTTGCTAACCAAGGTGACTCTCAAGGGGTATGCCGACGGGACAACTGTACTGACCATTGTACTGGCTACGCATGAGCTTGGTTTGTGCGTGGCTCCCCACGTAAGAAAGACCTTGTTTAATCCGGCCAGTGGAAGTTCAGTAAATTTCTACCCAGGACACCTCTTTTTTGGAGGGGTAGGGGAGCTTACCTCTTTGCAGACTACAGCTATTATATTCTAAGCACCGCAGATAGGACGTTTGCCTTCCTGAGCAACTGTACAAATCCCGTTTAGACACTGAATAGTTAATGTCAGATATGTAAATATTAATTTTTTTTATACAAGACTACTCTAAGAATTTTAAAAAAATTCAATTTCCGCCCGGTGCTGTAGAATATACTGACTGCACCTCTGTAGAGGGGTAAGAACTCCCCACAATGGGACCACCTGTTGACCGTGGGTGGTGACCGTGATGCTTAAAGACGGAATCCTGATGGCTAAGCAGTCCATAATATGCAACACTCCACTTTAGCCCTTACTTAGTCTAGACGGGTGGTCGGAGATGTCCCCTCCGATCAATCAGCTGGTCACATCAAGCCCAAGCACCACCTATATGATTGTCCCGACCCTATTGCCCTTATGGTAACCCCAACCCTTTTTATTATATATGTGCTAGAAGGCAGTGGCTGAGGGTCTTAGAGTCTTGGGTATGACGTTAAACTGTATCTAATGGAGAAGTTCCAATTGTGGAGCTATGGGGAAAATGATAAAATTGCATAAATTGGGTCTCAATTAGCACCAAGAGATATTTTTTAGGGAGTTAATTGATCACTCGTTTTTAAGTAATGTTTAAGATATGTGGAAAGCCCGGTGGTGTATTGGTTAGAATCGTAGGATATGGACTCGTCGACCCGAGTTCAATTCCTGAACGATGCTTTTATGGTTAAGCTTCTTTTTTTTTATAACCCAGCTTTATAAAAAGGGTAACCGTGAGTTCTTTAAGCGAGAATAAAGCAAGTCAACACTCTCTGATAACAGGATAACAACTGGCTTTTTTTTCTCTCCAGAAATTTGGCGCCTGTCGGTGTATGTGTGTGTGTGTGTGTGTGTGTGTTGTGTGTGTGTGTGCATACGTGCGTGCGTGCGTGTGTGTGCATGTCAAGTATTTGTGTATATTGATGACCGGTAATGAGTTAGCTTTATTTATGAGGTCACAACAGATGCCACAGTTCAGATAGCGCTAATACCCTTGCGAAAGGTATGAATCCAACTATTCTCCCTCCAGCTATGGGTAAATAGTACAGCAGACTGGGCTCTTCAACCTTGGTTAGGCAACCAGTCTAGGAGAAGGAAAACTCAGAACTCAAACCTCTTAATAGGCTCGGTCCTACTTAGTGATCTATTTTAATTTTTTTTTTAAGTACTGAAAAGGCATTGGTGTAAAAATTGGGCGCGGGTATATAGGCGCTAAATTTAATGACGCGGGATATAAAGACTATTTTTATCCCGCATCATTAAAGAATTATTGCTCTATTTAATAGAGCAATGGTTCTTTGAGTGTCAGTAATTAAAATTAAGAAAAAAAAACGTTAAAAGGGAAAAATAATTCAATCTAGATCTTTAAAAAATAATTGTTATGTTACGAGAGACATTTTTCTGTCTTTGCGTTGAACGCTCTCAAAGCCAGCGTCTGTTGAAAATGGGACGAGAAATCTTAAATTAGAATTAATGTATAAAATTAAAACTCGTGACTTTTTATTTTTAGCAAGCACAGAGAATGTTATTGTGTGGAAGAGAGGACAAAATCAAGTCTTCAATTTTCACGTTATTATTATTAATTACTAGCGCGACTCGTCAATATATATATTTTTTCATCAATTCAAAGAAAAATATTGTTTTTAAAATTACAAAAAAAAAAACACAAATGCTACATAATTATTTTTTGAGTTTTAAGAAAATAACTTTTGAATTTTTAAATCACTTTTTTCTAGTATTGATTTTTTTTTTAAATTTTATGTTTTTATATGTTCTTTAGGATTTGATCTTTCTAGAAATGTAAAAATTAGGGACCGGAAAATTTATTTACTTGAAATGAACAAAGGTCACCGCCCTACATTCTGAATTAATAAAAAAAAAAATTTTAAGTTTTTTTTTGTAATTATAAAATAATCTATTCATTATGAAATTAAGTCATCAATGAATAAAGTAGTGAAAATTTCATTAAAATCGGATAATTACCTGACTTTTGGTAATAGTTTGAAAATTAAAAAAAAATTGTTTTCATTACCTCCCCTTACGGAGTTTGCGTCTCCCTATTATTATCTATATATCAATATTCGTGTTCCTCAAAAGTACGAGCATTGTCATCTTGCAACATCCTCGGGTTAAATGAGATCGTCCAAAATGAAATGCAAAAATGTAAATCCTGATTATATGGTGTTGCTTATCCGTCGAATTCTTATTTCTGAGTGTCGTCACCTCAGCAAAATAATAGACCATTCCGTTTTTAAGAAAGAAGGGGGAGGGAAAGGACATGCTACACAGAAAAAAATCTAATAAGAGAATAGGGGAAAGATAGAGGGATGAGCGCGCGGAAGCAATAACTAATCTTTTAGGATCGAACGTAATTAAGAGGAGAAAAAGGAAAGAAAGAAAGAAAAAAGTGAGAGAGTTAAATCAAGATTATTATACTTATTATATATTGAATATTTTGCTATAGTTCAACTTCTCAAGTAAACAATAATAATTGTAATGTAATAATTAAAAAGCCTCTAGTCATAACTTGTTTTTGGCTACGTTAAATTTCAATTGATTTAACGGTACGAAAATGTAAACATTGTTTTTCGTTCATAATTTTTATTATTTCCCTAAGCTGAAATTTAAAAAAAAATCATCAGGAGTTTGTTTAATGTTTCTTCTTTTGAATGGACAGAAAATTTTCAAGATAATATTAACCTTTATGCAAGTTCCATTGTGTTAAATATAGGGGGGGGGTAATTTAACAGGGAAATTGGTGGTACCTAATGTCATACTATCTATGGTATTTTGTGTTTATATATTTTTGTATTTAAATGAAAGTGTCGAATAAAAACATTAAAGAAAATAAATAAAGATAAAAAACGTTTTTTTTTTAAGATAAGGAAGGTAGGTATATTTGAGCGAAATAAAAAATAAATAAAAAAGATTTATGATGAATAAAAAATAAAAGTTCTGAATTGAACTAAAATTAAAATTTAGTTAAGTGTCAAAAAGCTACCAAATAAAACCTGAAGAAAAAGATAAAGCTATGAAATAAAAACAATAATAAAAAAAAAAGATCAGGTAGAAGAAACGAAAACAAATCTAAAAAATAACTAATGTAAATATAAGAAAAAATGTGGAGCCAATTAAAAATAAAAACAAAAATAGTCGGTGTTCAAATAAGAAACAGTTAAATTAAACTATAAAATTACACATTGTACATTAAATAAAATAAATAAATAAGTAAAAAAAAGAGAAATATTTTTCTAAATAAAGAACGTTTATCAAGGGAAAATATAGTATTTTTCATAGCATTACACAAGAGTAGGAAGCAAAGTGAAGGAGAGAATATAAAAAAAGTCAGATTTCAAAATGAGGAAAATAGAAGTATAAGGCTAAAAAAAAAGAGGGATAGGTTAATAATAATAAGGGAGTGGGCTGCAAAGTGAAGAGCGACATAGTAATAATGAAAGTATAACTGATGGAGGGAGAAAAGCTAAAAGTAATGAAGGAGTGGCAGCAAATAGAAAGAGAACGACTTCTATTGAGAGTGGGTTTTTAACGGTAGGAAAGAAGTAAAGAAAAGTCACTTTTAAAGAGGGAGGAAATATAGTAATTAATAGTGGGTGATAAAGAAGGGGAGGAAGGCTTACACGAAAGCGCTTTAGAAAGAGAAATATAGTGCTAAGTAGAGAGAGGGGAAACAGAAGATTAAAGAGAGAGTGAGGGAGAAAGAGACAGACGGCGTGAAACGTAGAGAGTGGAGAAGAAAAACTATATCATTCAAAGTGAGTGAAAATAGGGAGGAGAAATATTTGAAGTAGCAACAACAACAAAATTTGCTACTATCTGTATTAGTTTTATTATTATTATTATTATTATCATTGATATTAGTAGCATTACGTCGTCTTCCTCCTTTTAGTTGTGTGATAGTTTTACGTACGTATTTTATTACTACTAGTGCTATTTGAGTGCGGGCGCCATTTCTGAATTGTCCTCTTCCCTTTTTCTTTCTTTCTCTCGCTGTCTTGCTCGAATGATTTAGTTTTCTCATATAAGAAACAATCATAGGGATTGTGAGCAGTTTGTGTAGTGGAAAGAATCGACTAGATCCCACTTACGAGTTGGAAGAAGAAAGCCCGAGACAGAAAGAGAAAGATTTATCTGCTTTAGTCGAGAGAAACCTCGACACGACAACCCAAAAGAAGAAGGAGGTGACCATCACCAAAATGACGGGAACAGATTGTGAGGAGGGTTTGATGCGACCGAATAATGGAAACTTCACTTGTGGAGTTGTTGAAGGTAAGTTTTATTCAGAAAGAAAAAGATAAGAAAAAGAAAACAGAATAAAAAGAAAAGAAGATCTTTGTTCTTTTATTGATTTATAATCAATGCAAATAAAAACGTGAAAAACTTACAAGATTTTTTTTGCCTTTTGGTTGTTTTCCTTCATAATATTTTTTCTCTTAGTCTTTATAGTTAGGAAACAAATGAGGATTTTCTTTTTTATTGTCTCAAAAAGATTTCCAATTTCTTTTTGGAGTAAATTTGTTAAAAGTGATTTATATATATATATATATATATATATAATATATATATATATATATTATATATATTAATGATTATCGTTATTTGTTAATAAAATTGCTATTTTAAAGCCTATTTTTCGATTTGTCTCGTAAAACGATTTTCTTTTTCTTTTGAGTAAATTTGATAAAAGTGACATATATAAATGTTACTTTTAACAATATTAATGATTATTATTGCTTTTTGTTGATAAAACTGGTATTTTTAAGCCCTATTTTCGATCCACTGAAAAACAACAATCTATCCTTCACTATAATACAAAAATGGTTTTAAGTTGTTTACCAATTTCACATTTAATTTGTATAAAAACGTGAAATATAGTTATTTTAAAATTAATTTTTTTGTCTTCAAAATATTCTTCAAATTTTGTTCTTTGATTTTAAACTCGTGAAGATTTTAAAATAATTTTGATTTAATTATTGAAAGATTAAAACAAAATACAAATTGAATTTTAATATCTTAGATTACAGAATACATAGACATTTTCAGTTGATAAAAATAGAGAATATTTTAAAATAAATACCAACATCGTGAATAATTACTAAATGTATTGTAAACAAAATAAAAATCTATAATTTTATTTTATAAGCTTGTTAAAAAATAAAAATTCAACGAGTTCTATAAAATATAACTTCAATTCTTGATTAATTTAATTTAATTTAATTTATTTATTTTTGTTTACTGTTTAAGAATATGGGGGATGGGTAGTACTAGTTCGTCTGTTATTTTTTTAAATTTTTATTTTTTTCAAGCTTAAAATTAACGAATTTATGAACGTTTTCACTTAGATTTGTAAATTTATATAAAAAGATTAATAAAATTTAATTCGGATTTCGAATGCTTTTCTTTTCTATTTTTCTTTTTATTTTTGTGATAAAGAAAATCTTTTTTACTGCTCGTTTTTATCCACCCAGTTGCAAATGGTGATAATCTGCTCGCTTTACTTTTAACCTATTTAGATCTTCGAAAATAAACAAACAAGCCCCCCCCCCCTAAATAACAACAACAACAATCGTCTCTTCAGTGAATATTTGATTATTTACTATTAGTTTAAGAAATCTTCGCTCTTAGGGAAACAATAATAGCAAACTTAAAAATATTAAATCCGTTATTTCATCACTATACTGCCCCACCCCCAGTTTTTAGTTTCATTCACAAAAAGTTATAATGCATTCTTTATCCTTTATTTATGCCCCATCCATTGCTGGTTATTTCTTAATAAATCGAGAATTTTACACATTATTTTTAATATTATACATTTCTGCTTTTTTGTCTTTCAATAAGAGAAGAAAAAAATTGTTTTTAAGCACACTCTTCTGTAAAAGCTAAAAAAAATAATGTTGCTTGGCCGCCATGTCGATATTTGCAACTGCAAAGGAAAAAGAAGCCTCTTCAATTTTCGTCGATTTGTGATTATTGCTTTTTGTTTTCGTTTATTATATTTCTAATAATTTATGAATAAAGATCAAATTTTCGTCGTCTTCGTGAAATCGACTTGTATGTTAGGAATGAATGAGAATTGATCTAGAGAAAGAAAAAAAAATCAGTTTGATAGAAGCCGAGATGACATATTGCCCAAAAAATATGAATTGAAATTTGAACTGAAAAAAAAAATTAGTCATTTTCCTTTTTATTGTAGGTTAAAAATTTAGATAATTTTGGTCTTATAAATCTACTGAAAAAATCAATTTACTTTTAAATCAAAATCAGCAGTAATTTTAACTCTGATACATTCTTGTAATATATTTTTCAGTTTTCTTCTTTTTTTCCTCTTTAAAAAGAAAGATATTACTGAAAGCGAACAGGCCATTCTTAATATTAATCTTGCATATATGCATATTGCATACATGCATATTGCATACAACAATTATAAAATAAATAAATAAATCACTAGCATTTTTATCCAAATTGAATGATTTTGACACTCCTTTTCGTTGGGGTAGGGTGTTCATATCGTACCAATCCTATTTGCACTTTTAATTTCCTGAAATCAAATATTTAACATATTTATTGGTCAACTCACTTATTTTTTCTCTCTCTCACCTGAGTGGCACCTTCCTTCATTTATCATTGGATTCTTAAATTTTAAAAAGAAAATTAAAAAAAAAATCCATATACTTAGATGTCAATGTCGTCAGCTGACCAACAACATTGATGTTTCGATTTCGTCTGGTTTATATATATATATATATTATAAAAAAAAAAAATTAATTTATAAAAAATAATTTCCTGGTGGGTTTAAAATAAAAATTGTTATAGTTTTTAAATTTACTATTTTTATCTTCGGTGTCTTTGTTTTTGTATGTGAAAAGCGCATTGCACCTCTTTGATTTGAAAAAAATGGGTGATACGTTATTTTTAGTTTTTGAGGTCGACAGAAACCAAACAGAAATAGTGACATTGCTCATTAGGTAAACGATTTCAGTGGTTGATTCAAATTCTTGTCTATGAGCAAGTGTCTGGAGGGGAAATGTCTCAGATTTTTCTCTTTTTCGGCTAAATTGCTTGGAATTTGCATTTAAAAAGAAAAAAGAAAAGAAAAACTAACATAGCTTTTAGATTTTTGGAATATTTTCCTTTTTATTTATTTATTTATTTATTACTAGAGAGCATTTGCATTAAATGCTCCTAATTTTAAAGAAAAATTGGTTGCTATTTTAATCGTAGTTATGGGAAAGGTTATTGATTTTTCATATTTATTATAAATTATATTAAATGGAATATTAGGAAAATAACACTCTAAAAATGTCTGTATTTGGAGTCACTGTTACATCAGATCCAAAAATGTTTACCTATTTTTCAACATAATGAGCAAAAAAGAGAAATGTTTTATTTTTTTAACTTAATTTTTTTTAACTAATTAAATAGAAATATTTAGTCACTATTTTAAAATTGCTAATTAATATTCATTCATAATACTAAAATTGTTCAATTTAGGTGTTAAACTCACTTAAATGTGTTTTTCATGGTTTTAATTGTTTTATCCAATAGTATTTTAAGCAATTCACATTTTTTTTTCAAGTGTCTTTTGAAACAATTCTGATCATCCATCACAGTTGCTTTCAATTACGTAAAGCTTGCTGTTCCAGATTGCTACAACTAGTCACACTTTGGGCTAACGACAGTCAATTATTGTAGCTATGTAAAATACATTTGATTAAGGCTAACATTGTAGTTGTAATAATTGTATAGTAGCAATTTAATGACCACTGTTTGAGGTAGTACTAATATAGGGTTTTCTATTATCCATAAATTTCTTTCCTTTTCAATATCATCGGATATTGAGTCAGGCTGACCTCTGCGCGCGGGCGTGAGTGTCTCTGATTAAACTACTACTGCTATTATTGATTTGTTTCTTTATTTCTTCATCTTGTTCTCAAGAAAGAGGATACTGTTAGTGTTACTATTAAAATACAGAATTCTTATTGAACAAATGTGGGTGTTCTTGCCTATTTTTAACTACTCTGCAAATTGCAGATTTTTTATAGACCGACAATAATCACTTAAATTGAGTGGCTATGCATCAAGAATTTAGAAAAAGGGAGCTTTCATTTTTTTTAATAAATTTTATTTTTACATTCATTTTTACCTTAAAGAAACTGGGCATTTTGTTTTCTGAGACATGTAAATTATTATTTTGGGGGAAAGTTTAAATGAAAAGAAACCTTTTAATCGTATTAAATCATATTAAACTTATAGTTTGACACAAGGCCAGAAGTATATGGTACCCACAGAGAACACGCCCTTCGGTGGGGCGTTAGAATGCCGACTGCACCTCTGCAAAGGGGTAAGACTCCCCCAATGAGACTATCTGTTGGCCGTGGGTGGCGACCCGTGATGCTTAAGGATAGAACCCAGGTGGTTGAGCAGTCCATGACTTGAAATACTCCACTTGGCCCTTTCATGGGCTAGACGGGTGGTTGGAGAGGCCCACTCCGATCAATCGGCTGTCACGTCAAGCCTAGTGCTATATGATTGCCCCAACCCTTTTTATCATATGGGTGCTAGAAGGCGGTGGATGAGGGTCTACATCTGATGGTGAAGTTCCAGTTTTGGAGATTTGGGGAATGTGGAGCACCCCTTCATCACCATTGCTCCCTGGCCCGCTCTGACCTGGAGTGGTAGTACCTGTTAGGGTCCCATCTATGGGTTAAATAGAAAAATGTATTTATAAAAAATAAATTGATTATCCATTAAGAATGACTTTATTTTAAAACTTTATCGACATTAAATGACCCACTGAGGTTGATATGCCGTAAAACAAACCAAACCAGAGAACTGAACTCTCTTGTATAATGAATTGTATGCTAGCCTAACCTGCTAGGCATTACACTATTCAGTGTCCATGATTCTTTGCTATAATAATAATAAATTTTAAATAACCAGATTATATTTTTTGTTTGTTGCTATAGTCATTTACTCAGCTTCTAGTTTGACATAAGGCCAGAAATATAGAGTACCCATTGAGAATTGAATTCCTTGTATAATGAATGTTATGCTAGCCTAACTTGCTTGGCATTACACTATTCAAAGTGTCCATGATTTTTTGCTATAATAATAAATCCTAAATAACTAAATTATATTTTGTTTGTTGCTATAGTCATTTACTCAGCTTCAAGTTTGACATAAGGCCAGAAATATAGAGTACCCATTGAGAATTTAATTCACTGTTAATAGTATACTAGTCTAACTTGCTAAGCATTACACTATTTATGGTACTGAATATTTATTTGCTATAATCTTAAATAACCATAAGTTTAAAAAAAAAAATCATTTACTCAGCTTATAGTTTGACACAAGGCTAGAAGTGTATGGTACCCAGTGAGAATTGAATTCACTAATCTTATTATAATGGAGATTGTGTGTTTTTCTGTCTGTAACCGAAACTATATTACTATTCAAGTCACAATTCCCTTAGTTATTTACGTCACATTCTACAGGATTTTATTTATATTTAAACCTCAATTATTAATAAAATTGTTTTACATTATTAATACTGTTGACAATATCTACATAAGAATAACATGCAATTGTATTTATATATACAACAAAATAGCGGTTTACAGTGTGAATGGGAAGGCTAATTTGCATATCGATATAAAAAATCTGATTTTAATAAATATGTGCTTCATATTACTGATTTCTAATTGTTTGATTTTATCTTAATGAATATTAGCAAAAATCTCGTGGATAAATCTTAAAAGAAATCGATTAACAAGAAGAAATAACTGTAATTTTATTCTTTACTTTCTATTTTAACTAAATAGTTAAATTAGGATTATTTAGCAATGAAAGACGGGAGTGGGGGAAGAGTAAGTTTCAGTTGTTCTATTTTTTTATTATACCCTCTCTGTTTCAAATCTTTTTATCTGCCTTCTTATTTAGTTTCATTAGCCTTTCTAAATTAATCTAATATTTTATTACATGAAAACTTAATACTTGCACCCGGAGGGTGCATATATTTGCTAGTTATAGTAACTTACTAAGCATTACACTATTCAAGGTGCTCAATATATATAATGGACAGCAAATTTTGCATAGAAATAGTGCTCAATGCTACAATAGCAGAGCAGGTTTAAAATCAAAAATATAAGATTATGGGACTATATTGCCATTACTCAAGTTTGATATATATATATATATATATATATATATATATATATATATATATATATATATATATATCGAGAGAGCTGTTTATACTTGTAAGGTCCTAACTTTTGTATAATGTTTTAATGTCTGGCTTATAATGTTAGGATTAATCTTATAATCCTGATTAAGGCAAAGTCGGCTGAGAACGACTACTTGGCTGTTCCTATGAAACAGAAAAAGAGATAAACCAACCAATGTCTGATACTATTTATACAACTATTGATTTTTCTGTATTTTTCTTATTGTGTGATGGCACATATTGTTGTCATCTATCATTTTGTCAAGTGACATCTCTCTTAATTCAGCTTGAAGCTGCTGTGACAGCCGAGAGATGTTTGTAGAATATAGTGGAAATGTTGCACTTGCATCAGTGGTGAGGAGTTTCTTTCTCTGCTTGGGTGCAACTAATGAGATTTTTTTTTCTCTCCCTTGGGCTGGCATAACTATGACTGACATAGCAGTGGAAGGGGGGGGTCTGTTTTCAGTAAAAAGATTGCTTTTTTTTTTTTTTTTCTTTTTTCTTTTTTTCTCTTTCTTTCTTTCCTGGTAGGCAATCATACTGGCTCCTTGACTTAACAATTCCCATACAACATGTCTGCTCAGACTTTATTTATTTTTTTTTTTTTTTCATTTTCATTTAAAACCTTTGGAAGTTTTTCTTGATATTTATCATTAGGTATTGATAGTGACTTGTGAAAATTTTAAATATACTATGAAATTTCACCTGGGGGAATTTTTTTTTTTTTTTTTTTTTTTTTTCTAAAAAAATGTTTCATTTTTATTTATGGTTAAAAATTAGTTTATCTTCTATACATATATAAAGGATTGTTGGTACCATTTAGTATGTGGCCTACCATAAAAAGCATATTATAAGGTTATAATAACTGCTAACACTATTTTAGAATATTTTAAAATGAAATAGATCTGATTCATGTAAATTATGGATAAATTCTTTTTTAATTATTCTTAATTACTATATACAGCTTATGACTGAATTGCATTTCTTAATTCAATATATGTGAAAAATAATTAGTTTCAATAAATTGCCTACTACTTATATATATAAATATACTTTTACTGAGGTAGGACACATTCAAACCAGGTAGGCCACATACTATAATGGCACCGGATAGTTGATATGTTCATATGTATGTCTGGATGAAACTATAAAAATACAATTAAGTAAATATATATATACACATTAAATATCACCAATTCATGCTTTTTGTGCAAAAATTAATGAAGTTAATCTAAAAAATTAAGATGTACATAATGTGAGACTAACTTACTAACCATTACACCCCCCCGTCTATCCAGGTGATGCTAGGTAGCCACTTCTAGTTTAAGAATAAAACTCAATAGTTATTTTAAGATTTAATGAGTTATTCTTTATATTAAATTGATAAGGTTTAATTGGCATTAGAACCCACCCATTTTTAAAGATTTTAATTAAAATTAGTTTTAAGCAATAAGGAAAGAGATAGTGTTGATTAAAAATACTAGGTTGATTTGCATACGAGTTAAAAAAAAAAAAAAAAAAAAATGATGCATGCAGTTTTTCTTAGACATTGGTTTTAGTAGATATTTACCCAACCTGCATGCCATGGGTAGGATGTGACACGGTTGCTAATATGAAGCAATCCAGCGAGGATCAAACTCACTATTCAGTAGTGATGTGTCTGCGAGAATAG
This sequence comes from Doryteuthis pealeii, assembly GCA_023376005.1. Classification (NCBI taxonomy): domain Eukaryota; kingdom Metazoa; phylum Mollusca; class Cephalopoda; order Myopsida; family Loliginidae; genus Doryteuthis; species Doryteuthis pealeii. Next base: position 63,956,734 of record CM042157.1, read on the forward strand.
CTTACTAATTATTGCACCATGATGGGTTTGACATCGGCTTAGTATCTTATTAGTTTTGATCAGTATATATATTACTTATTGTACTTTTAATGTGTAGCTATCTCTCTTAAACAATGAATTCAACTTGTAATAAGAATTGTTCTGAAAATAAGCTTAAATTAATGTCTTTAAATCCGGATTTTTCTTTCAAGTCTTGAAAGCGATTGTAGCATTTGATAATGTCAAAAGAATTTAATGATATGAAATTCTGTGATAAAATAAGCAAATTTTCAGTGACATTTTGAGAAATTTATGTAGTTCAAATGGACTGGTGATGTTAGTCTTATTTTAATTTGGTATGGTGTTAGTTTTTCACTGCAACGTAATGACATTTTGAATTGTAAAGTACTTCAAGTAGAATTAATTCCGTCTTTCCTTTTGTCAAGAAATTTGCAACAATATGTGGAGTTTCTATTGTAAATTTTAGAAAATAGCAAAGGAAAAAGAAAGTAATAAAAAAAACAAAAAAACAGTTTGACTTAAATCTCAGCTGAATTTTCTTTTTTTTTTTTTTTTTTCTTTTTCTTTTTTATATAAATATCAAATTAGCTTCATGAATGATAGTTCAAAATTAGATTGTATTTATAATAAATTAAGTTGAACTCATCATTTAAATTTTTTTTTCTCAGTCTTATCTAAGTTGATAATCCTTATAGCTCTTTTTGTGGTTAAAAATTAGTTGATTATTTAAGAATAAAACTCAGTTAATTTAAACTCTAATATTCTTTATTTTAAATTGATATGATTTAATTGGCATCAGAACCCATCTATTTTTATTTAAGATTAGTTTTAAACAATGAAGAAACAGATAGTGAGGGAGGTGTTCCCCTATGGTGTAATGGATAACGTGGTGGACTGTGACATCATAAACAAGTTCGAACTCCATTCGTACTATTGTTTACTTTCAGACAAATACCTTTGGGAAACGTATGAACTCTTATCCCTCCAACTATGGGTTAAATAATACCACTACTGTACATTTACAAGGATGACTTGGGCATTAAATGACCCATAAAGGTTGATATGTCATTAAACAAAGAAACCAACTCTTCATTAAGTCTAAAATTCGATTGTCAGAAAAATTTGAACTATTTTACTTTTCAAGAAAGAGGAACTAAGAATTAGATTTTGCATTATATGAATATAGTTTGTATTTTTCCTATCTCAGCCTTTTTTGTTGTTTCAAGCTAATCTTGTGCTGGCAAATATCTGATATATTAAAAAAAAACCCACTTAAGTTGCAGTTAATCTTGTAACTCTAAGGTAATTATTTTATCAAGATATCCTCCTTTGAGTGTAAATAGCATTAAATCTCTGAGTAACTTTTTATAATTTTCCTTTTTTTTTTTTTTTTTTTTTTCCTGACCTGACAATATTTTTGCCAAATCTAAATTTTGGTATTACTATCATGTTGGACTTGGTTAGCAGAGTATCCATCTAGGAATCGCAAGGTTCTGGGTTCAATACCTGCCATTGCCAACTCGGAATCTGTAGCATAGCTTGGGTAATATAATCTGTGTGGTAAAGCAACATCTTGGAGCTGATGTTAGGTGTGGTGTTTCATCTCAGCAAAACAATCTCTCTGGTCTAGTACAAGTGAAAAGGGGATAGACTAGGCTCCACTGATATTTGACTGATACTGACAATAGGCAACTCCGCACGCTTTTCTTATGCTATGATAAAAGATGCATTTATTGCAATATTTAATTCTTGGTTTATTGCACAAATTCTTATTTTCCATGTGAGGCTTCTTGTTTCTTTTACATTTAATAGATTTTTAGTATAAAACCTTCTGAACAATATTCCAATAAACCTGATAACATTGATTCAAATATTGAAACAAACAAAACTTTCTATTATCAGTTTTTGATTAAATTTGTAACATTCTGTCATAAACTTTTTTTTTTTTTTTTTAAGTTTTATAAAGATTTTTTTTTTCACTCCTATTAAATTGAGTGTTTTTTGTTTTTTTTCCAAATTCCAGGTTTTTATGGCAGACCATGGACCACTGATCAAAGACGGATCCTTTTTAAATGGTAAGTATCTTGTTTAAAAAAAACAAAAAAAAAAAAACTATTGTAATTTGAGGATGAATATTGAAATCTGCAAAAGAAACTTTTCATTACCTTTTCTAATGAAATTTTTCTTTTAATATAGAACCAAATGCTTACTTGAATAATGGTCTAAATTCTTTGGGTATTGCTATTTAAGTTGAAAAGAATATACATATTTGTTTTCCCATCCCTTGGGTATGAGAAATTATTTTTTCTACATTGGTATATTAGAGTAATGAAATTATTAATGATACCAGTCTCTGCTTTTGTGTGTTTAGACTCTTTTGAAAATGTATTACAAAAGATTTTGAAATATATCAAAATATATGCATTTGTTAATTATACTTAGGAACTATGCAAATTTAGATTTATTTACATTTTAAGACCAGTTTTCATTTTAATTGTTAAAACATTTAACATTTAATAATTTTAGAAAAGACAACGTGTTCATAAAATTGGAGAAAACAAAATTTTTGTTTAATACAATATTGAACAAAAATCTAGAGTTTCTCCAATTTTATGAACACAAAAATACCTTTTTAGTAAAATCTTGTTTTAGATCCCTAATTTTTAAAGACATTAAGTGGGTTAAGAATGAGGTTTCTGTTGAGTAGCATTAAGTGATTCAACCCCCCCCCCTTCAACTCTTGTTGGGGTATTTAATACTAATGTCAATCTTGCAAGTAATTATATAATTTCAAGTAATTATACCTTTTTAATCTTTTGTTTTCATGCAATTACTATCTAATACTAATTAATAAACAAATATAAATCTATAAATAGGACCTCCTGATCAGTGGATCTGGGAATAATGGAAATTAAAGGGAGATTTCACAAGAACTAGATCCTTACCACCGGATGCAGTTTATTGTCTCACCCAGGACACTTATTTGTTTTGTTTATCCATTTCTTTTTTTATGCTGGGATAACCCCCTATACTTCAACATCATAGCTACATTCACTGATATTGCAATGTATTGGCATTTTTCTTTTTTTTTTCTTTTTCTTTTTTTTTTCTTTGGTTAGTAGTTGTTTTAGGGATTGTGATTTTTAAATTAAAAAAAAATATACCATATCATTGGAGAACTAGAAGCGGCTACCCAGCATCGTCTACGTAAAGGGGGGGGGACTTGGTGTATTGATTTTACTTCTGAGATTTACAAATGGAGGGCATTTTAAAGTAGAATTTCTGTTTATTTTAATTTTTAAATATCTTTGAATATAAATCAAATCTTAATTTGTGTACAAAATGCAAGAACTGGGGATTAGTAATGTGTATATATATTTGTCATTGTTTTCTTTTCATAGTTTCATCTCTATCTATAATATATATATATAATATATATATATATACACCACACTGCTCTTTTTATGTGTATAGATGGTTATAAAATATAAAGTACAATATAAACTGCATGATGTTCCTATGCCTTTAAGGCTTTTTGGTTTTATACTTATCCATCTATATGAAAATAATTGTCCCTCCCCCACCCCCATAACACTTATTTATATTGCTTTGATTTATTGATTGTTTATTAGCTTTTCCAAATGTCTGAAACATTTAGAACACCTGAGCAAGATGACTCAAGTCAATGAAGATAAACTTATTTGTAGTTACTTGCATTGTAAATGTGTTAAAATTATAGAGGTACATTGCAATAACAATTGTGTGTAGTTTGGTGATAGTATTAGCTTCATGTAGGTCACTAAAATAGCTCTAATCAACCAGTTATGTGTAGCAGCAGCTGTGTGGTTTTAACTAAAGAGTTCATCTCTAAGGTGTTAGACTAGTATTGGTTTTACCAACCCTTAGTACACTAGACCCAGTTTTTGTGATCATAGTATGGTAGTGCTTGTTGTTGTTGTTGTTGAGCTGGTAGCATTTAGATTTCCTTCCCTCTCAATTGATTCACCCGGTTGGTAGTAGAAGGGGGGGGTAGCTGCAATGGCTGTTAGCAGCAGCAGCAGCAGCAGCATTGAGGATAACTTCAGCATTGGCTGGCTCCCTCTTGCCTTTTCTTTTAAAATGTGGAACACTCTGACCTTGTAATAACACTATATCTTATTTTTGCTTTCCTTCCCCTGGTTATTTTTTTTCTTTTTCCATTAAGTTGAGGAACATGTTTGCCTAACCATACCTTTCTGTCTGTTAATCTTCTGTCTAAAGGCAATAAAGAATTTCTTTTTTCTTTTTACCCTCCTCTCACTACACCTATTTGCTGACATGTTTATGTTAAAGGCATAGCTGCTCCTCTCTTTGGGGGTGGGGGTGGAAACAAAAAATAAAGTGGGCATAAATTATTTCCCTAATTGAATATACAGATTTACTCTTATCTGCTCTGTTTCGTATGAAACTTTAAAACAATAATTAATTGCATTAAACTCTTTAAGAATTTTAATTCAAGGTGTTTTCTTTATTATATAATTTTGTACTAAGATTTAAAAAAAAATAAGTACAATTTAAAGCTATTGAATTTCTATTAGAACTCTTTGTTATTCTAAGCAGCCTAACCACCTCGAGTTTTATTTTAGTTATTTTTAGGTTTATAAGAAGTTGGTTATTGGCAGAAGTTCATAATTACAAATTAGCGTTTTCTTTTTTTTCTTTTTTTTTTTTCTTTTTTTCCTTTTTTTTTTTTTTTTCCTTTACTGCAAGAATTGGAAATTGACTGCACTCTTATGGGTTCTCTGAAGGAAACAAATTCTTCTATATTTCTTTGTTTTATCCTGAACAAATGTGTATAAACTTATTTAAGCTATTAAACAATTGAAAATGAAGTTTGAGATATAGTGGTACATTGACTTCCGAATTTTAATTTGTTCAACTTTTTTTTTCTTTTTTTTTTTTTTTATATCAGCATATATACACTTTCAATAAGAAAGAAAAACTCAACAAACTTCATTTGGCTATTATAGATTTATTATGCTCAATAACTCCATAAATGAGCCTATTCTTTATGGACTGGCTGAAATAAATTTATAATATCCAAATGACGATTTGTTGAGATTTCTTTCTTATTGAAAGTGTAAATATTGCTCTGTATATTCTTTTTTAATTTAATATTTTTTTTTTTTTTTTTTTTTTTTTTTTTTACATGTTCAATGTAAAAAATAAAAAAAAATTTTAAATCTTAAATTAAAAAAAAATATAGGAATTTGAAATAATCTCTGTATAAATGCATAGATGTGCATCTACATGGGCATGCATTGTGGATATACGGAGGATATAAATAATACCAAATAAATCCTCCCTAACTTACCTGTTGATTGGAGATATTATATATATATATATATATATATATATATATATATATATATATTTCCCCATGTGAAATAAACTGAAATGCTATTAAACTGTTCCAACCCCCCCTTCTTTTTTGTAAGAAAAATAGCCCTGTTGTATAAAAGCATAATGAAAAAGGATTTAATGAATTATGTACTGTAAGGTTGTTTTTTTATGATTTTTTTTTCTGTAATAAATTTGGAAACTTAAATGTTTTTAGTGAACTTATTAACATGAATCTCTCTCATACTTCAAATTTTAGCTCTCATCACAAAGCAAAAAAATCAAGTGACAATTTTATGTTTATTGCATATATCTGACTTGGTCTTTATACAAAGTGATTCAATTAGAGATTGGGAAAATTTAATGTATTCCATGTGATTTGAAGAGTCTGTTTTGAAATTTAATTAGATGTTTACTTGTAATGATTTTAGCTTGATGATTGTAAAGGGAAATTTTGCAAGAATCATATGACATCTCTAGTCAAGTTATTTAGCAAGAACTACAAAGGATATTATCCAGTCTTGCACTTTTGGTATTGTTTATCACAGTGCTTTCTGTTTGTAGATTTTATTTAAAAAAAAAAGATTATACTTTTAGACAGTTTCATTTGTAAGGGATTGAAGTGCACTTGTCTCTTCGTTGTGGACTTAGAATTAGAGATAAAGAGCAGTAGCAACCTGTGTGTTTGTGTTATATTTATAAAGAGTTCAATATCAGTGATAGAGCATTTATATAAATATAAATTGGAATAGCGTATGCCAGTCAACGTTGTTTGGTGACTGCCATTTACTGTCTACACTATTCAAACTCGTATATGTGCATGTATAAAATATAGGATATTATAGGAACAATATGAATACTTCTTGGTAAGTTCCAAGATAATGATTATCAAAGAGTTTATTTTGACCATAGTTTTAAAAGTTATACAGGAACTAATTTAAATTTTTTTTTTTCTGATAGGATGAGCAAGATGGGGTTGAATACTTACCTTTATGCTCCGAAAGATGACTGTAAACACAGAGCGATGTGGCGAGATTTGTATTCAGTGGAAGAAGCAGGTAAGATTTTATTTTTATTATTAATCAATCTGATTTTAAAAAATAATAAAAAAATCATAAAACTGCATGTACGTATATGCAAATAAACAAATGAAGTTTATATATATATACACACAACTTTCAATTTAAGATTAAAATTTTTGAATTTTGGTAATATTCTTAAATGTATTTTTATTTTCATCTCTGATTTTTTTTTCTCTTCACCAGACTGCCTAACAGGACTAATTGATGCTGCCCATGAACAGAATGTTGAATTTGTTTACGCACTTTCTCCAGGGTTAGATATTACATATTCTAGTACTAAAGATGTCACAGCTCTTAAGAGGAAATTGGAGCAGGTAATTTAATTTTGTGTGATTATTAGAATTTATTTTATCACTATCTATACACATCATTTGTAATCTGGTTTAAAATTATAATAATATTGGAAATCAACCGTTATCTCAATCTCACACACACACACACACACATACACACACACACACATAATGATGACTTGAGCACGACTTTTTATAAAGGAAAATTGGTGGAGCAAAGACCAAAGTTCAATAAAATCCACACCCTATTTTTGTCTGGGAGAGGGTTAAAAAAAAACTTTTCTACCTCATTTTCAATAATAAAAGCTAAATAAAAAAATATAAGTGTATAAATCAATGATATATTAAAAATGATTAAAAGGATAAAACAAATTAAGGATAAAACATAAAAAGCAAATAAAAAAAAAATGCCACCAAGAATGATAATAAAAATAAGCAATTTAAAAAAATAATATATAAAAGAATACAAGATAATGAAACAAATATATAGAAAATAATTTTTATTAGTACATATATATATATATAGATAAGATATATTTTTAACTTTGTAAATCTTGGGTAACACCAGTGTGTGTCAAGATGTATGAGTTAAAAGAAAAGTTTTGATTTTATTATAAAGATGTGTATACATTATAAATAAAGATTTTAATTCACTTGCATCTAATTTCAGTGTATTCCATATAATTGACAAAAAAGGGTTTGTTTCTTTTGTAGGTCTCCACATTTGGCTGTAATGCTTTTGCATTGCTGTTTGATGATATTGATCCCCAACTTTGTGAAGCTGATAAAAACATTTTCCAGTCAATTGCTGCTGCTCAGGTGTCGGTTACAAATGAAACATACCAACACTTGGGACAGCTGAAATTCCTCTTTTGCCCTACAGGTAATCATTTAGACCATTTTTAATATGCTTATCAAAAAAAAATTATTTGAATTATTTGATTATTTCTGAAATTTATTATTTAAATTATTTGGTTATTTCTGAAATTTATTATTTAAATTATTTGGTTATTTCTGAAATTTATTATTTAAATTATTTGGTTATTTCTGAAATTTATTATTTAAATTATTTGGTTATTTCTGAAATTTATTATTTAAATTATTTGGTTATTTCTGAAATTTATTATTTAAATTATTTTGTAAATTAATTTTAGAGACAATTAATTTAAAGTATTTTTAAAATTGATTTTTTTCCCCCCCCTATGAATATATTAAATTTGATTGTATAAATAGATTTTTTTTTCTTTCTCTCTCTCTATCCAAATTTATTAAAATAGATTTGTGAAATTTTAATTGTCCCACCAGAAATAGTGATTTTTAATTAAAAAAACTTTTTTTTGTAGAGTACTGTGCTGCCCGTGCAGTTCCAGCTGTGGCCTCCTCAGAATATCTAAGCACCATTGGGGCAAAATTATTGCCAGACATTGATGTTATGTGGACAGGTGAGTAGAGCACTTATTTTGTTGTTGTTGAAATTACTACTTGTTTTAAAGTTTTGTCTCATAACTTGTAAAGGACTTCCTGGAACATTTTGACTCAAAATGGAATGGGAAAGTCTAATTCATCCAGAAAGCAAATAAAATTGGCATAAGCAGTATTTTTTGCACATCTCACTCCTCTTTATCTGATTAAGTGATTATGGCCTACAAATAGATATAAAACCATGATTTTTATAATCTATTTATAAAGAGTGTGCACTGTAGAACTTTACAAACTAAAATAGGGTCAGATGAAGTGTAAATTCAACTGAAGTCAGAATCAAACTCTGACTCCAGTGACTCCTGAATTGCTTTCAACAAAGCCCTGCCGGTAGTAGACATTTCCTTTATACAGAAATAAAATAAAATTGGTATCTGGGCATGGAAGTCTCAATTAAATCAGGAAACAAATTTATATTACCAAACAGTTATTGAACATTATAGTATGAAAAACAAACCTTTTTTTTTTTTTTTTTTTTTTTTTTTCTTAACTTTTAATTTAAATTTTATTTGTGATTATTTTAGTTAGGTTTCATTTACAAGTGTGATTCCCCTCCAAAATGTGTATGCATGGAAAAATCTTCCAAAGCTCTTTCTGAATAAATTTTTATTTAATGTATTTTATGATATAATTTTTATCCCGGGCAATGCCTGGTATTTTTACTAGTTGTTTTATAATAATAAAAAAATGTTTTTCTTTTTGCAGGTTGTAAAGTTGTTAGTAAAAGGATAACAATCCAGACTTTAACCGAAGTATCAAAAGTATTACAAAGGCAGCCAGTGATTTGGGATAACATTCATGCTAATGATTATGATCAGAGGAGAGTTTTCCTTGGTCCTTATGATGGTCGTTCCCCAGAAATCATTCCTTATGTGAAAGGTGTGTTGACCAATCCAAATTGTGAGTTTGAAGCCAACTATATCCCACTACACACCTTGGCACAATGGTGTAAATCAAATGTAAATGGAGTCAAAAAAGATATCATTGCAGGTTTGTTAACATTTTTTAAAAACCTTTTTCTAATAAGAAAGTTTGAATAGCTTTTAATTAAATAAGAAAGTGGAAAATATTTTGATGCATAAGTTTTCTTTTTTTAAAGCATTTAAAAATATTGAGTTTCATAATTAATTCTATTAATAGTGGGTTGTCTAAAAAAAAAATTTTTTTTTTTTTTAGGAGGTAAAATAATTACTTAATACAACCTGAAATTCTAGGAGATAATTTGATTTTTAATGATTTATTTTTAAGTTATAAAATATTTACACAATGATTTATGGCCTGATCTTTGTTTATTCAGTTTCTATTGTCTCCAGTGTTTAGTGATATATTTCAAATTAATGCTATCTGGCCAAATTTAGGAAAACCCAGCAAAGATTAGTTTCAATTAACTATTATAATTAATTACAATGAATGATCACTTTTAAACTCCAAATATTTTATATTTGAATTCTTAAAACCAGTCAATTTATATTTTGTTTGAATTCTTGATTACTCAATGTGTCAATAGCATCTTATTTATTTTGATCCTTTAGCTCATTTGCCAATTTTTTTCATTAATTAATTTTTAGTTGCTTTTTAATATAGCAGCAAGAAATGGCACAGATGAGAAAGCTATAAAAGATAAACTCTTATTGTCTATTATTTATTTCTGATGTATGTTCTGCAATGTCATTGATTGACAATCCAAGCAAAGTGGACAAAAATAAAGCAAATTTAATATATATATATATATATATATATATATATATATATATATATATTAAATAGACATATAAAGATAAAAAAGCAAAATAGTTAAATTTAATCTTTCAATGTATTTTAGTGTGTGTATGTGGTGGGGGATTAGTTGTTTATATTATTACTTGACTGGAGTTTAGTTTTTATTTATTTATTTATTTATTTTAACTGTAAACATTTTTGTTTAAAATCTATAATTGAAAAAAAAAATGAGTTTGGTTCTTCAATTTATTATTTTTATCTATAAATTTGTGAAATTTTAAATTCTGTATTAATTCTCTTTAATTCCTATGTAGCCCTTTTTAAAAAAAAAAAAAATTTCTTTCTATTATTCAGGTGATCGTTTGAGCCCTATTGCATCTGATATCAAACTGGAAACAGAAATTGATTTCACATCAGATGATGATATTCCTGCAAAATTTGACACTCGCTATCAACCAAAAGCTGCTCTTAAAGTTGCTATCAAAGAGTGGATCAAGGAATTAGCTCTGACCAGAACTTCACTCAGAATTCCTTTTCCCAAACCTATTGTACCTATTATGCCAACTGTAAATACTTGTATGACTGTGACTGCTCCTACAGTGACCCTTCCAGCAGGATGTATGGTACCCCCCATACCTGTTGGTGTACCCGGAGCTGTATTTCCACCTGCAGAGGTTGATAATCCTTCATTCATGCAACCTGTAATGGCACCAATAAATAGTTTAGTTGAACCCCCACCTGCAGCAGTCATTGAAGCAGAAAGCATTGGTGACACCCTTTGTCCAGACACAGAACCAATGGACTGTTTCCCGTCCAGTACAACAGAGGTTCCCAAGGGAACCACTTCATCCACTTCATCATCAGCTGACAATGTTATGCAAGTCGACAATAGCAGCAGTAGTAGTCTTGCTGGTTCTTTTGACTCTTCAGACAATACAGAAGTACTTTCAAGTGAAGATCTTAGACAACTTGTTGAACTCTTTCACATGCCATTCGAACATGGAGATTGTGGACTTCAACTTTTACAGGAAATGCATTGGTTGAGGTCCAATGCTAATATCATCGCAGACAGTAGGGCAAAGAAAGCTTTAAAACCAGAGGTGAGATATATACATGTATAACACTCTCCTCTCCCCTCTCTCCCCTCTCTCCCCTCTCTCCCCCCTCTCTCCCTCTCTCCCCCCTCTCTCCCTCTCTCTCCTCCCCTCTCTCTCCCCTCTCTCTCCCCTCTCTCTCCCCTCCTCTCTCCCCCTCTCTCCCCCTCTCTCTCCCTCTCTCTCCCTCTCTCTCCCTCTCTCTCCCTCTCTCTCCCTCTCTCTCCCCCTCTCTCTCCCTCTCTCCCCCTCTCTCTCCCCCTCTCCCCTCTCCCCTCCCCCCCCTCTCTCCCCTCTCCCCCCTCTCTCCCCTCTCCCCCTCTCTCTCCCCTCTCTCCCCCTCTCTCCCCTCTCTCTCCCCTCTCCCTCTCTCCCCTCTCTCCCCCTCTCCCCCTCTTCCCCCTCTCCCCTCTCCCCCCTCTCCCCTCCCCACCCTCCCACTCCCACTCTCTCCCTCTTCTCCCTCTCCCCCTCTTCTCCCTCTCCTCATCACATGGGATGCTATTACACTTCATTGCAAAATGAATAGACTACCCCATTCATAATGTAACAATATCACTAAAATGGAATCTGTGTAAAGTGAACCTGCATATTATATATATCAAATTTATGGTGATTCAAAAGGGTCATTCAATATATAAGGGGAATTATTTTGAATAAAGCAAAATAATTTGGATTTTTTGAAACTGTTGTCCTCTTTCTTGTATCCACAACATTTCGGCTGATGTGCCCTCCAGCCTTCTTCAGGTGTTTCTTATTGAACTTGACCAAATTGTTGTGTATATAAGTATAAAGATGAGGACAGCAGTGTGAAAAATCTTAATACAAAATCTAGCCTTATCTATAAAAAAATAAAAATTAAACAATTTTTTTATTTTTAAATTTTCCCCCCAGAAATGCATTGCTTGGAATTGGTTTATAGCAAAAATGTTTTTAGGCTATTCAAAATGTTGGCAAATCAGATTGCTGATGGCTTGAACAGAAATCTTTCATTGAATCTTTGCTGGTTGAGAAGTGCAAACCATGTGTGATGTATTTGGAGAAGTTTGTTTTTAGTAATAAAAAAAAAAAAAAAAGAATGTTTACACAGGCTAAATATAGGTTTGCCACTATGAGCCGCCAGTTGAAAAGACAGTCCATGGAGTGGAAACACAATGATACTCTGGTAAAAAAAAAAAAAAAATTCTGAATGCAGCAGTAAGTGAAGGTATTCTGGAACATGAAAGGATCTATCACTATTGATTTCTTTGAAAAAGGTGCACCTGTAAACAACACTTCTATTGTCAACTATTTATTGAATGACCCTCATATTTGTTAAAAAGTGAAATATTTTTTTTAAAGTTTCAATTTCAAATGATTGTATTTAATTAAAAGCAAAAAACTTTTTTAGTTAAACTGGAATTTTATAACTAGTAAAATTCCAGTTTAAGTTCTTTTTATTTTTTTTAATATAATCTTTAAAACCTTAGAGACACATTTAAAGTGGAAATATTTTCATATTATAGTTTTGTATTTTGTCTAGAAGAGTTTTGAATTACTGTTGCTTTTGTAAAATTATTTAAAAAAAAAAAAAAAAAAAAATGTTTACCAAATTGGATTAAAGTGTTTTTGGCATAAGATTTGAATGTATACTATTACTGTACACATATTTAATAATTTTTTTCCCCCAATTTATAGGCAGAACAATGGCATGATAAAGCAAAAGTCTTCTGTGAAGGAATTGACAGGCTCTTCACAATTTTTGACAAGTTTTTCAAGATTCCTAATCGTGCTATTGCATACGAACTATATCCATATGTTTGGGATTTGAAAAGTATTCTGATATTATGCAAAGCGTATGTTGAATGGATGGGTAAGTTGGTTTCTTTTGAAATTTCCTTGAGATTCTGTTCCTTAAATATTTTAAATTTTCAATTAAAAAAATTTTTCATCTTAAAACAAATAAATGGTCAGATGTGAAATCATTTCACTCGTTGATAAGAAAGTGCATCAAAAGGTCAATGAGGATATATATTATACACGTCATTATTAAATGTAATGATTTTAAAAGAAAAAAACAAGATTTGAATGTGATATGAGATGACCATTGTCCAGTTTCAAAATAATTAATTTTATTTTTTTTATGTGTAAAATGTCTATACAAGAGTTCAAATAGCTTTTTATAAACTACTGTTGATTTTAAAGTTAGTTTTAAGACTAAGGTCCCTTAAGAATGATTCTTTTATCTAGTTTATATAATTATGAAAAAAAAAAAAGGAAAAACTTGTTAAAATAATGGTGCATGAAAAATGCTGATAAAAATTAATATTTAATAAGCTTAATATTTGATGAAATTGGATAAAGTTAGTTGTATACAAACATTTTATTAATACTTGTAAGATTTATTTTTAAATTAATCTGTGATAATTTTTTTTACACTTTTTAATAATTTCTTTGAGAATTATATTTTTCATGTATACTTTCTCATTTTTGAAAATCCTTTTCTTGCAAAGTATTTTTTAAATTTTTTATTTAAAAATTTTTTTTATACATGGTTGGTGATAGTTTTTTTGATTTAGCAGATAATTCTCTCAAATTGCTAATGAGTTCTTAGATTATCACTCGTGAAGTTAATTGGTTATTTAGATGTTTGGTGATATATGCTTTAGGCTAAGGGTGCCCAATATATCGATTACTATTAGCCAGTAGTTGGCATTCTAAAAAAAAAAACTTTTTGAAATGTTAGCCTATCATCTATCCTCCCTTTAACAGTAGTGACAATAAATGCATTCAAATGTATTGTGCCATAAGGGTTTATTTATGTATATATATATATATATATATATATATATATATATATATAATCACATTGGTGAAAAACTGTCAGTAGCTAAGTACCATTGACTTCATGTCCACTCTTCCCTAACAATTTTTTAATACAAGTAGATCATTTTGACCTGGTCATTTTAAAAGTAGTTTGCAAACTAAAAAAAATGTGGGCACCCTGGCTTTATTTTCCAAATATGAAAAAGTTTAATTTAGATGGTTTGTAGATTTTCTTTTGATTATCCAGTATAATGGGTTTTAGTAATCATGCTTAGTGGGGAAAGGTTCTCAGTGCTGGTTAATTGAAAATAGCAAAACAAGTTTGGGATTATTTAAAAAAAATGAAAATAATAAAATTATGCACTATTAAATAAATGTGTATTTTGAAATGTTATATTTTAAGATCTTTTACTGTATTGCATTTGATATGCACAATCAGCACAAATATATAAATTAACATTTGGATATGTTAATTACATCTTCTTAATCATTGAGTTCTCATACAGACCAGATAATGTGGGCGTCCGATTTGTATTGTAATGGGTATCAAGCTAGTCTAACAGATCCATTACCACTAAAAAGTGAGTTCGATCCTTGCTCGATGCCACATACTTGTGACCTCACTTTTTAGTGGTAATGGATCTGTTAGACTAGCTTGATACCCATTACAATACAAATCGGACGCCCACATTATCTGGTCTGTATTTGTCACATATTACCTAAGACAAATGGGTTTGGTAAATACCAACAATTGAGTCAACTTTGCATTGTTAAAGACTTAGAATTCATTTATTATATGATAAAAATTGATGATTTAATGAAGCCTGATCTCTTCCACCTCCCGGGTTTTATAAGTGCATCAACAACGGACTTTATTAGATATTTTATTTATTACTAATTTTGCTTAAACTTAAAGTACTTTTGCTTGTTCTATAATTATAACATTAATATTTGTAGGATACAAGTTTTAGTGTATAACAATAGAAACAAGATAGAATCTTTTAAAACATTAAAAATCCATAAAAGAATTTATAGTTAGAATCGTTTTAAAACTCATGGTTTCAGATATATGGTAATAAGAAAATGTTTCCCAGTTGATAGTCTATTTATTGTATTTTAAAATTAGTACAATTTCTTTTTATCTAAAGACTTAAGCTACTCGATGTAGTTTTAAGGTAACTTTTTCCCTTGTAACTATTCTAATCTAAAAAAATTAAAAGAATTTTGTGGTATGGATTCTAAACTTTGAGAATATATGTTATATATTCTTATATGTATATAAATGTATTTTTGAAAATTCACTGATTCAATGAAGCAAAAATATAATTAGTATTCATTTAGTTTTAGAATTCAACTTTAAAGAAATCAGTATACAACATGAATTTAAAAATGCTAAGTTATTTAGGAATTGAATAAAAAAAATAATTTTTTATTAAATAAAATCTACTTTTTTTTTATATACTTTGAAAGAAATAAAGGGTTTAAAATGAGACTTTTTTATTTAAAAAAAAAAATTATTTTAATTTTATTTTTTCATGATTTTGTTACATTTTTTTTCCCCCGCTTATTTGAGACAAACTGTTTATTTCTGCTAAATACAAATACTTGCCCTGTCTGGGACTTGAGCAGTAGGCTTTTATTTTCTTTTTCAGTTCTTGTTTCAAACTAATTATTATTTTCCTTTTTTTTGTCTATTTCAGGTCTTGGCCATGTTCCCTATTTGTCAGTAATGCATCAACAAGGAACCTTGACATGTATGCACTTAAACAATTCCCTTTTATTTTTCCTTCTTATTCTTGGAAAACAATTATCAATACTGGTTTCCATTATTGTTCATATAAGTGATGCATGTTTATAATCATTATTATAATTATCATTTTTATTTAAAAAGTTTTTTAAAACCTTGGCAGCTTTGCACAGCCATATTGTCAGTGCATCTGAAAATGTATAGCATTTGCTGCTTTTTTCTTTTTTTTTTCTTTTTAACTAATTTCAGCAATGTTTTCACACAGGATTTATTTATTTATTTTTAAAAATTAAAATAACTTTCATTTTGGTGCAATCTTCCTGAACGTTTTCAAAAGCAAGAACAAGCAAATAATATTGGTGATATTATACAATATAAAAAGATAACTGGTATGCAATCCAAGATACATTTTTTTTAACTACTTCCTCTCAGTGAAGAAAAATATGTGGAGTACTTATCTAATTTATATAAAGAATTAAAAAATATTTTTTATTTTATTTTATATTTTTTTTAACTTAAAAATTTTTTAAGAAAATTTAAATTGATTATTTGCTAAAGAGATTTTTTTATTAATGACCTTAGTGTAGATTGATTAATCCTAGATTTCTAGAATTGACTAATGATTAAGTTGTTAATTGTTGAAATTAATTTTCTAAAAATTATCAACCCTAGCTATATATATATATATATATATATATATATATATATATATTATATATATTTTTTAAATTTTTTTTTTTTAAGAAAGCTTGGATTAAGAAATATATTTGCTGCTTCCATTATCATGCTTAGTGAAAGGCCATTTGTAATTTCTTAGCTAGAAATTACATCTGCTAACTTAAAATCCATTTAGTTGTGTAACAATATTTGAAATCTCTGGATTAACTGAGCTGTAAGACTTGTAGCAACCTTTATTTTTTTAATGAAAAATGTTTTGATTTATTAAATATTTCTTTTTATTTTAGATAAAAGCAGAAAATTTATGAAGATTTAGATTCATATTTTTAATCTGAGAGGTTTTTATTTCTAAATCTTGGATTCTCTTCAATTTGCATGTTTGTTTTATTTTTTAAAATTTTTATTTTTTTAATATTTTGGCTTTAAAAAAAATTCATTTGGCAGATTTGCTTAAAATAGATATGGGGAAAAAATGTTGTCAGTCATTCTTTTGTTTTGAAGTAAATAGTCCCAATACTTGATTATTTTTTTTTTTTTTTAAATTATTAATTTTTTTTTCTTTTCTTTTTTAAGTACCCTTTTCATGACAGATTGACTGTTTGCGATTGCTGACATCATCTAAGCCACATCTCTTTCACAGTTGCAATTGCTTAATATATATCTCTCTTTCTCAATTGCTGTTCCTGCTGCTGTGTGATGATGATGATGATATTAATTAATCATGGCTGTCATCTTTTGAATAGTGCCAAGTTTGAATTAAGTAAACAGGAACAAGTTACACTGCTCAACCAAACACATAGAATCTTTGCATCTAGTTTAAACATATATGTATATAATATATATATGTATATAATATATATAATATATATATATATCTAAAAAAAATTGTTTCTTATATTTTGCGTTAAACTTAAGCTGTTTTTATTAAAATTATTTAGGCAAAATTTTTTATGTAAATTTTTCTTCCCTTTCAATTAATTTTATTTCGTTAATCTTTCTAAAAATTGAATTTAAAGTTTTTTTTTTTCTTTCTTTTTGAAATTAAAAAAAAAATTCATTTTTGAAATTTATTTATTTATTTATTTATTTATTTTAATGCAAACTTTCTCAGTTTGGTTTCTAACTGTACTTGTTCCTGTTCACTTTTCCAACTGATTTAATCTCAATGATAACGTTGATGGCAGAAAGTTTCCTCTTATTGTTTTCTTCTCTAAACAGTAAGACAGCAACTTTTTGCTTTTCCTATTTTATTTATTTGTTCTGTATAATACATTCACAGGCTGCTTTTAAATATGTTTTAGTTTTAGCAGTTTCTCTATTTTCCGTAATGTTTATTACTTCAACATAACACCAAAATACTGGAGGGAAACACTAAAATGTTAGTAAGGACTCTGATTTAAAGTATATTGAAACCAACAATTTATCTTTAAGTAACGTTAATGATCTAATTTTCATATGTATGTTACCATGGCAAATCATAAGATTTTTGTTTGCTAAAATGTTTTAACATAGAAAATAAAGCAGTTTCTAGTCCAATTTGAAATGTATTAATAGTTTGTAATTGCACACACTGATCGTTATAAAATTAAAGTCTGCGAAGTGGTCTACCATCAGTATCACCCAAACAACAGGTATTGAGGTCTATCCCTTTCTTGCTAGTGCTAGACCAAGGAGATTGTTTTTGCTGAAGTTGAGCACCTCCTCTACCATCAGCTCTCGGATGCTTTACTGCACAGATCAGATTACCTAAACCGTGCTACTCATGCATTGAGTTGGCGGGGATCTGTATTAAACCAAGAACCTTATGATTCTACCAAGCTAAACCTGTACCCTGATCATTATAATATATTTTAAAGGGAGATAATTATTAAATTCTAGTGCATTTCACTTTAATGATTTTGAATTAGCATAAAGTAAAACTGCCTTGACCAGGATTTGAACTTAACATTAAATGAGGAGGAGTGATGATAATAATAAAAATAACTGATTGAACCAATGGAATATTTTCAAGACTACTGTATGGATGCACCATTTAAACTCTAATGAAATGCCTGGAAAAAAAAAGTAGATGGAAACTACACAAGAATGCTGAGTGCCGTTTTAAATGAATCTTTGAAGCACCACCCTACAAAACGGAGACTGTACGGCTACTTACCTCCCATTTTGAAAACTATCCAACTAAGATGAGCTGAGCACTGCTGGAAAGTAAGAAAGAACTATTAACCAGTGTTGGCCGACCAGCAAAAACTTAAATTTATTAGCTCTGTACAGATACTGGATGCCACCTAGAGAATTTGCCAAGAGCAATGACCAGGATGGATGGACGGATGACTGGTGTCCCAAGGGAATCTGTGCTGTTGGCATGCCTTGATGAACTAATTTGCTCACTTACATGATTTTTGCTTCTGGGGCTAATGATTAATTACTAAGTTTCCATTTGGACGATAACAAGGATGGAATATATTACTATATTACATGATCAACATTTTCTTTGGCAAAAGAAAAAAAAACATTAATTTAGTCATTGGGTGATTCTGATAAAATCCTTGATATATTTTAATGAATCCTGGTTTTTCATGAATTTTGAATGGATTGGACAAAATACTAATTTGAAATTAATTTCTCTACTCTATTAATAAAAATAGTAGTCTGCTGAGTGACCTATTGTCAGTATCAGCTGAACAGCCAGGGAGTCTATCCCCTTTCTGCTTGTGCTAGACCAGGGAGATTGTTTTGCTGAGGTGGAGCGCCAAACCTACTGTCAGCTCTCAGATGCTTTATTGCCCAGATCAGATAACTCCACCTGGTATTGTACCTGGAACAATACTATTCCTCTGCCGAGTGAGCTAACTAGTCCTATTAATAGATTAAATTTAATTAACTTTTGCATACAAGAAAATGTCTTCAACTATTAAGTTTTTCTATGGATATTAAAAAGGAATATTTTCACTCCCTTTATTTTCACTCTAATTTAACTGTACTCTTTTTTTTTATATTGAATATTTAAAAAAAAAAAAAAAAGTTTAACATTGCTTTTGCATATAAATTGATCTTATATGATAATTGAAGTTTTCATTGTATTAAACATAAAAATAGATTAAATACTTATTCTGCTTTTCCCTTCAATGTTATTTTGGTGTTTCTTTATTTTTTTTATTTACTTATGTTAGATATAAAACCCCTAAAATTTTGAATTTTATCTATACACAATCATATATGTATATATTCATGTATGTATACATATATGTATCAAAAATCCTATTTTGAAAACCCAAATAATAAAAGGAAAAAAATTAACAGAACTTGAAACTAAAAAAGATGCATTTAAACTGTAGTCTGTGTTGGTCTTCCTCTCTCCATACATATATATATATATTTAATGCTGTGTTTAATTTGTTCAGCTGTGAAAAAGTTGTGGCTTATATGAAGCAGCATACCCTGACATGTATACTCTTTGCTGCCCACAGTGTTCCCACTTAATAAAGTGATTATATTTCATAAGCAACATGAATTTTATGTCTACAAATAACTAAATATCTCTGCTCATATAATCAATTTTTAATGCAGCACATACAGTCTGGATGGATAATGATGAACTTTTTTCTCACCACTGTTCCCAGCTATGGGTTAAATAGTACCACTACTGTTCTTCTACAAGGATGAGTTGGTGAGGACCTGTATCGAACCTTGCCATTCCTAGGCAAATGCTCTACCGACTGAGCTAACTGACTCTATTAATAGATGAAGTTCAATTAAGACTTTGGGAAAGGTATGAACCTCCTCATCTACCCAGCTATGGGTTAAATAGTACCACTACTGTTCTTCTACAAGGATGACTTTGGCATTAGATAACCCATAAAAGTTGATATGCAATTAAAACAAAAGAAAGAAACCTACCATTGTTCTTCATATGGGACAAGATTTTCCAAAGCTGTAAACCTTTTCATTCATAGTTTTATCTCTAATTATATTTAAGTATTTACTCATTAAAGTTTTATTTCCAGAACAAAACAGAATATCTGTTGACATTGAAAATTTAAAACTAGAAGTTTAGATTTTTTTTTAAATTGAAGATAGAAGAAAAAGCTTTGGCATAGAAAGTTCAGGAATATGAAAAAAATAATTCCAGAAGTTTCAGAATCTTTGTTTCTGAGTTTCAGAAAATTCTCCAAGAGTAAATTTCTCTCAACTCTGTTATTTCTAGCATAGGGTGTGTTATTAATGACATTACTATTTATATATTTAGCAGGATAAAGATTAAATTTACTTTAAGATTTTCTGAAAGAGAATATATTTATTTCCTTGTAGGGCAGGTTAAAGCTTTATTTTATTTTTTAGTATTAGAATAGTTTGAATTTTCATAAATGTCCTGTCCTTGTTATATATATACTAGCAAAAATATGCACCCTCTGGATGCAGCTATTTAAGTTTAAATATAATAAAATATTAGAAAGACTAATGAAACTAAATAAGAATGCATATAGATATTTTTATTTTTTGATTTCTATATAAAATTAAGTAGGATAGCTTTTAGTCTTTTGAGAATAAATATTAGAAATCAATAACACAAATTCATAAAACCCAGTTTAGTTAAAACCAGTATGCAAATTAACCACACCATATAGTAGGTAAGCCTTTATTTCTTAGTGATATATAACATTCATTGCAGGATTTTAAACACATTAATAACATAGACTATTTTGAGGCAAATCTAACATGGCTTAACTTTAATAGACATCATTAATAAATAAGATGCTAATTAAGATTAATGATTATTTGATAATCATTGAAAATATAACATAAATTAGATTGTCACATCGATTTGGTGACACATAATCTCCATTATGTTATTATATAAAGTTACAGAATAGGTATAGATTTGTGCTGCTGTTTTTAAATTAGCTAACAACTTGATTACTGACTTTAATATCGATATCCACCTTATCTGAATGTGTTAAATACTGACAGATACGACTGCTTCAAACCAAAGGCTGATAACCTCAATTATTCTTCACTGAGAAATCTGCAGATGGCCAAGGACACCGATCTATAATTTTTTTTTTTCTTGTTACGGTAAACACGACTTCTAGACTGGTCTGCTTATAATTCTAATTATCTTACTATTACCTTTTTTTAACATCACCAACACTATTAGAGTGAAAAAGAAAAAAAGATAAAGCCTTCCCCCAGCATCAAATTAAATTTGTCATTGCATCAAAGGGGCATTGCCCACCCCTTCTCCCTATTCCAATGAAATATATATATAATTTTTTATTTTTTAAATCTCCTATATTTTTATGAATTCAGATATATAATTTTAAGGAAACCAACAATGGATTTTTTTTTTTTTTTTTTTTTTTTTTAATTTTTTTTTTATTATATAGATATTCTTGATTGAGTTTTTAGCAATCTTAAATAACTTATGATTTTAAACCCCACAACCTTTTTAATTTCTTTTAAACAACCCAAGTGTCCTTGGCTTCAAAATTCAATTTTTCCATATTTATCTATATGTATTGTAACTATCACCAAAATTTCTATTTCTTGTTCTTTGCTTACTGTTTAAATTAAAATAAAAAGGAAATTTTTTTTCCATAGTGGTTAAGAAGAAATATCTGCTCTGCCGAATTGGTGTGTTGTGTGGCTGTGCAATGCTCCAATATATTAAATGTTTAATGTGGTGTTATACATTGTCTATTCTTTCTCCACTTGGTTTTTCAATAGCCTTTACTCAGTCTTTTAAAATGTCTAGATAGAATAAATCTTAAATTGCTCTATAAAAGGATAGGGTATTTCTTTTTTTTTCTTTTTCTTTTCTTTTTTTTTCCTCTCTTGATCTCGTAGTAATTGTTTTATACAACTTTAGTTTTTGTTCATTTGGCTGCGTTGGTTTTTGGATAGATTTTGAGTATTCTATCTGTATCTTTTTTTTTATTCCTGATGGAAAATTGGTGCTCTTATTATTGCACTCCAAAAAAAAGAAAGAGAAAAAAACTAGTATTTGGGTTTTGTAGAAAATAACTGACTTCACTCTTTTAAGAAAATTGATGTGATGTCTGTATGCTTGAGATACGGCTTTTTTCTTCTAATTAATATTGTCTTTTGAAAGTGATTTTGGGAATACAAGCCTTAACAGGTCATCTAAAAGCTCTTTTAAGTGTTCTTTTATTAATCTGGTGTTGTACTTGTTTGCTGTGACGTCTTTTTGATAAAGTTTCCTCTAGATTTTAGATGTTTTATAATTAAAATCAATTTTTTTTTTTTTTTTTTTAACTTAAATTTTGACGATTCTTTTGTTTGTTGGAAGAGTCTAAAATAGTTGTGCAATTCCTAATATATTTTAGTCTGTGATCCTTATCAGATAAAGCAATGCTAATTCCATAGTGTTATCAGACAAGTATCACTGAAGAAAAACACACCAACCAATGTTATTTTATTTGATTGGAGAATTACAAAGATTTTCCTAACTTGATCATTTCTGTTAAATTCATGGTTACTCTTGATACATTAAGGCGATAATTTAAAGACCATGGTTTTCAGTACATTTTATTATGTAATGTCTAAATTATCAGTTTTTGAAAATAGGAATTTGAATATTTAAAATTATTACATAATGTTTTCTTGGTATATGGTTAAACTGTCAACACATGTGATTTTTCTACCATATCAAAAAGATAATTGTGACTTGTATGATAAAAAAGGAAAATGAGAGTACATGAATGTAACTTATTAATTGTATAATTCTATGATGAATTACTATATCAATTAATTGTAAGTCTTTGTGACAAACGTTTGGAGCTACATTTTGAGATAAGATCCTTGCTCCTTTAGTATTAAAACTTTTATAAGTGTTAAACAGTTGTGAAAACTTAAAATTATCAAAGAATTTTAAATCAAACACATTATAAACTCTTTTCATTTTATATAGTAGTTATGATATTTAGCTTTGAATAGCAAGCTAAAAAGAAAAGGTTTATTTTTCTTGTCGAGTGGGAGCCGGCCACTTTTCACTAGACCGTTTTTATTCTTTTTTTTTTCCCTTCAACTTCACTCTGGTTGGTGATGTATAGCTGATCTGATTTTATTCTTTCTTTTTTCGCCGGATGTTTAGGGTGCACTAATGGCTATAAAGAAGCTTTCACAAGTGGAGATCAGGAACCATGGGTCTTTCGTGGTGGTCTTCAGGCAGAGTTCCAAGTATGTATGCTGATGGCGACTGCAACCACCTTTTTTCAGCATTCTATTCTGGCACCAGACGTCGACGCAAAGCTAAAATTAAATATTTGTTTTATTTAAACATAAAGATAACGTTTTTTTCCCCCATTTATGTTGGAATAATCTGATTGTTTTAAGATGAAAGCAAATAATTTATCAATTTCCTCCTCTTCAAGCTTAACATTGTTATTTTTTATTTATTCATTTATTTTTTTATTTTTTTCGCGCTGCTTGCTCTGAAGAAATCCAACTTTACTTGTCCATCTTGGAATTTCCTCACTTCCTTAACTTTTCATTATTTTTTTAGTTTTTCACAATTTATATCCCTCAGTTTTTGCCTTTCTTAGCAAAGAAAGCATGTTTTTTTAGGGGGAGTGTTTAAATTATATATTTAAAAAAAAACAACTTTTCTATATTTTTTCTATTTTTCAAAATTTTATTTATTTACTCCTTTTTTTTTTTTTTTTTTTTTTTTAACGTTTTCTTAAGTATTTTCAAAAAAATTATTTTATTTATTATTTTTGTAACTTTTATTTATTTTCTTTTTTTTTTTCTTTCTCCCTATTGATCCAAAAACTTGCAAAGTTGAATTTCTTCACTGAAATCTTTTTTCATTTTTTTCTATTAAATTACATTCTTTTGCAGTTGCAAAGATGTGCGCGCTGAAAAAACATTTTAAAGCTCAGATACCAGAAATCATTTTTAATTATATTTTTCTTTTTTCAAGGAACTTTGGAAGGCTTAGGAAATTGATGGGAGATGGAAACTGGGGAACGAAGAAAAAAAATTTTTTTTTTTTTTTTTTTTTTTCTGTCCCTTCCTGTTCTCTCTCATAATTCCCTCCTTCCACTCTGATCCTATTGTTTGATCATTTTTCATTTTTATTTTTTTTTATTTTTATATTAAAACTGATTTCTGTGTTGAAGAGTGATTGTTGATATTCATGCCTCTACCAGTGCTCAGTGCTACCTCGGTCACTTGCTTTATAGTTTAGTTTTCCCTTACTCCACTTTTAACAGTGGATAGCTCTCTTTGCCAAATCCCCCCTTTCAGTTTTTCAGTGCTCACAGGTCGAACTATTGCAGTCACTTGTCTGTCACAAACCACTTGAGCACATAAAATGTTTGGCAAAAGATATTTTTGTTCATTATCTGTAATTTTATTTATTTATTTATTTTTTTTTTTTTAAATTTTATTTTTAGTAAAATTAGTACATTGACTTCAGTGGTCAACAGCCAAATAACCAGTGGTCACTTCTTGTTGTCCATTGCCTTTTGTCAAGCTTTATTTTTGTACTTCTTGGTCTTGTGTATTTGTTGCTTCTGTTATTACTTTAGTCTTTTTAGGAAATGTACAAGGCCACAAAAATGTGTGCATATATGCACACAACTTTGATATACATACAAATAAAATACATTACATTCATTGACATGTTCATACACACGCACACACATACATACACCCATGCCTTATATCTTAGGTGGAAAACAAGTGAGCGAACTAGCATAAAGCACTGTTTTTAACATTTGCTCTGATATGTTAAGCTTGAGGAGTGGATTATATTTGATGACCCATCACTTAGCAGATCATGAGAAATCAAAATCATCTAGAGATAAATTTCTCTAGATTGATTAATTAAATACTCTAAGATTTTTAAACAATTTTATGTCTTTAATGTCAACAAATTATTTGTCTTTGTAAAAGAAATTTTTTAAATTTAAAAAAGAATTTTTTGTAACATTAGGTAGTGATTTTTTTTTATTTATTTATTTTTTAATTTTTTTTTAAATTTCTATTTTAAATAGAAAAAACTGCATATTAACCACATCAGTAAAACTGAATATTTTGGATATTTCATATTAATATATTTTTTAAGTAGCTACAGCATGAATTATGAATTTTTTTGTAGCTTTTACTTACAAAACAAAACCTAAATTTTTGGGGCAACTGAATATAAATAAATCATTTTATTTTTATTGTAATAATGATTACAAATAATGATTTTTTTTTTATTATTTTGAATTAACAAAATTGGACCTTTTAAAACATCGGTAAAACTGGATATTTCATATTAATATATTTTTAATTAGCTGCAGCATGAATTATGAATTTCTCTTGTAGCTTTTACCTGCAAGACAAAACTTTTCTTTTCTTTCTGACCGAATATAAAACCGTTTTAGAGTTATTAGCATGATTTTTATTCATTTACTTGTACAAATTTCTCACGATCTGCTCAGACAGGAATTTCTTAACCTTTTTAGAAAAAAGTGCAATTTTGTTGGGATGAACTTTGTTAAAACATTGAGCCCCATCTTGATTGCCTGTGACATCTGCGCATGCGTTCTCCACCAGCAGAGAAGTGTCACCTTTTTATCGCGCGACTCCTGCAATTTTTTTTTTCCTTTTCTTTTTTTCTCTAGGCACGCTAATGGTTTTCTTTCCTTTCTCTAGCATATGCTTCCAATTGATGGAGCTCATGACCTTTTCCTATTGAAACCTCCGGAGCCTCCTGTCAACAAATATTACTACATAAGACCGTATGT
Organism: Doryteuthis pealeii; assembly: GCA_023376005.1. Taxonomy (NCBI): domain Eukaryota; kingdom Metazoa; phylum Mollusca; class Cephalopoda; order Myopsida; family Loliginidae; genus Doryteuthis; species Doryteuthis pealeii. Next base: position 63,982,768 of record CM042157.1, read on the forward strand.
GGCTTTGGATGAGGTAGGTAGCACCATTCTCATTTGGTGCAGTTATACTTGTCATCCTTTTTCTACAGGTTTTCTTTCATCTAATCTTATGACTCCTGCAAGTAAAAAGAGGAATTTTTTTTTTTTTCTTTTTCTTTTCCTAAACCGTAAGTATCTACTGCTGTTTTTTAAAGACAGCAGTTAACAACTTTTGCTTAGTAACAATTTCTTTGGAGATTGTTAGTAGACAAAGGTTATTCAATTTTACTTTTTCTTAATCCTGGAAAACTTAGATAATTTATATTTATTTTCAAATAAATAAGACTTCATTTTTAGTGCTTAAATGCAAAACATTTTAACATCTTTTGGTAAGTAGTAAAGTTGGCAGAATGGCCTTATTACTTATATCGGCTGGACAATCTACCCCCTTTTTGTTGGTGCTAGACCAGGGAGATTGTTTTTGATGAGGTTTAGTGCTCCACCTCAATTGTCAGCTCCCCATTTTACTGCACAAATCTGATTACCCAAGCTGTGCTACTCGTGTGCTGAGTTGGCGAGGGCTGGTATCAAACCCAGAACCTTATGATTCCTAGGCTGATGCTCTACTGACTGAGCTAAACTGCCCCTTCCATTGCTCTGTAGATTTTTGACAGTATTTAAGATGTAAGTTGATGGGATTTAAATATTTAGAATGCGTAATTAAAGACTATTAAGGTGAATGCTTTACTTAAGCTTTCTTCAAATTTAACTTGTTCAATTATGGAGATTGTTTTAGTATTTATAGTGGTTAATCCAAGGGAAGACAAATGTTTTAGTCACCAATTACTTGCATAACTCATTCCATAAGTTTTGTTTCAATTGCTTAGTTTATTTTTGACATTAGAATAAGCCATTAAATAGTCCTTTGTAAAATCCTTGATTTATCGTTAACTTTAATAGTTTTCTCTCTCTCTGTCTACTTATATAGATCCTATTCTTTGAAATTTTGTTAATATTTTATTGATCTTAACTTTCTAATAATTCTATTACCAAATACCTTTCCTTTTTACATTAGATAAATTTTATTACCAAGTACCTTACCTTTCTACTTAGGATAAATTTCACAGATAAAAAAAGAAAAGAAAAATTAAACGCTTATTAAAAATCACTTTCAGGAGATCTTACTACTCCCACTTAAATTTTTTTTTTTTTTTTTAATTTTTTAATTTTTTTTATTACTGTTAATCAAGTTTTCATGGCTGGCTAAATTAAAAGAAAAACAAACTCCCTCCCCCATCTCATTACTGTTATTTTTTAAGTTATCAGTATGAGTTTTTTTTTTTTTTTTTTTTTTTTTTTGTAAAAATAATCTTAATTTTTTTTCTCACTCTTGTTTTAACCAATTTTGTATTCAGCAAAATTAAGATTATTTACATTAGTCCTTCTGCTTTTCATTCAGGCTGCTGTATATGAAGTCTGCCGACGAACATGTGATGATGGCATGGATGGCACAGATGTTTTTCCCGATATGCCAGATCTCATTGGAGATAGGTGGGTGCAATTAACTTGTTATATTTCCTATGTAAGCATTACAACAGACAAAAGTACACAGCATAATTAAGTTACTGTTATCAACTTGACTGAAAATAGGCTTATTATTCTATATATTTACGAGTGAAAAATGGGAATGAATCCAACAGTATGTGGAAAAGTAATAAGTGAAAGTAAAAGAAATCTAAGGATGATTTATTGATATTTGTAAAAATATATTTGTTGGCGTTTAACATTTTGATTGTAAATATTGAACATATACAGTCAGTAACAAAATTATTTGTACACCTATCAATTTTTAATATTTTTATGCATCTCTCAGAATCTAATACTCACATGATGCCAGTTTTTTATGTTAATAAGCACAAAAAAGGGAATATAAAACTCAATTTTCAGAACGATAGGTTAAATACAACAAGTTTGACTTGCAAAATAGGAATGTCAGATATGTATCTCCAATTTTATTCAGAATAAAACATTTTATGTATGACTAAAAAAAAAAAAAAAAAAAAAAAAAAAAAAAAATCAATGATTGTGTAAGTTAACCACTTGGTATTTTTAAACTTTTTTAATCAATTTACAAATAAAAATATAAGTGATTTTTATTTAAGATTGTTTTTTTGTTTTTTTAAAAATAATCCTTTTTTGTTTTACTTAGTTTTATCAATTCTGTATCTAAACACATTTCATAGTAAGAACTACTATAAGAGGATCCCCGTGACGTAGTAGCTAACATGCTGGAATGTGACATTGTAGTAAGCCAGTTTGACATCCATTTGCGCTTATTGCATTCACTTTTGGACTAATACCCTTGGGAAACATGAATCCACTCATCCTCCACCAGCTATGGGTTAAATAGTATCATCTACAAGCATTTTTTTTTTTTTTTTTTTTTTTTTGCATTAAATAACCTACAAAGGTTGATATGCCATTTAAACAAACAAAACAAAAACTAGTACAATAAAGTTTAATTGTGAATTCTGTTAGTAAACTTTGAATTTTATTGGCCATGCATATCTTTTAGTTTGAAAAATTTCAATTTAAAAAAATTTTTTTAAACAAACAAATAAGTATAAAATTTTATAGAAGAAAATTAAATTTTTTAATATAACCACATCCATTTAAAAAAAAAAAATTGCTCTTATTTTTCAGTGTATATATTACTAAAAAAAAAACCATTTTTATTTGTAACAGGCTTGTTGGTAGTTTTGTGACTCTTAGCCCCGAGTACTGCTTCGTGGTAGAAGATGACAAAGGTGTTTGCTGCTATGCTCTTGCGGCTTTTGATGCGAAGTTGTTCCAACAAAGAACGGAAGATGTCTGGATTCCAGCAATGTGTGAAAAATATCCCAAACCTGTTAAAGAGGAATTGACACCAGCTGATGTTAGTATAACTAACTTTTATTTTATTTGTTTTATTTTTGAAATTTATTTATTTAAAAAAAAAATTTTTACAGCAACAATAATTTTGGGGTCCACTAATTATTAGAATAAAGTAAACCAAAAGTATATATAATGAAATAAAGACAAACAAATATAAAGAAAAATACTTTAAAGAAATTTATTTATATTTAAAAAAAACCCTGAGTAACACTGGGTATCTCTGCTAGTTTTTATTAAAATTAGTTTATACTACATAAATTTGCCCTTTCATTCATATTGATATTTAACATTTTTATTCTGATTGTAGTCTGAATTATGAATTAAACCTTGAGCTATATTTTATGTTTAGCAATGTATACTGTCTTATAACCATTCTCATCCCCACAATAAACAAATTTTGATTCTTGTTTGGGATATAACTAGTTTTTGGATAAGTGCCTCTTTGAATTCTTTCAATACACAAGAGCAATTTATTTAAAAAAAAAAAAAAAAAAAAAAATTGGAATTTGTATTCAATTTTAAAAGATCAAAAAAAAATAAACATCTGAAACGAGTGTAATATAAATTGAATCTCATTACAATTTTCCTCTCAACTGTTATCTTACAATCCCTTTATTTTCTTGTTAATAAAAAAAATATTGAAAACTGAGATTACAATTTTTTATTTTTTTTTTTAACTCTTTCATTCCTACTGAGACACAGGTGTCCCAGTTGAATTTCATTTTCATGTTAACCCTGAAAACGTTTTCAAAAAAATTATTTTCAAATGTGCTCAATATAAGTTGATAGATCAGGACAAATCTTATTCCACTCACCTCTCCTTGGCTGTGCTATAAATGTCAGTTTTGTGCATTTTTAAAAATAAACAAAATAACTTGGTATTGAAAGAGTTAAAATACCTGAATAAATTTAATATAAATGCCTCCATCGTTTACTTATTCAAATAATTATCTGTATAAACTTAACACTGTCACTCTTAAATCTTATTTAAAATTTTGTTTTCAGGAGGTTGTGCTCAGTTTCCACAATCGTCCACCCTGCATTCCAGAAAATGTGTTTCAGCGTTATCCATCAGTGATCCGGATTGACATTCTGCCTGGACGTATCTGTGACCCAACCATTCCTTACCGACTATTAACAGCTTGTTTGTCTGCACTCAAGACCAATGGTTCCATTGGCGTATTTTGTGAATTGAATGTTGGGGACAAGTACCTCCTTGAGTTCTACAGTCGCCTCGGATTTTTCCAGTTTCTCAGCCCAGAATCAAGTCCAGAAGACACAATGTACCTTGGGCGCATCATTTAGCAGCAATAATGGAAATGACAATCTTTTTTTTTTTTCTTCCCCCTTCCCCCCCTTTTTTTTTCTTTTAAACCTTTCATGAGAATTCAACCCTAGTGTCAGAAGAAGTCTTTGGTAGTTTTACTCTGTGACTTGTTCTCGACTTGTTCTGGTGGCAGTGGGAGAAAGTGCTGTTGCTGCTGCTGCTGCTATCTGATGTTGTCATCAATGGCTGATAACAGACCCGACCCCCCACCCCCAGTTGCTGCCTGCCCAATGTTGATGACCAGCATGAAGAAATAAATCGGCCTTTTTTGTGGGCTGCTTTGTTATCTGTGATCAATGATTCCATACAGACATCTTGTATGTTATATTTTGTATCAAGATTATTTAAACTTGTAAATAAAATGTTCGTCTAAATAAAATTTGTCTTTCTTAAAAGTTTTCTGACTTTGTAGGCATGCTAATGTGTCTTAGACACATGGTAATAAAAAAAAAAAAATGTGCGCATGAGATAATATTATTAGAATCGCTTTTTATGTATAAATAGCATTAGATTATGGAAACTCCCGAAGTACCCTAACTCTAACCCTAATCTTAGCATCTCAAAGGGTTCGGGTATTTCCGTGAAATGTAATGCTTTTGATACATAATTTAATGATATATATTATTGCATGCTATTCTGCATTAATACATATTAATTTTTCACTCCGAAATATAACATTAGTTTATTTTCAGATGTACGATTCTTCATATATTGAAAAACAACATTACTAAATAAATAAAAATTACGACAAATGATCTACATTTATTTACTATTATCATTGTTCTTTTATTCCAAAACTCATTAACAATTCATTCAAAGATAGTGTTTGCATTGCATGATGTGATTGTGCTTATTTCTTTAGTCTGTCTGCAAAATGGTTAATAACCTTGTGGATGTTTACCTAATCAATTGCCAGATGTTGGACTTTCAGTGTATCAATGCTTGATGGGGGTTATTCGCTTGGCTGCACATCTGAACAGTTTCCAGGAGGTCAATGTTCTGAGCAAGGTAGGGGTTCTGGCTGGTGATGCCAATTGTAAGTATGGTTGCACAATGGCTATATACAGCTTTAAATAGATGAGAGAGATCCTTTGCTCTTGAGTCTTATAATGGAGATTGTGTGTTTGTCTGTAACTATATAAACTACATAACTCCTCAAGTCACAATTCCCTATGTTATTTACGTCGCCTTCTTCATGATCTTATTTTTTATTTAAACCTAAATTATTAATAAAATTGTTTTACATTAATTCTGTTGGCCATATCTGGTATTTACCTCATACCCCACTTGTACGGGTTGGACACAAGGTCTTGTTTTTATGTGGGACCACCCACAAGTTGAGACTCATGGGTGGCAGGTGGAAAAAAATTGTGTCGACCCCCCCCTCAAGGGGGTGCTCAGGCACTGGGCAATAAATCCAGCCCTGCCCCTTTAAATCAAGGGGGTAGGTATTGCTTGGGGGATAGCCCTGGGATTGACACTTAATTTGTAAAGATCCAGGGCTGAAGCCACTGGACCCCCGGCGTTGGCCACATCTACAGGTATTTGCCTCTCATCCCACTTATGAAGGCGTGACACAAGGTGTGCAGACAGCATGGATTCATTTGACTCTCACCATCCATCCCGAATGGTCATTGTTCATGGTAAGTCCAGTTTCTGCACTAAGCTGAACATATTCTTGGGTAATCCGAACATAAATTAGAGTAATCTCCCTTGTTTGTTTCATTTTGATGAAGCTGTTGTTTTGGTCGGCCATTTTCATTTCACCGTAAATGTACACTGAAAATACGAATTTGTTCAAATCGATACAGCTGCCATGTTTTAACACGAAAATATCATAAAATGTGTTCTTAATAACAATTAAGTTCATTTCAAATAATGCGCAAGCACAATTAAGAGCACTTTTTATGATATTTTTGTGTTAAAACATCCAGTTATATTGATTCGAACAAATTCGTATTTTCCTGTAATGGTTATTTTCGTAAAAATTGGTTCTGTGACACAAGTTTCATTTTGCGTTAATGCCCTTGTGAAAGGCATGAATCCGTCTGTTCCCCACCCCCAGCTATGGGTAAATAGTAAGACAGAGTTGGTGCTTTAGCCTTCATTAGGCAACTAGTCAAGGAGCAAGAAGTCTCTGAATTCAAACCAGTTGTACTCCATTTAAAAATTGACCTTGTGCCACATCCTGCCTGTGGCGGAGGTGTTGGATAAATATGTACTTACTGAATAGATTATTTTCTACCTCCCAATGTAAACATTAAATACATAATAACTTAGCTTAGTCGGTAGAGCATTTGGCTAGAAACCACAAGGTTCCTAATTCGATACCAGCCTTCTATGCGGTAAAGGAAGGAGTTGATGGTAAGTGTGGCACTCCACCACAGATGCAAAAACAATTCCTTGACCTAGCACTAGTGAAAAGGGTATAGACTCCCACACAGTATGGCTCATACTGACATTAGGCCGCCTCGATGACTTTTACTACTCTGCCTTGTTGGTGAGGCTTAGAATAAGTTAACTTCACCCTCTGCAGAAGTATAAGAATTAGTGAGGTGTTATCTTGTAGCTAACACCTGCTTCTTATAATGCATTAGGTTATCCAAAAGAGGGGTACCTAACACAGAACATATGTATTGAACAAATCCCGACAAAGAGTTATAACAAACAGACTTTATTGTCTAAACAAAGAATACAAAAGAAGGATAGATAAATATCCTGAAGAAAAGAGTCTTTGTAGATAGCCTGAGGCTATAAAATGAATAAATGTTATTACTTTCTGTGAAGTAAGCCTTGCATAACAGGTATGCGGAAAACAAATGCAAACCGATGTGTGGCCTCTATGAAAAATAGAATATATTCAAGGCACGTATATCATGCATGGAAATGGTGATGGCCGGTAAGCCAAACATCTATACATATATAAAGGGCAGTTGGTGTGTATGTATGTATGTCCGGATGAAACTATGAAAATAAAGCAATTAACAACAAAGTAGATATACATACACATTAAACATCATTTATGCAAAAATCATGAAGATTTGATTTATATTCGAAGATACTTTAAAAAATTAAGTATACATAGAAATAGCAAGGAAATTTTGCTTAAAAATGTTCAGCATTTGTGAATCTCAAAAGTAAATGAATTAATACACAACGTATTTTAACCACCCCTCTACACAGGCAACAATGCTTCTTGTAGAGTATAAAGGGACTGTATACAGATGCACTCATAAGCGTGTAGCTGGGGTGGGGGCTATCTCCCCGCCCAGTCCTAATGGATTGAGACACAACTTGAGTCAAGTTTTGATGGCTGGAGAGTCCAGGAGAAAAAGGGTTTGATTTTGACAATACTCTCCTTATATACTGATCGCAAATGCAACCTCACAGCAAACCATTGCAAGTAAGGGAAGATAATCCCTACATAATGTAAGATTCCACCAAAATGAGCTGTCCTAGGTATGACATTAACTGTATGTGGCGCTCTGTGGAGTGTACCTTACTCCTTTGTTGAAATCACTTCTACGTCCACTCTGAGCTGGAGTGGTAGTACCTGCTAAGGTCTCATTTAAAGATCTTTCCCAGGTATTATTAGTATATAGTGTAACTGCCACTAAACCGACCAGTTAATTATATCTTATTTTTATATAGCAATCTTTGTTTATAAAAATTAACTACAACCACAGTATCCAATTTAGAGTAGTTTAATGGGTTTAATACCACCGACCACTAGTTTCTGCAGTCTATGAACCCTAACCCGAAAAGGGTAAGGGTAAGCCTTTAGAGTTTTATGTCACCGGTCGGGGATAGGTGACAACGTTAAGCACTTTCACATTTCTTTGAGGATTTTCTATTTTCTTTTAAAAGTATTCGCTGTTATCCGTTTATTAAATGCTATTTGATTTCTTTGTACAGTTTCACGGTGTTTATTAAATAAACTTAATGACATCAGTAAAGAAGCGACACGTGTCCCTTTCTACGAAGACCAGTAGGCAGTAAAAGATAGGAATACTTGAAGTTAAAGAAGTATGTGCAAATAATTTGTGAATAATTCAGAAGAAAACAAGATACCTGTAAGAAAGGCTTTAATGATGAATAGATGTCTAGATGACTTCCAAACAGAAGAGTGGTAACAAGGGAGGTTAACAAAAAGGCTCAAAGGGAGATAAGTTCAAAGTTCACAGGTAAGGGGTGGGGAAGAGTAACGTTGTGTAAGGGAGATAAATTCGTAAAAATTGAACGCAAATGGACTAGATTTTTGCGTGTGAATAAGTAAAAATATATAAAATTAAAAAATAGTCTTACATATGCAATTTATTTTAAACACGTTTTAAACATTAAATTTGCTTCTAAATGTAACGAAATATGGCCTTGATTTTATTTTAAACAAAAATGATAAAACGTTTGAAAAATACTTATACAAGTTTCTTCTTAGAAATAAATAAATTGTTACTCTAAATAGACTTTACAGAAATTTTAATCACGTTTTTAACTTTTTAGTCATTGAAAAAAAACTTTTAAAAATCTTAAAAAAAACATTGCTTAAAAATGATAAAATATATTACCTACTGTAAATCTTCAATGTCTGAAGATTTTAAAAAAATTCTAACAAATGTATGGAATCGCCAAAACGTAATAATTGGGTTATACTTTTTTAAAAATTTCTTCTGTTTTTTTTGTAGTTATTTTTACGTATTTCAAGTTGTATTTTTTCAAATTTTCATATTTTAAATATTTAGAATATGAAAATTAGAAAAAACAAAAACTTGAAATACAGAACAGAAAATATCTAATTTTCTTTCAAACAAATTTACTGAGTGACACACAAGCATGTATGCGTAAATTTGTTTTAATTTTCTTTTTTATAAAGTTAATTCAATTAAATAAATAATTCTGTATTGCATTTTTTAGATTTAAAAAAAGTTTTTCATCAACAATTTGGACCATACGACCTTTAGGCACCCCTTTTGCGATCTCGATTCGTGGGGACATTTTTTTCCATGTACACCATCAAAATCCGGTTAATTGTTAACAGACGATTTTTAGAGTTTTTTTTTTAAATTATAAAACTAACCCCAAACCCTAACCCCTAGCAAACAACCGGATTTTGACGGTGTAGATGAGAAAAGTGTCCTAGTGAGTCGGGATCGCGGAAGGGGTGCCTAAAGGTCATATGGTCTAACAATTTAGTAATTTTTCTGTTCATAGTGTATTTAAAGTTTTTTTTATTGATTTCTAAAAAGAAACCTTTCAATTAAAAAAAATTGTTATGAAAGCGTTATAAAAGACTATGGGTAAAATAGATGTATTTAAAAATTATTGATAATGAATAGGAATACTTGGAATTAAGTATGTTCAAAATACAAAGTTAGAGGGAGATAACTCTTGCTTTTCATCTAAAAAAATAGTTTACAATGGGGGCAAATTTATGGAGGCCTACACATGTAAAAATTCATATGGAGAAGTTACACTGTGTAGGCAAAAAACGAGAGAAAAATAACGCGACTATAACAGGCGGAATGAAACAATTGTTGCTGTCCCTAGAGTGAATCTGTATATTTTCAAGTAAAAAAAGGGAATATCTTGTTAGTATTTAACACTGTAGGTCTTCTGTAAACGAAAAAGGGCAATCGTTAGTAATAATTTTAATATATATAAAAATCTCGGAAAGTATGTTGCGCAAAATTATGTATTTTTAAACATACATTTTTAGATTGATTTAATATAGGGTGGCTCAACAAAGGACATAACTTCTATTTTTTGTAGACTGGGTTATCTCCCTTACATAAATTTATCTAATCTCTGAGTAAATTTTTATGGTATCTCAAAATTACTATCTGGTATGTTTTCACATCCGGATATTTTGAAGTAAAAGATAAACTTGGGATTTTCAATCCAATATCTTTGAAAATATTTTTTTCTTGGAAGTGTAGACAAAAAGACCTTTCTTTGTTGCGATTGACATATCTATTTAGACTGGGAGAGAATTCAGCCCGTTTTGTCATCCATACTTGAAATTGACGATTAAAATAAATCTTTAAAATTCTTTGAAAATATGTAGCAAGTTATAGCGCGTTTTTTAACTTAGATTTTTTCAAAGATAAAATTCAGGGCTATCTTTTGTTAAATTTTCAAGTTAGTCCCTAATGCTGGAAGACATGTAAAATTGACCTTGAAGTAGTAAAAAAATCAAGTTTAACTTAGATAAAAAGGTTTTTTTTGCATCAATTTAAAGAAAATATATATTTTTTAATACTACGAAAAAAAATGCTACATTATTTATTTTTTGAGTTTTAAGAAAATAACTTTTAAATTTTAAAATCACTTTTTTAGAGTATTGAATTTATATTTTTTATTTTTCTATATATTCTTCGTGATATGATCTTTCAAGAAATGTAAAAATTAGGGACCGGGATTTTTTTTTTCTTCAAATGGTCATTCTAAATTGATAAAAAACATATTCTTTCAATTTTTTTTAAAAATAAAATAAACCAATCGTTATAAAATTAATTCGTGGGAAAATGATTTGGTGAAAATTTCATTAAAATTGGACAATTCCCTGATTTTTGGTAATTCTTTTAAAATCAAGAAATTTAAAAAAAAATTACCTCCCTTGGCAATTTTTAAGCCATACTAATTTAATAAATCTTGATTCCTGATAAAAATATCGTGTTCAACATGCCACCTTTCAGATGTTTAAGATTCTCTATTAAACTTTTAAGTGAATAAAAATAGGTCAATTGAATCCCCGAAATACTTTTTTGCATCAATTCAAAGAAAAATATTGTTTTTAAAACTACGTAAAAGAGAGAAAAAACAAAAAAACAAAAACACACTTCAAAATTTATTTTTTGTGTTTTCAGAAAATAACTTTTAAATTTAGAAATAACTTTTTTAGGTTGGGAAATTTATATCTTTTAATTTTTCAACGTGGTCATCTGGATTTGATCTTTCTAAAAATGTAAAAATAGGGCCTAAAATTTTCTGGTAATCTGAACATTAGCTACATAAATGAGAATAACCTCCCCTTGTTTCTTTCACTTTGAGGAAGCCTTAATAACAATTAAGTTCTTTTCAAATAATGCGCAAGCACAATTAAGAACACATTTTATGATATTTTCGTGTTAAAACATGCAGTTGTATTGATTCGAACAAATTCGTATTTTCAGTGTAGATTTACAGTGAAATGAAAATAGCAAACCAAAACATAAGGCTTCCTTAAAGTGAAACAAACAAGAGGAGGTTACTCTCATTTATGTAGCTAATGTTCAGATTACCAATTTTCTTTTATTCAAAGGTTGACCCCCGCCCCCATATTAATTAATAAAAACATTAATTTCAAGTTTTTTTTTAAACGTAAAATAAGCTATTAATTATAAAATTAAGTCCTTAATAATTAAGATGTCGAAAATTTCACTAAAACTGGACTATTCACTGATTTTTGGTTATTGTTTTAAAATTTTAAAAATCAAAAATTAAAAAGTTCCATTATACCTCCACTGGAGAAAAGTAGACATTCCTACTCGAAATCATCATAACAAGTGTTATTAAAAATGTGCATTTAAAAAATGATTGTAAATGAACATTGAAAATGTAGATAGTTATGATTATAATAAAATATTTACAATTGAATCAAATTTCAGCATTGAACAATCTATAAGTTGTTGATAACCCTTTAAATAATCATAATTAAACAATTACTACTTTTACTGCAACTTAGTTTATATTTACAGATCTTTTATTTTTAAATTATCTCCCTTGACTTTAGCTCTTCAGTAAACTTTTTGCATCGATTGCAAATAGAGACTGCTTTTCGATTTAATTCAAGTAGAAAATATTACTTTATTTAAAATTTCTTCCTTTTCTCTAATATTAAATTATTCCTATTACCACGACTTTATATATATATATATATACAGATCTTTCTTCTTAATTTCTTTAAATTATCTTAAAGGGAAAGAAAGAAAAAATAAATAAGTAAGTATAACGTTTTAATTTATTTCTTTACAAGTAAAAATGACGTATTTTTTCATAAAAAGATTATTTTACTTTATCTTTACTTAAGCGCAAAGTTTTACCGATCGCTTCCGCCTACAAATATGTTTGTTTTCGTTTTTCGGTAATCAAGGACTATTTGCTCGTAAATTCCTACCATAAAATAAACTGAACCCCCATTTTATGTCCGTATTTTTGCAATAAATGTTTTATTTTTCTTGCACCCGTTATGTTACAATACTATATATTTCCTTTATTTATTTTAATATTCACTTCAATGTGTTTTTTATTTTGTGAGAATGGTTAGTTTTAAAGTGGGGGTTCGTTTTTACACTTCAACTTTTTACTCGTAAATTCATACCATAAAATGCCCAAGCCTAATTTTATGGCAGCAATTTACGAGTAAAAAGTTGAATATTACTTTTTGTTATTGTTATTTCTTTTCTTTTTGGCTTTGGTACTCTAAAATAAAAACGTCAGATTTTAATCATCGTCGACGAAAAAACAAAATTACGGTCATAAAAGGAGGATCCAATTTATGCCTAAATTGTAAAACGAGCCCCCACTTTAAAACTAACCATTCTCACAAAATAAAAACTTTTAGAATATGCACATTGAAATGAATATTAAAATAAATAAAATATATTTTGTATTGTAACATAACGGGTGCAAGAAAAAAAAAACATTTATTGCAAAAACACGGACATAAAATGGGCGTTCAGTTTATTTTATGGTAGGAATTTACGAGCAAATAGTCCTTTATTACCATTAATCTTTTATGTAAAATTTATTTGGGAAAAGTTGTCTGTTTAATTTTTTATAAGGGGATCAATTTGCGGTAATCTTCAACTTGTTCCTCGTAAATTAATTCCATAAAATGAATTGAATCCTCATTTTATGTCCGTGTATTTGCAATAAATGTTTTAAATATGTTTGCAATAAATGTTTTTAAATAAAGAAAATATATTCAGTATTGTAAAATAACAGGTGCAAGAAAAATAAAACATTTATTGCAAAAACATAAAATGAAGGTTCAGTTTATTTTATGGTAGGAATTTACGAGGAACAAGTTAAGGTTACCCAATTTGCTACGTTACTTTTACGTCAAATAGGACACTGCTCGACCATTTTTGAAAGTCTGTACATTGTGAAACTATAATCCCGACACCCACTCACTCTTTTGCCAAAAAAAATAAAAATAAATAAAAGTTGAGAAAGTTTCAATATGTGTTTCTATACCAGACTCTTTCCTCCCACAGCTCTCTCTAGATATTCTCTCTCTTTCATCAGTGCTTGTGTCTATATCCCTTTATACGTATTGACGTTAAACTTTATCTGATAGTGAAGTTCCAGTTCTGAAGCTCAGGGAATGAGGAGTACCCCATACATCACCATTACTCCCAGGTCCACCCTGACCCGGAGTGGTAGTACCTGTTAGGGTCCATCTATGGGTTAAATAGAACAAAATGAATTCTAAAAAGATGTGTTTAAAAAGATTGAGTACCCATCAAGAATGAATAAAACAAAATGTCTTCATCATAAAATTACCCATTGGGTTGACATGTCGTTAAATCCAACCAACCAACCAACTTGATACATGTTCATTTAAATGCAGTTTTTATGAATTCAGACATGTAGATGGTATCGGAAATTCCTTAGCTAATTATCTCCCCCTGCCGCCAGGGGTTGAATGCCAACAGCATATGTTGGCGCCAAATACCAAAACATCACTTATCAGGGAACCGTTACTAGAAAGAGACATAAAAACAAGCGCTCTCTCACTTAGCCCCAAAACAGGGCTACTTATCGAAGAACCGTTATAGGAGAGAGACGTCAAAGAAACGCTCTCACTTACTTAGCCTCAAAACAGGGCCACTTAACACAGAACTTTACAACCAGATTCATTTACTTTTGTGTTGTTCCTTCTTTGTCCGACAATTTGCCTTCAACTACGGAGAAATAAGGGCTCCTTCGAACCCGTAAATACTCTTAATGGATTTTACAGCATGCCAATCCTGTGATCCAAGTTCAAATCCTGGACAAGGAGTTTTAGAAAATGTCTATGTATACATATATTTATGCATTTAGAAGCGCATGGTGTAATGGTTAAAGTCATGGGAAATGGACTCGTCGCCCCAAGTTCAAATCCTGGATGTGGTAATTGCATTTCACTTGGTGCTAATATCCTTGGGAAAGGTATGAATCCTACTCATCGACACGAGTTCAATTCCTGGATGAAGCTGTTTGCATTTCATATCCTAGGGAAAGGTATGAATCCAGCTCTCCCTCCATCTATGGATAAATAGTAGGGCAGACTGAGCTCTTTAACCTTGGTCAGGCAACCGGTCTAGGAGAAGGAAAACTCTGAATTCAAACCTGTTGAACTCCGCTTAAGAAATTGACCTTGTGTCACATCCTGCTCGTTTGGAGGGGTTGGTAAATATATATATTTATGCATTTAAATAAATATATGGGTCCTGTTTAACTCGGTTGGTAGAGCATCCACCTAGGAATCGCATGGTTCTGGGTTTGATACTGTTCGTCACAAACAAAACTTATGAGTGATGCAGCTCTTAAAGCTGATGGTAGTTGTGACGCTCCACCTCAGCAAAACAATCTCCCTGTTCTCTTTTTCCTTGGATTACCACACACGAATATAACAGTCACTACATTGTTCAATTAAAACAGGAAACAAATAACTGAAACTTACTCTTATCTGGATTGTGAATTTAAATAATACATTTCTATATTGGGGCTGAGGGGCATTACCACAGAAATTTTCTTTATTGAACTATTCTATACAAACAGCAATAATTCAATTTAATTTTATTATTTTTTGGATTGAGGTGTTACTAATGAGCTGGAATGTCTAATGCTCTTATGATGGAAAACATGTGTCAATGTATGAAATTTAATTATGAAATGTATGAAATTTAATTTCATCCTTACGATAATAGCAATTTACCAAAGAAAGTTTTTGAAGTGACTGGTCAATCAGAGTTGGGTTTATCTTTTTATCTTTGATAGAGGTACACATTTTTTCTGCAGAAGTTTTGATTGTATAAAAATATTCATGAATGAACATAAATTCCCTGATATATTATAGTTCATTGAAATTTCTTTAATAATCTCAGTTGGTAGAGCGTTCAGCTATAAACCACAAGGTTCTTAGTTCAATACCGGCCCTCGCCAACTCAGCGTATGAGTAGCACAGGGATCTGTGCGGTAAAGGAGCTGGTGGTAGGTGTGGTGCTCTGTCTCAGATGCAAAAACAATCTTCTTGGTCTAGTGCTAGTGAAAAGGGGATAGACTCCCTTGCTGATTGGCTGATATCGACTTTAGGCCACCCCGACGACTTTACTTACTTTTACTTATTTCTAGATATCAATTTTTGGGGAGCACAACATCGAACTAACTTAGGGATGCTAGCTCCTGATTTTTCAATGCTACTGAAGAAACCTCACTGGTAAGGCTTTTGAATATTGTTTTCTTTATCCTAAGCAAGTTTCCTTTACCAAGCATAAAACATCACTCAATAAGTCTCGGGCCTGACATATAGATAGTGCTACTAATAAAAAATCCATTTGCTTTTTATAAAGTATTAACCTTCAAATGGCACGTCTCAAAATTTGAGCCCAATCAGATTATTAGTTTACAAATTACAGTTATTTAAGTGAAACTACTGTTGCAAATTTTCAAAACAATGGAAAAATCTGAATTTTGTGTCTTGATAGATGGGAAAAAATACTGTTCAAGCAAAGCAATGCCTTGATAAGTGTTATTTAGACTCTGTCCCATCAGAATTAACGGTTAAGAGGTGATATGCTGATGGTCGTACAGACACAAATGATGTTGTTGTCCCTGAAAACATAAAAAAACTCCACAAACTCATTTTGTCTGATTGTAAATTGAGATTGCATGAGATAGCAGAGGATTAGAAGATATCAGAAAGCAGTGTATTCACCATGTTGCATGAACATTTGTCAATGAAAAAGCTGTGTTCAAAGTGGGTGCCACGTTTGCTCATAATCGATCAAAAACAAAAACAGGTTGACATTTCAGATTGACATCACCAAGATAATGCACAATGTCACAAATCGATCGCAATGATGGCTAAAGTACATGAATTGCACTTTGAATGATATGGCCCTCAGCAACTACTAGCTGTTTGCAGACCTCAAAAGAATGGGGAAAGAAATTTGGCTCCAATGAAGAAGTGATATCAGAAACTAAGGTGTATTTTGAGGCCAAAGACAAATAAAAAAGGCATTGAATTATTAAAGAAGCATTGGAATCAGTGTATCACCCTAGAAGGAGACTATGTTGATGAATAAAGTCGAATTTTGCCTAAAAGTTGTTGTTTTATTAGTTAGGCCCAGGACTTATTGAGTGATGTGTTAGAGAACTGCATATACTTTATTATTTATTTACCTATAGCTGGGATAGGTACAGTGATGCTGATAGCTTTTTCATTTAGTGCATCCTGGGACACTCATATTTGCTTTGAATGAGTCCCCAGGAAAATTTATGGGTCCCAACTATAGTTTCTTAATAAATTGTAGGGTTTATATTTATGATCAGGGAAACAACTAAAGCCGTCTAACCCCTATCTTGTCAACTATCCTGTGTAATTCATTTCTAAGAAACTATTGAAATGTATTTACAATTAGCTTGAAATGGTGAGGGAAGAAAAAAGAAAATCACTGGGATGCATGGATATGATTTTACTGCATCCTTTTAGATTTTTGTGCATCAGGGATGCAGGACGTATACCTATCAGCATCTCTGTGTATATATGCATATATATATGTATATAATTTAAGTATTTAATTTGTGACAAGAATAAATGTATTCTACTCCTTTGAAAAAAGAAGTAAAATCTCTATCCTTTCAACACAATATATATATAATTGTGTGTGTGTGTTTATCTGGTGGTGGCATTTTTTTTTTCAGTTGGTGAGTGGTAGGAAATTGACATTTTTGTTTAGGTTGGTGGGCAGGGGGTAGATTTTTTTATGGTGTAGGTAGGGAGTAGACATTTTTGAAGTTGGTGGGTAGGGGAGTAGACTTTTATCTTTTTTTTTGTGGAGGTAGAGTAGATTTTTTTTTCTAAAATAATACATCACCGTGATAATTATGAAAAATTACAACCTCTCCATGTGTGAAAGTTTATATGAATTACAAAAATTTAAATTAATTCAAAAATGGAAGCAGTAACTTATTAAAAAAATTTCTTGTTTGAAATTATGAAAATGATGTTCTTGTTATTATTACAATAATCTAAAAAAACAATTTTTCAAAAATAAACAAATAAATAAATGAAAGTTTAAACAAGATTTGAACAGTCAGAATTAAACTTATTGTCAACCCTTGTTGGGTTATTCAATGCTGAACTCAATTCAAATATTCCTATTTAATAATAACCATTTTATGTTACCTACATAATAATTAATTGTACCTACCATTATGTTCCTTGGATGGTTATTTAATGCTGAACCTAATTAAAGTATTTCTATTTAATAATAGTTATTTTATAGTACTGTAACGTTCAAAGTTATAATAATGTTATAATTGGTTGAACAAAAACTCCAACCAAAGGTGTGAAATGTAACACAGGACTTTAATAAAAGCATATGGAGAGACATTTAAGACATGAAATACATATAACATGACAAAGATACATAAAAGGAATAAGATATAAAGTTATGGATAGTTATGGAGAGTCCATAGACTCAAATCACTTACTAGTGGTTGTAATGTTGGGGGGTGAAGAACCCCCATACAGGGAGGGTGTAGACAAGTGTCTAACCCATAGTTGTCAATTCCGAGAAGCAAAGAAGGAGAGTTTGAAACAGGCGCTTAAATACAAAAAAAAAACCCTGGTGGTAAAAATGGGAACCCAGAGAGAAGATAACTCTTCCAGGCAAGGGAAGACAACCCAACAGTACCTACATTGGTTGTTCACTGTTATTTTGAATTAGTCTACATTATTTGGTAAAATGATAGACTATGCCAATGATGAGATATCTTGTGATTAAAACAAACTGATTAATAATTTTATAATTGTAAATGATGTTTAAGTCTCCTGCTTTCTTTAATAACATTTCTTCTTCATTCACAGGAATCAGTTAAGATGAAGGATCAGGCATTTTTCTAATTTAGAGACCTTCAAGAACACAGCTAAGCAATACTTGAAATCATATAACTGTGTGCCAAAAAAACTCTTAAGAAACTATACAAAAAATGTAAATTCAAAGGTCGTTCAATAAATAAGGTGTATTTTGACTCAAGAATTGGCAATAAGAAGCACTGTTTACAATTGCACACTTTTCAAGAAAATTAAGTCATGGGTCTTTTCATGTCCCAGAAGACTGTCAGCTTGATCTTCTTTACTGACCACTATGTCCAGAACTGTTTTTTTACCAGAGAGTCAGTGAGTTTCTACCCCATGGACTGTCTTTTCAACTCAGGTTTGTAATGGCAAACCAATGTTTAGCCCATTTGTAAACATATTTTTAACAAAAACATTACACATTCTTCAGTAAATTTTGCATGGTTTGCACTTCTCAGCCATCAAAAATTCTTATAAAATATGTAGATTTACATACAGCAAAGTGCATAGCTAAACTCTATGGAGAAGCCCAAATCTTGTGAACAGTCAAGATCAGCTTTTTGACAGTTTAAGTCTGAAAATATAAGTATATTGTGAAGTATGAGATTGAGCCTTTTCATATGATTCACACATAAACACATGTTTTTGTGAAGTTTGTAGTCTAGCATTTTCATTTTAAAAGGCCCCATGGAAGCACACGTTGTAGAGAAACCATATTCTGGTGATGTTTGTGGATCAACATTTTCAGAGAGTTCAAATTTAAAAAGACAGATGGAAACACACACTGATGAAAAATCATATTTATGTGAAGTTTGTGGATCAGCATTTTCACAGGAATGTACTTTTAAAAAACACATGCAAACACACACTGCAGACAAACCATACTCTGGTAAATCCACATTAAAAAAACACATGAAAACACACACTGGAGAGAAAATATATCCATGTGAAATCTGTGGATCAACATTCAATGATAGATCTACTTTAAAAAGACACTTGCGAAGACATACTGGAGAGAAACCATATTCTTGTGAAGTTTGTGGATCAGCATTTTCACTGAGATCTACTTTAAACCGTCACATGAAAGGACATACTGGAGAGAAACCATATTCTTGTGAGTTTTGTGGATCAGCATTCACAGCTAAATATACATTAGAAAACCATGTGCGAACACATACTGGAGAGAAACCATATTCTTGTGATGTTTGTGGATCAGCATTTTCAGAGAGTTCTAATTTAAAAAGACATATGCAAAAACACACTGGAGAGAAACCATTTTCTTGTGAAGTTTGTGGGTCAGCATTTTCAAATAATTGTCTTTTAAAAAGCCATATGCAAACACACACTGAAGAGAAACCATATTCTTGTGAAGTTTGTGGATCAGAATTTTCACATAGATCTTATTTAAAAAATCACATGCGTACACATACTGGAGAGAAACCATATTCTTGTAAAGATTGTGGAATGGCATTTGCATATAATTGTCTTTTAAAAAGCCATATGCACACACACACTGGAGAGAAACCATATTCTTGTGAAGTTTGTGGATCAGCTTTTTCACTTAAATCATATTTAAAAAGTCATATGCGTACACACACTGGAGAGAAACCATATTCTTGTGATATTTGTCAAGCAGCATTTGCACAGACATCTACATTAAAAAGCCATATGAACACACACACTGGAGAGAAACCATATTCCTGTGAAATTTGTGGATCAGCATTTGCACAGAAATCTACTTTAAAAAACCATATGCACACACACACTGGAGGGACACCATATTCTTGTGAAATTTGTGGAATGTCATTTTCACATAGATCTACTTTAAAAAGTCACATGCAAAAACACTCTGAAGAGAAACCATTTTCTTAAAATATATACATCAGTATTTACCAGTAATTTCCATTTTAAAAGACTGTTACAAACACTTAATGAAGAGAAACCATATTCTTGTAAATCTGGGGATTAGTATTTTCTGAATCATCCAAAATAAAAACAAAAAAAAAACAAAAATATGTATACTGAATTCATTTAACATGTTTTGAGCCTTTTGTTTCTTTTGCAAATCATACAGAATTAACAAAAAGCATTTTTATAAAAGCATTGGTATCTTGTTACTAATCTATTTAATTGTACAATAGAGTATTGATATTAAATTCAAATTAAAAAAAATATATATAGAGCAATGAAGTCAAAGACATGGAAATAATCTAGACCCAGTTCTTAAGAATTCTGTGATGCAAAATTATCTATTTCATCCCAAATGTAAAGCTTGTATATATTAAATGAGGTGTGTATATATATATATATATATATATATATATATATATAAGGGTGCGACATAAGTAATGCCCTTCGTTTAAGTGGAACAAAATTAAAACCTTTTTGATTATCCTTTATTTTTTCGAACATGAATGTATTGCCACAGGTTAATGGATTAATATAATATATTAACAAAATTGATATAATGCTTATTCAGGAAAATTAATTAAAGAAAATAATAAGGAAAATATACATTGTAAGATATGAAATTAAAAAGGGCGTTACTTATGCCGCACCATATATATATATATATATGAGAAAAAATGAGTAAAGAAAAGAAATGTAGATGGATAAAAATGAATTTTATCGATATCACTTTTAATCGATATCACTTACACATGTGTTTCGGTCTATCCATCTACATTTCTTTACTCATTTTTTCTCATATTGTCGGATTCATTTTCCATTCTCACATACATATATATATATATATATACACACATACTCACAGAGGGTGTTCATAAAGTCCGTATGCACTTTAAAGTATTTATAACCTATAAAATGCACACGGACTTTATCAACATCCTGTATATGACATTATGCCCAGCTAAAAATTCTTTGAACACAGAATTCATCCAGTAAAATACAACACAGGAGCACCTACATCCTTGAAAAGGACTGAAGATTGTTGAAAGTACCTGAAATGCACTCATCAATTTCCTAGAGTTCACATATGACAGGAAGTATACCTGTAAGCTAAACAATCGAGAAAAATCAATCTCTGTATGTACATTTCGGCCAATTAGGCATCAGCTATATTGGTGTGTGATCCGATGACTGTCAAGCTGACAGTCTAGTGATTTAGAAGAAGGTTTTATTCCAAGCGGTGTCTATGGCCATTTAACAGCTGCCATACATGTTTAGTTCACACAAGTCTATGCTGTAATGGTTAGTACTGTAGGAAATGCGCACAGCAACATGAGTTCAAATCTTAGATAAGGTTGCTCCCTCAAGCTATGGGTAAATAGTAGTGCAGACTGGGCTTTTTAACCTTGGTTAGCAACCAGTGTATGAGAAAGAAAACTTTGAACTAAAACCTGTTAAACTCTGTTTAAGTAATTGACCTTGTGTCGGGTCCTGCTTTTGTGGAAGGGTTGGTAAAAAATATATATACTGATATACCCCGTATATAAAACTTTTCCTGCTTAGTATGTTGTGAATTTTTAATGAGTTTCAATTTAAAAAGATAAATGTAATATATACTGTATTGGAAATGCGGTAATGTGTGTCACCCAGGCCTGAATGCTGGTCTGATGTTGTGCAGTTCTTTTTGCAGGCTAAGGCATCTTTGAAGATGGCTCCTGTTCTTCTTGCGAGTTTTCATTATATTGACAATAAGGATAACATTCATCAGCACAGATTAAAACAATTCAATTTCAGTGTGCATTTCATTTCAGGGTTTCCACCTGTTTTAAGTAATCATTTATAATAATAGCAAGAACATATTTTAGATAAGTCTTTATTTAATACTGATTTTTTAACTTGCTCATCTATTATACAAGGCTTGGGTATGAATGCATACCATTTCAAGATTTGTATATACCAGCATGTCATCTTGCCCAGGGTTTTATGGCCCTTGCTCATCTATTATACAAGGGGCAAGATGACATGCTGGTATATACAAATCTTGAAATGGTATGCATTCATACCCAAGCCTTTAGATAGTTCATCAGTTTTAAATAAAGACTCATCTAAAATATGATCACCCATACCTGAATGCTGGTATCATGTACAGCAATACCCAAGCTTTTATTGCAGTCATCTTTGAAGATCACTGCTGATCTTCTTGCGATTTTTCATCATTGAGAATAAGGATATCATAGATGAGCAAGGGGGACCATATTACCTTTAGGCACCCCTTTTTGATCTCGATTAAGAAAGGACATGTTTTTCATTTACACCGTCAATATCCGGTTGTTTGTTAGGGGGTTAGGGGCTAGTTTTATAATTTTAAAAAAAATCTAAAAATTTTCTGTTAAAACAACTGGATATTGACGGTGTAAATGAAGATCAAAAGGGGTGCCTAAAGGTCATATGGTCCAGCAACGGTTATAAAACTGGGCAAGATGGTATGCTGGTATGTCCAAATCTTGAAATTAGTTGATCAGTTTTAAATAAAGAATTTACTGGTAATTTCCCTTTTCAAAGACACTTGCAAACACCTAATGAAGAGAAACCATATTCCTGTAAAATCTGGGGATTAGCCTTGTCTAATTCTTTCAATTTAAAAGACCTGCAATCACACATTTGAGATCACTGCTGATCTCACCATTGCAGTTTTCACCATTGACTAATGGATATCATAGCATAGGCCATAAAAATCTGGACATGATGGCTTGCTGGTATATTCAAAATAGGAAATTGCATGCTACTATGTCCAAGTCTTGAAATAGTTTACTTCAGTTTTAAATAAAAAATTATCAAAAATATGTTACTGCTATTATGTTTTCTTTAAGTTCCTTAATTACAACTCTACTCAATTTCATGTTATCTATATTTTGCCTTTATATTAAATCAAAGTTTTCTTTAATGTCAATTAGAGTTGATCAAAACACATATGCAAATTAGCCTTCCTGTTCATGCTGTAAATCACTATTTTGTTGTATATATAAATACAATTGCATGTTATTAGTATTCAGATATGGCCAACAGTATTGATAATGTTAAATAAAAATAAAATCATGGAGAATGTGGCATTAATAACTAAGGGAATTGTGACTTGAGTAGTAATATAGTTTCGGTTACAGACAGAAAAACACACCATCTCCATTATAATATGATGATTATATATATTTTTTTTTTTTTGAGGATATGTGCTTAATTGAAGTCATACCTAATTTTGAAAATTAATTAGTTAATAATTAATGAATTTAGGCCAGCATATATGTTCAAATGTAAGGCTAAACAAATCAAGAAAAATGTTAATCCCTGACATTTTCTCGATTTGTTTAGTCTTACATTTGAACATATATGCTGCCTAAATTCATTAATTATTAACTAATTAATTTTCAAAATTAGGTATGACTTTAATTAAGCACATATCCTCCAAAAATTGTTGGCTAAAAAGGCCATATAAAAAATAACAAACTGTTTATTTACTTACTTTCATATATATATATATATATATATATATATATATATATATATATATATATATATATATATATATATATGACATCATTGTAAAATTGTTATAAAGATCAAATTCGATGGCCAATATGCTTTGGGGATTATTACTGAGACATTTTAATCCCTATTAACTAGCCAGTCTATATCCAGAGAAGCATTAATACTTTTATTCATAAAAGCGTCTACAAATGGAAAATCTAGCCAGTCATATAAGGTGATCATACGTTTCAAGCACACATGCCAGTAATTCTGGGTTTATTTTGTAATCTACATTTTGTGTTCTGTTCATTTTTCACCACATATGACTAATTATATATCTCTGTATGGTGCATAGAGTTTTCATAAGGAAAGAAATCAAATGATTTTTAAAAGCAGAATAATTTAGTTATAATAAATCTAATAGTACAAGTCTGTTTGTTAACTGTAATCAAAAGACTCTCCCAATTATCCAATGCTGAAAAACCAGAACATCTGTCCACAGGGGACAGATTCTCATCCAACACTTAAAATCAATACTGGTAATTGTCATCAATTCAGAGTCTCTCTCTACGTGTCTAAAACCAAAAAGGTGGAATACCAATGCAGAGGGAACGAAATAGCTTTCAAACACGTTTTTTGTTTGTGTATTTTTGCATGCTTGACCAGCTCACTATGTGAACTGTGAAAAAGTCTATTCCTTTAATTCCTCACATGCAGGTAATTCTGGGTTTATATCTCTACATTTTGTTTTCTGGTCATTTTTCACCACATATGACTAATTCTACATCTCTGTATGGTGTATAGAGTTTTCATGAAAAAATAATTTGGACCATATGACCTTTAGGCACCCCTTTTTGATCTCGATTCAGAAGGACATGTTTTTCATTTACACTGTCAATAACAGTTGTTTGTTAACAGACAAGTTTTAGAGTTTTTTTTTTAATTATAAAACTAACCCCTAACCTCTAACCCTACCCCTAACAATCAACCGGATATTGATGGTATAAGTGAAAAACATCCTGAATCGAGATCAAAAAGGGGTGCCTAAAGGTCATATGGTCCAAAAATTTATGTTTTTTAAAAACAGATAATTTAGTTATAATAAATCTAATTGGTAATTATTGGATTCGTGCATCCTGGCCTCTTGCCCTAAAAAACGCTAAGAGGTACCTGCTGAAAAAGTCAATCATGCTAGTAATGAACTGCTTACCTGTTTGAAGGTGTTTTTTCCAACAAGTTAATGTGATATGAAAGTGATATTTTACTATCCCGCCCAACTTTTTTATTGAAAGTAAATGTGAATCCCCCCCCCCATTAAAATATTTTTTTAGCGGTTTGAAGGCGTTTTTATTGACAAATAACTTTTTTTTAGTGGTTTGAAGGCATTAAAATCAACAATTTAATGTAATAGAAATTGATATTTTAACGCCCCCCCCCCACAGTTTTTTTAATACCAAGTAAATGTAAATATTTTACCCCCCCCATTTAAAATATTTTTTTTTCTTGTATTTTCATTTTATTTTAATTTAAAACAACCATCTAATAAGTCTGTTTGGTAACTGTAATCAAATGACAGTCTTCCAGATTGTTTTTCATTCATAATTTTCATTATTTCCGTAAGGTGAAAAAAAATTTGAAAATCATTATGAGTTTTTTTAAATGTTTCTTGCGAATGGTCAAAAAAATTTCAAAATAATATTAACCTTTATGCAAGTTTCATTGTGTTAAATATGGGGGGTGGGTTGGTGGTAAATTTTACAGAGAAAATTAGTGGTATCTAACACTTAAAATTTCATTAAAATCGGACTTTTAAAAAAATCAGTGGTGTTAAATTCCTTTTGTAAAATACGTCAATGACGTCACATTTTGTAGTACCTACATTATGTTATTATTTTTCGACTTAAACAAAAATTTAACCTTAGATAATTGATTTAATTAATTTTAAGTCGTTTTTAAAGTGAAAATCGGCGATGATTTTGTTGATACCTAATTTATCATAATAGTATATATTACAAATGTATCAAATTTCGGCAATGAATAACCTCTATGTGGTTGAAATGCCGTTAAATACAAATAAACCATCATTGCTACTACCACTACTACAACAAATTTATATTACTTCAGGTCTTTGAATTATCTCCCTTGGCTTTAGCTCTTTAGTAAATGTTTTACATCGAATGCAAATGACGGCTGTTTTTAAATTTAATTCAAACAGAAAATATTAGTTTATCTAAAATGTTATAATTTCTTCTTTTTCTCTAATTTTTAATTGCTCAAAGGAAAAGGAAAAAAAATTAATAAGTAAGTATAACATTTTCTAAGTCTATTTCTTTCCAAAATAAAAATGATGTATTTTTTTTTCGTAAAAAGAGTGTTCAATTTTAGTTTTACTTTACCAATCGCCCTCGCTTGAAAATATGGTTGTTTTCATTTTTCTGCAAATGTTACTCGTGGGTAAAATCTATTAATAACCAATTCATCTTTTTATTGAGAAAGTTCCCCGTTTAATTTCTAGATGGGGGATCAATTTGCTATGATTTTTTTTACCGTCAAACAAGACACCGCTCGGCCATTTTGTTATCGGTGTTGACCCAAAGTCTGTACCTTATGAAGGTATGATTCCGCAACCCATGTACCCGTTTAGAGAAAATGGTGAATAGGTTTTCAATATGTGTTTCAGTCACTGACTGTATCTCCTTCCATCTAGTTTTCTCTCTATATATAGATTAGGTATACCCAATTTGTCCAAAATCCG
Source organism: Doryteuthis pealeii (assembly GCA_023376005.1). Taxonomy (NCBI): domain Eukaryota; kingdom Metazoa; phylum Mollusca; class Cephalopoda; order Myopsida; family Loliginidae; genus Doryteuthis; species Doryteuthis pealeii. The sequence goes on from CM042157.1 coordinate 64,009,279, forward strand.
CGTTTTTTAATACAATTTTGAACCCTCACACCGTTCTAAAAAAAATTACCAAAAAATCAGGGAATTATCCGGTTTTGATGAAATTTTCAGTGTTGATTTATCAGTGAATAAATTTTATAATGCATGAGTTGTTTTATTTAAAAACTTTCTGATTTTTTTCGGATCACTTACCCCCCCCCCCTGTTTTAAGGGCGCAAAATATCGGTGTGGTATATATGTGATTGATACTTTTTTTTCTGCATTAATAAAAGGACAAAAGACCGAAGGTGTGAATAGAAGAAAAAACATTTCTTTTAAGAATCTGCTCAGGTAGTAAATAAGTACGGAAAATGAAATGAAAATAAAATGAAAATAAAAACTATAGAAATAATTTTTGGAGATTTTAAAAATTTTTTACACATTTCGATAATTATTTAATTGGCTAATATTTTATAAAAGGAAAAAAACTATACATCAATATTTGTTTCTTTTAAAAGGAAAGGCGCTAAATTTCCAATACAGTTTTTGGCAATAAAAAAATGTGGGTGATTGATACTAACGTAAGGTAGTTATTAAAAATATTTTTTTTTTAAATCTAATAATATGACATTTTAAACTTAAAATCCTGCTGCTTATATTTTAAATGAATTTCATATATTAATTTATCATAGCAGAAATACCTAATTAAAGTTTTGAAATAAAGGAACTGGTGCATTATAAAATTCATTAATTGAACAATCAGTACTGAAAATTTCATTAAAATTGGATAATTCCCTGATTTTTGGTAATTTTTTTCAATCGTGAATGTTATAATTTATTTGGTAAAAACGGATTTTAAGTAGAGTCTGGCAGCCATTTTGATCGAAATTAGCAACAAAAAAAAAAAAAAGAAAAGAAAATTGTAGTGACTCTTACACCTACTAGGCCTTAGAATCAGAGCCTGACAACCTTCAATCATTTATATACTTTTTAGTGTACTCACTATAACATTTCTATGTAATCTATTCTATTTTATCTTGATACCAAAATATTTTTCTATTTTCCTTTAGCCATTCTACACTGTTTAGGAATATCCAAAGCCATGGGCACTATTTTGTTTGGTGAAATTGCCTTGTAAGTGACCAGGTCACCGGGATGGGGTTGGCGAAAATTAACCTGCTGTTTAATTGGCCGGTTTCAGCCACACCTACATTATGTTTCTTTGTTGGATTATTGATTGGTTGATGTCAATTCTTGTTGGTTTATTCCTGTTTGATAATAATCATTTGATAGTATCTCCATTAGGTTTCTTTATTGGTCAGTTTCATTCAGAGGAATAGGTTGGATGAAGGATCAAAATTGATTGAAACAAACTGAGTTATAATTTTAGGTAATTTATGAGGAAGTGCGTCCCGGTCTCCTGCCTCAAAAATTGCTACCCGGTGACTATCAAAATAGCAACCCTAGCTTGTCATATTTCTTGTTTATTTATCATAATTTGTCGTAATTCTTGTTTAGATATGAAGATGGATATATAGTTTGGAATAGACTGAGATAGATAAACAAACAAAATAATATAGATATGAACAAATGGAGATAGATATTTTCGACAAGTAAATGTATTTGGGTGGGGTGGGGGGTCGCATCTTTTTTTGTCATAATTCTTGTTTATTTAAACTAAAAACAAGACATTGAACAAACATAAATAAAAAAAATCTTAGTATTTAAAGTAATATAGATAAATATGAACAAATTGCGATAAATAGATATGAAGATGGATAGTTTTGAATAGACTGAGCTGGGTTGTTATTTTAATAGTCACCGGGTAGCAATTTTTGAGGTAGGAGACCGGGATGCACTTCCTCATAGATTACCTAATTTTATAATTGCAAATAATATACAACTCTCCTGCTTTCTTTAATAACAATTTTTTTCATTCACAGGAATTGGTTGGATAAAGGATCAAACATTTTTCGAAATATAAAAAAACATGTTAGAAAACTCCTCAAAACATGCACTCTTTTAAAATGTGCAGATATGAATATTAAAGGTGTTCTGATTTGCATACATACAGCAAAGTATACAGTCAAACATGTAGAGAAGCTCTACACTTGTGAAGGGTTTAGATAAGCTTCTCGACAGTTCAAGCTTGAAAATATATGGCAGACACACAAAGCAAAAAAGTTGCATTCTTGTGAAGTATGTTGTTCAACATTTTCCTATGAATCACTTTTGCAATGGCACATGTGGATACACAATGGAGAGAAACCATGTTTTTGTGAAGTTTGTTAAGCATTTTCACAGCCTTTTCATTTAAAAGGTCACATGCAAACATACACTGAAGCAAAACTTTCAAAAATACCAAGCTGCTATGAAGTACAAATAGCAGCTATCAAAGAAATATGCTCCATCCTAAAATGATCAAGTACTATTTATAAAGGAATCAAGTATTAGCCCCGGGTAGGGACACTTTGGCTTCTAGAAATTATTAAAGGAAAAAAAAAGAGAGAGAAACCATATTCTTATGCAAACACACTCTGGAGAGGAAGCATATTTTTGTCAAGTTTGTGGATCAGCATTTTTACAGAATTAATTTTTAAAAAGCCATATGAAAACACACAGAGGAGAGGAACCATATTCATGTGAAATATGTGGAACAGCATTCAAAGACAGCTCTAATTTAAAGAAACATATGCGATCGCATAGTGGAGTGAAACCATATGCTTGTGAAGTTTGTGGATCAGTATTTTCACATTTTCTGTGACACATGAAAGGACACACTGGAGAGAAACCATATTCTTGTGAAGTTTGTGGATCAGCATTTTCACAGAATTTTCTGTTAAAAACACATGAAAGGACACACTGGAGAGAAACCTATTCTTGTGAAGTTTGTGGATCAGCATTTTCAGAGAATTATCATTTAAAAAACACACTGGAGAGAAATCCTATGTGAAATTTGTGGATCAGCATTCTCAGATGGATCTTCTTTGAAAAAACACATCCGAATACACACTGGAGAGAAACCATATACTTGTGAAATCTGTGGATCAGCATTTTCACAGAAATCTGCTTTAAAATGTCACAAGAGAATCCACACTGGAGAGAAACCATTCTCTTGTGAGATCTGTGGATCAGCATTTGCAGAGAGATCTACTTTAAAACACACACACTGGAGAAAAACCATATTCTTGTGAAATTTGTGGATCAGCATATATCTTTCACATTGGAGGAAACCATACTCTTGTGAAATTTGTGGATCAGCATTTTCACAGAGTTCTCTTTTAAAAAGACACATAAAAAGACACACTGGAGAGAAACCATATTCTTGTAAAATTTGTGGATCAGCATTTTCAGAGAGATCTTCTTTAAAAAAACACATAAGAACACACACTGGAGAGAAACCATATTCTTGTTCAGTTTGTAGATCAGCATTTTCAGAGAGTTCTTCTTTAAAAAGCCACATGCAAACACATCCTGGAGAGAAACCATACTCTTGTGAAGTTTGTGAATTAGCATTTTCACAGAGATTTCTTTTAAAAAGACACATGAAAAGACACACAGGAGAGAAACCGTATTCTTGTGAAGTTTGTGGATCAGCATTTGCACATATATCTTCTTTGAGTAAACACATGCGAACACACACTGGAGAGAAACCCTTTTCTTGTGAAATCTGTTCATTAGCATTCTCAGATAATTCTGTTTTAAAAAGACACATGAAAACACACAGCGGAGAGAAATTATATTCGTGTGAAATCTGTAGATCAGCATTCACTGAGAAATATACTTTAAAAAAACACATGCGAACACACACTGGAGAGAAACCATATTCTTGTGAATTTTGTGGATCGGCATATTCACAGAGTTGGTATTTGAAAAGACACATGCAAAAACATGCTGGAGAGATACCATTTTCCTAAAGTATATACATCCGCCTTCTTAAGTAATTTCCATTTTCAAATACACTTGAAAACAGAGAGAAACTATATTCTTTAATGTGTGTTCCTTAATATACAGGATGATTGAAAAGTAACTCCCTATTTTAAACTATTTATAATTTCTATATGCAGTCATATTCTTGTAAAATCTAGTGATTAGCATTTTCTGAATCTTTCAAATCAAAAAACATATGCAAAAACACATGGAAGAGAAAGCATGTATTGTGAATCAGTTCTCTTTTAAAGATATTGATGTATGTTGATCAGAAATTTCCTTGAGTTTATATTTGAAAGAACTGACACACACCCATGGTGTAATGGTTATCATCATATTTACCAACCCCTCTCCATGAGCAGGATTCGACACAAGGTCAATTTTTTAAGAGGAGTTTAACAGATTTGAATTCAGAGTTTTCGTTCTCCTAGACTGCTTACCTAGCCATGGTTAAAGAGCCCAGTCTTCCCTGCTATTTATCCATAGTTGGTGGGAGAGTTGGATTCATACCTTTCCCTAGGGTATTCGCACAATGTGAAATGCAAACAGCTTCATCCAGGAACTGAACTCGGGTTGACAAGTCAACACAAATTCAAATCCTGGACGAGACTTTGCATTTTACATAGTACTGATACTCTTGGGAAAAGTATGCATCCAAGTATCCTCCCTCCCAGCTATGAGTATTTACTAGGCCATACTGAGGTCTTTAACCTTGGCATGGCAACTGGTATAAGAGAAGGCAACTGGTCTAGGAGAAGGTAAATTCTGAATTGAAACCTGATAAACTTCACTTAAAAATTGACCATATCTTGCTTGTGCAGAGGTGTTGGTATATATATATATATATATATATATATATATATGTATATATATACACACACAGACACAAACCGGATATAAACCCTATACCTGTTCTGTATGTTGGTCTAATATCAATTAGAGTTGATCAAATAGATATCCACTCAATTTCATGTCATCTATGCTTTACTTTTATGTTAAACTAGAGTTGATCAAATAAAAATCAGCTCAATTTCATGTTATCTATACTTTGTTTTTATGTTAAATTAGAGTTGATCAAATAAAACTCAGCTCAATTTCATGTTATCTTTACTTTGTTTTTATGTTAAACTAGAGTTGATCAAATAAAACTCAGCTCAATTTCATGTTATCTATACTTTGTTTTTATGTTAAATTAGAGTTGATCAAATAAAACTCAGCTCAATTTCATGTTATCTATACTTTGTTTTTATGTTAAACTAGAGTTGATCAAATAAAACTCAGCTCAATTTCATGTTATCTATACTTTGTTTTTATGTTAAACTAGAGTTGATCAAATAAAACTCAGCTCAATTTCATGTTATCTATACTTTGTTTTTATGTTAAACTAGAGTTGATCAAATAAAACTCAGCTCAATTTCATGTTATCTTTACTTTGTTTTTATGTTAAATTAGAGTTGATCAAATAAATCTCAGCTCAATTTCATGTTATCTTTACTTTGTTTTTATGTTAAATTAGAGTTGATCAAATAAAACTCAGCTCAATTTCATGTTACCTATGCTTTGCTTTTATGTTAAAATTTTGAGATGTAGGATGAAAGGGAAATAAATCCTCAAAAGAATCAATAAACATTTTAATGAATTATTGCATTGAACTTTATATTCTTTTTATTATATTTTATACACATTTTTTAGAATACAAGGTGTGTCAAAAATACCAAGTTTAATGCAATAGAAATGATGAATGAGTGAAACATTATTTCTTTTCAGAATACATGGTGTGTCAAAAAAGTACCAAATTTAAAGTTGTATTTACCAAGATAGAAATAATGAATGTGTGAAACACTGTTTTTTTTCAGAATACAAGGTGTATCAAAAAAGTGCCAAATTTAAAGCTGTATTTACCAAGATAGAAATGAAGAATGAATGGAATGTTATCATGATAGGAAATGTGTGCAGCAACCTGATTTCAAATCCTGGATGAAGCTGTTTTTCATTTCATGTAGTGTTAATATTCTTGCCGAAAATAAACAGATAACAGCAAATACTTTTCAAAGAAAATAGAAAATCCTAAAAGAAATAGGAAATGAAGAATTTGCAGCAAATATAATATCAGATCAGCTCACAATAGCCTTCTAAATAACAACTGCCAAAAAATTTGGCTTATTTATCACTCCACTCCACTCTCGCCAACCCCCTCATTTCTGGTCTGTACTCTTATGAAAAGAAATTAAATTTCGGGCGCCATTTTCTTCCAAGCCCAAGGTAAGAGGAGTTTCATTTTTTATCTTAAATTACAATAATAAAAACAGATACTTCAAAAGAGACTATTCCTAAAATAAATGAATACTATAATACATGAATTCTTAGCTTTTTTTATCATTGAATATTTAATAAACAAATAATTTCCATTTGAATGAATATGTGAAATTTACCTCCTAAAAATAATGACACATGTTGGTTGGTTAGTTGGATTTAACAGCATGTCAACCTTTGGGTTATGCCAAAGTTATGTTTGTTTTATTCATTATTATTGGGAATTCAATTTTTTCAATACTCTTTTTTTATCTATTCACCCCATTGATGAGACTGTAATGGGTACTAGCACTTTTTACTACCTACTGGTCTTCATTGAAAGGGACGCATAATGCTTCTTTACTGATGTCATTAAGTTTATTTAATAAACACCGTGAAACTTTACAAGGAAAACAAATAGCATTTAATAAATGGATAACAGTGAATACTTTTTCAAAGAAATAGAAAATCCTAGAAGGGTTGGGTTTAAAGTTCCATGATGGCTCCTGATTATGACAAGAAGGTTCCCAAGTTCAAAAAGAAGGTTCCCAAGTTCGAGAAGGTTACCGAGTTCAAAAAGGTTCCCGAGTTCAAAAAGGTTCCCGAGTCTGACAAGAAATACCTGAAGAAGGTCGGAGGGCACATCAGCTGAAACATTGTATAGATAACAGTAAATAGTCCAAATAATACTAATTATAGAAAGGAAAGTTTTTAAAAATCTTTAGAAAAGTAGCCAAGTCCATTTTTTACAATGACATCTGTTACAGTGGTTTTCATTGGATTAGAAAGAATGAACATGATAACACAAAAATGATAACAAAATAACAATGACATATACACACACAGAAGGACATGATAGAAGAATTGAAGACTACCTGGCCACCAGGATCCTGTCATCAGGCATTAGAGGTTGCCATCCACAGCCAACAGGTGACCCAATTGGGTGGGGTGGGGGGTTCCTGCCTCCTGCTAAAGTGCATATTCTAAAGCAGGCATGACAAACATGCGTCCAAGAGATGCATGCGGATCTCAGCAAACACAGGTACAGCCTGTACTCAGACTGTGTTCTCATACAGCACTTTTACAATACCCAAGTGTTTTGTCTGGTAGTTGCGATTCTGCGATAAGAGTTACGTCCCTTACATCGTTTTGTGTATTTTTCCTAAAACGGGATTATTTTCGCTATTCACCGGGCCCTTCCTGTAAGTTTGTTCGTTCCCGCTAAATTCAATTCTCTTTCTACCTTCTCTCGGCACCCAATAGACGTGTTGCTGACTTCTCCCCTCTCAGAAGTTTATTACAGGCACCCGCTTTTTACCTCTTTCCTGCTGAATAAAGACATTATAACTACACCCAAAGGTTATTTGTGTTTCCTGGCTGGAGGGGTTAACCTGCACACAATTAGACTGTCTCAACCAACCGGTAATAGGGTTAGACGGTCACCGTTAGGAGGCGTGACAACCAAGATTTTTAAAAAATTATTAAAAAAAATTTTTGTGTGAAAACAGTCATTTATTTTCATTAGCGCAATGTGTTGTTATCAATGCATTGTCTCTCACCCCTTCTAATGAGTTGCAGAAGGAGGAGACTAACTCAGTCAATGTAAGGAAGTGAGTCTTTCCTCTTGCCTTCTCAAAGTGAGAGTGACACTTGAACATTTTATTATTTGAACTCGGTCAGTAATAGTCATTTTTTTCTTTCTTTTTAGCAGAATTGCTTTTTTACATGTTTATTCATATTCAGTTGATAATAAAGAATTCAATGATAGCAATTATTACTTTGTTCTGTTAATGTAGAAGGAGTTAAAGACTTGGTTGTCATGTGTGGCCCTTATGACAGGCATATGTAATCCATGTGGCCCTAGGGAGAATTATCCGATGATCCATTAGGAGAAACCTAGGTAGATATTCTCAGGCTTACTCTATTACATATATATATTCGCAAGGAAAAAAGGCTTAAAAACTGGGTATGTAGTGATTATGGTCCATTTCCACCTGTGGGAATCTGAGACACTCCAAGTTTCGTCAGATCACTTTTTTATCTAAACTGGCAAACAATTAAATTCAGCTTATATTTATACACCTTCCCATTTCCACCCGTAGGAATCTGAGACACTCCGAGTTTTACAATACCCAAGGTTTAAAAAAAATTTTTTTTTTTTTAAATTTTCGTGCGAAAACAGTCATTTATTTTCATTAGCGCAATGTGTTGTTACGACACAGAGTCTGTTATCAACGCATTGTCTCTCACCCCTTCCTCTGAGTTGCAGAAGGAGGAGACTAACTCAGTCAATGTAAAGGAGTGAATCTTTCCTCTTGCCTTCTCAAAGTGACAGTGACACTTGTAAGTTTTATTATTTGAACTCTATCAGTAATAGTCATTTTTTTCTTTCTTTTTAGCAGAATTGCTTTTTTACATGTTTATTCATATTCAGTTGATAATAAAGAATTTAATGATAGCAATTATTACTTTGTTCTGTTAATGTACAAGGAGTTAAAGACTTGGTTGTCATGTGTGGCCCTTATGACAGACATATGTAATACATGTGGCCCTAGGGAGCTACTCAGTTTGACATTACAGGCACCCGCTTTTTACCTCTTTCCTGCTGAATAAAGACATTATACCTACTTTCCACAGTCACTGTTTCTATCAATAGCAGTGTTCCACCTTCAAATGAGAGTATGTATCCCTATTCTGTTGACTGTTCTTTGGGCCACTTCTTCACTATAGATTTCACTTTCTCATCACTGGAATAATGTTTTTATTGAAAAGAAAGAATGAAAGATGGTTTTAGAGGGAAACATTATTGTTCTATTTGTACTGAGCTAACAGTTGAAAATGTTATTCCATGATAAACAGGTTGGAGTGATTCCAATTGATCAGTTGGATGTGATAGATATAAAGCTTATTGCCTATAGAACAGGATTGTGATGAGGATAAAATACAGACTATCTGTTGCCATCACAAACAGACCTTGTTGACTAAATATGAATGGCTTGAAAAGAGATGTTATATTCCATTTAAAAATCATAAAAAGCAAATTAAAGGCAGTTTGAAACCAATTTCATTGGAGATAGCAGACAAGGCAAGTTGGTACAAGTTCCAGACAAGAAACTCTGCCCTAATTGTCAAATACAAATCCACATTTAGTATTTTGTAGAGTATACCTGCATACTTGTGGTTGTATACAGATATACTTATCTTCTTTTATACTTATCTTGTGTATCTTCTTCCATAGTTCTGAGTAGATGGCTTCATCTGTTATCTTCTATCTTTCTATCTAGGCTGGATTTCTTCTTAGGGATTCTTCTGTACATCAAGTACATTGTGTTGTTGTTAGTTTTCAGTTAACAAACACAAGACTTTGTTTTAATTAGAGCTCTTTATTATTTTATAAGATAAATCCCAGATCAACAAACACACATGTGAGAATTTAGTTTCAATAGACAGATTACCATTGTGACTGTCCTGTTCAGTGCCCAACTAAAATCTGATTTTCCTAAGGTCTTTCTTATGTTTGCACTAGTGAACTGGAAGAGGAGGTCAAAATCTGTCCATCATTTTTCCTATGTTTTTCCATAACCAATAGTTTTGAATTAAGCTACATTTATTGTCCACAATTAATAGGCTACCTATTAATTCTGTAACAGAGTCCCTCACTCACCAAAGACCAATATACGCATCGGAAAGGTATAGGCTGCTATAGACAGATTATCGAAATCTGATTGGTGCCATTATATTATGTGGCCTACCTTTTTGATTCTGTTATAGTATGTGGCCTACCTAGTTTGAATGTGTCGTACCCCAGTAAGAGTATATTTATAGATATAAGTAGTAGGCAATTTATTGAAACTAATTATTTTTCACATATATTCAATTTCAAGAAATGCAATTCAGTCATAAGCTGTATATAGTAATTAAGAATAATTAAAAAAAGAATTTATCCATAATTTACATGAATCACAGATCTATTTAATTCTAAAATATTCTAAAATTTTGAAATAGGGTTAAGGTTAGCAGTTATTATAACCTTATAATATGTTTTTATTGTAGGCCACATACTATAAGAGAAATATAATTTCGTAGGCCACATTCAAAAGGTAGGCCATATACTATAATGGTACCAACAAACTTTTAGAATTTGTAAATTGGGCTTGATATATGCAGTTAAAAATGGCTAGTTGTTCATTGGCCAGTTTTGAAAGTTGGACTGTTATTATCACTTTGGAGAGAAAATAGTTTGGTAAAGGAAGGAAGGAAGGAAGAAAGAAAAGGAAAGAAAGAAAGATGGAAGAAATAAAGAAGGAAGAAAGAAAAATTATCCACCTATTTTGCTAGAATGAAAACTAAAATTTGTGTCTTCACAATGTTATTTATTTCCCTTCCCTTGCAATCACGACAATCTTATGATAATGGATATTGTGTGTCTGTAGCTGAAACTACATCACTACCAATGTCCCGATTCCCTTATTTACTTACATTATATTCTCAATGGTTATAAAATAATCTTTATTTAATCTTAATTAGCATCTTTATTTATCAACAATGTTTCAATTGACAGGTAATGACAATCTCTTAGGTAAGTCTAATCATGACTTATCGAGTTGGTCTATTGAGTAAAAGGTCGACATCTAACATTACTAAAGAAATATTAGAAAATTAGCTTAAAAACTGCCCTATCAGATGGCAATTATGCTAGCTCCTTAGGCAGCCTTTAATTGGCCCAACAATAACACTACATGTATTGATTAGATTTTATCAAATTTAGACAATATTTTTCAAACAAGTTTCCATCAAAGCAATGATATAATTATAAAATTTATCAATTTCAGAATTTTAGAATATTTTACAGTCTCTGGCTTATGTAAGATAAGAAATCCAGTTTATGAAATAATTCCAAAATGGTATGACTTGACTCACATTTTTTAAAGTCATTGTCGTGGTACAAATATTTCAGTTCTTTTACTAAAGCTTTGTAATCTAATAAATTTGAGCATTTTTGTTGCAGATTTGTTATATGTGTGGATTGAAATAAAATAAGATAAAAAAAAAAGTCTATCAGACAGGAAGTACTCTTTGGGCAAACACAGGGAAAAGGCCTTCATCCTGGCACCAAAGAAACCTCCACCATTCAAACACAGACCTTGACTTGGAACAGACATTACGACTGGCACAGGAAGAAATTTCCTCTCCATGCAATAGCTATGAACCTAGAATAAAAGTCTGAAACCTAAAAGTGTCTTTTGTCTTTGACTCATCAATTCCTTTTCAGCCTGACAACCCACAAAAAGGAAGAACTACATATAATGGGGTTTAAAAGAAACAACCAGCAAACACACACCAAAAATAACCTAATAGCCTAATACCACATAAAATTATAAGACCCCATATATTCTTACAATTTATGGGTGTCATAAATTGTTAGCAGACTCTGTAAGCTAGAAATTAAAAACAGGTGTCTGTTACGTATAATCAATGGTCAGCAATTGGAATCTTTTAGAATGTTCTTAGGACTCTCTGACGCCAGACCTGAGGTTGAGAATCCCAGAAATTGACCCCAAATGAACAACTGATACTACACTTGTTGCCTTCATCACATACGCCAAGCTTACCAAGAGACAGGTGACGTCACGATTTGGGGGAAGGAAAGAGATCCCTGTGATCAGTTTTAGTTGGCACTCGGGACCCGGTCGGCAAGGACATAGGATTTCGTCACCTCGTTGGGGACGGGAGAAAATCATTCCCATGAAGAAAGTTACAACTACCAAGATAAATTAACCCCATGAAGAAAATACAGAAGATGAACCAACCCATAAAAGATAAGTACAAATTCTTCTGTTGTGAAAAATTGTTAATTGATATGAAGAAATTCCGCCTAATGACATTATTAATCCTAGCCTGTCGGCGTCCGTCTCATACTCCTCCCGGCTTATAAATTCTGAATTAAAGATTATGTTATGAAAATATATATATTATGTCTTGTTGTCCTTTGCCTATTGTTGCATGTGCACTTCTCATTTTTCTTTGGTCTCTGAGGGAAAAGCGTTGTAAAACATTGAAAGCGATAGGCGAACGTAACATGTCTCATATTTAGAATCAAGAGAGCTAATGGAAATTTACCACTGACTGTTAATAACCCTTGACCCCTAGAGGTATGAATCTCACACGCCATGAGAAACATGGAATTTAGATTAGAGATTAGATGCAACCTGACTTTGGAGCAGAGCAGATGCGTTTGTTTCTCTTGCTGGGGTCATCTCCTCGCATGGCGATATGGGCTAATAAACTTGATCAAGAAAAAAAAACATAAGTCTTGTTTTAATTACAATGACTAAAATCAGCCCAGAAGACTAGCCCTTCGAAGAAGAAGCAGTTAGAAGACTCAGTCAGACAACAAGATAGCAGCCGAAAGAATCAGCAAAAACCTGAATAACTAGAGAAATGAAGTGATAAAGTAAGACCATCTCCTCTCCAAGTAAGTCTCTAATCTGTCTGTCTCTCTCTGTCATCCGAGAACTCTCTTACTCTCGTTTATATACCCGATGTTTGATGTTGTTGAGGGGTATATAACAATATGCTTCACTGAAAAATTATCTGCAACCTTCTTAAAATTGGTCTCTTAATGATGTTAAGATATTCTGAAATATTTCTAGATAAACTATTTTATTTGCTTTCCTCTGGTTCGTTTTGGAAGAGAGGGTGTCGAAACCATTCAAATGTTCAATTTCAAGCATTATTGTTTCAATAGTATTCTTATACTGTTCATCATTGCATTGGTTTTCAATATATTGAATAAAATCATTTATTTTATACACACACACACACACATATATATATAGGATTGATAAATATTTTCTTAGAATTACACAGGATAGGTTACAAGGTAGGAGTTAGCTGGCTTTAGTTATTTCCCTAGATCATAAATAAAGACCCTACAATTTATTAAGAAAGTTTAGTTGGGACCCATAAATTTTCCCAGGGACTCATTCAAAGCTAATATGTGCATCCCAGGATGGACTAAATAAAAAAGCTATCAGCATCACTGTATATATATCTCTCTCTATATATATATATATGAGTGTGTGTGTCTGTGTGAGTGCTTAAACATATTAATCAATTTTTTCACTTTCTTGTCACTGGAATAATCTTTGCCTCTCAAACCCTCTTTCATGGGACATTTTATGTTCGTGTTTGTTTCCTTCTTTTGTCCGAATAATAACCAACTACGGAGAATAAGGGTTCCAACAAAACCCTGTAAATACTCTTATTTTGCAAATTTTGATGCTTTTAGTTTGCAAATTTAAGGTTCTCTTAAGACTTCACATGAAATAAAGAAAATGGCATTATTTTTTGACTCACCCTCGTATATAAAAAAAAGATTTGGCATTAAGTAGCCCATAAGGGTTGATATATCAAAAAACAAGAACACCAACCAACTTGGATTACATTTATAAAAGGATTCTGATATTGTATTTACTTTTAAAAAATCCTGTAACATTAAAATATTATCAGTTAATATTATCTTTTGTTTGTTGTGTAATAATAAGAAAAAAAGAAAAAAGAAATAAAGAAAAAAAGAAAAGAAAAAAAGCAGAACTGTCAAGAATAAAAAATGTCAAGTCATTTCTCATCGTTTGCAAACCTTCCCAGAATCCCTCATTAAATGATCTGTCTCTTCAAGCCATACCGTATTTGCAGCTGGACAACCATTCAAATGTACATTAATAACATTTTTTCCTAATGAAAACTGTGAAAAATACAGAGATGGAGGATTAGCCATGTTTGGTGAAATCTTACCAGAACAAACACAAAATAGACACAGAGTTGCTGCTTATGTGTTTGTCCAAAACTACATCCAGAAAGAATCTCTTATTTAACATAAAAGCAAAGCATAGAAAACATTAAATTGAGCTGAGTTTCATTTGATCAACTCTAATTTACATTAAAAGAAAAATCTTATTTAACATAAAAGTAAATTGTGCAAAGATGTAGTTAAATAATAATAAATTAAATTTATAACAATAAATGAATTTATAATTAAGGAACTTAAAGAAAACATAATAGCAGTAACATATTTTTGATAATCTTTTATTTAAAACTGAAGTAAACTATTTCAAGACTTGGACATAGTAGCATGCAATTTCCTATTTTGAATATACCAGCAAGCCATCATGTCCAGGTTTTTATGGCCTATGCTATGATATCTCATTGCCAATGGTGAAAACTGCAATGGCGAGATCAGCAGTGATCTTCAAATGTGTGATTGCATGTCTTTTAAATTGAAAGAATTAGACAAGGCTAATCCCCAGATTTTACAGGAATATGGTTTCTCTTCATTAGGTGTTTGCAAGTGTCTTTGAAAAGGGAAATTACCAGTAAATGCTGGTGTATATATTCTAAGAAAATGGTTTCTCTCCAGTGTGTTTCTGCATGTGACTTTTTAAAGTAGATCTGTGTGAAAATGCTGTACCACAAACTTCACAAGAATATGGTTTCTCTCCAGTATGTCTTTTCATGTGTGTTTTTAAAGTAGATCTCTGTGAAAATGCTGTACCACAAACTTCACAAGAATATGGTCTCTCTCCAGTGTGTGTGTGCATATGAGTTTTTAAAAGAGAACTCTGTGAAAATGATGAACCACAAACTTCACAAGAATACGGTTTCTCTCCAGTGTGTGTTCGCATGTGACTTTTTAAAGTAGATCTATGAGAAAATGCTGATCCGCAAATTTCACAAGAATATGGTTTTCTCCAGTGTGTGTACGCATGTGACTTTTTTAAATAAGATCGATGTGAAAATGCTGATTCACAAACTTCACAAGTATATAGTTTCTCTCCAGTGTGTGTGTGCATATGGCTTTTTAAAAGACAATTATGTGAAAATGCTGAACCACAAACTTCACAAGAATATGGTTTCTCTCCAGTGTGTCTGTTCATATGACTTTTTAATGTAGATTTCAGTGAAAATGCTGATCCACAAATTTCACAAGAAAATGGTTTCTCTCCAGTGTGTTTTTGCATGTGTCTTTTTAAATGAGAACTTAGTGAAAATGCTGATGCACAAATATCACAAGAAAATGGTTTCTCTCCGGTGTGTGTTCGCACATGATTTCTTAATGTATATTTAGCTGTGAATGCTGATCCACAAACTTCACAAGTATATGGTTTCTCTCCAGTGTGTGTTTTCATGTGACGTTTTTAAAGTAGATCTCAGTGAAAATGCCGATCCACAAACTTCACAAGAAAAATGTTTTCTCTCCAGTGTGTGTTCGCAAGTGGTTTTTTAATGTATATTTAGCTGAGAATGCTGATCCAATATATTGCAAGAATGTGGTTTCTCTCCGGTGGTGTCTTTTCATGTGACTTTTTAAAGTAGATCTCAGTGAAAATGCGATCCACACACTTCACAAGCATATGTTTTCTCCCCAGTGTGTGTTAGCATGTGGTTTTTTAATGTACATTTAGCTGCGAATGCTGATCCACAAACATCACAAGAATATGGTTTCTCTCCAGTGTGTCTTTTCATGTGACTTTTTAAAGTAGATTTCAGTGAAAATGCCGATCCACAAACTTCACAATCATATGATTTCTCTCCAGTGTGTGTTTTCATATGGGTTTTTGGGTGGGAATTGTGTGAAAATGCTGATCCACAAGTTTCTTTGGGACATGGTTTCCCTGCTGTGTGTGTTTGCATGTGTTTTTTAAAAATAGGTTTCTGTGAAAATGCTGATCCACAAACTTCACATAAGTATGATTTCTCATTAGTGTTTGTTTGCATGTTTTTTTCAAAATTAGAACTCTCTGAAAATGCTGGTCCAGAAACATCCTCAGAATATTGCTTCTCTCCAGTGTGTGTTTGCATGGGGCCTTTTCCAGTGACAATGCTGGACCATAAAACCTCACGAAAATATTGTTACTCACCAGTGTGTAGAAAGGGCATGTGCCTTTTCAAATGTGAATCATATGAAACTGCCGAACCACATGCATCGCTTTTTTGCTTTTTGTGTCTGGTTTATATTTTCAGGTTTAAACTATTAAAAAGCTGATGTAAACTCTTCACAAGAATAGTGCTTTTCTACAGTGTGTGTTTGTAATTAAAACTTCACAAGAGTTTTATCCTTCTTCCAACTGATTCCTGTGAATAAAAAAAGAAATTTTATTAAAGAAAGCAAGAGACTTAAACATTATTTACAATCATAAAATTATAACTTAATTTGTTTTAATCAATTTGATCCTTCTTCAAACTGATTCCTGTGAATGAAAAAGAAATGTTATTAAAGAAATTATTATTTGTTGAGAACACAGTTTTTAATTGCCATGTGCCATTGTTGATTTGGGAATATTCTTTAGATGTTTAATCTTGGAGAAATTCCTTTGTCCACTCAATCTAGTTGATATTAAATACAAGTAAATCTGCAGGGCTATTTTGGTACAAATGTACAATAGCGCGCAAGAGATAATATCATTTGAATCACATTTTATGTATAAATAGATTTAGATTTGGAGACTTCTGAAGTAGCCTAATCCTAACACTAACCCTTTCACTAACCTTAATCTATTACCTCAAAGGTTTCAGGTATTTCTGTGAAATGTAATGCTTTTGTACATAATCTAATGATATGATCTCTTGCGCACTATTGTGCATGAGTAGCACAGTGATCAATGTGGTAAAGTAGAGAGCTGATGGTAGGTGTGGCGCTCCACCTCAGATGCTAAATAATCTCCTTGGTCTAGCACTAGTGAAAAGGGGATAGACTCCCTCGCTGTTTGGCTGATACCGACATTAGGCCGCCCCGACGCCTTTACTTTTACTTTAAACAATATAACTGTGTGCAACTAAAGGACATAATGGAGGTACCATAAAATGATTAATATTAAATAGGAATACTTGAATTCAGTTCAGCATTAAATAATCCATCAAAATTTGACATCAACCTTATAAACCAAACAAGTAGGAAGTGCGTGGTGTAATGGTTAAAGTCATGGGAAATGGACTCGTCGCCCCGAGTTCAAATCCTGGATGTGGTAATTGCATTTCACTTTGCGCTAATACCCTTGGGAAAGGTATGAATCCTACTCTCCCTCCAGTTATGGGTAAATAGTAGGGCAGACTTGGCTCTTTAACCTTGGCTAGGTAACCAGTCTAGGAGAAGGAAAACTCTGAATTTAAACCTGTTAAACTCCGCCTAAAAAATTGACCTTGTGTCACATCCTGCTTGTGCGGAGGGTTGGTGAATATATATATAACCAAACAAGAAACATAATGTTGGCCCATGAATTTATTATTATTGAATAGAAAATACTTGAATTGAGTTCAGCAGTAAATAACTCTCACGGTTGACAGTAACAACCAACCAAGAAAAATAATGTAGGTACCATAAAATGAATATTATTAAATAGAAATACTGACCAAGTAACCAATAAGCACCCCAAATAATCAACTTAATAAAAGGTTCATATTTTAACTCTACACCGGTAAGTTTCGCTTTCAAATATTTGAAAATAAACAAACAGACGATTTTTGCACTTATATTGTATTTGACAATTTTTGCACTTATATTGTATTTGACAAAAACAAATTTTACAAATTTTGTGAACAGCATCCTTTTATTTAAATAAACATAAAAAATATTTTGCAAATAAAAACTGTATTTTTATTTAAATAAACATAATTACATTTCTCTTCTAATTAAATAAAAACTATTTTAGTATAAAAACGTCTTTCATTTTTTTTTTAAATCATCGTAAGTGTTGAAGAATATTCATAATTTCTAATTAAAAAGTATTTATTTTAAAAAAAGATTTGCTATTGAATTTTAATTAGATACGTGTACCAACCATCTATTATTTAATTATCGTAGTTCAACATCTCCATAAACTTCTGATTAAAATCATTTGTTTACAAAAATTTGGAAGCGGAAGTTACCGGTGATGAGTTAAAATAGGAACCTTTCATAAGTTGATGATTTGGGGTGCTTATTGGTTACTTGGTCCGAATAACTTGATTTGAGTTCAGTATTAAATAACCCAACAAGGGTTGACAATTGACAATCAAAACAAGAAATATAATGTAGGTATCATAAAGGAAAAAATAAAATAGATATGAGCAAGATAAGAGGATGCTACTATGACTGCATGTTTTAACACAAAATTCATAAAATGTGTTTCTTAATTCTTGCGCATTATTTGAAATGAACTTAATTGTTATCAAGACACATTTTATGATATTTCGTGTTAAAACATGCAGTTGTATTGATTTCGAAAAATTCGTATTTTCAGTGTAGATTTTACACTGTAATGAAAATGGCAGACCAAAACAACGGCTCCCTCAAGTTGAAACAAACAAGGGAAGTTACTCTCATTAATGTAGCTAATGTTAGATTAACAGATATTGTTTTATTTCCCTCGCATGAATTCATAAATACTGCAGTTAAATAAACATGTAAAACAGATATAGAACCACAAACTCCGATACAACTGAAAAGAGACAAGAGAGAGACGACAGATAGACAAGGGGGGGGGCAGTAGTGACAGACACATATGAGACCTGCGGCCTTTTTCTCGCTATTATTTGCTCGAGAATCGGTAAGAGGGTGGCGGAATCATATTCTCACAAGGTTTACAGACATTAGGCTTAACTGCACAAATTTACCGACTGTTGGTCCTGTTGCGTAAAAATAACGTAGCAAAAATCTGACCATCTAAAATTAACGGGAACTTTTCCCAAAGTAATTTCTAACATAAAAAGATGATTCTTTAGACCTTACTCGTTAGAAATGAAAACAAACAAATATGCCAGGAGAATGGACGATCACGTAATTTTTCTTTGTAAAGAAATAATTAAGAAAACGTTATACTTACTTATTTCTTTTTTCATTCTTTCTTTCCCTATGAGCAATGCAAGTATTAGAGAAAAAGGGAGAACTATAATTTCAAATAAATTATTTCTTTTGTTTTGATACTTAAATAAATCTAAAAGCAGTAGCCATTTGCATTAATGCCCAAAGCTTTTATTAAAGAGTTAAACTCAGGACGTAATCTCAGAGAAATTAAGAGGCAGACTGTATATATTAAGTTGCTGTAATATGTAGTAAGTAATAGTAATGTTTTAATTTGGTTATTTCAGGGAATATCAATCCACGTAATGAGTATTTAATTGTATTTTGATTAATTTAAAAATATTCTGATTATAATCATAAATATTTATATTTTCAACCGTTTCTATACTATCACTTTTTTTAATCATTTTAAAATTTGCCAATAAATAAAATTTTTTATAATTCTAGTAGTATTGGTCCAGAAATTCGTAAGGGGAAGGTAATTTTTAAAAAAAATTATAAGAATAATGTATCTGTTATCAAAAATCAGGTAATTCTCCGATTTTAATGAAATTTTTCACCACTTTAATTCATTAATAACTCATTTTATAATGAATATTTCTATTTTAAACAAAAATGAAATGTTGTTTTTTTTTTAATCAATTTTATATTTCATTGAATAAAAAAAAATTCCGGTCCTAATTTTTACGTTCTGAAAGATCAAATACGACAGACCACATAAAAAAAAAAAAAAATTTAAATAAAAAAATTCATACCTGGAAAAAAGTTATTTGAAAATTTAAAAGTTATTTTCTCAAAAACTCAAAAATAAATTCTTGAAGTGTGTTTTTTTTTTTCTCGTAGTTTTTAAAAACAATATTTTTTATTGAATTGATGAAAAAAAAAGTTTTTCATCAAGAATTTTCTCTGATTCTAATTGCCTATTCTATTCACTTAAAAATTCAATAATAATTTCAAAACATCTGGAAGGGGCATGCTGAACTCAATATTTTCACCATAGATATTCTTCATCATTGGCCTTTTCAGTCTGAAGACTATGATGTTGTTTTGTACCGCCTGAAGTTACAGAACTCCTATGACTTAAAGTCCCAATGTTCGAAAAATATTCTCAACCACAGAATGTTGCGTGAAGGCTGTCCCGAAGATAAACATTTTCTAAACATATAAACTCTCGGAAAATATGTTGCACAAATAATTCATAAACTTTAGTATACTTTTAGATAGATTAAAATGCGTAACACCATAAAGGCCAAGAGTCAAAAGAAAAAAAAAAAAGCCCAAGTTGGCCCCCAAAAAAAAACAAAAAGCCCCCAACCAACACATCTTCATGGACGCTCTGGCTTCATGGTGTTGCACCAATTTAATCTATCGAAAATGTAATTTTACGAATAATTTCACGCAACATTTTTCTGAGTATCTAAGTATGTTTAGAAAATTGTGTATTAATGATTGTTTTATTTCTTTATGGATCACAAACGATTGAAAAAATTCTCCCTCCTTGAACCCGCTACTGATGAAGTATACGTAAATGTTACTGTATTGTGGCTCCCATAGATTTTTACTCATTCACTAATGAAAAATCTAGTCAATTGGTGTCGATTATAAGCATTAAATCTGCTGTTATTTTGTTTAATGAACAACCTCTATTTGTTTGTGGGAATTTTGTCCGGAATAGCACTGTTTTGAGCCTA
>CM042157.1:64030087-64098902 GCA_023376005.1 Doryteuthis pealeii
CGGGTTGAAAAAATTGGCCCGCCGTTTAAATTTATAAAAAACAAATTAAACTTTAACTTACTGCTTACTATCACTACTTTAACTACTTACAACCAAACAAATATTATATATACTTTACGCTCTTAGTTGAATTATCTCCCTTGGCTTTAGCTCTTTAGTAAATGTTTTTACATCGAATGCAAATGACGGCTGTTTTTTAAATTTAATTCAAACAGAAAATATTAGTTTATCTAAAATGTTATTGTATTCTATAGTTTCTCTTTTTTCTCTAAATTTCAATGCTCAAAGGAAAAAAAAGAAGAAAAATTAATAAGTAAATATATATAACTTTCTTAGTCTATTTCTTTCCAAAATAAAATGGTGTATTTTTTTCGTAAAAATAGTGTTCAATTTTAGTTTTACTTTATCAATCGCCCTCGCTTGAAAATATGGTTGTTTTCAATTTTCTGCAAATGTTACTCATGGGTAAAATCTATTAATAACCAATTCATCTTTTTATGAGAAAGTTCCCCGTTTTTCTAGATGGGGATCAATTTGCTATGGTTTTTTTTAACGTCAAACAAGGACACACCGCTCGGCCATTTTGTTATCGGTGTGCCCAAAGTCTGTACCTTATGAAGGTATCATTCCGCAACCCATGTACCCGTTTAGAAAAAATGGTGAATAGGTTTTCAATACGTGTTTTCAGTCACTGACTGTATCTCCTTCCATCTAGTTTTCTCTATATATATAGATTAGGTATACCCAATTTGTCCAAAATCCGCGTTTTTTAATACAATTTTGAACCCCACACCGTTCTAAAAAAATTACCAAAACATCAGGGAATTATCCGGGTTTGATGAAATTTTCAGTGTTGATTTTATCAGTGAATGAATTTATAATGCATGAGTTGTTTTATTTAAAAACTTTCTGATTTTTTTCGGATCACTTACCCCCCCCCTGTTTTAAGGGCGCAAAATATCGGTTGTGGTATATATTGTGATTGATACTTTTTCTGCATTAATAAAAGGACAAATAGGCTACAGTCCCAAGCCGATTATCGTTCAGTTGTGTCGGATGTAAAAAGTGGCCGAATAAATTGTCCTTTATTAATAAAATGATATCACCCCAAAATTCCAATTTTTTTCGCGCATAAGTTTCTTGTCTCAAGAATTAATGAAATAAGTTTTAAGTGATTAAAATACGTATAGAACGAAAATAGCTCCGAATTCAAATTAGCCAATGAGATTACAGATTTTATCTGGAATGTAAACATCAGCTGATGTTCTGTGTTTATGAAATAAAAAAAATATTAATTTAGAATGACCCTCAAAACACCCCCCAAAAAATTCCTAATAATATGCTTTAGTAACTTAAGCAAACAATAATAATGCTTTAGTAACTAAAGTACACAATTTTTTTCTTCAGGAAAATTTCAAAATATAATTTTCAATTAAAGAACTGTCTTTTTAAAATTTTTTTTTTTTTTTTTAATGAACCTAAAAATGCGTATCTTTAGCCCCTACAGAAAAATAATTACCAAAAATCAGGGAATTATCGGATTTAATGAAACTTCAGTGTTTATTTATCAATGAACGATCTTTATAATGCATTATTATTTTATTTCAAAACTTTCTCATTTTTTTCAGGTCACTTAATTTTGACCCCACCTTATGTTGGGGGCGTAAATTGTTTTGCGATTTGGTCATTTTCGATACTAATTTACAGTATAAATAAAGAGATAAAAGACCGAACTTATGAATAGAAAACAACAAAATTTACGCGATATGCGAAATACTATTATTTTTTTATTTTTTCTAAAAAGCAAATTCGCTTATTACTCATTTTATACGTGACTCTGTTGTCACATTGATGCAATACTATTATTTTTTAAAAAGCAAATTCGCTTATACTCATTTTTATTTCGTGACTTGTCTTCACATGATGAGTCCACGTTTTCTTAGAAAATGATACAAATTTATGCTTTTTGGAAGGTAAAATGCACATAAAACATTTTTTGTCGCTAACAACTGTTGCTTCTTCTTCACTGGAGGTGGCCATTTTGTTTACATATTTATATTTCGAACACACGATTTTCATTCGCTTATTCTGTTTTCGGAGCTACTCCATTTTGCTTCGTATTTTTTTTACAAAGTAGTCCGTTTAAATTTTACTTTTCACATAATATCAAGATATGCCACCGATTGCGAAACTTTTTATTAGCCTTTTTTGATTTTTAATTAATAATTACGCTAAAATTATTACCGCTAATTGTTTAGCAACGTAATTCGAAAACTAAGCCCTTTTTGACGTCTGGGACTGTAGCCTAAAAAGACCGAAGATGTGAATAGAAGAAAAAAAATTTTTTTTAAGAATCTGCTCGGGTAGTAAATAAGTACGGGAAATGAAATGAAAATAAAATGAAAATAAAAACTATAGAAATAATTTTTGGAGATTTTTTAAATTTTTTACTCATTTCGATAATTATTTAATTGGCTATTATTTTATAAAAGGAAAAAACTATACATCAATATTTGTTTCTTTTAAAAGGAAAGGCGCTAAATTTCCAATACAGTTTTCGGCAATAAAAAAATGTGGGTGATTGATACTAACGTAAAGTAGTTATTAAAAATATTTTTAAAAAAAATCTAATAATATGACATTTTAATCTTAAAATCCTGCAGCTCATATTTTAAATGAATTTCATATATTAATTTATCATAGCAGAAATACCTAATTAAAGTTTTGAAATAAAGGAACTGGTGCATTATAAAATTCATTAATTGATAAATCAGTACTGAAAATTTCATTAAAATTGGATAATTCCCTGATTTTTGGTAATTTTTTTCAATCGTGAATGTTATAATTTATTTGGTAAACACGGATTTTAAGTAGAGTCTGGCAGCCATTTTGATCGAAATTAGCAACAAAAAAAAAAAAAGAAAAGAAAATTGTAGTGACTCTTACACCTACTAGGCCTTAGAATCAGAGCCTGACAACCTTCAATCATTTATATACTTTTTAGTGTACTCACTATTGTAGAATACTGTTAATTGTTATTCTGTGTTACTTTCACCCTTAGCCAGGATTGAACCTGCAGTCTGGAAATGACTGTTACAGATTGTTAACTATTGGACAGTGGAACAGTCAAACACCTCCTCAGCTTAATGGACTCTTCCTGGCAGTAGTGGCAGTAATTATTTAAGCTGTTATAGTGGGTTCATTGGAGAACTAGTAACTGCATGGTTAGGCTTGGCCAGTCACATTGCTCAAACCAATTGTTGACTGTCTAACTGACAATAACTATAACATTTCTATATAATCTATTCTATTTTATCTTGATACCATAATATTTTTATATTTTCCTTTAGCCATTCTACACTGTTTAGGAATATCCAAAGCCATGGGCACTATTTTGTTTGGTGAAATTACCTTGTGAGTGACCAGGTCACTGGGATGGGGTTGGCGAAAATTAACCTGCTGTTTAATTGGCCGGTTTCAGCCACACCTACATTATGTTTCTTTGTTGGATTATTGATTGGTTGATGTCAATTCTTGTTGGTTTATTCCTGTTTGATAATAATCATTTGATAGTATCTCCATTAGGTTTTTTTATTGGTCAGTTTCATTCAGAGGAATAGGTTGGATGAAGGATCAAAATTGATTGAAACAAACTGAGTCATAATTTTAGGTAATTTATGAGGAAGTTCGTCCCGGTCTCCTGCCTCAAAAATTGCTACCCGGTAACTATCAAAATGACAACCCCAGATCATCGTAATTCTTGTTTATTTATCATAATTTGTCATAATTCTTATTTAGATATGAAGATGGATATATAGTTTGGAATAGACTGAGATAGATAAACAAACAAAATAATATAGATAGATATGAACAAATAGAGATAGATATTTTCGACAAGTAAATGTATTTGGGGGGGTCGCATCTTTTTTTGTCGTAATTCTTGTTTATTTAAACTAAAAACAAGTCATTAAACAAACATAAAAAAAATCTCAGTATTTAAGGTAATATAGATAAATATGAACAAATTGAGATAGATAGACATGAAGATGGATAGTTTTGAATAGACTGAGCTGGGTTTTTATTTAATAGTCACCGGGTAGCAATTTTTGAGGCAGGGAGACCGGACACCCTTCCTCATAAATTACCTAATTTTATAATTGCAAATAATAACAACTTCTCCTGCTTTTTTAATAACAATTTTTTTCATTCACAGGAATTGGTTGGAAAAGGGATCAAACATTTTTCGAAAATATAAAAAAACATGTTAGAAAAACTCCTAAAAACATGCACTCTTTTAAAATGTGCAGATATGAATATTAAAGGTGTTCTGATTTTGCATACATACAGCAAAGTATACAGTCAAACATGCTGTAAAGAAGCTCTACACTTGTGAAGGGTTTAGATAAGCTTCTCGACAGTTCAAGCTTGAAATATTATGGCAGACACACAAAGCAAAAAAGTTGCATTCTTGTGAAGTATGTTGTTCAATATTTTCCTATGAATCACTTTTGCAATGGCACATGTGGATACACAATGGAGAGAAACCATGTTTTTGTGAAGTTTGTTAAGCATTTTCACAGCCTTTTCATTTAAAAGGTCACATGCAAACATACACTGAAGCAAAACTTTCAAAAATACCAAGCTGCTATGAAGTACAAATAGCAGCTATCAAAGAAATATGCTCCATCCTAAAATGATCAAGTACTATTTATAAAGGAATCAAGTATTAGCCCCGGGTAGGGACACTTTGGCTTCTAGAAATTATTAAAGGAAAAAAAAAGAGAGAGAAACTATATTCTTATGCAAAACACACTCTGGAGAGGAAGCATATTTTTGTCAAGTTTGTGGATCAGCATTTTTACAGAATTAATTTTTAAAAAGCCATATGAAAACACACAGAGGAGAGGAACCATATTCATGTGAAATATGTGGATCAGCATTCAAAGACAGCTCTACTTTAAAGAAACATATGCGATCGCATAGTGGAGTGAAACCATATGCTTGTGAAGTTTGTGGATCAGTATTTTCACAGAATTTTCTGTTAAAAAGACACATGAAAGGACACACTGGAGAGAAACCATATTCTTGTGAAGTTTGTGGATCAGCATTTTCACAGAATTTTCTGTTAAAAAGACACATGAAAGGACACACTGGAGAGAAACCCTATTCTTGTGAAGTTTGTGGATCAGCATTTTCAGAGAATTATCATTTAAAAAGCCACATAAAAAGACACACTGGAGAGAAATCCTATTCATGTGAAATTTGTGGATCAGCATTCTCAGATGGATCTTCTTTGAAAAAACACATCCGAATACACACTGGAGAGAAACCATATACTTGTGAAATCTGTGGATCAGCATTTTCACAGAAATCTGCTTTAAAATGTCACAAGAGAATCCACACTGGAGAGAAACCATTCTCTTGTGAGATCTGTGGATCAGCATTCGCAGAGAGATCTACTTTAAAACGACACACACGAATGCACACTGGAGAAAAACCATATTCTTGTGAAATTTGTGGATCAGCATATTCACAGAATTATCTTTTAAAAAATCATATGCAAACACACATTGGAGGGAAACCATATTCTTGTGAAATTTGTGGATCAGCATTTTCACAGAGTTCTCTTTTAAAAAGACACATAAAAAGACACACTGGAGAGAAACCATATTCTTGTCAAATTTGTGGATCAGCATTTTCAGAGAGATCTTCTTTAAAAAAACACATAAGAACACACACTGGAGAGAAACCATATTCTTGTTCAGTTTGTAGATCAGCATTTTCAGAGAGTTCTTCTTTAAAAAGCCACATGCAAACACATCCTGGAGAGAAACCATACTCTTGTGAAGTTTGTGAATTAGCATTTTCACAGAGATTTCTTTTAAAAAGACACATGAAAAGACACACAGGAGAGAAACCGTATTCTTGTGAAGTTTGTGGATCAGCATTTGCACATATATCTTCTTTGAGTAAACACATGCGAACACACACTGGAGAGAAACCCTTTTCTTGTGAAATCTGTTCATTAGCATTCTCAGATAATTCTGTTTTAAAAAGACACATGAAAACACACAGCGGAGAAATTATATTCGTGTGAAATCTGTAGATCAGCATTCACTGAGAAATATACTTTAAAAAAACACATGCGAACACACACTGGAGAGAAACCATATTTCTTGTGAATTTTGTGGATCGGCATATTCACAGAGTTGGTATTTGAAAAGACACATGCAAAAACATGCTGGAGAGATACCATTTTCCTAAAGTATATACATCCGCCTTCTTAAGTAATTTCCATTTTCAAATACACTTGAAAACAGAGAGAAACTATATTCTTTAATGTGTGTTCCTTAATATACAGGATGATTGAAAAGTAACTCCCTATTTTAACTATTTATAATTTCTATGTGCAGTCATATTCTTGTAAAATCTAGTGATTAGCATTTTCTGAATCTTTCAAATCAAAAAAACATATGCAAAACACATGGAAGAGAAAGCATGTATTGTGAATCAGTTCTCTTTTAAAGATATTGATGTATGTTGATCAGAAATTTCCTTGAGTTTATATTTGAAAGAACTGACACACACCCATGGTGTAATGGTTATCATCATATATATTTACCAACCCTCTCCATGAGCAGGATTCGACACAAGGTCATTTTTAAGAGGAGTTTAACAGATTTGAATTCAGAGTTTTCGTTCTCCTAGACTGCTTACCTAGCCATGGTTAAAGAGCCCAGTCTTCCCTGCTATTTATCCATAGCTGGTGGGAGAGTTGGATTCATACCTTTCCCTAGGGTATTCGCACAATGTGAAATGCAAACAGCTTCATCCAGGAACTGAACTCGGGTTGACAAGTCAACACAAATTCAAATCCTGGACGAAACTTTGCATTTTACATAGTACTGATACTCTTGGGAAAAGTATGCATCCAAGTATCCTCCCTCCCAGCTATGAGTATTTACTAGGCCATACTGAGCTCTTTAACCTTGGCATGGCAACTGGTATAAGAGAAGGCAACTGGTCTAGGAGAAGGTAAACTCTGAATTGAAACCTGATAAACTTCACTTAAAAATTGACCATATCTTGCTTGTGCAGAGGTGTTGGTATATATATATATATATATGTGTGAATATATATACACACACAGACACAAACCGGATATAAACCCTATACCTGTTCTGTATGTTGGTCTAATATCAATTAGAGTTGATCAAATAGATATCCACTCAATTTCATGTCATCTATGCTTTACTTTTATGTTAAACTAGAGTTGATCAAATAAAAATCAGCTCAATTTCATGTTATCTATACTTTGTTTTTATGTTAAATTAGAGTTGATCAAATAAAACTCAGCTCAATTTCATGTTATCTATGCTTTGTTTTTATGCTAAATTAGAGTTGATCAAATAAAACTCAGCTCAATTTCATGTTATCTTTACTTTGTTTTTATGTTAAATTAGAGTTGATCAAATAAATCTCAGCTCAATTTCATGTTATCTTTACTTTGTTTTTATGTTAAATTAGAGTTGATCAAATAAAACTCTGCTCAATTTTATGTTATCTATACTTTGTTTTTATGTTAAATTAGAGTTGATCAAATAAAACTCAGCTCAATTTCATGTTATCTATGCTTTGTTTTTATGCTAAATTAGAGTTGATCAAATAAAACTCAGCTCAATTTCATGTTATCTATGCTTTGCTTTTATGTTAAAATTTTGAGATGTAGGATGAAAGGGAAATAAATCCTCAAAAGAATCAATAAACATTTTAATGAATTATTGCATTGAACTTTATATTCTTATTTATTTATATTTTATACACATTCTTTAGAATACAAGGTGTGTCAAAAATACCAAGTTTAATGCTGTATTTACCAAAATAGAAATGACGAATGAGTGAAACATTATTTCTTTTCAGAATACATGGTGTGTCAAAAAAGTACCAAATTTAAAGCTGTATTTACCAAGATAGAAATGAATGAATGGAATGTTATCATGATAGGAAATGTGTGCAGCAACCTGATTTCAAATCCTGGATGAAGCTGTTTTTCATTTCATGTAGTGTTAATATTCTTGCCGAAAATAAACAGATAACAGCAAATACTTTTCAAAGAAAATAGAAAATCCTAAAAGAAATAGGAAATGAAGAATTTGCAGCAAATATAATATCAAATCAGCTCACAATAGCCTTCTAAATAACAACTGCCAAAAAATTTGGCTTATTTATGACTCCACTCCACACCACTCCTGCCAACCCCCTCATTTCTGGTCTGTACTCTTATAAAAAGAAATTAAATTTCGGGCGCCATTTTCTTCCAAGCCCAAGGTAAGAGGAGTTTCATTTTTTATCTTAAATTACAATAATAAAAACAGATGCTTCAAAAGAGACTATTCCTAAAATAAATGAATACTATAATACATGAATTCTTAGCTTTTTTTATCATTAAATATTTAATAAACAAATAATTTCCATTTGAATGAATATGTGAAATTTACCCCCTAAAAATAATGACACATGTTGGTTGATTATTTGGATATAACAGTGTCAACCTTTGGGTTATGTCAAAGTTGTGTTTGTTTTATTCATTATTATTGAATATTCAATTTTTTCAATACTCATTTTTTATCTATTCACCCCATTGATGAGACTATAATGGGTACTAGCACTTTTTACTACCTACTGGTCTTCATGACGCTTCTTTACTGATGTCATTAGGTTTATTTAATAAACACAGTGAAACTTTACAAGGAAAACAAATAGCATTTAATAAACGGATAACAGCGAATACTTCTAGGATTTTCTATTTTTCAAAGAAATAGAAAATCCTAGAAGGGTTGGATTTAAAGTTCCACAATGGCTCCCAGTTATGACAAGAAGGTTCCTGAGTTCGAGAAGGTTCCCGAGTTTGACAAGAAATACCTGAAGAAGGCTGGAGGGCACATCGGCTGAAACGTTGTACAGATAACAGTAAATAGTCCAAATAATACTAATTATAGAAAGGAAATTTTTTAAAAATCTTTAGAAAAGTAGCCAAGTCCATTTTTTACAACGACATCTGTTACAGCGGTTTTCATTGGATTAGAAAGAATGAACATGATAACACAAAAAAGATGACAAAATAACAATGACATATACACACACACAGAAGAAGTGAAGACTACTCGGCCACCAGGATCCTGTCATCAGGCATTAGAGGTTGCCATCCACAGCTAACAGGGGACCTAATTGGGTGGGGGGTTCCTGCCTCCTGCTAAGGTGCATATTCTAAAGCAAGCATGTCAAACATGCGTCTGAGAGCTGCATGCGGCTCTCAGCAAACACAGGGTACAGCCTGCACTCAGACTGTGCTCTCATACAGCACTTTTACAATACCCAAGGTTTAAAATTTTTTTTTTTTTTTTTTTTTGTGCGAAAAACAGTCATTCATTTTCATTAGCGCAATGTGTTGTTATAACACAGAGTCTGTGTTATCAACGCATTGTCTCTCACCTCTTCCTCTGAGTTGCGGAAGGAAGAGACTAACTCAGTCAATGTAAGGTAGTGAGTCTTACCTTCTCAAAGTGACAGTGACACTTGTAAGTTTTATCATTTGAACTCTGTCAGTAATAGTTGTTATTTTCTTTCTTTTTAGAAAAATTGCTTTTTTACATGTTTATTCATATTCAGTTGATATTAAAGAATTTAATGATAGCAATTATTACTTTGTTCTGTTAATATAGAAGGAGTTAAAGACTTGGTTGTCATGTGTGGCCCTTATGACAGACATATGTAATCCATGTGGCCCTAGGGAGAATTATCCGATGATCCATTAGGAGAAACCTAGGTAGATATTCTCAGGCTTACTCTATTACATATATATATTCACAAGGAAAAAAGGCTTAAAAACTGGGTATGTAGTGATTATGGTCCATTTCCACTTGTGGGAATCTGAGACACTCCAAGTTTCGTCAGATCACTTTTTATCTAAACTGGCAAACAATTAAATTCAGCTTATATTCATACACCTTCCCTGCTTTCAGGGATGGTATATTGTTACACTTCGTCTTAATCTGCTTGGTGGAAATGGACCATAATCACTACATACCCGGTTTTTAAGTCTTTTTCTTTACAAATTACTTTGCTCTGTTTATAAAAAAAAAACAAACATTGAGCTCTCAAACGTGACCTGAACTTTGCAGCACCCAACAGTTGGAGGAAAGGACCAGTTTGACATGCCTGTTCTAAAGCCTGAGTGATCCATGACCAAGTAGTCATGTGACCTGCAACACTCCACTTAAAAACTTAACATCCAACAAACACCCAAACCTTAAAGGTGTTAGAAAGTTGGTCTTTAAAGAAGGTGATCAGTTTACTGCCTAAATAAGACACATATTTAAGTTTACTGGTATTGTTATGGCTGGTGGCGAGGAAGATATTTAGTCGAGTCTGTTGTATAGCCATTCTGTGATATAGTAACTGGGTAGCCCATTGATTTTAAGGGATTAACGGCCCAAAATACATTTGAGGATTTTATTTTTTTTTTAAGAATTGTAACTTGGAAATTCTTACATTTGAGTATTTTATTTAAAAATTTTGTTTTTAGAGAATTGTAACTTAGAAAAACAATAAAACTTGGGTTATTTCCAAGTTGAGTAACATGAGTGACCCAGAAAAAACAGAACCCAAATTATTTATTTTCCCATTAAACTAACCCTAACTCTAACCATAACACCTAAACCCTAACCCTTGTTGGACTTTTAAAAAAATTAAAATTAAATTTAACAGTTTTATTACAAAATTTGTGGGTTCTGTTTTTTCTGGGTCACTCTGTAATATTATGTTACTCAATTAGGGGTTAGGGTTAGGGTTGGGGTTTAGGGTTAATTTGATGGGAAAATAAATAATTTGGGTTCTGTTTTTTCTGGGTCACCCTGTAATATCATGTTACTCAACTAGGAAATAACCACAACTTGTTTATTGAATTCTGAGAAACAATGCGACTTGTTTATTCAATTCATAAAGATGACATTGACGAATTAAATAGAAAACTCAAATGTGGTTATCAAAAGAATCTTCTGAGGCCCTGAGTGGATTATCAGCGGAATTGATGACTTTAGATTCCCGTGTCAAAAGGTAATTACATAAGCAAAATTTAAATGTTAAGAAGTAATAAAGACAGAAGAACTAATAAGAAGGTAGGAGGAAAGGTTTCCTCATAATACCCTCATGTGTGGAGGTTGAAACAAGGAGAAACCTTGAAACCTGATGGAGAGATCCTGATAAAGATCTCTGGCCAACATCTTATATAAATATATTGTAGTATTTTGTAGAGTATACCTGCATACCTGTGGTTGTATACAGATATACTTATCTTCTTTTATACTTATCTTGTGTATCTTCTTCTATAGTTCTGAGTAGATGGCTTCATCTGTTATCTTCTATCTTTCTATCTAGGCTGATAGCTGGATTTCTTCTTAGGGATTCTTCTGTACTTGATACTTGTGTTGTTGTTAGTTTTCAGTTAACGAACACAAGACTTTGTTTTAATTAGAGCTCTTTATTATTTTATAAGATAATTCCCAGATCAACAAACATGCATGTGAGAATTTAGTTTCAATGGACAGATCACCATTGTGACTGTCCTGTTCAGTGCCCAACTAAAATCTGATTTTCCTAAGGTCTTTCTTATGTTTGCACTGGTGAACTGGAAGAGGAGGTCAAAATCTGTCCATCATTTTTCCTATGTTTTTCCATAACCATTAGTTTTGAATTAAGCTACATTTATTGTCCACAATTAATAGGCTACTTATTAATTCTGTAACAGAGTCCCTCTCTCACCAAAGACCAATATACGCATCGGAAAGGTATAGGCTGCTATAGACAGATTATCGAAATCTGATTGGTGCCGTTATATTATGTGGCCTACCTTTTTGATTCTGTTATAGTATGTGGCCTACCTAGTTTGAATGTGTCGTACCCCAGTAAGAGTATATTTATAGATATAAGTAGTAGGCAATTTATTGAAACTAATTATTTTTCACATATATTCAATTTCAAGAAATGCAATTCAGTCATAAGCTGTATATAGTAATTAAGAATAATTAAAAAAGAATTTATCCATAATTTACATGAATCAGAGATCTATCTAATTCTAAAATATTCTAAAATTCTGAAATAGGGTTAAGATTAGCAGTTATTATAACCTTATAATATGTTTTTATGGTAGGCCACATACTATAAGAGAAATATAATTTCGTAGGCCACATTCAAAAGGTAGACCATATACTATAATGGTACCAACAAACTTTTAGAATTTGTAAATTGGGCTTGATATATGCAGTTAAAAATGGCTAGTTGTTCATTGGCCAGTTTTGAAAGTTGGACTGTTATTATCACTTTGGAGAGAAAATAGTTTGGTAATGGAAGGAAGGAAGGAAGAAAGAAAAGGAAAGAAAGAAAGAAGGAAGAAATAAAGAAGGAAGAAAGAAAAATTATCCACCTATTTTGCTAGAATGAAAACTAAAATTTGTGTCTTCAGCTTATAAAACAATGTTATTTATTTCCCTTCCCTTGCAATCACGACAATCTTATGATAATGGATATTGTGTGTCTGTAGCTGAAACTACATCACTACCAATGTCCCGATTCCCTTATTTACTTACATTATATTCTCAATGGTTATAAAATAATCTTTATTTAATCTTAATTAGCATCTTTATTTATCAACAATGTTTCAATTGACAGGTAATGACAATCTCTTAGGTAAGTCTAATCATGACTTATCGAGTTGGTCTATTGAGTAAAAAGTCGACATCTAACATTACTAAAGAAATATTAAAAAATTAGCTTAAAACTGCCCTATCAGATGGCAATTATGCTAGCTCCTTAGGCAGCCTTTAATTGGCCCAACAATAACACTACATATATTGATTAGATTTTATCAAACTTAGACAATATTTTTCAAACAACAGTTTCCATCAAAGCAATGATATGATTATGTTGTATACCCTTTTACTTACTTACTTCTATTCTTCTTCTGACGTCTTTTCTATCTTACGTTTTCTTCTAACATCTCTTCTAGCATCTGGACTTCTCTTGGGAACTTTGTGTCTGGTCTTCCATTGGGGATTTCTTTTTATTAGAAGCCCTGTGTCATTGATTGTTTTTAGATAATAACACAAGACTTCGATTTAACTTAGATCATATTTATTTCGAAATCACCACCAGACTACCTGCACAGATCGAGTCGGAGCGTGCAATACATGACTCACCACCGTCGTGGTTTCGGGCCGACGGACTAAAATCTATTTCTAATCTAAACCGGAAGAGGATCTCCTCCACTGATTATGTAGATAAGAAATCCAGTTTATGAAATAATTCCAAAATGGTATGACTTGACTCACATTTTTTAAAGTCATTGTCGTGGTTACAAATATTTCAGTTTGTTTACATAAGCTTTGTAATCTAATAAATTTGAGCATTTTTGTTGCAGATTTGTTATATGTGTGGATTGAAATAAAATAAGATAAAAAAAAAGTCTATCAGACAGGAAGTACTCTTTGGGCAAACACAGGGAAAAGGCCTCCATCCTGGCGCCAAAGAAACCTCCACCATTCGGACACAGACCTTGACTGGGAACAGACATTACGACTGGCACAGGAAGAAATTTCCTCTCCATGCAATAGCTATGAACCTAGAATAAAAGTCTGAAACCTGAAAGTGTCTTTTGTCTTTGACTCATCAATTCCTTTTCAGCCTGACAACCCACAAAAAGGAAGAACTACATATAATGGGGTTTAAAAGAAACAACCAGCAAACACACACCAAAAATAACCTAATAGCCTAATACCACATAAAATACCCCATATATTCTTACAATTTATGGGTGTCATAAATTGTTAGCAGACTCTGTAAGCTAGAAATTAAAAACAGGTGTCTGTTACGTATAATCAATGGTCAGCAATTGGAAACTTTTAGAATGTTCTTAGGACTCTCTGACGCCAGACCTGAGGTTGAGAATCCCAGAAATTGACCCCAAATGAACAACTGATACTACACTTGTTGCCTTCATCACATACGCCAAGCTTACCAAGAGACAGGTGACGTCACGATTTGGGGGAAGGAAAGAGATCCCTGTGATCAGTTTTAGTTGGCACTCGGGACCCGGTCGGCAAGGACATAGGATTTCCTCACCTCGTTGGGGACGGGAGAAAATCATTCCCATGAAGAAAGTTACAACTACCAAGATAAATTAACCCCATGAAGAAAATACAGAAGATGAACCAACCCATAAAAGATAAGTACAAATTCTTCCGTTGTGAAAAATTGTTAATTGATATGAAGAAATTCCGCCTAATGACATTATTAATCCTAGCCTGTCGGCGTCCGTCTCATACTCCTCCCGGCTTATAAATTCTGAATTAAAGATTATGTTATGAAAAAATATATATTATGTCTTGTTGTCCTTTGCCTATTGTTGCATGTGCACTTCTCATTTTTCTTTGGTCTCTGAGGGAAAAGCGTTGTAAAACGTTGAAAGCGATAGGCGAACGTAACATGTCTCATATTTAGAATCAAGAGAGCTAGTGGAAATTTACCACTGACTGTTAATAACCCTTGACCCCTAGAGGCATGAATCTCACACGCCATGAGAAACATGGAATTTAGATTAGAGATTAGATGCAACCTGACTTTGGAGCAGAATAGATGCGTTTGTTTCTCTTGCTGGGGTCATCTCCCCGCGTGGCGATATGGGCTAATAAACTTGATCAAGAAAAAAAAAAAAGTCTTGTTTTAATTACAATGACTAAAATCAGCTCAGAGGACTAGCCCTTCGAAGAAGAAGCAGTTAGAAGAATCAGTCAGACAACAAGATAGCAGCCGAAAGAATCAGCAAAAACCTGAATAACTAGAGAAATGAAGTGATAAAGTAAGACCATCTCCTCTCCAAGTAAGTCTCTAATCTGTCTGTCTGTCTGTCTGTCTCTCTCTGTCATCCGAGAACTCTCTTACTCTCGTTTATATACCCGATGTTTGATGTTGTTGAGGGGTATATAACAATATGCTTCACTGAAAAATTATCTGCAGACATTTCAACCTTCTTAAAATTGGTCTCTTAATGATGTTAAGATATTCTGAAATATTTCTAGATAAACTATTTTATTTGCTTTCCTCTGGTTCGTTTTGGAAGAGAGGGTGTCGAAACCATTCAAATGTTCAATTTCAAGCATTATTGTTTCAATAGTATTCTTATACTGTTCATCATTGCATTGGTTTTCAATATACTGAATAAAATCATTTATTTTATACACACACACACACATACACATATATATATAGGATTGATAAATATTTTCTTAGAATTACACAGGATAGGTTACAAGGTAGGAGTTAGCTGGCTTTAGTTATTTCCCTAGATCATAAATAAAGACCCTACAATTTATTAAGAAACTTTAGTTGGGACCCATAAATTTTCCCAGGGACTCATTCAAAGCTAATATGTGCATCCCAGGATGGACTAAATCAAAAAGCTATCAGCATCACTGTATATATATCTCTCTCTATATATATATATGAGTGTGTGTGTCTGTGTGAGTGCTTAAACATATTAATCAATTTTTTCACTTTCTTGTCACTGGAATAATCTTTGCCTCTCAAACCCTCTTTCATGGGACATTTTATGTTCGTGTTTGTTTCCTTCTTTTGTCCGAATAATAACCAACTACGGAGAATAAGGGTTCCAACAAAACCCTGTAAATACTCTTATTTTGCAACTTTTGATGCTTTTAGTTTGCAAATTTAAGGTTCTCTTAAGACTTCACATGAAATAAAGAAAATGGCATTATTTTTTGACTCACCCTCGTATATAAAAAAAAGATTTGGCATTAAGTAGCCCTTAAGGGTTGATATATCAAAAAACAAGAACACCAACCAACTTGGATTACATTTATAAAAGGATTCTGATAT
This sequence comes from Doryteuthis pealeii, assembly GCA_023376005.1. Taxonomy (NCBI): domain Eukaryota; kingdom Metazoa; phylum Mollusca; class Cephalopoda; order Myopsida; family Loliginidae; genus Doryteuthis; species Doryteuthis pealeii. The sequence continues at coordinate 64,046,036 of CM042157.1, forward strand.
TGTATTTACTTTTAAAAAATCCTGTAACATTAAAATATTATCAGTTAATATTATCTTTTGTTTGTTGTGTAATAAGAAAAAAAGAAAAAAAGAAATAAAGAAAACAAAAAAAAAAGCAGAACTGTCAAGAATAAAAAATGTCAAGTCATTTCTCATCATTTGCAAACCTTCCCAGAATCCCTCATTAAATGATCTGTCTCTTCAAGCCATACCATATTTGCAGCTTGACAACCATTCAAATGTACATTAATATCATTTTTTCCTAATGAAAACTGTGAAAAATACAGAGATGGAGGATTAGCCATGTGTGGTGAAATCTTACCAGAACAAACACAAAATAGACACAGAGTTGCTGCCTATGTGTTTGTCCAAAACTACATCCAGAAAGAATCTCTTATTTAACATAAAAGCAAAGCATAGAAACATTAAATTGAGCTGAGTTTCATTTGATCAACTCTAATTTACATTAAAAGAAAAATCTTATTTAACATAAAAGTAAATTGTGCAAAGTTGTAGTTAAATAACAATAAATTAAATTTATAACAATAAATACATTTATAATTAAGGAACTTAAAGAAAACATAATAGCAGTAACATATTTTTGATAATCTTTTATTTAAAACTGAAGTAAACTATTTCAAGACTTGGACATAGTAGCAAGCAATTTCCTATTTTGAATATACCAGCAAGCCATCATGTCCAGGTTTTTATGGCCTATGCTATGATATCTCATTGTCAGTGGTGAAAACTGCAATGGCGAGATCAGCAGTGATCTACAAATGTGTGATTGCATGTCTTTTAAATTGAAAGAATTAGACAAGGCTAATCCCCAGATTTTACAAGAATATGGTTTCTCTTTGTTAGGTGTTTGCAAGTGTCTTTGAAAAGGGAAATTACCAGTAAATGCTGGTGTATATATTCTAAGAAAATGGTTTCTCTCCAGTGTGTTTCTGCATGTGACTTTTTAAAGTAGATCTGTGTGAAAATGCTGTACCACAAACTTCACAAGAATATGGTTTCTCTCCAGTATGTCTTTTCATGTGTGTTTTTAAAGTAGATCTCTGTGAAAATGCTGTACCACAAACTTCACAAGAATATGGTCTCTCTCCAGTGTGTGTGTGCATATGAGTTTTTAAAAGAGAACTCTGTGAAAATGATGAACCACAAACTTCACAAGAATACGGTTTCTCTCCAGTGTGTGTTCGCATGTGACTTTTTAAAGTAGATCTATGAGAAAATGCTGATCCGCAAATTTCACAAGAATATGGTTTTTCTCCAGTGTGTGTACGCATGTGACTTTTTAAATAAGATCGATGTGAAAATGCTGATTCACAAACTTCACAAGTATATAGTTTCTCTCCAGTGTGTGTGTGCATATGGCTTTTTAAAAGACAATTATGTGAAAATGCTGAACCACAAACTTCACAAGAATATGGTTTCTCTCCAGTGTGTCTGTTCATATGACTTTTTAATGTAGATTTCAGTGAAAATGCTGATCCACAAATTTCACAAGAAAATGGTTTCTCTCCAGTGTGTTTTTGCATGTGTCTTTTTAAATGAGAACTTAGTGAAAATGCTGATGCACAAATATCACAAGAAAATGGTTTCTCTCCGGTGTGTGTTCGCACATGATTTCTTAATGTATATTTAGCTGTGAATGCTGATCCACAAACTTCACAAGTATATGGTTTCTCTCCAGTGTGTGTTTTCATGTGACGTTTTAAAGTAGATCTCAGTGAAAATGCCGATCCACAAACTTCACAAGAATATGTTTTCTCTCCAGTGTGTGTTCGCAAGTGGTTTTTTAATGTATATTTAGCTGAGAATGCTGATCCACATATATTGCAAGAATGTGGTTTCTCTCCGGTGTGTCTTTTCATGTGACTTTTTAAAGTAGATCTCAGTGAAAATGCTGATCCACACACTTCACAAGCATATGTTTTCTCCCCAGTGTGTGTTAGCATGTGGTTTTTTAATGTACATTTAGCTGCGAATGCTGATCCACAAACATCACAAGAATATGGTTTCTCTCCAGTGTGTCTTTTCATGTGACTTTTTAAAGTAGATTTCAGTGAAAATGCCGATCCACAAACTTCACAATCATATGATTTCTCTCCAGTGTGTGTTTTCATATGGGTTTTTGGGTGGGAATTGTGTGAAAATGCTGATCCACAAGTTTCTTTGGGACATGGTTTCCCTGCTGTGTGTGTTTGCATGTGTTTTTTAAAAATAGGTCTCTGTGAAAATGCTGATCCACAAAACTTCACATAAGTATGATTTCTCATTAGTGTTTGTTTGCATGTTTTTTTCAAAATTAGAACTCTCTGAAAATGCTGGTCCAGAAACATCCTCAGAATATTGCTTCTCTCCAGTGTGTGTTTGCATGGGGCCTTTTCCAGTGACAATGCTGGACCATAAAACCTCACGAAAATATTGTTACTCACCAGTGTGTAGAAAGGGCATGTGCCTTTTCAAATGTGAATCATATGAAACTGCCGAACCACATGCATCGCTTTTTTGCTTTTTGTGTCTGGTTTATATTTTCAGGTTTAAACTATTAAAAAGCTGATATAAACTCTTCACAAGAATAGTGCTTTTCTACAGTGTGTGTTTGTAATTAAAACTTCACAAGAGTTTTATCCTTCTTCCAACTGATTCCTGTGAATAAAAAAAGAAATTTTATTAAAGAAAGCAAGAGACTTAAACATTATTTACAATTATAAAATTATAACTTAATTTGTTTTAATCAATTTGATCCTTCTTCAAACTGATTCCTGTGAATGAAAAAGAAATGTTATTAAAGAAATTATTATTTGTTGAGAACACAGTTTTTAATTGCCATGTGCCATTGTTGATTTGGGAATATTCTTTAGATGTTTAATCTTGGAGAAATTCCTTTGTCCACTCAATCTAGTTGATATTAAATACAAGTAAATCTGCAGGGCTATTTTGGTACAAATGTACAATAGCGCGCAAGAGATAATATCATTTGAATCACATTTTATGTATAAATAGATTTAGATATTGGAGACTTCTGAAGTAGCCTAATCCTAACACTAACCCTTTCACTAACCTTAATCCTATTACCTCAAAGGTTTCAGGTATTTCTGTGAAATGTAATGCTTTTTGTACATAATCTAATGATATGATCTCTTGCGCACTATTGTGCATGAGTAGCACAGTGATCAATGTGGTAAAGTAGAGAGCTGATGGTAGGTGTGGCGCTCCACCTCAGATGCTAAATAATCTCCTTGGTCTAGCGCTAGTGAAAAGGGGATAGACTCCCTCGCTTTTGGCTGATACTGACATTAGGCCGCCACGACGCCTTTACTTTTACTTTAAACAATATAACTGTGTGCAACTAAAGGACATAATGGAGGTACTATAAAATGATTAATATTAAATAGGAATACTTGAATTCAGTTCAGCATTAAATAATCCATCAAGATTTGACATCAACCTTATAAACCAAACAAGTAGGAAGTGCGTGGTGTAATGGTTAAAGTCATGGGAAATGGACTCGTCACCCCGAGTTCAAATCCTGGATGTGGTAATTGCATTTCACTTTGCGCTAATACCCTTGGGAAAGGTATGAATCCTACTCTCCCTCCAGTTATGGGTAAATAGTAGGGCAGACTTGGCTCTTTAACCTTGGCTAGGTAACCAGTCTAGGAGAAGGAAAACTCTGAATTTAAACCTGTTAAACTCCACCTAAGAAATTGACCTTGTGTCACATCCTGCTTGTGCGGAGGGGTTGGTGAATATATATAAACCAAACAAGAAACATAATGTTGGCACCATGAATTTATTATTATTGAATAGAAATACTTGAATTGAGTTCAGCAGTAAATAACCTAACAAGGGTTGACAATAACAAACCAACCAAGAAAAATAATGTAGGTACCATAAAATGAATATTATTAAATAGAAATACTGGACCAAGTAACCAATAAGCACCCCAAATAATCAGCTTAATGAAAGGTTCATATTTTAACTCATCACCGGTAAGTTTGCTTTCAAATATTTGAAAATAAACGAACAGACGATTTTTGCACTTATATTGTATCTGACAAAAACAAATTTTACAAATTTCGTGATACTATTTCTGAAAGACATCCTTTTATTTAAATAAGCATAAAAATATTTTGTAAATAAAAACTGTATTTTTATTTGAATAAACATAATTGCATTTCTCTTCTGATTAAGTAAAAACTATTTTAGTATAAAAACGTGTTTCATCTTTTTTTAAATCATCGTAAGTGTTGAAGAATATTCATAAATTTCTGATTAAAAAGTATTTATTTAAAACAAGATTTTGTTATTGAATTTTAATTTGATTACGTGTACCAACCATCTATTTATTTAATTTATCGTAAGTTCAACATCTCCATAAACTTCTGATTAAAATCATTTGTTTACAAAAATTTGGAAGCGGAAGTTACCGGTGATGAGTTAAAATAGGAACCTTTCATTAAGTTGATGATTTGGGGTGCTTATTGGTTACTTGGTCCGAAATACTTGATTTGAGTTCAGTATTAAATAACCCAACAAGGGTTGACATTGACAATCAAAACAAGAAACATAATGTAGGAAATCATAAAGGAAAATATAAAATAGATATAAGCAAGATAAGAGGATGCTACTATGACTGCATGTTTTAACACAAAAATATCATAAAATGTGTTCTTAATTGTGCTTGCGCATTATTTGAAATGAACTTAATTGTTATCAAGAACACATTTTATGATATTTTCGTGTTAAAACATGCAGTAGTATTGATTCGAACAAATTCGTATTTTCAGTGTAGATTTACAGTAATGAAAATGGCAGACCAAAACAAACGGCTTCCTCAAAGTGAAACAAACAAGGGGAAGTTACTCTCATTTATGTAGCTAATGTTCAGATTACCAGATATTGTTTATTTTCCTGCATGAATTCATAAATACTGCATTTAAATAAACATGTATAAACAGATATAGACACAAACTCCGATACAAATGAAAGAGACAAGAGAGAGACTGACAGATAGATAAGGGGGGGGGGCAGTAGTGACAGACACATATTGAAGACCTGCTGGCCTTTTCTCCTATTTTTGCTGGAAATCGGTAAGAGGGTGGCGGAATCATATTCTCACAAGGTACAGACATTTGGCTTAACATAGACAACAAATTTATCGAGTGTTGTCCTGTTTGCGTAAAAATAACGTAGCAGAAATCTGACCATCTAAAAATTAAACGGGAAACTTTTCCCAAAGTAATTCTACATAAAAAGATGATTCTTAATAGATCTTACTCGTTAGAAAAATGAAAACAAACAAATCTGCAGGAAGAATGGACAATCACGTAATTTTTATTTGTAAAGAAATAAATTAAGAAAACGTTATACTTACTTATTTCTTTTTTTCTTTCTTTTCCTATGAGCAATGCAATATTAGAGAAAAGGAAGAAACTATAAAATTTCAAATAAATTATTATTTTTTGTTTGAATTAAATAAATCTAAAAGCAGTAGCCATTTGCAATTAATGCAAAGCTTTTATTAAAGAGTTAAACTCAAGGGAGGTAATTCAGAGAAATTAAGAAGCAAGATCTGTATATATTAAGTTGATGTAATAGTAGTAGTAATAGTAATGTTTTAATTTGTGTTATTTCACGGAATATCAATCCCGTACAGGTTATTTAATTTATTTTTATTAATTTCAAAATATTTGATTATGATCATAACTATTTATATTTTCTAGGTTTTTTAATCATATTTTCATATTTTTTTTTGCCAATAATAAAAATTATTTTATAATACTAAAGGTATGTCCAGAAATCGTAAGGGGAGGTAATTTTTTAAAAAATTAAAGATAATTATCAATTATCAAAAATCAGGTAATTGTCCAATTTTAATGAAATTTTTTACAACTTTATTCATTAATAACTTCATTTTATAATGAATATTTCTTTTTTTTAAATTGAAAAATTGTTTTTCTTTTATCAATTTATATTGCATCATTTGAATAAAAAAAATTCCGGTCCCTAATTTTTACGTTTCTAGAAAGATCAAATACTGAAGACTACATAAAAAAAAAAAAAAATTAAAAAAAGCAGAAGAAATTCAGTACTCGGAAAAAATTATTTGAAGATTTAAAAGTTATTTTCTCAAAACTCAAAAAAATAATTCTGTAGCACGTTCTTTTTTTTTTTCTCTTAGTTTTAAAAAACAATATTTTTCTTTGAATTGATGAAAAAAAAAATTTTTTCATCAAGTATTTTCTCTGATTCTATTGGCCTATTTCTATTCACTTAAAAATTCAATAATAAATTTTTAAAATCTGGAAGGTGGCATGCTGAACTTAATATTTTCACCATAGATATTCATTCATTCATTGGCTTTTCAGTCTCGGAAGACTATAATGTTGTTTTTGTACCCCTGAAGTTACAGCACCTCCTATGACTGTAAAGTCCAATGTTCGAAAAATATTCTCAACCACAGAGGTATGAAGGCTGTCCCTGAAGATAACAATTTTCTAAACATATAAAACTTTTGGAAAATATGTTGCGCAAAATTATTGCATAAACTTACATTTTTAGATAGATTAAATGGCGTAACACCATAAAGCCAAGAGGTCCAGAAGAAAGCAGTGGCAACAAAGCACCAGCACATCTTCTGGACCTCTTGGCTTCATGGTGTTGCACCATTTAATCTATCGAAAAATGTAATTTTACGCAATAATTTTACGCAACATATTTTCTGAGATATTAATGATTGTTTTTTTCTTTTATGGATCAACAAACGTATTGAAAAATTCCTCTCCCCTGATGACCCGTACTGATGAAGTATACAGTATGATTTTACTGTATGGGCTACCATAGATTTTTACTCATTCACACATGAAAATCTAGTCAATTGGTGCTCGATTTATAAGCATTTATCTCTGTTATCTTTGTTAATGAACATACCTATTTGTTTTGTGGGGATTTTTGTCCCCGGAACAGCACTGTTTTGAGCCTAAGTTTTGTAGGAGAATAAACCATACTTCGAATGCAGTGAGGAGATGGTTGACGCTTTTGAAGAAAAGGAGACAAATTACTTTTTATACAACAAAATGTATAGTGTACATATAAACAAATCAAACAGGGATATACACAATGTAAAACAACCAAAAGAGTCCAAAGGAATTCAAAAGTGTTTGGTAGGTAAACAGTTGTCAAAGGTAGTTAAAAGGAATTAAAGGTTACAGATAAAAATGCCTGCAGAACCTGGCATTAATCCTTGTGAGTTCTGTTCCTCATAACTTGTTGAGCCCTGTGTTACATAATTATTAGAGACCTAATATTTATGGCAATAGTGTAGAAATCAAAATGGCCGTTTAAGCTACAGCCCACGGCCTTGAAGGATGAGAGACGGCACTTGACCTCACTCTCACCTTGCCTTCTGGGGATAAATCGTGAGAACTGGAAGGCATAGAAGACCCTGTCTTCCGGTTTAAGGATAGTAAGTAACTAAGTCAGTTAGCAAGCAGAAGCCGAGCTTGTAGGATGTAAGTCTCACTGCGCAGATGTCTGGGTTGGGGATTGGAAATAAAATAACATCAAAGTAAATCGAAGTCTTGTGTTTATTACCTAAAAACTAACAATGACACAGGGCTTCTGATAAGGAGAAATCCCCAACAGAAACCAGACCCGAAGTCCCCAAGAAAGTCCAGACCTTAGAAGAGACCAGACCAAGACGATCAGAATAGCAGCCGACCAGAATAGAAAATACGACCAGAAGTAAGAAAGGGTATACAACACCTGTAGAAGTGGTTTTTGGTATGCATTTGCCACTCTAGCTTCTGCATGGTGATGATTCCGAGTTGTCGCCATCTTGGGCTATTAATGATACAGTCAAGTGTTGCAAGCCAGGGGTAGAGGCAAAAAGAGGCCAAATTCTTCAGTGCCCCCTCTTTTATAGTTGGCATCATGTAACCCTAAGGGACTGCTGCTATTATCCCTTAATAAATTTCCAGTTTTCACATGTAGTTTCAAGTAAGTAAAAAAGTAAAGTCGTCAGGGTGCCCTAAAGTCAGTATCAGCCAGACAGCGAGGGTGTCTATCCCTTTTTCACTAGCGCTAGACCAAGGAGATTGTTTCTGTGTGTGAAGTGGCGTGCCACACCCACTATCAACTCCTTACTTTACTGCACAGATCCCTGTGCCATTTATATGCGGAGTTGGCGTGGGCTGGTATCAAAGTAGGAAACTTGTGGCTCCTTGTCGGATTCTCCACCAACTGAGCTAAACCAGATCTAGGTATGTCTAATTTTACTAAAGGGAGGTAAGAACAAATATTTTTCTAACTTTTTAATCTTAAATCCATTACCAAGAAATCAGGGAATTATGCAATTTTAATGAAATTTTCAGCACTTTATTCATTAAGGACTTCATTTCAAAATGAATAACTTATTTTATCTAAAAAAAACTTGAAAAAATGTTTTTTTATCAATCAAGATTTTAAGTAGATTTTTTTCAACTTTTGATCATTTGAATAAAAAACTTGGTTATTTCCTATAAGTCCAACATAACCACTCTTGACTGATAAATTATTTATTGATCTACTAGGGAAAAAGAAGACGGGGTTAGGGTTTAGGTTTTAGGGTTAGTTTAATGGGAAAATAAATAAATAATTTATCAGTCAAGAGTGGTTCCCCTTTGCTTATGTTGGACTTATGGGAAATCACCAAAAACTTTTACAATCCCTAATTTTTACATATCTAGAAAGACCAAATCCTGAAGATCACATTAAAAGAATAAAATATTTCAACCAAAGTAAAAAAAAAAAATTTTAAATCTAAAATGATAACACCTGTAAAATGTTACTTGAAAATCTAAAACTCAAAAAATAAATTTCTCTCGTGTTTTCTCTTTTTGTAGAAAACAATATTCTTCTTTGAACTGATGTATTTTCTCCAATTCAGTTGACCTATTTTTATTCGCTTAAAAATTTAATAGTAAATTTTAAATGTCTTGAAAGGTGGATGTTGGAAACAATATTTTTGTCATGAATTAAGATTTATTTAATCTATCCAAAAATATATGATTAAAAATGCACTATTTTGCACAACATATTTTCCGAGATGTTTCTTTTTCCGTTCATGGAAGACTACACTTGATTAAGGGCTAAAGTTGCTGTTCTTGATATCATCATCATCATCATCATCATCAACATCATCATCCTCTTGAAAAAGAAGAAGAAGAACAACAACAACAACAAGTAACAAGTACAACTCAATGAAAACAATAAACTTTACATCAATGATAATAATAATATTATGTTTTTAATATTATATAATAAACAGCAACATTATTTGCTGTTTTTGTTAATATCACCATCACCATTAAGAAGAAGAAAATCATCATCATCATCATCATCATTATTGAAGTATTGTTTATGTAGTTACATTGGGTGTATTTCAATAACTATTTAACATATAACAATAAATTATTTATTAGTTATTTCAATAACTCCAAATTTAACATATAACAATAAATTATTTATTAGTTATTTCAATAACTCCAAATTTAACATATAACAATAAATTATTTATTAGTTATTTCAATAACTCCAAATTTAACATATAACAATAAATTATTTATTAGTTATTTCAATAACTCCAAATTTAACATATAACAATAAATTTATTAAACAAATATACACTCAGCTTATTTGCGTTGGCTTTGTTTCTCCTTGCAATGTTTACTGGGGTTCTGCACTGCACATGTGCACCCCCTTTTCAAGTGTTAACCCAGTCTCCGGTAGAAGGGAGGCAACTTATCATATTATAACAATCATCAAGAAAGAGGAAGAAAACAAAGAAAAACAAGTAAAATTCAGACCAACTCAGTGAAGTAGTAATATTAATAGTAACAGCATTAAGTCCAACTCAATCAAAACATTAAACTTTACAAACAATGATTTACTTTTGATTTCTTTTATCCAGTAAATTAAAACTTAAAATTTCAGGATAAAGTCTATGTCATCCCCCGGCTGTAAGACCTAGTGCATCATCATCAATAGGGTCCACACCTCTGAGTTTCTTTTTGTCTCCAAGCATTTAGTTAGAGTCCAAATGGTGCAGCCATACAGTAGCACTGACACGGCTAAAGCTTGGAAGAATTTTCGCTTTATCTTACTTATAAGTATATCCCTTTTTAAATAAAATCCAATCTAGAAGTCGACAGATTCATTTCGGTGAACTTGACATAGAACCATGCTAGCAGAAGAGATTTAAAAAAAAGGTACGCAAGAGAAAGATCATGAGAAAAGTGGACGAAAAAGGTGATTTTCGAATAAACAGAGATGAGGGAGGTCCGAGGAGAAGCAAATCTCACCAACTTCACATTCATGCCCCTCTCATTTTTTAAATTTTTTTAATCTTTAAACCACAATTTTTCAAATTTAATGAGGTTTTAAATCCATCAAATATACACAAGGGCCGGGTTAGCTCAGTCGGTAGAGCGTTCGGCTAGAAACCACAAGGTTCCTAGTTGATACCCGCCCTCGCCAACGTATGAGTAGCACAGGGATCTGTGTGGTAAAGTAAGGAGCTGATGGTAGGTGTGACGCTCTACCTCAGATGCCAAAAACAATCTCCTTGGATAGACTCCCTTGCTGCATGGCTGATACCGACATTAGGCCACCCCAACGAGTTTACTTCACACCTAGACAAAAACATTCCAAATCAAAGATATCATGGAATTATCCCCAATTTTTCTATTTTCTCTGGAGAACAGATTCTTGGAACTGAAGTGATTTTTATTATTTAGCCAAATTATTTTTATTATTTAGCCAAATTATTTCTAATGTCAAGTAGATACAGGTTAAAATTCTAAAAACACGAAAGCTTACACTGGTGTGAAAAATTCAAATAATAATAGTTAGTAAACAATTGTAGCTTTTAATGCAAATAATTTGCATATTTATATGGGATCAAGTTTTATGCTGATATATGATATTACATTGTTATGACGGAGAACGAGAAAGGAAAAAGAGCAAGACATTGTTTTGCCTGCCGGGATCGAACCCGCGTCCTCCCACATGCAAAAACAAATGCGATTTAGGCACTGGACGGACGCGAGGTTCGACTGATGTGCCCAGATGTTTGGGTAATATGTCCATAAAATAACCAAAGCGAGTGGAGCGTGGCATGAGAAGCAGAGAAGCTTTACGTGAGACGGCAGTCAGAAAATATTATTTTGACGACAGCGACGGATTTTTAGCTGCTGGTCGAAGACTGTATTGACCAAAAGAAAGTTTGGCTTGCGAGAAGACAGTGAACTCACTTCTTTTTGGTCCCACCCCCCTCAGCAGGAACTTGTTGAAGCAAATATCTATTTTCCCTCTATATTTTTCCCCCCTTCTATAATTGTCAACATTGATATTCAAATGTGTAATTGCGTATGTTTTTAAAAAAAAGACTAATCTCCAGATTTTACAAGAATATGGTTCCTCTCTATAAGGTCTCTGAAAATGGAAATTACCAGTAAATGTTTTCTCTCTAGTGCGTTTCAGCAGTGATCTTAAAAGATGGCTCGGCCTACAAAGGATCTTGATCAGTGTTGTAATACATGAGACCAGCAGGAGATACACTGTTGATATTGCGTCTCACTCCCTTTCAAAAAGTATTATTATTGTTATTGGTAAATGGAGGTTAACATGCACAAACTTATGTTGCAACATTTCCACAATAAGTACATCAAGCACTAGGTACTGTTATCCAATGGTAAGTATTATGGGATTTAAAAAGTTTATACTCAAATTTATTTGTATACTATATAACAGGCAAGGCTAGGAAAATACTGCTAGTATATATATATATATGAGAAGTAAATACACAAACGATGTGTTTTGATATGGCTTTTTTTAGCCAACAAAAATTGTCGGCTAAAAAACCCAAATCAAAACACATCGTTTGTGTATTTACTTCTCATACTGTCGTGTAGAAAAAGTCACTATAAGAGGAATTTATCCTACTTCTAAACAAAACGAAAAATCTAAGAAAGTCCGATTGGTGTAGGGGTTACGGTCCTCGCCAGTCAGCTTGACAGTCAGGGTTCGAATCAAGCACAAGGTGGTCTTCCTATCTATAGTTCTGCTAATGAGGCCTAATAGGCTGAAATGTACATACAGAGATTGATTTTTATCGATTTAGCCTTACATTTGAATAGGTATTCCTGCCTAATTAATTATTAATTAATTAACTTTCAAAATTAGGTACAACTTCAATTAAGCATATATTCTCCCAAAAATATATATATATATATATGTCAAAGAAAAGGCTTAAATATTAGACATATGAATATTCATAATTTATTTCCACTGAAATGCATCAACTTCATCAGACTGTTTTCAAGAAAATGGTACAGAGATTGCACAGATTTGTTTATATCATTAAAAATATGAAAGACTCTTAGGTTCCTCCTTGTATATACTACCAGGTGTGGGTATTTAGGATGAATACAGTGGTTATGGGGAAAGAAAAAAAATTTGTTGGAGTGTTATTTCAAAGTAGAATTACACTCTTACTCATCATACTGTAGCTGCTTTTCTCATCATGATAACAATATCAGTAACTTAAAAAGTTTTTGAGGAAAATTACAAAGTCATTAAACATTGAACTTTTGGCTATAATTTAAATGTCTGCAAGTGTTAAAAATGCTGATCTATGTACTTGAAGAAAAACGCATCTCTCTCTTTTTAAAAAAAATGTTCTTTTAACAATTGTTTAGAGATCAAAGTGCCCCTTCCTGGGGCTAACACTTGATTCCTTTATGAACACTATCTATATCCTAGGGCTTGTTTTAGGATCCTTTGATAGCTGCTATTTATACTCCATATTAACTTGGTTTACCAGGTATTGTGTTAAGGTTTTTTATTTTTTGTTTGACCAACTAGTTGCCCCTACCACAATGGGTATAATATTGGTTTCTTTCAACGACCAAGTTGTTTTTAGGTCATTCTTGAGATCTTGGTATTTTGTAATTTTTTCACACTCAGCTCTATTGAGGCTATAATCATTTGGAACAGCTACATCAATAATGAGAGCAGTTTTTTTTCATGTTTATTCCAGATGACAATATCTGTTTTGATAGCCTTTTGATAGTCAATGTGCTTCTGGTTAAGTTCTTCCATGATCTTCCCTGCTCTCTTATGTTGTCGCATGATATACATGATTGATTTCAATGAGACCTAAACCACCCTCTCTTCTTGGTAGGTATATGTTGAGTTAGCTATGTCGTGGAATAAGGAAATATAAGGTGAGAGTAGACAAAGAAATAAACAGATTAGGGGTTAGAGAAAATGAACATGCTATTTTAGCTGGTTTCTGTTGACAGCCACACCTGGATAAGACATGTTGTAGGTATATTATTACAAATGAGTGAATTTAGAAGAGTGTAATAAAAAGAGAAAGAAGACAGGACTTTGCTTGAGAGATTCAGACACTGAGGAACGAAATTCATATTAAAAAACACAGGTGAGATAGAATATATGTCTATATCCTTTTAAATTAGATTTACTTAAGTTCTTAAGTGCAGTTGTGTAATGGTTAATGAGTTAGTCAAGAAGACCATTGATAGTGAGTTTGATTCGCATTGGTTGACCCATACCCCTAGCCTTGTGTTAAATTAAAATTTTGGCAAATGTTTTTTCATATGATTTTTTAAATGATATTTTTTTTAGTAACAAAGGGGCCCCTTTCTCAGGGTAACACTTTATTTCTTTAAGTATTATACTAAAATACTACAGCTCTTTTTAGGATGCAGGATGTTCCTTTGATAGCTGCTATTTATACCTTGCAGCAGCTTGGTTTACTAGGTATTTTTTAAAGTTTTGCTTGAGCAACACAGTTGCCCCTACCATAACTGATACATCTTTTTAAATGAGCAATCTGTGAAAATGCTGATCCACAAACTTCACAAGAATATAGTTTCTGTCTTTTTATATTTTTTATTTTCCTTTAACAATTTCTAGAAGCCAAGGGGCCTCTACCTGGGGCTAACACTTGATTCCTTTATAAATAGTATTTGTTTCCTAAGGATCGTTTTAGGATGGAGCACATTCCTTTGATAGCTGCTATTTGTATTCCATAGCAGCTTGGTTTACCTGGTATTGTTTAAAGTTTTGCTTCACCAACCCAGTTGACCCTACCACAACTGGTATGATATTGATTTCTTTCAATGACCAAGTTGTTTTAGGGTTAATATGTCTTGATATTTTGTAATTTTTCCCCGCTCAGCTCTATTGAGGACATAATCATTTGGGACAGCTACTTCAATAATAAGAGCAATTTTTTCATGTTTATTCCAGATTACCAAATCTGGTTTAATGGCTTTGTTGTTTATATACCTGCCTGTCTCAAGTGTGTATTTTCATGTGACTTTTTAAATTAGACCTCTGTGCAAATGCTGATCCACAAACTTCACAAGAATACGGTTTCTCTCCAGTGTGTGTTCGCATGTGTCTTTTAACAGTAGAACTATTCTTGAATGCAGATCCACAGATTTCACAAGAATATGGTTTTTCTTCAGTGTGAGTTAGCATATGGATTTTTACATAGGAACTGTGTGAAAATGCTGACCCACAAGTCTTACAGGAATATGGTTTTTCTCCAGTGTGTGTTCGCATATGTCTTTTCAAATTTGACCTCTCTGAGAATGCCGATCTACAGATTTCACAAGAATATGGTTTATCTCCAGTGTGTCTTTTCATGTGTGTTTTTAAAACAGAACTCTGGGAAAATGCTGATCCACAAACATCACAAGAATATGGTTTTTCTCCAGTGTGTGTTCGCATATGGACTTTTAAATCAGAACTAGATGAATATGCTGATCCACAAACTTCACAAGAATATGGTTTCTCTCCAGTGTGTCTACGCATATGGGTTGTTAAATTGAAACTGGATGAAAATGCTGATCCACATAGTTCACAAGAATATGGCTTCTCTCCCGTATGTCTTTTCATATGTGTTCTTAAAGTAGAACTTTGTGAAAATGCTACTCCACACACTTCACAAGAATATGGTTTCTCTCCAGTGTGTGTTCGCATATGCACTTTTACCTGGGAACTACCTGAAAATGCTGCTCCACAAACTTCACAGGAATATGGCTTCTCTCCAGTGTGTGTTCGCATATGGATTTTTACCTGGGAACTACTTGAAAATGCTGCTCCACACACTTCACAGGAATATGGTTTCTCTCCAGTGTGTGTTCGCATATGGATTTTTACCTGAGAACTACCTGAAAATGCTGCTCCACAAACTTCACAGGAATATGGTTTCTCTTCAATGTGTGTTTGCATATGTGTTTTTAAAATAGATTGCTCAGAGTATGCTAACCCAGAGATTTCACAAGAATATGGTTTCTCTCCAGTGTGTCTTTTCATGTGATTTTTTAAACCAGATCTCTGTGAAAAAGCTGATCTACAAAATTCACAAGAATATGGTTTCTCTGCAGTGTGTATTCGCATATGGACTTTTAAATAGGAACAGGTTGAAAATGCAGATCCACAAACTTCACAAGAATATGGTTTCTTTCCAGTGTGTCTTTTCATATGATTTTTTAAAGTAGATATCTGTGCAAATGCTGTACCACAAACTTCACAAGAATATGGTTTCTCTCCAGTATGTGTGTTCATGTGGTTTTTTAAAAGAATATTCTGTGAAAATGCTGTACCACAAACTTCACAAGAATATGGTTTCTCTCCAGTGTGTCTTTTCATGTGTGTTTTTAAAACAGAACTCTGGGAAAATGCTGATCCACAAACATCACAAGAATATGGTTTTTCTCCAGTGTGTGTTCGCATATGGACTTTTAGATCAGAACTAGATGAATATGCTGATCCACAAACTTCACAAGAATATGGTTTCTCTCCAGTGTGTCTACGCACATGAGTTGTTAAATTGAAACTGCATGAAAATGCTGATCCACATAGTTCACAAGAATATGGCTTCTCTCCTGTATGTCTTTTCATATGTGTTTTTAAAGTAGAACTTTGTGAAAATGCTGCTCCACACACTTCACAGGAATATGGTTTCTCTCCAGTGTGTGTTCGCATATGGATTTTTACCTGGGAACTACCTGAAAATGCTGCTCCACAAACTTCACAGGAATATGGTTTCTCTTCAATGTGTGTTTGCATATGTGTTTTTAAAATAGATCGCTAAGAGTATGCTAACCCAGAGATTTCACAAGAATATGGTTTCTCTCCAGAGTGTCTTTTCACGTGAAAAAAAAACGATCTACAAAATTCACAAGAATACGGTTTCTCTCCAGTGTGTATCTTATATGAACAGTTCTATGTGAAAATGTTGATCCACAAATTTACAAGAATATGGTTTCTCTCCAGTGTGTATACACATGTGACATTTTGAATAAGAACTATTCGAAAATGCAGATTCACAAACTTCACGGGAATATAGTTTTTCTCCAGTGTGTGTGCGCATATGACTTTTTAAAAGACAATATGTGAAAAAGGCGATGCACAGACTTCAAATGTTTTTAAATGGGAACTGTGCAAACATACGGATCCACAAGAATATGTTTTTTTATATATATGTGTGTATGCATGTGCTTTTTCAAATGTGAATCATAGGAAAATACTGCACCACATGCTTCACAAATGTGGCTTTTCAAGCTTAAACTGCTAAAAATACTTATCTAAACCCTTCACGAGATTAGGGCTACTCTATAGTGTGTGTTCATTTGTATGTAAATAAGAACATCTTTAATTTAGAGATCTGCATATTTTTTAAGAATATATTTCCTTATAAAAGAGTTCTTGCATATGTTTTTGAATTGGTCTGTTTTGTATTTTCAATCTTAAACTGTCAAAAAGCTTATCTACACCCTTAACATGAGTAGGGCTTCTCCACAGTGTGTGTTTGTCTGCATACTTTGCTGTATGTATGCAAATTAGAACACCTTTAATTTGTAGATCTTTACTTTTCATAAGAATACATTTCCTCATAAAAGAGTTCTTGCATATGTTTTTAAATCTGAAAAATGTTTGATCCTTCATCCAACTGATTCCTGTGAATGAAAAAGAAATGTTATTAAAGAAAGCAAGAGACTTGTACGATTATTTGCAATTATAAAATTATTCCTGTGAATGAAACTAATGAATAAATATAATGTAGGTTGTAAAATGATTATTATCACATAGGAATACTGAATTGAGTTCAGAATTAAATAACCCAACAGGAATTGACTTATGCCAACCAAATAACCATCCATTATTTATTATATGTAGGTAACATAAAATGGTTATTATTAAATAGGAATACTTGAATTGAGTTCAGAATTAAATAACCCAACAGGAATTGACTATGCCAACCAAGTAACCATCCAATTATTTATTATTATGTAGGTAACATAAAATGGTTATTATTAAATAGGAATACTTGAATTGAGTTCAGAATTAAATAAACCCAACAGGAATTGACTTAAACCAACCAAATAACCATCCAATTATTTATATTATGTAGGTAACATAAAATGGTTATTATTAAATAGGAATACTTGAATTGAGTTCAGAATTTAAATAACCCAACAGGAATTGACTTAAACCAACCAAATAACCATCCAATATTTATTATTATGTAGGTAACATAAAATGGTTATTATTAAATAGGAATACTTGAATTGAGTTCAGAATTAAATAACCCAACAGGAATTACTTATGCCAACCAAATAACCACCAATTATTTATCATTATGTAGGTAACATAAAATGGTTATTATTAATAGGAATACTTGAATTGAGTTCAGAATTAAATAACCCAACAGGAATTGACTTAAACCAACTAAATAACCATCCAATTATTTATTATTATGTAGGTAACATAAAATGGTTATTATTAAATAGGAATACTTGAATGAGTTCAGAATTAAATAACCCAACAGGAATTGACTTAAACCAACCAAATAACCATCCAATTATTATTATTATGTAGTAACATAAAATGGTTATTATTAAATAGGAATACTTGAATTGAGTTCAGAATTAAATAACCCAACAGGAATTGACTTAAACCAACCAAATAACCATCCAATTATTTATTATTATGTAGGTAACATAAAATGGTTATTATTAAATAGGAATACTTGAATTGAGTTCAGAATTAAATAACCCAACAGGAATTGACTTAAACCAACCAAATAACCATCCAATTATTTATTATTATGTAGGTAACATAAAATGGTTATTATTAAATAGGAATACTTGAATTGAGTTCAGAATTAAATAACCCAACAGGAATTGACTTAAACCAACCAAATAACCATCCAATTATTTATTATTATGTAGGTAACATAAAATGGTTATTATTAAATAGGAATACTTGAATTGAGTTCAGAATTAAATAACCCAACAGGAATTGACTTAAACTAACCAAACAACCATCAAAGGAACATAATGTAGGTACCATTAATTTATTATTATGTAGATGAGTTTAACATTAAATAACCCAACAAGGGTTAACATCAACCATCCAACCAAGAAACATAATGTAGACTTGTACATTATTTAAAATTATAACTCAGTCTGTTTCCAACTGATTTTAGTAAATGAAACCAACCAAGAAACACATGAATTGAGTTCAGCATTAAATAACCCAACAAGGGTTGATGTCAACAAACCAAATTCCAACCAAGAAACCTAAGGGTAATTCCATGTCAAATCATCCAAGCCATGTTACCCATCCCCTTCAATTTTTCTAAAATTTTGTACAGGTGTGAACTATGTTAAAGTTACACATTCCCCAAAATTTGAGCTTCCAATTCCAAGAATTGGCAGAGTTATGTTGATTTTTACCTCTTAAAATTTCACCCATCCCCTTCAATTTTTCTGAAATTTTGTACAGGTGTGAACCAAGTTAAAGTTAGACATTCACCAAAATTTGAGCTTCCAATACCAAAAATTGGCGGAGTTATATCAATTTTTACCTCTTAAAATTTGAGGGTGTTCGCGAAAAATGGGGACTTTTTGTAATGTATTTTTGTCTGTAAAATGAGTTCTAGTGCTTCCCTACTCTTGAAAATTGGTTTATAAAAGCATTTTTGCCTGAGGAATCCAAAAATGCTATCAAAAAAGTCTTAATGTCAACCAATTTGAAGCTATTGATGATTTCTGATTTTTTCATAGCAATATCAATATCCCAATTCGACCAGACTAGTAAGAGCCAGCCTCATATGCTGAGTTGATTTGCTTTTTTCGGCAAAATAACTTGTTGCTCATCTGAATTCTTAAATGATTGTTTTATAGGTACCACCAATTTTCTCCGTGAAATTTAACACAATGAAACTCGCATAAAGGTTAATATTATTTTGAAAATTTTTTTGTCCATTTGAAAGAAGAAACATTAAAAAAAACTTCTGATTATTTAAAAAACATTTTCAGCTAACGAAAATAGTATAAGTTATAAACGAAAAACAATGTTTACAATTTTGCACCGTTAAATCAATTGAAATTTAATGTAGCTAAAAGAAAGTTATGACTAGAGGCTTTTTAAAATATTCTATGAAAAATCAATTAATGGTCTGATTTTTATGAAAATTTCCATAATTACTTACCTTTTGATGAAAATGTGTCTTAAATAGTTTTTTCATAAAATATATTAGGGGAAGTTTTTTTTTTTAATGAGATCTCCCCCGCCCCATTTTATTTTATAGAATATGAAAAAATGAACCAACAAAAAACAATTTTTACTTTTTTTCTATAAAGATAAGAGTCTGAATAATTATATCAGATTTTTATAAGTTTCTATGCCAGAGTTTGTTTTTTTTAGTAAAAGAAGCATGAATACAGAATTCTGCTAAAATAAATATCAATGAAGAAACTGACCCTGTTGTAAAAAAATGGACTGTTTTACTTATTTTTCAAGATAACGGTGAGTAAATTTTCCCCACTCGGATAATTTGATTTTTGAATTAACTGTTTTTCTTTGTAACAACTCTTTATGTTCGTTATTTCTTTTTTGCGAAATTTAAAAAAAAGTACAAAACTATTTACGTTTCTACATTCAATGTAGCCTAAACTAATCACGTGGCGTATTTTGGTGGTACCTATTGTTTTACAATTAATTATTTTAGTCATTTTTCATGTCTCAATGAAATTATCTAGGGCATTTTTCAATAAATGAGCTTTTTTTTAAACAATGAATTAACATTTTTTAAAAATATTTATTATTTAAAAAAATGTTAATTCATTGTTAAAAAAAAGTTCATTTATTAAAAAATGCCCTAGATAATTTCATTGAGACATGAAAAATGACCAAAATAATTAATTGTAAATTTTTTTACTAATGAATTGTAAACTTTTTAACAATGAACTCAAAATAAATAAAAAAGATTTAATAATTCAGATAAAAAAAACAACAACAAACAACAACAAAAACAGATTAAAAGAGTGTACGAGGCCAGTTCCTGCTACTAATTTGAAGGGAACATTCCTTTTAAAAAATCCGGGAGTGCGTATCTTAAAGATAACAAATAGCTCTTACTCATTATGAAAATTTGTAGAAAAATTAAAACAAATACATTTGAAGGGAAGAGGGCGATCAGTAAACCTTTGCGCTTAAGTAAAAATAAAGTTAAATAATATTTTTAGGAAAAAATACGTAATTTTTACTTGTGAAGAAATAAACTAAGAAAACGTTATACTTACTTATTTCTTTTCTTTTGAGAAAAAGAAGAAACTATAACATTTTAAAGAAACTAATATTTTGTTTGAATTAAATCTAAAAACAAAACAGACACCATTTGCAATCGCTGTAAAACGTTTACTAAAGAGCTAAACTCAAGGGAGATAATTCTAAGAAATTAAAAAGAAAGTTCTATAATCGTAGATATCAACAAAATGCGCGCCGATTTTCACTTTAAAAACGAATTAAAATTAATTAAATCGATTATTTCTTTTAGGTTGAAAAGTAGTAACTTTAATAAGCATCAGTAAAACAGGGGTACTCTTCGCGGAGAACCGTCCCGGCCTCCTGCCTCAAAAATCGCTAGCCGGTGGCTGCTAAAAAAACACACCAGTAGCTGGTGTGTTTTTTCAGCAGCCACACACAAAAAAAAGAAACAACCAATTTAGGGTGTTTTTCCCGAAAACCCAACCCTAACCCCTAACCCTAAACCCCCAAGTTAAAATTAACAGTTTTATTACAAAATTTGTGGGTTCTGTTTTTTCTGGGTCACCCTGTATATATGGTGTTTTTTTCAGCAGCTACCAGCTAGCAGTTTTTGAAGCCGGGGCGGTTCTCCACGAAGAGTACTAAAATAGGCACTGATAAAATGTGGTGTCATTTTCAATTTAAAACAAATTAAAATTAATTAAATTAATTATTTAAGGTCAAATTTTGGTCAAAGTAGAAAAGTAGTAACAAAATGAACATCAATAAAAAATACAAAAAAAAAAAAACAAAAGAAAAAATAAAATTTAAAAAAAGAATTAAAATAATATTACACATTTATTCTTAATAGATTTGAAACTATTAATTTTGCTCAAATATTTTTCAAACGTGGACGCTTTTGAGATGTACTTAGAGTCTAAAAACACATTATTTATGATTTAAGGTTTATATTATACTATAACTAGGGTCTGCCAAAAGTGACGTCATATATGTATTTTACAAAATAAATTTACCCCCCCCCCGATTGAAAAAAAATACTAAAAATCAGGGAATTATCCGATTTTAATGAAATTTTCAGTATTGATTTATCAATGAAATTAATTTTATAATGCATAGGTTATTTTATTTCAAAACTTTCTGATTTTTTCCAGGTCACTTACCTTTGACGCCTCCCTTATTTTTAGGGCACAAAATATGGACGCTTTTTTTTTTTTTTAAACTACATGATTTAGGATTTTAAGACTTCTTCTTTGAAAACAATAACAAAAAACATAAAATACACTCTGTACAGAAAATTTTTAATTAAATATTTTTCTTTTTGGTCTAAACACGCAGAAAAAAACCGATGCTCTAAAAAAATTATTGTGAGTTTTGTTCCCCCCCCCACAAAAAAATGACCTGGAGAAAATGTCACATGACCTTTTCTTGTATGGAGGGCCGACGTTGATGAAAAAATATTATCAAAAATCAGGGAACGATCTGATTTTAATAAAATTTTCTGTATTGACTTATTAATCGACGATTTCCTTTTTATTTTTTTAAATCACTGAGTTGTTTCAATCAAACTGATTCAATGGAAATAAATCGAAATTCTTTAAAATAAATATTATTACTCTTACAGACACCCATACTAGCATCTAAAACAACAATTTATATACCTAATTAATAGATAAAATCCATTTAAAATATTAAACACCTAATTTTATGTTTAAAATTTCATATTTTTAGATTCTAAAAACACATTTATTTAATAACTACTCTACTTTATTTTTGTTATTTAATAATTTTTGGAGAAAACTCAAATGAAAATTTAGGCCCCCACCCTTTTAAACAAAACAAATATTGATGTATAATTCTTTCACTTATAATATGATAGACAATTATATAATTTAAGAACAGGGTAAACCCCCCCCAATTTTTTATTATTTTTTTACATTTAATTTTCTGATTTTCGGTACTTATTTTCTACCAGAGTAAGTAAAGTTGTTGGGAGGCCTAGAGTTGGTATCAGCCATACAGCGAGGGAGTCTATCCCCTTTTCACAAGTGCTAGATCAATGAGATTGGGTTTTAGTGTCTCAGGCGAGCGCCACACCCACCGTCAGCTCCTCACTTTACTGCACAGATCCCTGTGTTAGTCATACGCTGAGTTGGCGAGGGCTTTTCATTTTTTTATTCATACTGTAATTAGTTTCGAAAGTACCCACCGATATTTTGTGCCCCCCCCCCAAAGGGGGGGATTAAGTGACCTGAAACTGCTACCCTTAAGTAATCTTTTTACAAAAAAATAAGTCATTCCGCTTAAGAAACTGACCTTGTGTCACATCCTACTCATGCGGAGGGGTTGGTAAATATATATATATTCAAATAATCAAAGATTAAAGCCCCACCCTACAATCATAATTGATTAAAAAGTCTTTACTTTTTCAAATTTTTCTTAAAAATAAGATAAAATAAGCTCTTCATTATAAAATCAAGTTATTAATAAATCTAATTAAAATTGGACAGTTCCCTGATTTTTGGTAATTGTTTTGAAATAAATCAATTTTTTATAAAAAATGTACATACCTACAGATATAGGTACAATAAAGATGACAGAGAGATGGAATGGGGGAAGCCGTCAGGTGCAGAGACACATATTGAAGACTTGCTGGCCTTTTTTCTTTTAGTTTTCACAAAGTAATGACTTTAAAAAAATGGCCCAGTGCTGTTCTGTTTTATGTAAAAGCAACAAATTGATCCCCCATCTAAAAATTAAACGGACAGCTTTACACAAAATAATTCTCAATAAAACGATGAATTGTTTATTAATGGATTTTACTGATGAGTAAAATTGGAAGAAGGAAAACAAATTTGCAGGTGAGGTGATCAGTAAACCTTCGACCTAAAGTAAATAGTATTATCTGCGTTATTCGGACAATTGTCCCCATCTTCATTGTTATTTGTACAACATTTCAGCCGATATGCCCTCCGGCCTTCTTCAGGTATTTCTTGTCGGACTCGGGAACCTTCTCGGACTTGGGAACCTTCTTTTCAGACTCGATTACGACAAGAAAGTTCCCGAGTCCAAAAAGAAAGTTCCCGAGTCTGACAAGAAATACCTGAAGAAGGCTGGAGGGCATATCGGCCAAAATGTTGTACAAATAACAATGAAGATGGGGACAATAGTCCGAATAACGCAGATAATACTAATCATCAAGCCTCATCTCAAACATTCAGAGAAATACTAAAGTAAATAATCTTTCTATGAAAAGATGTCATTTTTACATGTAAAGAAATAAATTAGGAAAATATTATACTTATCCTTTGAGAAATGCAATATTAGAGAAAAAGAAGTATGGAGTAATGTAGTTGAGGTTTTATGTGGGTTTAAGTTTGTTGGTCATTTGGAGCATGTTCACAGGTTTTCTTTTAAACCCCATTATATTTAGTTCTTCCTTTTTATGGGTTGTCAGGCTGAAAAGGAATTAAAGGAAAGGAAGAGACAAAGACAAAAGATATTTTTAGAATTCTGACTTTATTTGTAGGCTCATAGCTACTTTGTGGAGAGGATATTTCTTCCTGTCCAGTTGTAGTGTCTGTTTGAATGGCTGGGGTATTTTCTTGGCACAGAAAACCTTTTTGGGTTATTTAATGCCAATTCAAATCATTTTGATAAACAAAGGGATCAGATTGCTTACAGTCCCTGTTGTCGCTTAAGTGGACACCCAATTAAATAATGATCAGGCCTGTTTGCTTAACTCTTTGCCTACCAAATTTCCTCCATGGCTGTACCAAATGTTCAAGTTGTTCGTTTCAACTACTTCCTTATTGCAAAAGGATAAAATACCAGTCTCAGTGATAAAACAAAATATAATAGAGGTGTTCAAATTGTGAATTTATTTAGTGACAGCAGTTTAAGGTAGGATCAAGAGGGTTATTCCTGTCTGAGGGCTCCCCTGAAATTGTTATTTTTCATTTTATTTTAATACCCACAGAAAAACTATATGATTATAAATAAACTAATGTTTTATGTTTGAAGTAAATTTACAGTTACCGTTTGGTTAAATGGTCCATGATTTCTGAAATAAAATGTGTTAAAAATACCATAATATTATTCTTGGAAAACTTTCACTTGCTTTTTTAATTAATATATTCTATAGTCTATTGAATTGTAAAGAAAAGAAATTACAAAGATATTAATTTTTAAGAGGTTTTAATTCCTTTATGTTATTATATAATTTTGCATTTTTTAATATTTAAAAATCTATTTTTCTAGTATAGAAATCCAAATTTTCACTAATCTTTTAATATAACACAGAAAACTCTAATTTAACATAAAAGCAAACAGATAACATGAAATTGGGCCGAGTTCTATTTGATCAACTCTAATTTAACATAAAATCAAAGTAAAGATAATATGAAATTGATCTGAGTTTTATTTTATCAACACTTATTTAACATAAAAGCAAAGCATAGATAACATGAAATTGAGCTGAGTGTAATTAAGAAACTTAAAGAAAACATAATAGGAATAACATATTTAAGATAATTCTCTATTTAAAACTGAAGTAAACTATTTTAAGGTTTGCACATAGATAAGATATAAATACACTTACAATAAACTATAAAAAAATCCGATTTGAATTCAAAGATTACATTCTCCTATACCTATTTGCAAGAGAAACTGAAAATGGAAATTACTTAAAAATACAAATGTATATCCTTTAAGAACATGGTTTCTTTCCAGTATGCTTTTGCATGTGTCTTTTTAATGTAAAAAAATTGTTGAAAGCTAATCCACAGATTTCACAAGAATTTTATTTCTCTCCAGTGTGTGTTTGCATATGGATTTTTATCTGGGAACTGTATGAAAATGCTGCTCCACAAACTTCACAAGAATATGGCTTCTCTCCAGTGTGTGTTCGCATGTGTCTTTTTAATGTATATCTCTCTGAGAATGCTGATCCACAGCTTTCACAAGAATATGGTTTCTCTCCAGTGTGTGTTTGCATATGGATTTTTACCTGGGAACTGTGTGAAAATGCTGATCCACAAACTTCACAAGAATATGGCTTTTCTCCAGTATGTGTTCTCATGTGTCTTTTTAAAGTATATTTCACTGAGAATGCTGATCCACAGATTTCACATAAATATGGTTTCTCTCCAGTGTGTCTTTTCATGTGACTTTTTAATGCAGAACTCTGTGCAAATGCTGATCCACAAACTTCACAAGAATATGGTTTTTCTCCAGTGTGTGTTCGCATATGGACTTTTAAATCAAAACTGGATGAAAATGCTGATCCACATACTTCACAAGAATATGGTGTCTCTCTAGTGTGTGTTCGCATATGGACTTTTAAATCAAAACTGGATGAAAATGCTGATCCACAATGTTTACAAGTATATGGTTTTTCTCCAGTGTGTTTTTTCATATGATTTTTTAAACCAGACATCTGTGAAAATGCTGATCTACAAACTTCACAGGAATATGGTTTCTCTCCAGTGTGAGTTCTCATGTGACTTTTTAACCCAGAACTCTGTGAAAATGCTGATCCACAAACTTCACAAGAATAAGGTTTCTCTCCCGTGTGTGTTCGCATATGGTCTTTTAATTGGGGACTGGATGAAAATGCTGATTCACAAATTTCGCAAGAATATGGTTTCTCTCCAGTGTGTGTGTGCATATGGGTTTTTAAACGGAAACTCCGTGAAAATGCTGATCCACAAACTTTACAAGAATATGGTTTCTCTCCAGTGTGTGTTCGCATATGGACTTTTAAATCAAAACTTAATAAAAATGCTGATCCACAAACTTCACATGAATACGGCTTTTCTCCAGTGTGTCTTTTCATGTGACATTTTAAACCAGAATTCTGTGAAAATGCTGATCCACAGATTTCACAGGAATATGGTTTCTCACCAGTGTGTGTTTGCATATTGTCTTTTAGATTGGAACTGGATGAAAAAGCTGATACACAAACTTCAGAAGAATATGTGTTTGCATGTGTTTTTTTTATATATATCTGCTTGAGACTGCTGATGCACATATTTCAGAAGAATATGGTCACTCTTTTCAAATGTGAATCAGAGGAAAATGCTGATCCACAAATTTCGGAAATGGTTTTTCTGCTTGGTACGTCTTGTATTTTCAATCTTAAACTGTCCAAAAACTTATCTACACCCTTAACATGAGTAGGGCTTCTCCACAGTGTGTGTTTGTCTGCATACTTTGCTGTATGTATGCAAATTAGAACACCTTTAATTTGTAGATCTTTACTTTTTATAAGAATACATTTTCTTTAGAAAAGTGTTCTTGCATATGTTTTTAAATTTGAAACGTTTGATCCTTTATTCCTGTAAATGAAAAAGAAATGTTATTAAAGAAAGCAGAATTGTACGATTATTTGCAATTATAAAATTATTCCTGTGAATGAAACCAATGAATAAACATAATGTAGGTTGTAAAATGATTATTATCACATAGGAATACTTGAATTGAGTTCAGGATTAAATAACCCAACAAGGATTGACATCAACTATCCACCCAAAAAACATAATGTAGGTACCATGAAATGATTATTATTAAATAGGAATATTTAAATATATTAAATAACCCAACAAGGGTTGACATTAACCATTGAACATATTGCTTTGTTTATTGGTATATCAACCTTTGTGGGTTATTTAATGTCATATCCATCCTTTGAGGATATAACAGTAGTGCTACTAATTGACTCATAGCTGGATTGGTTTGTTTTGTTTTATGGTATATCAACCTCAGTGTGTCATTTAATACCAACAAAGTTTTGAAATAAATTAAAAATAATAGATAATCAATTGTTTATAAACTCATGTTTTTCTATTTAACCCATAGATGGGACCCTAATAGGTACTACCATTCCGGGTCAGAGTGAACCTGGGAGCAATGGGGTGCACCACATTCTCCAAACCTCCAAAACTGGAACCTCACCATCAGATAGAGCTTAATGTCATTCCCAGGAAATGAAAACACTCAGCCACCGCCTTCTAGCACCCATATGATAAAAAGAGTTGGGGCTTGCCATAAGGAGCAATCATATAGGTGCTAGGGCTTGACGTGACCAGCTGATTGATCGGAGGGAGACTCTCCAACTGCCCATCTAGCCCAAGAAAGGGCCAAAGTGGAGTATTGCAAGTCATGGACTGCTCATCCACCTGGGTTTTATCCTTAAGCACCATGGGTTGCCACCCACGGCCAACAGGTGGCCCCATTGGAGGCATCTTACCCCTCTGTTGAGGTGCAGTCGGTGGATTCTAACACCCCAGTCAACAGGGCAGACTCATAGCTGGAGCACACACATATATATATGTATGTGTGTGTGTGTGTGTATGTATACATACATATTATTTATCTATACTGTTACATGACTGATTCAGTATACAAAACAAACAGGTCAGGAGAAAATTCACCGGATGTTGCCTTAGCTGTGACTTTTGGCAAAATGAAAAATCTTGTCTTTGCACATGAGACTCTGCACATGCTGAAATGTTGAGAAGGAATTATCTAGATAAAATCAAAATTGACATTTTTCGGCCAATCCGTGACCGGGGCAAAATGAAGCTGATCCAAATTCCAGCCACCTGAAACTATCAAAGAGTCAGTTGCAAGGCAGCAGCCAAAAAGATAGGAGAGGAAAACGTTTGAATACCCCACTCACCACACCAAGACAACAGACATCACTCATCACCTCCTTACCCTTCTCCATCCTGACACCCTGTTGGCTGAGGTCTTCTCTTTTTACCTTCTCCTTACAAGGATATGCCACCACATTGTTTGGAATTGAACTACCACAAATTCACTAACAGCATTGTTAGTTTACGACCCTTTTCTTTTCCTCTTAATACAAATTATTAAAACCTGTGCTTGTCTTTTACTTTGCAACCATACACTTGATATAACAACATGAATGAATTCATAAAAACTGCATTTATATAAACATGTACAAACAGATATAGATACTGCTTTGATACAGAGAGAGAGAGAGAGGGGGGGGGAGAGACAGACATACAGAGTAACAATATCTATAAAGAGAGAAGGGAAGGAGAGACAATCAGGGACAGTCTTTTTTGGTTCTTTTTTTTTGTTGGAATTTGTAGGGGACAGTTATGCAAAGGCTAAATTAGCCAACCACAATGCTTCTGGTGGTCACTTGAGGCTGGCTATAAAAGAAGGGGGCTCCAAGAATCCAGCCTCTTTTGCCACTACTTCTAACTAGCAGCCCTAAGACCACATAGAAGTCCACCATCAAGGAACAGAGAGCAGCAAACTACAAACTTTCAACAGGGCCGTCACAAGGAACAAGACCTAACAACAGTATCAGCTAAATTCTGCAGGCATTTATAATCTGCAATCTTAACCAATTAAACTCTTTTGAACTCCTTGTTTGTTTTGTATATCGCTGTTTTATATTTTAAATTAAACAACCTGTTTGATGTAAAAGTAGCATGGCAAATTGATTCCTTTCCTCTAAAAATTAAATGGGCAATAAATTTTTGCAATAAGTTTCTCAATAAAAAGATGAATTGATTATTAATAGATTTTACTCACAAGTAAAATTTGCAGAAAAAGATGGGGGGCAATCAGTAAACCTCTGACTTAAGTAAAAGTTAAGATCTGCTAATTTTCTTGTCATACAAAATAAATTTAAGCCCACTGATTGAAAAAGATTTATAAAAAATCAGGGAATTATCTGATTTTAATTACATTTTCAGTATTGATTTATCAATGAATGAATCAGTTATTTTATTTCAAAACTTTCTGATTTTTTTCAGGTCACTTAACTCTGACCACCCCCTTATTTTTGGGGTGCAAAATTACAATTACTAATTACAGTATAAATAAAAAGGGAATGGACTGAAGGGAGCAACTCTGGTAGAAAATAAGTACCGAATGTCTGAAAATTAAATGTAAAAAAAAAAAAAACTAAAAAAAATCTTTTTGAGACATGTTTTTTTCTACCCTGTTGTTTTTGTATATAATTGCCTTTTAGAATATTAGTGAAAAATTATACAACTATATTTGTTCTGTCTAAAAGGGTGTAGGCCTAACTTTTCAATTGAGTTTTCTCCAGCAATTATTAGATAATAATACTAAAGTAGGCTTGTTATTAAATGAATATTTGTTTTTAGCATCTAAAAATATGGAATTTAAAACTTAAAATTAGGTGTTTCATATCTTAAAACGAATTTTATCTATTATGTAGGTATATAAAAATTGTTTCCTTAAAGCATGTACTGGTGGTGCAAATGGTATTATTTATTTTAAAGAATTTCGATTTATTTCCATTGAATTACTGTCCTTAGTAAATTCATTAAAATCTATGCCCAAGCCAAATTTTTCCGTTTTAATTTTGACGACAATTTGCAATTTTAACCTAAGAAACTTTGAATTAAAAAAAAAAAATTCTTATAAAAGTGTTTGTTTTGAATCCATCATAAATCTTCACTTGGTCATATTTTAGCAAAATTTAGTGGAAAAAATGGCATTTTCCACTATCAATTGTTAAAACATAAAATTGTAACTCTAACCCTAACAAGATGAATTTTTGTCAAGTACTATTTTAAGAAACTAACTTTTAGATAGATTGTTTTAAAGTTTGCTTGTATCACAGAATTGCACAACTACTTTTTAAGCAATTACCTTTTAGATAATCCCAAATTGTTCGTCAACAACCATTTTAATCTTTTAACTTTTAGATAGTTTGAAATATATCTAAATATATTTTAAATATATTTGATAGCAAAATAGTTTGTGGTCTATTTTAATAGTACCGGTAAAATAAGCTCGAAAAGCATGTTTGTCTATGTTACCGGGACCGGCAAACTAGCCTATTAGTTTTAAAAATGAAATGAGCGAACCAATTGGTTGTAACTAGTAGAAGTAAAGTTTAATATTTTTTACGATAAATTACGTCGTTTTATTTGTAAAAGAAATAAATTAAAAAAATGTCATACTTACGTATTTCTTTTATTCTTCTTCTTTTCCTTTGAGCAATGCAATATTAGAGAAAAGGAAGAAACAATAACGTTTTAAATTAAGAAAT
Organism: Doryteuthis pealeii; assembly: GCA_023376005.1. Lineage (NCBI taxonomy): Eukaryota > Metazoa > Mollusca > Cephalopoda > Myopsida > Loliginidae > Doryteuthis > Doryteuthis pealeii. Next base: position 64,076,748 of record CM042157.1, read on the forward strand.
ATTTTCTATTTAAATTAGATTTTAAAATAGCAGCCATTTACAATCATTACAAAACATTTACCGAAGAGCTAAAATCAAGGGAGATAATTCAAAGAAATTGGAGATATCTGTTTCGCCGTAACAGTAGTAGTAGTAGTAGTAGTAGTAATAGTTTGACTAGGATTATTTAACGGGATATCAACCACTTAAAGGCTATTTAATGCTGAGATTTGTTTCATGTGTAAATATTTGATTATAATTAAAACGATTTATATTTTCAATGTTCCTTTACAATAATTATTTTCAACTTTTTTAGAAAAACTTTTAATCAATCTTTTTGATTTGTCAATAATAAATCATTCGTTTGACCATATTTTTAAGCAGTACCTATTAAATAGTGAAACGTGTTAATAAAAAAAGATCGGGTATCCATTAAGAATGAATTTATTTGAAAAATGTGTTGGCATTAAATGATCCACTAAGGTTGACATGTCATAAAATCCAACCAACCAAACCTACAACTATACTGCAACTACAACTCTTTCTTCTTAATTTCATCGAATTATCTCCCTTGACTTTACTACATCGATTGCAAATGGCGGTTGAATTTAGATTTTATTCAAACAGAAAATATTAGTTTCTTTAAAATGTTATAGCGTCTTTTTTTTCTCTAAAATATTGTATTGTTCAAAGGAAAAAAGAAAGTGAGTATAACATTTTCTTTCCAAGTAAAAATGACGTATTTTTTTGTAAAAAGATTATTTTATATTACTTTTAGATAAGGATGGAAGTTTACCGATCACCCACACCTACATATTTGTTTGTTTTAATTTTTCTGCAAATTTTACGTGTGTGTAAGATTTATTAATTAACAATTCATCTTTTTACTTTGCTAAAAGTTAACGGCTTAATTTTTATTGATCTAGGGGTTAGTTTGCTACGTTACTTTTACCTTAAAACAGGACAAAACTCGGCGTTTTTGTTGTCGGTGTTCAGCCAAAATCTGTATCTTTTGAAAATATGATTCTGCCACACACATTGCCTGGACTTCACTCAGTTTCTCCCTCCATCATCTCTTTCTCTCGAGATATTCTTTCTCTCTCTCAACTCTGGAGTTTTCTCCAAAGATTATTAGACAACAATACTAAAGTAGACTAGGGTTACCCAAAAATCATCTGCTAAAATCTGCTAATGTTTTTTTTTTCAAAACGAATTAAAATTAATTAAATCGATTATTTAAGGTCAAACTTTGTCTAAGTCGATAAGTAGACATAATGACCATCAATAAATAAAAAAAAGGCAAAATAATATTACACATTTAATTCATTTTTAATACATTTAAAACGATTTTTTCGGTCAATTTTCGATCACATGGCTTAAAAAGGATTGTTTACAAATCTAATGTAACATTCGCGATTGCAAAAAAAATTACCAAAAATCAGGTAATTATTTTAATGAAATTTTCAGCATTGATTTATCAATTAATGAATTTTATAATGCATCTGTTCTTTTATTTCAAAACTTTAATTAAGTATTTTTGCTATGAAAAATTAATATATAAAATTCATTTAAAATATGAAAATGGTTGGCTAGAAATAAATATCTATTTAATGCAAACCTTATTTTAAGTACACTTTTTAAGCAGAAAAAATATCAATGTATAATTTTTTCTTTTATAAGATAATAGCCAATTAAATAATTATTGAAATGAGTAAAAAAGAAATCTCCAAAAATTTATTTTTTAATTTTGTTTTTTACATTTTATTTTCCGATTTTCGGTACTTATTTTCTCATTAAAATCAGATAATTCCCTGATTTTTGATAATTGTTTTTCATCAACAACGATCTCCCATACAAGGAGAGGTCACATGACATTTTCTCTTTTTTTTGTTGTAAATAAATGCACAATAATCTTTTAGAGCATCTTTTTTTTCTGCGTTTTTAGACCAGAAAGAAAAGGATTTCATTTAAAAGTTATTAGTTCTTCTGGGGGCAAGTCAGTAGAGTGTCTGGCTGGGAACCACAAGGTTCCTGGTTCGATTCCGGCCCTCGCCAACTCAGCGTATGAGTAACACATGGATATGTGCGGTAAAGTGAGGAGCTGATGATAGGAGTGGCACTCCGCCTCAGACATCCAAAATAATCTCCTTGGTCTAGCACTAGTGAAAAGGGGATAGACTCCCTCACTGTCTGGCTGATACTGACTTTAGGCCACCCCGATAACTTTACTAAGTATTTCTGTAATTGAGTGTATTGTTATTTGTTATTGATTTTGAAGAAGAAACTGTTATTATCCTTAAAATCCTAAATAGTGTGTTTTTTTTTCTACTGTGTAAATGCATAAAAAAGTAGCCAATATATTTGAGCAAAATTGACTGAAAATAATAGTTTAAGATGTATTAAAAATAAATTACATATGTAATATTATTTGGCTTTTATATTTGGCTTTTTGTTTACTTAGACAAAAATTTGACCTTAATAATTTAATTAATTTTAATTCGTTTTTAAAATGAAAATGAAACAACAGTTTGGCACTACCTGCTCTCAACAGTGTTTAGGAATTCATGTATGTATATAAATAATATCTATGTATAGGTATATATGTGCATGGTTGCTTATATGCATAATATATATTAGGTAGGTATGTTCAACAGGGGACATAACTTCTATGTTTTTACCAGATTTATCTCCCTTGAATGGAATATTGATTATTTAGAATATTAGAAATGTTACGATAGCCTACAAGTATAAGAAATTACACTGTAAAAAGTTACACTGAGTAGGAAAAACACATAAGAAAAATAACAACACCACAAGGATATGCACACTGAACAGTTCTTTCAAGCCTCCAGAAAAAATTCACGTTATTTTGAAAAAAAAGTGGAATAACTTATGTCCTTTTTGGTCTTTCATAGATGAAAAAAGATTGCTAGTAACAACTAGACTAAATACAAAAATCATCTGTTATCCTCATCTTTATTGATATATAAACAATGTTTCAGCCAAAGCGCCCTCCTGCCTTCTTCAGATGTTTCTTGTCAAACTTGACAAGAAAAACCGCGAAGAAAGCTAGAGGCCACATCAACTGAAACATTGTGTATGTAACCATAAAGACGAGGCACACTGTCTGAAAAATCTGAATAATACAAATATATCAAGACTCATTTTGAAAAATCAGACAAAAAATAATTCAAGTATTCCTATTTAATAAACATTTTATAGTATCTACATTATGTTTCTTAGTTGATTGATGTCAACTGCTGTTGGGTTATTTAAAGCTGAGCTCAATTCAATTATTCCTAGTTAATAATAATCATTTTATGGTACCTACATTATGTTTGTTGGTGGGATAGTTTCATTTACAGGAATCAATTGAATGAGGGATCCAAATTGATTGAAACAAACTGAGTTATAATTTTATAATTGTAAATAATATACAAGTCTACATTATGTTTCTTGGTTGGATGGTTGATGTTAACCCTTGTTGGGTTATTTAATGCTGAACTCAATTCAAGTATTCCTATTCAATAACCATTTTATGTTACCTACATAATAATAAATTAATGGTACCTACATTATGTTCCTTGGATGGTTGTTTGGTTAGTTTAAGTCAATTGCTGTTGGGTTATTTAATTCTGAACTCAATTCAAGTATTCCTATGTGATAATAATCATTTTACAACCTACATTATGTTTATTCATTGGTTTCATTCACAGGAATAATTTTATAATTGTAAATAATGTCCAAGTCTTCTGCTTTCTTTAATAACATTTCTTTTTCATTTACAGGAATCGGTCAGATGAAGGATCGAATCATTTTCCACATCAAAAAACATATGCAAGAATACTCCATTAAAAAAATTGTATTTTTATAAGATGTGCAGATCCACATGTTGAAAGTGTTCTGATTTACATACAGCAAAGCAAAATGCTGAACTCCATTCAAATATTCCTATTTAATAATAACCATTTCATGTTACCTACATAATAATAAATTAATAGTACCTACCATTATGTTCCTTGGATGGTTGAAGTCAACTCTTGTTGGGTTATTTAATGAGGAACCTAATTCAAGTATTCCTATTTAATAATAATTCTTTTAAAAATAAATGTCTTAACTAGACTGCTTCAGTTCCAGTGATCTTTTGAAAAAGAGATATTATTTCGAAAATTCAAGAATTAAATACAGGTTAACACACAACATCATTGTTACCGTATTATTATTTTTTCTTTACACCTGCATTGTGATAGCCTTCTAAATCAACCTCCTAATTAATAATAATTATTTTATAGTACCTACATTATGTTTCATGGTTGTTCTCTGCTTTACTGTTATTTTGAATTAGTCTACATTACATAAAATGACAGACTATGCCAATGATGAAATATTTTGTGATTGAAATGAACTAAGTTATAATTTTATAATTGTAAATGATGTTTAAGTCTCCTGCTTTCTTTAATGAAACATTTCTTCTTCATTCACAGGAATCAGTTAAGATGAAGGATCAGACATTTTTCTAATTTAGAGACCTTCAAGAACACAGCTAAGCAAACATGTATCCTTATAAAATGTGCAGATCTGCATATTAAAGGTGTTCCGTTAAACTCCGCTTAAGAAATTGAGCTCATGTTGCATCTGACTCGTGCAGAGGCATTGATATATATATATATAAATATATAGCCATCGACAGAAACCGCGTTTCGACCTATCACATCTCTGTGGCTAGACATTTGCAGGCTACCTCCAGCCGGGATGGAAACCTGATTGATTTATCATCAGTCAGGCGCCTTAAGTACTAGTCACCTAAGAATTGGGAGGAGGATTTTTTAACTGATAAATACACACGTCAGTATATAATTAAAGGCCACCAGTGAGTGTTCCATCCATATTAAAGGAGAGTGTTGCCTTTTTAAGCTTTGTTGGTGGTCAGCTGCGAAATCTTTCCAAATAGCTCACTTTTTCCTCTACTAATACTATTATTATTACTGCTTTTAATATCTTGAGCACTTTTGGATTATTTACTGATGCAATGGAAATACTACAGCAGCAATTGGATAATATATATATATTTTCTTTGTGTTCTGATTTACACAGCCAAACACACGTGGTAGAGAAAACCAACTCTTGTGAATGGTTTGGATCAGCTTTTTGACAGACGCAAAGTAAAAAGAGAAAACCAACTCTTGTTGACACACGTTGAGAAAACCAACTCTTGACAGACGCAAAGTAAAAAAGACGCATTTTTGTTTGGCTCAGCATTTTCCTATGATTCACATTTGGAAAAACTCATGCGAACACACACTGGAGAGATATTCTTTTTGAAGTTTGTGGTTCAGCATTTTTACAGATTTCTACTTTAAAAAGACACATGCAAACACACACTGGAGTGAAACCATACTCTTGTGAAGTTTGTGGATCTGCTTTTTCACAGAGTTTTACATTAAAAAGACACATGCAAACACACTCTGCAGAGAAATCATATTCTTGTGAAGTTTGTGGAGCAGCATTTTCTTTCTCTTACAATTTAAAAGAACATATGCGAACACACACTGGAGAGAAACCATATTCTTGTGAAGTTTGTGGATCAGCATTTTCACAGAGTTCTACTTTAAAAAGACACATGAAAAGACACACTGGAGAGAAACCATATTCGTGTGAGATCTGTGCATCAGAATTTTCACAGAGATCTAATTTAAAAAAGCACATGCGAACACACACTGGAGAGAAGCCATATTCTTGTGAACTTTGTGGATCAGCATTTTCTCACAGTTCCCATGTAAAAATCCATATGCAAACACACACAGGAGAGAAACCATATTCTTGTAAAGTTTGTGGGTCATCATTTTTACATAGTTCACATTTAAAAGTCCATATGCAAACACACACTGGGGAAAAACCATATTCTTGTGAAGTTTGTGGATCATCATTTTCACAGAATTTTCTTTTAACCAGACACATGAAAATGCACACTGGGGAGAAACCATATTCTTGTGAAGTCTGTGGATCCAGATTCTTAGAGAGATCTACTTTAAAAAAACACATGCGAACACACACTGGAGAGAAACCGTATTCTTGCGAAGTTTGTGGATCAGCATTTTCAATGGGACATAGTTTAAAAACACATATGCGAACACACACGGAGAGAGACCATATTCTTGTGACATTTGTGGATCAGCATTTTTACAGAAATATCATTTAAAATGCCATATGCAAACACACACTGGAGAGAAACCATATTCGTGTGAAATCTGTGGATCAGCATTCTCAGAGAGATCAACTTTAAAAAACCATGTACGAACACATACTGGAGAGAAGCCATATTCTTGTGGACTTTGTGGATCAGCATTTTCACAGCGTTCACATGTAAAAATCCATATGCAAACACACACAGGAGAGAAACCATATTCTTGTAAAATTTGTGGATCATCATTTTCAAATAGTTCACATTTAAAAGTCCATATGTTAACACACACTGGGGAAAAACCATATTCTTGTGAACTTTGTGAATCAGCATTTTCACAGAATTTTCTTTTAACAAGACACATGAAAACACACACTGGAGAGAAACCATATTCTTGTGAAGTCTGTGGATCCAGATTCTTAGAGACATCTACTTTAAAAACACACATGCGAACACACACTGGAGAGAAACCATATTCTTGTAAAGTTTGTGGATCAGCATTTTCAATGGGACATAGTTTAAAAACACATATGCGAACACACACAGGAGAGAAACCATATTCATGTGATGTTTGTGGATCAGCATTTTTACAGAAATTTCATTTAAAAAGCCATATGCAAACACACACTGGAGAGAAACCGTATTTGTGTGAAATCTGTGGATCAGCATTCTCAGAGAGATCTACTTTAAAAAAACACACGCGGACACACACTGGAGAGAAACCATATTCTTGTGGACTTTGTGGATCCGCATTTTCACAGAGATCTACTTTAAAAATACACATGCAGACACATACTGGAGAAAAACCATATTCTTGTGAAGTTTGTGGATCTGCCTTTTCAAGGAGTGGAGCTTTAAAAAGACACATGCAAAAACACACTGTAGAGTAAACATTTTCTTATTTCATATGCATTAAGCATTTTTGAGTAATTTCCATTTTCTGGAGTCTTTTATCTTGGTATGACAATTGGTATAGGAGAAAGAAAACTTTGAATTCAAACCTGTTAAACTCTGCTTACAAATTGATCTTGTTTCACATCCTGTAGAGGGGTTATATATATATATATATATGTGTGTGTGTGTGTGTGTACTGACACCCTAGATATAAACCTTCTCCTTTTCAGTGTTTTGGTGTGAATTTTAATGAATTTCAGTTTTAAAAAATAAATGTAATACACACTGAAATAGAAGTGTTGTAATGTGTGTTGATGAATATTTTCACCCAGGCCTGAATGCTGGTCTGATGTAGTGCATCAAGCGATTTTATTCTTAGCTTGGTAACTGGTCTCGGAGAAAGAAAACTCTGAATTCAAACCTGTTAAACTCCACTAAAGAAATTGACCATGAGTCACATCCTGCTCGTGTGGAGGGGTTGATAAATATGTAAACAAATAAATAAAACAAAACCATTCTCTTCTGCTGGTTTTGTCGCTGTCTTATTGTTTCAGGTAATCCATGAGAAGAATTGATCCCATTGGATTTGTCTTTGATAGGGCAATATAAAAACCAAAATCTTAACATTAATAACTTATGTGATTCAGAGTATTGCTAAAAATCAATTGTAATCAATACATTTGCAAAAATTCAGAATATTGACAATTAACAATAATCAATATTGATCAATATAAAAGTCTATAGAACACAAGTTAAGAAATTAAAACTACACAAAGAATTTTCTATATATAGATACAGTTATCTGGAAATAATTTTCATGTTAACCCCATTTTGTCCAAAAACCAAATACAACCTATAATAAATTGTGTCAACTAAATATTTCATTACAAGTTTAATGGAAGGAACTGTAGTTTTAATTACATTATAGATTGGCAATGTGTAATTTAATGTAATTTAAATTTCGTGTAATTCAAAACAGGTGGAGGTTAAATGCATATACTGAATTTTTCTTTTAAGAATTGTGGCGAGAGAAACCACGAACATAATGGTTCGAAGCGTGTACGACTGTGTTTGGCATGCAGAATGAGATCAGAGGCGAGTGGGGAGATTGAACTCACATCCTCCTGATCGTGAGTCGTGGCCTGATGCATCTGAATTACTAAACTGTCCGGAGTGGCCTGGATGTGAAGGATTGACACATGCTGATTAATGTCGCACGTGCTGCACGTGCAAGTCAGAGTGAGTAGCCCAGATGAACACTCTAATTGTGTATTTAATGACTAGCCCTCACAGACCTGGGAGAAAAGCTTGCAGTAGCATTTTGGCAGTTGCGACGAGTGGACGAGAGAAAAGATATTTTGATAGTGTTGGTGAGAAGAGTGCAGCATTGCTGGGAGAGATTGTTTCCGACTGAACACTTGGTCAGTTGGGAGAGTAAAAACGTCGGACTTAACTGTGCCCCCCAGAGAACATTCTTATTAGAAGAATGAAAAAATGCAATAAGCCCAAGATAGAAGAAATAGTTTATAAATTATTAATTTTATTGTTATTAAATTCATCTCTACTTAATTTCATGTTATCTTGGAAAAATACATTGCAGGCAATTCTGTGTCTATTTTTGTCTGGTAAGCTTTCACCACATGGCTAATCCTACTTTCTTTAGGATTTGAACTTGGATCACCGAGTTCATTTCCTACCACAATAACATTACAACATGCACCTTTGTCCTATCAAGAATCTTGTCTTAGTAGTCCTTTAAACTTGTTACAGCACACAGTATTTCACAGTGATATAGATGTACATTTATGCATTAGTTGAGTCTTGTGTTTTTTATTTCTACCTGAAGAAACATCAGGGAGTTCCTGCAATTAGAGTTGATCAAATAAAACTCAGCTCAATTTCATGTTATTTATACTTTGTTTTTATGTTAAATTAGAGTTGATCAAATAAAACTCAGCTCAATTTCATGGTATCTATACTTTGTTTTTATGTTAAATTAGAGTTGATCAAATAAAACTCAGCTCAATTTCATGGTATCTATACTTTGTTTTTATGTTAAATTAGAGTTGATCAAATAAAACTCAGCTCAATTTCATGTTTTCTATGCTTTGCTTTTATGTTAAAAAATATTTACTTTCTAAATGTAGTCTTGGACAAACTTGGGTTTGTTCTGGTAAGCTTTCACCTCGTATGGTTTATCCTACTTTCTTTAGAATTTGAACTTGGGTTACCAAGTCCATTTCCTACCACAATATGCACCTTTATATATGTATATAGTTAGATTACAAATTCCATAATTCTTTCATATTTTGGTTTGATTCAGGTAGACTTCAGGAGAACCATCATATTTATGCAAGATAATGTTCCTTCGCATTAAGCACAAAAACTACAGAGTACCTATAACAATTAGACTGCTGTCGACCCAGGAAGATGAACTGGGTGACTAATTATTTGTATTATGAAAAGTTACTTGAATCTATAATTCCCCTCCAAATGTTATTATTAGTTACTTGAAACCATATAATTCTGTGTAAGCAAATGACTATTATATATACAATTACTTGAAATTATTTGTGTATAAATGAAGTCAACTAAATATTTTATTACAAATTTAATTGTACAAAAACAAAATGGAATGAATTGTAGAGTAGTTGCTTTTAATTACATAATAGATCATTGGATCATTTAGTTTGATTCAACTCATATTGAGTGACAGTTCAAGGTCGTTTGAAAATGTGGCTTTTCATTGGAATAGAAAGTAATGTAATCATCAAACACTAAGAAATTTGAGAAAGTTGATTTCCAGGTTGATAGGAGGCCGTGTCACCCACCCCTTTCAATTTTTCTGAAATGTTGTCCAAGTGTGGATTATGATAAAGTTAGCCAATCCCCAAAATTTGAGCTTCCAATTCCAAAAATTGACTGAGTTATGTTGACTTTTAGCTCTCCAAATGTGAGTTGGGTTGCAAAAATTGGTGACTTTTTGTAACCTATTTTTGTCTGTAAAATGAGTTTTCCTACTTCTAAAAATTAGTTTATAAAATCATTTTTGCCCCAGAAATCCAAAAATGCTACCAACAATGTCTGAAAGTCAACGGATTTTAAGTTATTGATGATTTCTGATTTTGAGTGCTACATCAGGATATTGATCTTGCTAGGAAAAAATTAGAGCTTGTATTTTGTGCAAAAATAATCATGTTTTTATTTATATCTGGGAAAAAATATTTAAAAATTAGGATTTGATTTGGTAAGAGAAGGAAAGTCATTGGTTGTTCAGATAAAAATGTGGTCTCTCTAGAATGGAAAAAAAAATAGAGGGGAAAAAATAAGTATTCGACTTGTTGAAAGGGGGGAGGGGGCGATAATTTCGTCGCCGTGAAAAAAAAATCTTTAGCAGCAAAAAAAAATGGTCGTTGTAAAAATCTTCAGTAACTCAAAATCCTCAGCAGCTGAAAAATCCATCGTCGTAAACTCTTCAACAACTCAAAATCGCAACTCACTCCTGTCGTCACCCCACTTCTACTTATACTAATTTCTCCCTCAACATCCAGGTGTCTGCGCCCCACACACAAGATTCTTGAGCCAAACCCGACCGCCGGAATCCTCATAGCTATCATCCGGGCACTTGGCACTTACATCCGGGACTGTAGCTTCTCGACTTTGGTGACAATGTTTGCATTCTGAAGGAAGCGGGTTTGATTCTACAGCCAGGCAAAGCCTAGACCGCTTCCTTTGAGAATACGGCAAGCCTTGATGTTCACCACTCACCTCATGTTCTCTGTCACAGTCTCATTATTCTTCATTCTGTTTGAGAAGAATATGAAATAAATGAATGACATTGAGAAGCGACACAAGAACAAATAGCGCCATTCAACGATAATCATTTTTGTTGTTAACCTTTTTCGGTTTAAAAAGCAATACTTTTACAAATATTAATTTACGAATTGATAGCTAGTTTATATGTTAAAGTATGGTAAATTTGTACAGAGAAAATAGTACATTTATTTTATGGACTAATAAACACTTATTAAAACAAGTTTATTGCGTTCTTTATATCATGAGTTCTATCTTAATATTTTAAAAAATTGTTTGGATCTAAATACATAATTTTCAATAACATTATTTCATTACGTGATTAAAAGTGACTTGTGGATATTTTCATCATAGGCCGCTATTTTTCGACCACGAGATCAAAATACCTAAAGCAATGTCTATGAAAGACAGGCTTCCATAAGAAGATAGAAGATCAGAAGCTCTTTAGCTATTTCCGATTTCGCACCTTATGCTGTAGGATATTCAAACAGAGTGAGATTATATAAAGCCACAACTCTACCTGTCTGGTTCCTCTGCATTTTACCTCTCTTCTATGGTGGTTGTATTGTGTATAGATATATATATTTTGGTAATTAATACAAACATATAATAAGGTCACATATATTAAGACAGAAAAACAAATAACTCATAAATTCAACGAGTAATATGTGTATTAAAACAAATAGATTACAGTAGTCAAGAATACTGATCAAAGTCCTGCAGAGATATGCTTTTTTAAAAGTTCATGTAATTAGAGGAAGAAAGTGTTGAGTTCTCTCCAATATAGAAAGAAAGGGTAATGTTCTATATATCAGCAGTGAAGTAACTTATATAGAGAGAAAGATATAGCTTGTAGTACCTTCAGCAGTAGGCAAATAGTTCTGAGTTGAGTGACGAGGAATATCCAGGCATAAGTTGGTCTTCTGAACTGTTCTTCAAAAACCTTCGTTTTTATAAGATTTCCTAGGCTCGAAATTGGTCTTTTTGAAAAATTTCTTTTTAGGCACGAATGCTTCTGATTGGTTAAAAATTATCATTTTTAATATTTCTATTTTTGCTTTCTACCTGTGCTGATCCTATGTGCAGAATGCTTATTTTCGTCATTTTATTTCTGCTTTGAAAGCATTAGCTTCCAGCTCGGTAATCACTGCTTTTATAGTGGTTCTACTCCCACAATATCCTCAAGCAAACTTGGGATTGAGTAGAGTAGTAGTACATCCAGTATTAATAAGAGCCACTGCCCTCATACTGTCCACTAAAACCTCTAAGATCGGAAAAGACCTGTATGTGCCTTTACTCTGTTGAGGGGCTGCTGCTGGTGCATATGCTCACCCTCACTCATTTCCTTGAATCAAAGGATAATACCTTGCCTTGTGCCCAAACTTCTCACAAATGTAGCACATGATTTTAGTTCTTGGTGATACCTTGCAGTCTCTGGATAGAGATACATGGATGACAAGTGAAGTAAGGGGATGGGTGCCAGATGATAGTCCATGTAAGGGCTAACCAGCAGTTGAAAATAAGGGTTATGAAAATATATTTTTTTAAAGTAGCTGAGTCCATTGTTTATGCTACTAACTGTTAGACCACTTTTCATTGTTAATCCAATGAAAAGAATCAACAGGATGACACGAAGGAGGCAAAAAAATAGTGACAGCGGAGAACAGACACAAACAGAGGGACTTGAATGATTTAAGCATTGAATACAACATATTTTCTGGTAGGAAACTAAAAGCATTATGTTGAATATTTTTGAGACTAATGTGTGTAACATCGAAATTTATTTAACTTGTCTTAATTTTTAATTTTTATTATGAAATTAGGATATTACTTTAAAATGAAACTATAAATCGATGAAATCATTTTAACCAATTTTATGTGAATTGGCTAAATTTTTTTTACTGCTTTATCCCTCACTTCCAGTTCATCTGATTTAAGCATTGAATACAACATATTTTCTGGTAGGAGACCAAAAGCATTCTCCTGGATATTTTTGCACGTAATCTCTTGAATTTCAGGTGGTAGCACTTTGATTCTTTGCAGCATATTAAAAACATGCAGTTGCTGGATATGAAATTTGTCTCTTTTAATTTCAAACCAGCTAACTGCATACACTGCAACAATAAACTGGATTAGGCTGTGTAGTTTTTATATGTTTTCAGGGTAAATGCTTCGTGTCCACAAATACATTAGTCTGGTGGCTAACGTCAACCATCTTGCCCAAATTTTCCATGCAGCATATATAGGGTTAGCTTTCCCTCGTGTAATCCCTACTGCATATTCTAGAAATATCTGATCACTATTCAGATCATCTGTCAGTTTGATGCTAGAATATTGGCTCTCTAGATATTTTTGAATGCAATCTCTTGAATTTCAGGTGGTAGCACTTTGATTCTTTGCAGCATATTAAAAACACATAGTTGCTGGTTATGAAATTTATTATCTCTTTTAATTTCAAACCAACTAACTGCATATACTTAAACAATAAACTGGATTAGGCTGTGTAGTTTTTATATGTTTTCAGGGTAAATGCCTTGAGTCAACAAACACATTAGTCTGGTGGCTAACGTTAACCATCTAGCCTAATTTTCCATGCATTTGAACTCTCCAACTTCTCACGTAACACAATAGTCTTAAATGGCATATCAATACCCTATGAGTTATTTAACACTGAAATTTGATTCATCTGTAAATATTTGATCATAATCATAATTACATTTCACTGCAATTATTTTTTAAAATTTAACTTCTTTTCTATTCGTCTGTTATAATTTGTTTGGACACAGTTATATGGTATATCTATCTAAAGTTCTAGAAATCAGCTTTTAAAATTTAAATTTAAAGATTTAGGTTCAATACTTCTTTCTTTTTCATTTATAGTCAAAAGCATTAATATATAGGAAAAAATCTTATTTATTAATGATGTCTTTATAAAAATCTAAACAAATCAAAACAGATCATGTTATTTGTGTGTTTAGAATCATGCAATGTGTCTTATATATCACTCAGAAATAAATTTAATTTGCATTCTGGTTTAAACAAAACTTGATAAATAATTACTTAGTTTTATTGATTTCTAATATTATTGTTTTATTCTCCAACGTAATCCTATGCTGAATATTTTTGTACTCCCTCTCTTGAATTTCACGTGGTACCTCTTTGATTCTTTACAGCATATGGAAAATAAACAGAATTTAATTTCAAACCAGCTAACTGCATACACTTCAACAACAAACTAGATTAGGCTGTCCGCCCTGTCAGCTGGGGTGTTAGAATGTACCGACTGCACCTCTGCAGAGCGGTAAGACTCCCCCAATGAGGCCATCTGTTTGCTGTGGGTGGCGACCCATGATGCTTAAGGATAGAACCTGGGTGGATGAGCATTCCATGACTTGCAATACTCCACTTTGGCCCTATCTTGGGCTAGACAGGGGGTCGGAGAGGCCCCCTCCAATTAATCGGCTGGTCACGTCAAGCCCTAGCACCTATATAATTGCCCCAACCCTATTGCCCTTATGGCAAGCCCCAACCCCTTTTTATCATATGGGTGCTAGAAGGCGGTGGCTGCGGGTCTACATGTCCTTGGAATGACGTTAAACTCTATCTGATGGTGAGGTTCCAGTTCTGGAGGTTTGGGGAATGTGGAGCACCCCTTCATCACCATTGCTCCCAGGTCCACTCTGACCCGGAGTGGTAGTACCTGTTAGGATCCCATCTATGGGTTAAATAGAAAACATGAGTTTATAAACAAAATTGTATTATCCATTAAGAATTGATTTATTTCAAAACTTTATCGGCATTAAATGACCCACTGAGGTTGATATGCTGTAAAAAAAAAAATCTAAACAAATCAAAACAGATCATGTTATTTGTGTGTTTAAAATCATGCATTGTGTCTTATATATCACTAAGAAATAAATGTAATTTGCATTCTGGTTTAAACAAAACTTGATAAATAATTACTTAGTTTTATTGATTTCTAATATTATTGTTTTATTCTCCAACATGATCCTATGCTGAATATTTTTGTACTCACTCTCTTGAATTTCAGGTGGTACCTCTTTGATTCTTTACAGCATATGGAAAATAAACAGAATTTAATTTCAAACCAGCTAACTGCACACACTTCAACAATAAACTAGATTAGGCAGTGTAGTTTTGATATGTTTTCAGGATAAATGACTTGAGTCAACAAACACATTAGTCTGGTGGCTAACATCAACCAACTTGCCCAATTTTTCATGCAGTATATCTAGGGTTGACTTTCCCTTGTGAAATCCCTACTGAATATTCTAGAAGAAGTATTTGATCAGTACTCAGATCATCTGTCTGTTTAATGCAAGAATATTGGCTCTCTATAAGACTACGCTAAAAGCTGTTTTACTGGACAACGTCCATACAAATACTGGCTGTGAAGCTGTGCTAATTTCAGGTCTAGACAAAGAAAGAAAAAGAAAATTACAGACCATTGGTTGCTCTCTACATTAAAATGATCTTCCATTCAGAGCTGTTTTTAATCACATTGATGGCAGCACAAGAAGTCCTACATCATTTATTGGTCCATTTAAGAGACTGTGTGCAAATGATTATCATAATTTGCCCCAGGTCAAATTTGTACCAATAGTTAGTTCTGCATATTCTTGCATCAAACATGATCTGAGTACTGATCAGATACTTCTAGAATATTCAGCAGGGGTTTCACGAGGTAAAGTCAACCCTACTGCATGGGAAATTAGGCTCAACGGTTAACGTTAGCCACCAGACTAATGTGTTTGTTGACTCAAGGCATGTGCCCTGAAAACATATAAAAACTACACTGCCTAATCCAGTTTATTGTTTAAGTGTATGCAGTTGGTTTGAAATTAAAAGAGACAATGAATTTCATAACCAGCAACTGTATATTTTCAATCTCCTGCAAAGAATCAAAGAGGTATCACCTGAAATTCAGGAGATTGAGTTAAAAAATATTCAGCATAATCTTTTTGGTCGCTTACCAGAAAATATGCTGTTTTCAATGCTTAAATCAGAAGAACTGGAAGTGTTGGGAAAAGGCAGTGAAAAGAAATTTACCCATTAGGTAATTAATTCACATAAAATTGATTAAAATGATTTCATTGATTTATATTTTCATTTTAAAGTAATATCCTAATTTCATAAAAAATAAAAAATTAAAACAAGGTTACATTTTTTAAATTTTATTTCAATAAATTGATTCTTGATCTTATTTTTCAGAAGAGGGGATCCAACCAAAAAGAAGCTAAAAGGATACCAAAAATAAATTTGAATGCCACACATTGGTCTCAATTGATTGACCTGTCTCATAATGGAGTTTGTGAGCCTGGGTTCACAGAAAAAAATTACGATTATGAACTTCTGGAGTCATCAAAGAATGGGACAATTTTAGAGTTGCCTGATTTGCCTTCACACTCACAAAGTGTCAAAAGGTCTAATCAGTGTGTGTGTGTGTGTGGGGGGGGGGTCGCAGTCAAGTCTGACGCAAGGTTCCAATCGACAGTCTAAACACTCCCAACTGTATCACGCTCCAAAATCCAATATCCAAAAATTATTCTTTGTCTCGACAACAAAATACTACTGCAGTCGTTCTCCCTGGTCTGTGAGAATAAGCCTTTAAATACACCTCAATTTCACCACATCCGGGCTCCTCACTCATAATTATCCGTGCAGCACGTGCTAACTCATCAGCACGGCGCGACCACCTACATCCGGGCCACTATGCTATTTCTTATTTCACTGATCATCCACTGCTCTCACGTTCTGAAGGAAGCAGATTCGACTCTAGGTCAGTCATACACGCCAGGCAAAGCCTAGCCGTTTCCTTCGAGAATACGGCAAGTCTTCACACCCGCCACTCTCTCTGTCACACTATGTTGCACGAGGTAGTCTCCTCTCTCACTACAAAAGGGCTGTAAAATAAAACAACTGCAGCTTCCGTTTGGTCTATATGGAATTGAAGCAAGGTATAGGCATATCATTACAAAAAGTTTTATGCATGAAATGAGGCATTCCATTGCTTCAAAAGACTCTTATATAAAGCAGTTTAATATGATGGCATAATAAAAGTTGCTATTATTCACACAATATTCATGTATTTTTGTTATGTCTTTTATAACATTATGCCTTAATTACCTCTTACGGTTATGCATCTAAGTACGGATTGGTGTAACGGACAAACTTTTTTAGCCAAATTTTTTCTATTAAAATGAATAAAATCTTTAAAAACTTTAATATTACAATTTACTATTAAAATGAATAAAAACTTGAAAAATTTAATCTTAAAATTTCGCAGTGAAATTGACATTAAAAAATGTCTTCGGTTTTAGTATTAATTCTTAAAATCGAAAATAAAATGAAAATTTGAATATTTTTTCTAAGAGAAAAACTGATAAAATAATCAATATATAATTTTTATTCTAATTGGTCGTAAAAGTTAAATAAAATATTTTTTTACACTCAGAAAAACCAACTTTGGTTACCGAGAAGCGTCTCGTCTCTTTGTATAAAAACAAAACAAATATGTCAGTTTTGCTCTTCCTTATATTCTAAGAATCACACATTACTATTCAACAATAAAAATTACAAATCTTTTAAAAATATTAATCGAGCTCGGATTGGACCAACTTTTAGTTCACCTGAATTCTAAAATTCATATTTTTAAATATCCGTGAAAAATTCGATTTTTTTTCGCAGAAAAAAAAATTAAATTTATTTCACGCAGAAAATGAAAATATTTAATCACACAAAAGATTGAAAATCTCGTAAAAATTAATTTCTTAAGAAAAAAAATTTTTTTTTGACAATTTAATAGAATATAGTACATACCAATTATAAAAGCAAAAAAAAGTTTTCAAATATTAATATTATGACATTTTTTTGCACTTTTTATTTCCGATTTCATTAATTTTTCCTAAAAAAAACTATAGCTCGGTAATTTCATTGATATTAGTTATTCAGCCTCAACGTATACCAAATAAACTACCAAAAAGATCACACCCAGATACAGACACACTTACAGACACAGACAGTGACAATGATAATGACATAGAAGAAATGACCACTTTTCCAAGGTTCATAGTCCTTAAGTCAACAGAGGAAAAAACTATTACCAAACTCTCCCCTTTTGCAATAGAAAAAATCCTTTCTGCAAATGTAGCACCTACATCCGTAAAAGCAGCTCGCAACAATACCCTCATAGTGGAAGTAGCAAAAAAGAAATATGCAGATCTACTTCTAAAAATGACCACCCTCCATAATATGAAAATTAAAGTATACCCACATAGATCTCTCAACACATCTCGAGGTGTGGTAAGAAGTTCACAACTATCTTCCTGCTCCATCGAAGAAATTAAACAAAACTTAAAAAAGCAACAAGTGTCAGAATTAAAAAGGATTACAATAAGGAAAAATGACCAACTCATTGACACCAACACCTACATCCTAACCTTTAATACCCCCAAACCCCCACCTAAACTAAAAATTGGGTACATGATGGAGAGGGTTGAAACTTATATCCCCAACCCACTCCGATGCTACAATTGCCAGAAATATGGGCATCACGAAAGCCGATGCACAAGAAAGAAAATATGCAAAAAATGTGGAGAGGATGGTTCTGACCACCCAGAATCCACATGTAATCGAATCAAATGTGCAAACTGCAAAGGAGACCACTCGGTTGACTCTAGAAATCTGTGAAACATGGAAAAGAGAAAAAGAAATAATGAAAATCAAATACACCCAAGCCATCCCTTTCCAGAAGCACGAAAACTTGTTGAATCCACCTTCCCAGCCCGATCCTATTCAAGGGTGACACAACCCCTACAAAACCCTCCCACTCCAGAATGCCAAATGCAATTCCCTAATAGAAAAACTGCTAAACCTGAAGAATTCCCAATTCTTATTAAGGAACTGCAGAATTCCATACCCCAAACTAAACAACCTCCACCTTCAAATCCAACCCCAACAGTAAATCCTATTCAAAAAGAGCAAATGACACCATCATCCCTCCAATCACAAAAACCCTTTGAAGGCAACAAAGACCCTTCAAAACAGAGACCATCACGATCTCCAACAAAACAATCCCTGTCTATGGAAACCTCACCGACACCAAAAGAGAGAACCCCAACTAAACAAAAGCATCAAGACAAATCACGTCAACGATCCCAATCCCGACACAAAACACAAGAAAATAAAACTTCCAATGAATCTCTAGAAACTCACAACATATTCAATATACTAACACAAATGGAAACTAAAGAAAACCCCCAACCTAGCAGACATAAATCACAGAAAACACTCAAAACAAATAAACAAAACATAAAACATGGGTCAAAAACATTATTCAATGGAACTGTCGTGGAATCAAAGCAAACCTTAACGATTTACTTTTACTACAAACGGAAATACATCCTGCTATAATCTGCCTACAAGAAACTTTTCTCAAAGAAAACGACAAAATAAATATCAAAAACTTTGAAAGCTACAACTACATACATAAAAATAATCACAGGGCTTCTGGGGGAGTCTCAATCTTGATAAGAAATGATGTACCCCAAAGCAAAATTATCCTTCAAACTGAACTCCAAGCAGTTGCTGTCAAAGCAACTCTACATAGAACAATCAATATCTGTTCACTATATATCCCGCCACATGATCCAGTCAAGGAAGAAGAAATCAACAATCTACTACTACAACTACCTACTCCTTATATCTTACTAGGTGACTTTAACAGCTACAATACTCTATGGGGCTGTAAAACCACAAATCAAAGAGGCAGAACACTGGAAAACATAATCAACAATAACAACCTATGCCTTCTCAACACAAAATCTTCAACACACCTTGACTCATCTTCTGCTACCTTCTCAGCCATAGATTTGACCATCTGCGACCCTTCAATTTACTTAGATTTCTCCTGGAATGTGTATGAGGACACCTGCGGGAGTGATCACTTCCCAATTGTGATTGAAAGCATACACCCCCAGGAAGAAGAACTACCTCGATGGAGTTTGAAGAAAGCTAACTGGGAGAAAATCAAATCCCTATGCAGCAAATACCTCACACAAAATGATAATACTTGCTCAATTGACCATTTCACACAAACTCTAATTACAATAGCAAAAAAATGTATACCATATAATACTGCATCTACCAAACAAAACAGACCATGGTTCAGCAAGGAATGCAAAGAGGCCATTCGACTACGACGCACTGCTCTACGAAAATTCCAAACCGAACCCACAACCCCAATCTAATTTCATTCAAATTCTATCGAGCAAAGGCAAAGAAAACAATTAAAGAAGCTAAAAGAAACTCATGGAAAAATTACGTAAATAAACTAAATGCCTCCTCCACATTAAAAACAGTGTGGGGCATGATCAGAAAAATAGCGGGAAAAAGAAAAACAAGTCCATTAAACCACCTCTCAATAAGAAATGAAAAAGTAACAACAAAAAGGCTATTGCCGATTTACTTGCTAAAACCTTTTCAAAAAATTCTTCCTGTCAAACAACAAAAAATTCCAAAAAACCAAACAAATTGCAGAAAAGAGAAACATAAACTTTACTTCAAAAAATTCTGAAGATTACAACAAGCCTTTCACAATAGCAGAACTTAATGACTCCATAACAAAATCACACAATACAGCTGTCGGTCCTGATGAGATTCACAATGAATTTTTAAAAAAACCTACCAGAAGAATCTTCAGATGTCTCCTAAACATTTATAATCATATTTGGAAAAGTAACACATTCCCAGAAACATGGAGACAAGCAACAATTATACCCATTCCCAAAACTGGCAAAGACACCACTAATCACAAAATTACCGACCCATCGCCTTGACAAGCTGCCTCTGCAAGACAATGGAGCGAATGATCAACAAAAGGCTGACATGGTATCTAGAAGCAAATAACCTAATTACAAACCTCCAAACAGGGTTCCGAAAAAAGAGAGGTACAATAGACCATCTGATCCGACTAGAGACCTACATCAGGGAAGCATATATAAAAAAAACAACATGTAGTGGCAGTCTTTTTTGACCTGGAGAAGGCATATGACACTACTTGGAGGTATGGTGTCATGAAAGACATGTACGATCTAGGGTTACGAGGAAGGCTGCCGCTATTTATAAAAAACTTCCTCTCCAATAGAAATTTCAGGGTACGTGTGGGATCCACTTTTTCTGACCTCCAAACTCAAGAAGAAGGCATCCCACAAGGAAGTATCCTATCAGTAACTCTCTTCTCCATTAAAATAAATGATATAATAAATAGCCTCAATCAACTGCGCTCTCTATGTTGATGACCTTGTCATTTGCTATAGATCCACAGATATCCACAAAATAGAACGCCAATTGCAGATGGGCCTCAACAAAGTGAACAAATGGGCAACAGACAACGGCTTTAAATTTTCAAAGACCAAAACTCAATGTGTGCATTTCTGTTCCTTAAGAAAAATGCACAATGACCCTACCATCAAACTTGAGGAAAGTGAAATACCTGTTGTTGATCAATATAAATTCCTGGGAGTTATATTCGATAAAAAATTAACTATCATCCCACACATAAAACATTTAAAAAATAAATGTACCAGAGCCCAACAACTATTACGAGTAGTTGCCCATACTGAATGGGGAGCAGATCAACAAACACTACTTAAACTATACAGATCACTAATCCGTTCCCAACTTGACTATGCTTGCTTTGTATATGGATCTGCTAGGAGGTCTTACCTCAAAGAGCTCAACTCAGTACACCATGAAGGCTTAAGGCAAGTCATAGGGCCTTCAGAACTTCTCCAGTTGACAGCCTATATGTAGAGGCTTATAAAGCACCCCTACAGCTAAGATGCGAA
Source organism: Doryteuthis pealeii (assembly GCA_023376005.1). Lineage (NCBI taxonomy): Eukaryota > Metazoa > Mollusca > Cephalopoda > Myopsida > Loliginidae > Doryteuthis > Doryteuthis pealeii. The sequence continues at coordinate 64,098,483 of CM042157.1, forward strand.
AAACTAGCCTTGCAATACTACACAAAACTCAAATCCTGCCCATCCAACCCAGCTTATGACTGCACCTTCAACCAAGATACAAAGAATTTTGAAAAAAAAAGAAAAATCAATAAAACCTTTTGGTCTCCGGATGGAACCTATCCTCAAAGAATCTAGAATTCCTCTCACAAATATCCATAAAACCATCATACCAAAAACACCACCTTGGATCATTAAAACCCAAAGTGATCCTTGAACTAAGTGAACTTCCTAAAACAAAAACCCATCCTAGTAGGCTACGGGCCCAAAGGCCAAAAAGGCTCTAGTTTTGATTTAAATTGTAAATTTGGGTGGGAAAAAAAAAGCGGCCAAATGAATGCCTATAGACTCCTGAATATCACACTATTTTTTTTTTCGTAAATGTTGCATCATCTCTCTCGT
>CM042157.1:64098912-64207515 GCA_023376005.1 Doryteuthis pealeii
TCATCAACACACATTACAACACTTCTATTTCAGTGTGTATTACATTTATTTTTTAAAACTGAAATTCATTAAAATTCACGACCAAAACACTGAAAAGGAGAAGGTTTATATCTAGGGTGTCAGTAACACACACACATATATATATATATATATATATATATATATATATATTATTAAATAATATAAACCCCTCTACAAGGATGTGAAACAAGGTCACTTTGTAAGCAGAGTTTAACAGGTTTGAATTCAAAGTTTTTTCTTCTCCTATACCATTGTCATCCAAGATAAAAGACTCCAGAAAATGGAAATTACTCAAAAATGCTTAATGCATATGAAATAAGAAAATGTTTACTCTACAGTGTGTTTTTGCATGTGTCTTTTTAAGGCTCCACTCCTTGAAAAGGCAGATCCACAAACTTCACAAGAATATGGTTTTTCTCCAGTATGTGTCTGCATGTGTATTTTTAAAGTAGATCTCTGTGAAAATGCGGATCCACAAAGTCCACAAGAATATGGTTTCTCTCCAGTGTGTGTCCGCGTGTGTTTTTTTAAAGTAGATCTCTCTGAGAATGCTGATCCACAGATTTCAGCAACAAATACGGTTTCTCTCCAGTGTGTGTTTGCATATGGCTTTTTTAAATGAAATTTCTGTAAAAATGCTGATCCACAAACATCACATGAAATATGGTTTCTCTCCTGTGTGTGGTTCGCATATGTGTTTTTTAAACTATGTCCCATGAAAATGCTGATCCACAAACTTTACAAGAATATGGTTTCTCTCCAGTGTGTGTTCGCATGTGTGTTTTTAAAGTAGATGTCTCTAGAATCTGGATCCACAGACTTCACAAAGAATATGGTTTCTCTCCAGTGTGTTGTTTTTCATTGTGTCTTGTAAAAGAAAAATTCTGGAAAATGCTGATCCACAAAGTTCAACAAGAATATGGTTTTTCCAGTGTGTGTTAACATATGGACTTTTTAATGTGAACTATTTGAAAATGATATTTTTCAACCCAGGCCCTGAATGCTGGTCTGATGTAGTGCATCAAGCGATTTTATTCTTAGCTTGGTAACTGGTCTTGGAGAAAAGAAAACTCTGAATTCAAACCTGTTAAACTCCACTAAAGAAATTGACCATGAGTCACATCCCGCTCGTGTGGAGGGGTTGATAAATATGTAAACAAATAAATCAAACCAAACCATTCTCTTTTGCTGGTTTTGTAGCTGCCTTATTGTTTCAGGTAATCCATGAGAAGAATTGATTCCATTGGATTTGTCTTTGATAGGGCAATATAAAAACCAAAATCTTAAGAGGCCCCACACAACATTAATAACTTATGTGATTCAGAGTATTGTTAAAAATCAATTGTAATCAATACATATGTAAAACTTCAGAATATTGACAATTAACAATAATCAATATTGATCAATATAAAATATTGATCAATATATATAAGTTAAGAAATTAAAACTACACAAAGAATTTTCTATATATAGATACAGTTATCTGGAAATAATTTTCATGTTAACCCCATTTTGTCCAAAAACCAAATACAACCTATAATAAATTGTGTCAACTAAATATTTCATTACAAGTTTAATGGAAGGAACTGTAGTTTTAATTACATTATAGATTGGCAATATCTTTTATTTACATACAACAATGTGTAATTTAATGTAATTTAAATTTTGTGTAATTCAAAACGGGTGGAGGTTAAATGCATATACTGAATTTTTCTTTTAAGAATTGTGGCGAGAGAAACCACGAACGTAGTTTGGCGTGCAGAATGAGATCAGAGGCGAGTGGGGAGATTGAACTCACATCCTCCTGATCGTGAGTCATGGCCTGATGCATCTGAATTACTAAACTGTCCGGAGTGGCCCGGATGTGAAAGATTGACGTGTGCTGATTAATATCACACATGCTGCACGGGCAAGTCAGAGTGAGGAGCCCAGATGAACACTGTAATTGTGTATTTAATGACTAGCCCTCACAGACCTGGGAGAAAAGCTTGCAGTAGCATTTTGGCAGTTGCGACGAGTGGACAAGAGAAAAGATATTTTGATAGTGTTGGTGAGAAGAGTGCAGCATTGCTGGGAGAGATTGTTTCCGACTGAACACTTGGTCAGTTGGGAGAGTAAAAGCATCGGACTTAACTGTGCCCCCCAGAGAACATTCTTATTAGAAGAATGAAAAAATGCAAATCAGCCCAAGATAGAAGAAATAGTTTATAAATTATTCATTTTATTGTTATTTAATTTCATCTCTACTTAATTTCATGTTATCTTGGAGAAATACATTTGCAGGCAATTCTGTGTCTATTTTGTCTGGTAAGCTTTCACCACATGGCTAATCCTACTTTCTTTAGGATTTGAACTTGGATCACCGAGTTCATTTCCTACCACAATAACATTACAACATGCACATTTGTCCTATCAAGAATCTTGTCTTAGTAGTTCTTTAAACTTGTTACAGCACACAGTATTTCACAGTGATATGGATGTACATTCATGCATTAGTTGAGTCTTGTGTTTTTTATTTCTACCTGAAGAAACATCAGGGAGTTCCTGCAATTAGCGTTGATCAAATAAAACTCAGCTCAATTTCATGTTATTTATACTTTGTTTTTATGTTAAATTAGAGTTGATCAAATAAAACTCAGCTCAATTTCATGGTATCTAAACTTTGTTTTATGTTAAATTAGAGTTGATCAAATAAAACTCAGCTCAATTTCATGGTATCTATGCTTTGCTTTTATGTTAAATTAGAGTTGATCAAATAAAACTCAGCTCAATTTCATGTTTTCTATGCTTTGCTTTTATGTTAAAAAAGATTTACTTTCTAAATGTAGTCTTGGACAAACTTGGGTTTGTTCTGGTAAGCTTTCACCTCGTATGGTTTATCTTACTTTCTTTAGAATTTGAACTTGGGTTACCAAGTCCATTTCCTACCACAATATGCACCTTTATATATGTATATAGTTAGATTACAAATTCCATAATTCTTTCATATTTTGGTTTGATTCAGGTAGACTTCGGGAGAACCATCATATTTATGCAAGATAATGTTCCTTCGCATTAAGCACAAAAACTACAGAGTACCTATAACAATTAGACTGCTGTCGACCCAAGAAGATGAACTGGGTGACTAATTATTTGTATTAGGAGAACCATCATATTTGTGCAAGATAATGTTCCTTTGCATTAAGCACAAAAACTACAGAGTACCTATAACAATTAGACTGCTGTCGACCCTGGAAGATGAACTGGGTCACTAATTATTTGTATTACGAAAAGTTACTTGAATCTATAATTCCCCTCCAAATGTTATTATTAGTTACTTGAAACCATATAATTCTGTGTAAGCAAATGACTATTATATATACAATTACTTGAAATTATTTGTATATAAATGAAGTCAACTAAATATTTTATTACAAATTTAATTGTACAAAAACAAAATGGAATGAATTGTAGAGTAGTTGCTTTTAATTACATAATAGATCATTGGATCATTTAGTTTGATTCAACTCAATATTGAGTGACAGTTCAAGGTCGTTTGAAAATGTGGCTTTTCATTGGAATAGAAAGTAATGTAATCATCAAACACTAAGAAATTTGAGAAAGTTGATTTCCAGGTTGATAGGAGGCCGTGTCACCCACCCCTTTCAATTTTTCTGAAATGTTGTCCAAGTGTGGATTATGATAAAGTTAGCCAATCCCCAAAATTTGAGCTTCCAATTCCAAAAATTGACTGAGTTATGTTGACTTTTAGCTCTCCAAATTTGAGTTGGGTTGCAAAAATTGGCGACTTTTTGTAACCTATTTTTGTCTGTAAAATGAGTTTTCCTACTTCTAAAAATTAGTTTATAAAATCATTTTTGCCCCAGAAATCCAAAAATGCTACCAACAATGTCTGAAAGTCAACCGATTTTAAGTTATTGATGATTTCTGATTTTGAGTGCTACATCAGGATATTGATCTTACTAGGAAAAAATCAGAGCTTGCATTTTGTGCAAAAATAATCATGTTTTTATTTATATCTGGGAAAATATTTAATAATTAGGATTTGATTAGTAAGAGAAGGGAAAGTCATTGGTTGTTCAGATAAAAATGTGGTCTCTCTAGAATGGAAAAAAAAATAGAGGGGAAAAAATAAGTATTCGACTTGTTGAAAGGGGGGAGGGGGCGATAATTTCGTCGCCGTGAAAAAAAAAATCTTTAGCAGCAAAAAAAAATGGTCGTCGTAAAAATCTTCAGTAACTCAAAATCCTCAGCAGCTGAAAAATCCATCGTCGTAAACTCTTCAGCAACTCAAAATCGCAACTCACTCCTGTCGTCACCCCACTTCTACTTATACTAATTTCTCCCTCAACATCCAGGTGTCTGCGCCCCACACACAAGATTCTCGAGCCAAACCCGACCGCAGGAATCCTCATAGCTATCATCCGGGCACTTGGCACTTACATCCGGGACTGTAGCTTCTCGACTTTGGTGACAATGTTTGCATTCTGAAGGAAGCGGGTTTGATTCTACAGCCAGGCAAAGCCTAGACCGCTTCCTTTGAGAATACGGCAAGCCTTGATGTTCACCACTCACCTCATGTTCTCTGTCACAGTCTCATTATTCTTCATTCTGTTTGAGAAGAATATGAAATAAATGAATGACATTGAGAAGCGACACAAGAACAAATAGCGCCATTCAACGATAATCATTTTTGTTGTTAACCTTTTTCGGTTTAAAAAGCAATACTTTTACAAATATTAATTTACGAATTGATAGCTAGTTTATATGTTAAAGTATGGTAAATTTGTACAGAGAAAATAGTACATTTATTTTATGGACTAATAAACACTTATTAAAACAAGTTTATTGCGTTCTTTATATCATGAGTTCTATCTTAATATTTTAAAAAATTGTTTGGATCTAAATACATAATTTTCAATAACATTATTTCATTACGTGATTAAAAGTGACTTGTGGATATTTTCATCATAGGCCGCTATTTTTCGACCACGAGATCAAAATACTTTATAGAGGATGGTGTTTTAGGGTTTTCAAAGCCTTGTAGGTTATTTAGTCAAAGTACACATCACACTATAAGAATATATTTATATAAGCACATGGCATAAAAGACAAGAACTCAAAATTAAAACAAACAACATTGTATTAACATGAGGTTTACAAAAGGTAATACAGGATACTTGGCAAGGTTCTGTAAAAAGGTGCTTTATGAAAAGTTCAATGTAAAATATAAGCAGAGATGTTATAAATCTCTAAGTGAGAAAGAAAAGGTGAAAGTTTAAAGTCAACACAACAGTCAGGCATAAGTTGAATGCTTCTAATGTTTATCTCCGATAGCGTAGGTTATTTAAAGAGAGAGATAGTTCATACCTTCAGCATGTATGCGAAATGTTCTTAAAAAGGGTGACGTGAATTCCCTTAGGCAAATGAGATCTTTCTGGTTAGGATCCGAAAAGTTGGCTTTTTTATAGTCCAGGATAGTCTCCAAAAAGGGGTCTATTTGATAAATTTCCTTTTAGGAGCGAACGTCTCCCATTGGTTGAAATTGTACAAATTTTTATTTTTAATTTTCTTTTACTAAGGTGCGCAATTCCCTGTGCAAACTATTTATTTTTGTCATTCGACTTCTGTCCGTTGAAGTAAGAACTTCCGGTCGACACAACCTAAAGCAATGTCTATGAAAGACAGGCTTCCATAAGAAGATAGAAGCTCAGAAGCTCTTTAGCTATTTCCGATTTCGCACCTTATGCTGTAGGATATTCAAACAGAGTGATATTATATAAAGCCACAACTCTATTTCTACCTGTCTGGTTCCTCTGCATGTTACCTCTCTTCTATGGTGGTTGTATTGTGTATATATATATATATTTTGGTAATTACAACAAACATATAATAAGGTCACATATATTAAGACAGAAAAACAAATAACTTATAAATCCAACGAGTAATATGTGTATTAAAACAAATAGATTACAGTAGTCAATAGTAGTGATCAAAGTTCTGCAGAATATGCTTTTTTAAAAGTTCATGTAATTAGAAAAAGAAAGTGTTGAGTTCTCTCCAATAAAGAAAGAAAGGGTAATGTTCTATATATCAGCAGTGAAGTAACTTGTAGAGAGAGAAAGATATAGCTTGTAGTACCTTCAGCGGTAGGCAAATAGTTCTGAGTTGAGTGACGAGGAATATCCAGGCATAATTTGGTCTTCTGAACCTTCAAAAACCTTCGTTTTTATAAGATTTCCTAGGCTCGAAATTGGTCTTTTTGAAAAACTTCTTTTTAGGCACGAATGCTTCTGATTGGTTGAAAATTATCATTTTTAATATTTCTATTTTTGCTTTCTACCTGTGCTGATCCTATGTGAAAGTTTGTGTATTTTTTTTTTCTCCTAAATATTTTATGCAACAAATTCGTATGGAATGGGTTCCAGAACGACCGGCTTATTTTTGGAGATGGTTACGTTAGCCACCAGACTAATGTGTTTGTTGACTCAAGGCATGTGCCCTGAAAACATATAAAAACTACACTGCCTAATCCAGTTTATTGTTTAAGTGTATGCAGTTAGTTGGTTTGAAATTAAAAGAGACAATAAATTTCATAACCAGAAACTGTATATTTTACATATGCTGCAAAGAATCAAAGAGGTATCACCTGAAATTCAGGAGATTGAGTTAAAAAATATTCAGCATAATGCTTTTGGTCTCCTACCAGAAAATATGTTGTTTTCAATGCTTAAATCAGAAGAACTGGAAGTGTTGGGAAAAGACAGTGAAAAGAAATTTACCCATTAGGTAATTAATTCACATAAAATTGATTAAAATGATTTCATTGATTTATATTTTCATTTTAAAGTAATATCCTAATTTCATAATAAAAAATAAAAAATTAAAACAAGTAAGGTTACATTTTTTAAAATTTAATTCAATAAATTGATTCTTGATCTTATTTTTCAGAAGAGGGGATCCAACCAAAAAGAAGCTAAAAGGATACCAAAAATAAATTTGAATGCCACACATTGGTCTCAATTGATTGACCTGTCTCATAATGGAGTTTGTGAGCCTGGGTTCACAGAAAAAAATTATGATTATGAACTTCTGGAGTCATCAAAGAATGGGACAATTTTAGAGTTGCCTGATTTGCCTTCACACTGACAAAGTGTCAAAAGGTCTAATCAGTGTGTGTGTGTGTGTGTGGGGGGGTCGCAGTCAAGTCTGACGCAAGGTTCCAATCGACAGTCTAAACACTCCCAACTGTATCACGCTCCAAAACCCAATATCCAAAATTATTTCTTTGTCTCGACAACAAAATACTACTGCAGTCGTTCTCCCTGGTCTGTGAGAATAAGTCCTTTAAATACACCTCAATTTCACCACATCCGGGCTCCTCACTCATAATTATCCGTGCAGCACGTGCTAACTCATCAGCACGGCGCGACCACCTACATCCGGGCCACTATGCTATTTCTTATTTCACTGATCATCCACTGCTCTCACGTTCTGAAGGAAGCAGATTCGACTCTAGGTCAGTCATACACGCCAGGCAAAGCCTAGCCCGTTTCCTTCGAGAATACGGCAAGTCTTCACACCCGCCACTCTCTCTGTCACACTATGTTGCACGAGGTAGGTCTCCTCTCTCACTACAAAAGGGCTGTAAAATAAACAACTGCAGCTTCCCGTTTGGTCTATGGAATTGAAGCAATGTATAGGCATATCATTACAAAAGTTTTATGCCATGAAATGAGGCATTCCATTGCTTCAAAAGACTCTTATATAAAGCAGTTTAATATGATGGCATAATAAAAGTTGCTATTATTCACACAATATTCATGTATTTTTGTTATGTCTTTTATAACATTATGCCTTAATTACCTCTTACGGTTATGCATCTAAGTACGGATGGGTGTAACGGACAAACTTTTTTAGCCAATTTTTTCTATTAAAATGAATAAAATCTTTAAAAACTTTAATATTCCAATTTACTATTAAAATGAATAAAAACTTGAAAAATTTAATCTTAAAATTTCGCAGTGAAATTGACATTAAAAAATGTCTTCGGTTTTAGTATTAATTCTTAAAATCGAAAATAAAATGAAAATTTGAATATTTTTTCTAAGAGAAAAACTGATAAAATAATCAATATATAATTTTTATTCTAATTGGTCGTAAAAGTTAAATCAAATAATTTTTTACACTCAGAAAAACCAACTTTGGTTACTGAGAAGCGTCTCGTCTCTTTGTATAAAAACAAAACAAATATGTCAGTTTTGCTCTTCCTTATATTCTAAGAATCACACATTACTATTCAACAATAAAAATTACAAATTCTTTTAAAAATATTAATCGAGCTCGGATTGGACCAACTTTTAGATCACCTGAATTCTAAAATTCATATTTTTAAATATCCGTGAAAAATTCGATTTTTTCGCAGAAAAAAAGTTAAATTTATTTCACGCAGAAAATGAAAATATTTAATCACACAAAAGATTGAAAATCTCGTAAAAATTAATTTCTTAAGAAAAAAATTTTTTTTTTTGACAATTTAATAGAACATACCAATTATAAAAGCAAAAAAAAGTTTTCAAATATTAATATTATGACATTTTTTTGCACTTTTTATTTCCGATTTCATTAATTTTTCCTAAAAAAACTATAGCTCGGTATGTTATACAATTTCATTGATATAGTTATTCAGCCTCTTATCTTTATAGAAAAAAAAGTACAAAATTTTTTTTCCGAGTCATTTTTTTTATCTCATAAAATAAAATAGGGGGTGGGTGATAGACCTCGTAAAAAAATATTTTTCCCTAATATATTTTAGAAAAAAAACTATTTCAGATGTATTTACATTCAATGGTAAACATTTATGGAAATTTTCGTGAAAATTGGACCATTAATTGATTTTTCATAGAATTTTTAAAAAATCCTCTTATCGTAACTTGTTTTTAGCTACGTTAAATTTCAGTTGATTTAACAGTGCAAAAATGAAAACATTGTTTTTCAATCATAATTTTCATTATTTTCGTAAGTTGATAAAAAATTAAAAAAATCATCAGGAGTTTGTTTACTGTTTTTTCTTTCGAATGGAAAAATTTTTTTCAAGAAAATATTAATTTTTCTGCAAGTTTCATTCTGTTAAATATTGGAGGAGGGGGGGGGTAAATTGCATAGGGTCAAATTGGTGGTACCTATAATTCAAAGACCAAATTATCCGATTGGGGAAAAATTATTAATTATCTTGAAAAATATGTAAAACAGTCGTTTAAAAATTTTTTACAACAGGCTCAATTTCTTTATTGATATTTTTTTTAGCAGAAATCTGTATTCACGGTTCTTTTACTAAAAAAAAAAAAAAAAAAAAAAAAGGAAGAAAGAAAACAAAGACCGTCGTATAGAAACTTCTGATACAATTCTTCAGACCCTTACCTTTATAGAAAAAAAGTAAAAATTGTTTTTTGTTGGTTCATTTTTTCCTATTTCATATCTGGTGGGAAGACCTCGTAAAAATATTTCCCCTAATATATGTTTAGGAAAAACCTATTTCAATCATATTTTCATCAAAAGTTAAGTAATTATGGAAAGTCGGACCATTAATTGATTTTTCATAGAATTTTTTTAAAAAGCCTCTAGTCATAACTTGTTTTTGGCTACGTTAAATTTCAATTGATTTAACGGTACAAAAATATAAACATTGCTTTTCGTTTATAATTTTCATTATTTCCGTAAGCTGAAAAAAAATATTTTAAGATCATCAGGAGTTTAAAAAAAAAATCCTTCTTCTTTCGAACGGACAAAAAAATTCAAGATAATTTTAACATTTATGTAAGTTTTATTGTGTTAATTATAGAGGGGGGGGGGAATTTCACAGGGCAAATTGGTGGAACCTATTGTAATAAAATTTGAAAATTAAAAAAAAAATGCATTGCCTCCCTGAATTAAAAATGCACATATCTGAAATTAAACAATTACAATTACTACTACCATTACATTATATTTACTGTATGAATCTACTTTCGACATTAAATAACCTATCAGTGGTTGATATTCCGTTAAATAATATAAAAAATTTAAAAAATAATTTCTTTAGATTATTTAACGGAATATCAACCACTGATAGGTTATTTAATGTCGAGAGTAGATTCATATGTAAATATAATGTAATAGTTACTATTACATTATACTTACATATGAATCTAATTTCGACATTAAATTACAATTATTATTAAATATTAGATAGTAGTAGTAATTGTAATTGTTAATTAGTATTACTACTACTACTATTACTAATCTTTATACTTAATTTCTTCCAATTATCTCCCTTTGGCTTTATCTATTTAATTAACGTTTTGCTTCGTTTGCAAATGGCGGCTGTTTTTGAAATTTAATTCAAACAAAAAATATTAGTTTATTTAAAATATTGTAGTTTCTTACTTTACTCTAATATTGCATTGCTCAAGAACAAAACAAAGTAAGTATAACGTTTTCTTAATTTATTTCTTTGCAAGTAAAAGTGACGTATTTTTTCGTAAAAAGTTTATTTAATTTTAATTTTACTTACGGGTGGAAGTTTACCGAGCCCCTCCACCTTCAAATTTTTTGTTCTAATTTTTATGCAAATTTTTCTTATGTGTAAGATTTATTTATAAATTCATATTTTTATGTAACAATTCATCTTTTTATGTAGAAATTTTTTGCAGAAAAGTTGCCGGTTTAATTTTTATTTGGCCCGGGATGAATTTGCTACGTTACGTTTATGTTAAGCAAGACATAACTAGTCAATTTTGTTGCTGATATTAAGCCTTGTAAAAATATGATTCTGCTACCCGCTTACCAGTTAGCCTGGTCTCCAATATGTCTCCCTCCTCTTCTGTTTTTCTCTAGATATTATTTCTCTCTATAAACCGTATCGTAGCTTCTATATATATAAAGGAATGTCGTGGTACGTGCGTGTCGTCTTATAACTCAGGAAAGAGTAGGTATAACCAAATTTTCGCCTGTTTTTCATTTTAAAAACGAATTGAAATTAATTAAATCGATTATTTAACGTCAAATTTTTAATCTAAGTCGAAAAGTAGTAACATAATAAGTAATAAAAAAAAGTAGTAACATAATCAGTAAAAAGAAAAAAGAAAAGCAAAATGATATTACAGATGTAATCTATTTTTAATACATTTAGAACGATTTTTTGGTCAGTTTTGATCAAATATGACTTAATATAAACGCTGGATTTGCCGTGAAAACTGTTTACAAAATATTTTTAACACTCGCAATTGAAAAAAAAATATACCAAAAATCAGGGAATTATCCAATTTTAATTAAATTTTCAGTATTGATTTATCAACGAATGAATTTTATGATGTATTAGTTATTTTATTTCAAAACTTTCTGATTTAATTAGGTATTTATGCTATGATGAATTAATATATAAAATTCATTTAAAATATGAGTATCATGATGTTAAGTTTAAAATGTCATATTATTAGATTCTAAAAACATTTTTTTAATAACTACAATCTCTAATAATTTTTTATCGAAAACTCTATTGAAAATTTAGCGACCCCCTTTGAACAGAACAAATATTGATGTATAATTTTTTCTTTTATAAGATAATAAACAACTTAATAATTATCGAAATGAGTAAAAAAAAAAAAAAATCTCAAAAAAATCTTTTTTATTTTTTTATTTTCATTTTATTTTCCGATTTTCGGTACTTATTTTCTATCAGAGTATCATCCTTGATTTTTTTTTTTTTTTGTTCTATTCACACCTTTGTTCTTTTGTCTTTTTATTTATGCAGAAATTAGTATCAATAATATATAACCCCACCAATATTTTTTTTGGGGGGGGAGGGGTCAAAGTTAAAGGACCTGAAAAAAATCAGAAAGTTTTGAAATAAAATAATATGCATTATAAAATCCATTCATTGAACACTGAAAATTTCATTAAAATTGGATAATTCCCTGATTTTTGGCTCCCCTGTCAGCTGTGTCGTCAGAATGCACCGATTGCACCTCTGCAGAGGGGTAAGACTCCCACAATGATTTTGGTAAATTTTTTTTAAACGGGGTGTTAAATTTGTTTTGTAAAAACACGGATTTTTCGACAATTCGGGTATACCTAGAAAAGAGATGTTATTCAGCATTGAAATCTCGCATACCCTTTAATATGTTTACAGTTAAATATAGGTATTGATTTTTACTGATTAAGTGACATAATTCAATAATTAAACAAAAATTAATCAATTTGTGGAACTCTTCAAATGTAGTAAAAGTAAGTAAAAATGCATGTTGGCCAATGATATTAATTATAATAATAATAAAGATAATAATAATAATAATAACAATTACAACTACAAGGATAGAGGTAAATAATAAAAAGAAGAATAGGGTGTGGGGTAAGAAAGAAAGAAAAAGCAGACAGTAAATAATAAATAAATAATAGTGTAAGGAATTAAAGTGATATATACTGAAGATAAAACTCCGACAAGGGTTGATAGACATAACATTTAATATGGTACAGCACATGGATAAACAGGGTACATAATACATAGGTGTACATAAACATACATACAAAAGTAGAAGGGAAAAACATAAAAGTACAGACATGAGACTAAGAATAGTCCATACTGTATAAATCACTTACAGTAATGTAAGGGGGGGGGCGAAGCCCAACAAGACCGTGTCTAACCCATGTGTCTCGTAGGTCGAGCGACAGGAAAAGAGAAAGAGACGTTCAAACCAGCCGCTTAAATATAACCGTCCCCTAGCTCCCGCAAACTAAACGGGCAGACAACTCTCCAGGCAAAATACGAAAGTAACGCCACAATAGTAATAATAATAGTAATCAGCTGGAATACTCAGGCAAGTCCTGGAGACCTGAGGGAACTTGTTGTCAATCAAACTGAGTGAAAGTCCATCAGCTAATTCTGGTGGGAAAAACTACCACTACTATTATTTCTAATAATAATAATAACAACAACAAAAACGGCCATTCAACAAAGATTAGTATTACCACATTACTAGGGTGCCTCACGTGGTTTAATGGTTAGCAAGCTAGATTTGCAAATCATTGTTAGTGAGTTCTTTTCTCATTGGGCGCTCCATACTTCTGGCCTTTGCTACATCTAAGCTAAACTTAGTAAATAAGTATTACCACATTATTGGCAGTGCATGTTTAAATATCACATTGATTACTTAGGCAAAATTTGAATCAAATGCGTTTTCGAAAGTTGTTTTGTAATTTAGTACAAATTAACATTTTAAAATTTTTTTTATAGAACTAAATCATAATTTTTTAAAACCAAAAAACAAATTGTAATATGAAAAACTTACATATCCGAACAAAATAACAAAAATTAAATGAAAACATATTTATTAATAACTTAACTTTTTCTTTCACTAATACTTTCATATTAGAATAAAATATCCATTTTTAATCAGTATAACTCAAACTTTTTTTTATGAAAGTAACTATTCATAAAACAAATTTAAATTATACGCAAAACATTCCACCTACAAATGAGCTAATGTTTAATTATTAGCTTCTTTGTTACTTTTACACATCAAAAAAAGGAAATAAATTAAACTGATACATTTTATCACTTTAACTAAACAAGCAATTAAGAACTCAATTTAAATTAGTCAAATATATAAAAAAAAGTTTCAGAAAAAATAAAATTGTTTGAAAACATTCACGAGCTTAGTTACCTTTTTTTTTTTTTTTTAACATATGATTCTCAGTGTAAACAACATTTCTATAATAAATCAATATTTTGATAACGCGAATTCTTAGTGATAAAAAAATAATGAATATAAAATCATTCCTATGTAATAAAACAAATCTAACACAAAAAAAGTTTCAGAAAAATAAAATTGTTTGAAAACATTCACGAGCTTAGTTACCTTTTTTTTTTTTTTAGATATGATTCTCAGTGTAAACAACATTTCTATAATAAACAAATATTTTGATACGCAAATTCTTAGTGATAAAAAATAATGAATATAAAAAATCATTCCTATGTAATAAAACAAATCTAACACTAACTAAAAATCATGAAAATGTTCCAAACAAAGGAGTTTTTTTGTTCGTTTTCCCAACACTATTTTAAATGTAAGTAAGTAAAGTCGTCGGGGCGGCCTAAAGTCGGTATGAGCCATACAGCGGGGGAGTCTATCCCCTTTTCACTAGCGCTAGACCAAGGAGATTATTTTTAGCATCTGAAGTGGAGCGCCACACCTACCATCAGCTCCTTACTTTACCGCACAACATCCCCGTGCTACTCATACGCTGAGTTGGCGAGGGCCGGTATCGAACTAGGAACCTTGTGGTTTCTAGCCGAACACTCTACCGACTGAGGTAACCCGGCCCTAAATGTAAACAAAGAAAAAATTGTATTATGAAAAATCTTACATTCTTAATTCATAGCTTCTTTTTATTTTACATTTTTTACACAGTAATAAAGAAAAGTTGGTAAACAAATACATTTATCACTGAAAATCAACTGGCAATTAAGAACTAAACTTTTAGAAAGTTAAAATTGTTTCAAACCATTCAAGATTTTAGGGTCATATTTAAAAAAAATAATAGTGAGCTATTAACACAAGACCACAAGTATAAGGCATTCTGTGATGATCAACTCACTATTCAGCAATAACGAGACTATCTTGCAAACAATTGCTCCATGATATGGAATTGAAGATTCCCTACCTCCAAGGACTAAGTGCATACATATATGTCTGGCCTGTATGAGGGTGGGGGAGTGTAGCTAGTGTCACTCCTGTTGAATATGCAAATTCCGCATGGGTTGGGCAGCATGTTATTAGCCTAGATGTAAGATAATGGGGGGGGGCATTTACTTATTATCTATGTTCTACCTTTACACACAACGGTCAGTCGTGTTTTGATCTTCTTAATGTGAAGTGAGTCATACGTTTGAGCGAGTGAACTTTTGGCGGATTGAGCAAGGACTACTGTGAGTGTTGCCGAGATGTTTCTTTGTTTTGATCTATTTCATTTTTTGATCTATTTCATTCTTGTAGGGTTGGGAGTCTCTATAGCATAGTGGCTACTGTACTGGGCTGTGGCATCATAGTGAGTGAGTTCAAACTCCAATTGCACTATTATGTTCATTTTTTTATTTAAATCCTTGGGAAAGGTATGAAGCCTTGCATTCTTGTAATGTGTTAAATTACTGTTAAACACTACTGTTGTTCTACAAGGATCGCTTTGGAATTAAATAGCCCACGAAGGTTGATATACCATTAAACAAAGAAACCAGACCAAACCAGTTATTTTTTAATTAATTTTAATGATTGTTTTTAATTAAAAACTTAAAAATGTTTTTACTTTATTATAGAATCTATTTATTTGTCAGAAAAGTTGCATATTACTTTTAGGGCAAATATTTGAGGAAACTTCTTTTGTAAAAGAAAAACATGATTAGGTTATTAATTTTCTTCATTTTTCTTTTTATTAAGACAAAAAGGAATTAATTGAAAATTACTTCAATAATTTTTTACAGAGGAGAGAGAATTATAACAAACAACGTCCTAGAAAAACCAATCATTTTTCTTTTTATTAAGACAAAGAAAAGGAATTAATTGAAAATGTACTTCAATAATTTTTTACAGAGAATTATAACAAACAACGTCCTAGAAAAACCAATCATTTTTCTTTTATTAAGACAAAGAAAAGGAATTAATTGAAAATGTACTTCAATAATTTTTTACAGAGAATTATAACAAACAACGTCCTAGAAAAACCAATCATTTTTCTTTTTATTAAGACAAAGAAAAGGAATTAATTGAAAATGTACTTCAATAATTTTTTACAGAGAATTATAACAAACAACGTCCTAGAAAAACCAATCATTTTTCTTTTTATTAAGACAAAGAAAAGGAATTAATTGAAAATGTACTTCAATAATTTTTTACAGAGAATTATAACAAACAACGTCCTAGAAAAACCAATCGTTTGCTCCCTGGCCTAAGGTTAGCTCAGCACTCATCTTGTTAATGGCGAAGCGTGCAGACCAGCGGCAATTCACAAAAATGTGCAGCAAAGATTTCTTTAAAATCTCAAGTGCTTCACTCGGACCTCTTCGCCATCAGCTGCAATTATCTGCTTGATGTAGACTTACCAAATTCTCCGACCGTAAAATATTCCTAAAAATTCTTGGGGTGTGTTTGTAATAATTAGATCAAATATTTGTACAATTCGATTAATTATTTTTCTGCATATCTTGCGGTGTTGCTGTGAATATTAAATCATATTTTCATTTCTCGTGTGTAGTAAACAAGTTATATTCATTACAGCGTGTGTTCAGTTGCATTTCACAATCAAAACTTGCTGGCTCAATCTGTATCCTGGTTTTTTTTCTACTGCAAACGAATGAATTTTTTTAATACGAAATTGAGTCAATAAGTAATGCCATTTTGTTTAGTATGTGACAGGGGACTTTTGCGGCTAAAGAAATTGATTATAGTGATTGCATTCAGTTGTTACTTGAAACAAACAATTTCACTTTTCTTTACCCAATCCATTTGCCACAGGTAGAATGTAACACTGGATATCAAGTATCGGGTATACAGCAAGTATTGAACTCTCTATTTAGTAGTGATAAACCTGCAAGTAGAGCTTGCTGACCATTCCCACCAGAATGGAATACCTCCCTTATTTACCCAACCCATTCACCATGAGTAGGATTTGACTCAAGGACGCAAGTATGAGGCATGCAATGAGGATTGAACTCGCTATTTAGTAGTAATGGGTCAAACCAAGTGCTACCTTCTTTTAAAAAAAACCTCACTAATATGAATGTATGAAAAAATTATGCATTGATATTTGTTCTGTTATGATACTATGCATTGGGCATGCATATGTGGCTGCACAGTAGGTGTGTATGTATATATATTTCTAGGTAGTTGTGGTACGTGGGTGGTAGGTCGGGCCACATATATGTGTGTGTATGTGGTAGACCGAATAAGTAGTAGTAAAACCCATATATAAGATAAGTGTGTTCAGGTGGATCATGTGTGTGTATGTATATATAGATATAGATATATATGTGCGTGTGTATATATACATGTGTGTGTGTCTACATATATAGTATGTGTAAAGTAGGGTCAATGATAAGTTAGAGAAACCATTAAAACTCAAGGAAGATTAAGAGGGTGATAACTCCCCAGATTAGAGACAAGAAGTCTAGGTTTTCAATAACTTTGAGAGTTGACCGTAGGTTAGGGGGTCATAAAAACACCATGAGGGTGGTCTGTTAGAACAAAGAACTTTTTCAAATAACGCGGGGTTTAGACACAAATCTCGCAGACAAGATTTGATAGCGAGAATGGGGATTCTGGGAAATTCAAAAAGTTTTAGTCAGTTAGTCCTGGGAGCCGAAGAGTGCACATGAGCCCTGAACACTGAGGAAGTTAGGATGTGAGATGCCCACTAGAAGCTAGCCCTAGCAGAGGTCTACAAAGAAAGGGGGACCCCCCCCATCTCCACAACCAGGGGAGATAGCAGCAGATGAATACGTATTATATATCTCCCTGCCTTTTCTGAAGTTCACCTGACATTGTCTTCTCTTCATCTCTTTTGTTGTTGTGTTGTTTCCCTTATGACACATGGGCGCTTACCAGACACAGCATTGGGGTTTTGTCAGACGATCAATACGGCCAGTGACAGAATTGACAGAGACGATCCGGACAGACTGCTATTGACCATCAATATTCTCGTCGGACGTCCTGTATGTAACGATCCTGAGTATCGATCTGGGAGACTGCTATTGGTAGTGATCAATATTCTCCCAGACGATTTGGACGAGAACAATGGTGAGATGATGACGACACGACCCCATGTGTCATACTGTTTAAAAGTGTAGGGGCCTAACTTTTAAACAGATTTCTCCATAAATTATTACATCAGTCTACACAACAATGAGATGCCTAATATTAAAGATTGTAAAAAGATATTTTGATCCACATTGTTTTCAAGAACACAAAGATAGCTACCAAAAACTCATATACATACTTTTTCTAACAAAAAAATTAAAGTTAATGTAAATTATTTTTGTTTATTCGCATAAAAACCTAAATCTTGTATTTTTTGTTAAAATGATTTATAAATTATTTGTATAAGCGAATAGTTTAAAGGTAAATATTTTGTTTGGTTTTATAAACTGGTAGAATTTTTGGACTAAGTATCCAATAGGCACCCCAGCTTCTTGGTTTGGACAAGCAGAAATTATGCAATTCATTTATCCAAGTAATGAATTACAGTCTTTTACCTTAGGCTTAAGGGCCGATTTAGCTCAGTCATTAGAACATTGGACTAGGAATTACAAGGTTCTGGGTTCGACACCAGCCCTCGCCAACTCAGTGTATGAGTAGCACAGGGATCTGCACGGTAAAGTGAGGAGCTAACGGTAGGTGTGGTGCTCCACCACAGATGGCAAAACAATCTCTTTGATCTAGTGCTTATGAAAAGGGGATAGACTCCTTTGTTTGGCTGATACTGACTTTAGGCCACCCTGACGACTTTACTTTTTTCCTTTATCTTAGGCTTTGTCAACCTTTACAAAATTTTGAATGAAGAATTTGCAGCAAATACTAGGAAAAGTACTCAGTCCATTACTGAATGAAAACATTTTAAGAACACCAGGGGTGTTCCTAAAAATAGAATTTTTTAAAAATCACCGAAAATTTATGTATTACAGTATTTATTTTAGGGAATATTTTTTTTTAAAACATTGAGAATATTTTTTTTTAAATGTGATCCCGAATTTTTGAGTGTTTTGAAACAATTTTATGTCATAATATTGACATTTTTTAGTAGAATTCAGAATTCATGTTTTTTTTTTTACTAAAAAAATCCCTTATAGAAACTTATAAAATCTTCTGATATAATTATTCAGACTATTATCTTTATAGAAAAAAAAAAAAAAAATCAAAAGTCGTTTTTTATCTGTTTATTTTTTTTAGATTTCATAAAATATAATAGGGGATGGAGACCTCATAAAAAATATTTCCCCTAACATATTTTAAGAAAAAAACGTACCTCAAGCATATTTTCATCAACAGATGAATAATTACCAAAAATTTTGTGAAATTTGACTATTAGTTGATTTTTCATAGAATTTGTTAAAAAAACCGGTGGTCATAACTTGTTTTTGGTTACTTTAAATTTTAATTGATTTAACGGTATGGAAATGTAAACATTGTTTTCATTTATAATTTTCATTATTTCCGTAAGCTGAATTAAAAAAAAAATCATCAAGAGTTTTTTTAAAAATGTTTTTTCTTTTGAATGGTCCAAACATTTTGAAGATAATAATAACCATTATTCAAGTTTCATTGTGTACTTTGTATCATACACTCAGCAAGTGTTATGTTGTAAATAGAATATTGTTGTCTACTAAAAGTTTCACTGAAAATCCAGTTTGAAAATAATAAGAGTATTTGTTCTTTTTGTTTTTTTTATATCCCCTTTTTTGTTTAATCACTAAGAATTTGTAAATGAATTTTATCTAAAACATTTTGTACGTAATACAATTTTAAATTCAGTTTTTAATTGCTTGATGAGTGAGAAATACATTGTAATTTATTACTTTCAATTTTTTGTACATGACAACAATTCAAATCCAATTCTTAACGATAAAAAGAAGCTGAGGATCAAAAACTTAAATTCTTTGTATTGCAATATCTATTTTGAAAAAAAAACCTCTGAACTTGGCAGGTTCATATCTTCAAAAGTAGACTTTACTCCCACACAAAATTCTTTGGTGAACTTAGGCAGACATAATAGATGTTAGGAAAAAAATATTATGAAAATTGAAGAGAACACATTTTCCATAGACTGACCGTAAGCTACATAGGTGAAAAGTTGTTGATTTTGGAGTCATGCATTTGTGTGGGCAAAATAAAATCTTCTATCGGGGTTAAATAGTTGGATATTTGGATTTTACAGTCCTTATTTGCCCTACATACCAAATTTCAGAAATATTGAATGTATGGAAGTATTTTTTAAATTTAAAAAAAAAAATACTGAGATTTTGCGACACTGCACAGCCTTAATTTAGAGGCAAAATAGGAAAATTATATCCCCCCTCTAAAATCGGTTTAAGACAAAATGATTTGGCACACTTTTCTAACTCATAAAGGGGAACATTTGTGCCAAATTTTAGGTAATTCAGTGTCAGTGGGTGTAACGCCCTAGTGAACTGACATGGAATGACCCAAAGATGTTCTTCATTTCTTTCTTTTACTCATTTCCCTCTATCACTTCCATTCTTTTCTATATCCTCTTCCTTTATTTCTTCTATTCCAATGAAGCAGACAATAAGCATGTGATGTATAGCATTATTGTTTCCTTTGTCTTTATTATAAGAAGGTGAAAGAAAAGGAAATTACCCATACTTCAAAAGAGACTATTCCTAAAATTTCCATTCAAATTAATATGTGAAATTTACCTTCTAAAAATAATGACACATGTTGGTTGGTTAGTTGGATTTAACAGCATGTCAACCTTTGGGTTATGCCAAAGTTATGTTTGTTTTATTCATTATTATTGGGTATTCAATTTTTTCAATACTCATTTTTAAATCTATTCACCCCATTGATGAGACTGTAATGGGTACTAGAACTTTTTACTACCTACTGGTCTTCATTGAAAGTGACGCATGATGCTTCTTTACTGATGTCATTAAGTTTATTTAATAAACACCGTGAAACTGTACAAGCAACAGCATTTAATAAAAGGATAACCGTGAATACTTCTAGGATTTTCTATTTTTCAAAGGAATAGAAAATCCTAGAAGGGTTGGGTTTAAAGTTCTGTAATGGCTTCCGGTTATGACAAGAAGGTTCCCAAGTTCAAAAAGGTTCCCGAGTTCAAGAAGGTTCCAGAGTCCGACAAGAAATACCTGAAGAAGGTCAGAGGGCACATCGGCCGAAACGTTGTACAGATAACAGTAAATAGTCCAAATAATACTAATTATAGAAAGGAAATTTTAAAAATCTTTAGAAAAGTAGCCAAGTCCATTTTTTACAACGACATCTGTTACAGCGGTTTTCATTGGATTAGAAAGAACGAACATGATAACACAAAAAAGATGACAAAATAACAATGACATATACACAGAAGGACATGATAGAGTTATGTTTGTTTTATTCATTATTATTGGGTATTCAATTTTTTCAATACTCTTTTTTTATCTATTCACCCCATTGATTTGATGACTGTAATGGGTACTAGCACTTTTTACTACCTACTGGTCTTCATTGAAAGGGACGCATGATGCTTCTTTACTGATGTCATTAAGTTTATTAAATAAACACTGTGAAACTTTACAAGGAAAACAAATAGCATTTAATAAACGGATAACAGCGAATACTTTTCAGAGAAAATAGAAAATCCTTAAAGAAATAGGAAATCCTCAAAAGAAATAGAAAATCCTTACCCTGTCGCCTGTCCTGACCAGTGGCATAAACTAAAAGGGTTTGTATGTGAGTTCCCCTTCCTTTTCTGTAGAAAGTAATGGTTGGCACAAAATAGAATTAATAAACCCATTAAACTACTTTAAATTTGATACTGTGGTTGTAGTTAATTTTTATAAACAAAAATAACTTTATAAAAATAAGATATAATTAATTGGTCTGTTAATTAACAGTTACACCACTTAGGGGCAAAAAAAATAAACAAATATATTTTTTTGTCATTTTAACACGTCAGGCTTTTAAGTAAAATAAGCAACTAAGAACTAAATTTGATTTCTGTCATATGTACAAAAAGTTTTTAGAAAAATAAAATTGTTTCAAAACAAGAGTTTAGGATTACATTTTTTAAAAATAATTTTTAAAATGTACACAAAAAACATTTCCTAAAATAGAGAAACATTGTAATGTATGAATTCTTGGCGATTTTAAAATTTGATAAATCATTTTCCTCTTATTCTGTCTCTTACTCCTGTTATCTCTCTTTATCACTTACTCCTTGGTGTTCCTAAAATTTTTTAGTCAGGTCATGGACTGGAAACTTATGCTAGTTATTACATTAATAGCTCTATCACATATTGAGCACTCTCCTAATAATACTGCTTATTCTAACCTACCACTAACCCAACAAGTGAGACAGTGATAACTATACACGGTTGTAATATACAGTTAGATGTGTGATGCAACGGATAAAAGAGTTTAGTTAATGCAGTTCTAAGTGACAATCATCTAGATGTTTTCCAGTACATGTACTCTTTAATCAGGATATGAAGACATTTTTATATGTGTATACCTTTTTATTCCTTTTGAATACATTTTGACTTGATACATTGTTAACCTGCATGCATGAAGCATAGTGGGGAAAACATGTCCATTATATTCAGGATACTAAATTAAAAGTCTGCCTTTCCAGCTTGATCCAACCATGTGACTCTCTAAGCCAATGAGAGTCCTATTTCAAACAAAACAGAGTTCAAGACCTGTCAAACTGTTTACTTGCAGTGTAATTTTCCACTATTTTTTAAATTATCCTACACTACTTGCTAAAAGGATAGGCTATGCCTATCTAGTATATAACTGAAAAACAAGTTATCCATGAATACTTGCTGGGAACTCAAGTTTGTTGTGATCACCCTGCTTCTTTTTTTAATTTTTTTTACAGATATCAATTGCATATACTTTACTATTTACTAACAAGTCTATTTGTTAAATAATCTATTAAGGATAAAGAGTTATATATACTTAGGGACACTAATTCATTTTTATTCAAAAAAAAAAAATTTACCAAGAAATTTGTACGGGGGATCTTATTTTGTGACTCTGCCAAAGAAACAATGTCATTGAAAATAATGAATGAGTCTCTTGATTTCTTTGATAATATTTCTTCTTCTTTTACAGATATCAATTTTGAAATTTGAAAAGACATTTTCACAACACTGAAAGAAAGTTTAAAGAACATTGGACACAACATTGAACTGCCTTAGGAAAACCAGCTTCTGATTTTGCAACTCTGACGAAGAAGGTTATCCTGTCTCATTGGTAAGGCGTTTGAATTAAAAAAATTTCTAAGAGAAGTGGCCTTTACTAAGTTGCATAGACTTTACTATTTACTAAAAAATCTATTTATTAACTAACCTAGACAAGGATAGAGAGTTGCATATACCAGCTCCTTATTTGCCAACTCTGCCAAAGAAACACTGTCATAATAATAAGGAATCTGAATTAAAAGTTTTCTTTATCCTAGACAAGATAGAGAATTGGATATACTTTACAATCTATAAACTTGTATGGGGGGGTTGAATTTGAGTTATATTCATTTAGTTTTGGGTGGATGGTTGGTTGGTTGTTTGATGTCAACCATTTATGGGTTATTTAATGCTGAAATCACTTCAATTATTCCAATTTAATAATTTTATGGTACCAACAATATGTTTCTTGTTTAGATAGTTAATGTCAAACCTTGTGCGGTAAAGGAGCTGATCATAGGTGTAGTGCTCCACCTTAGATGTAGAAAAAAACAATCTCTTTGGTTTAGCACTATTGAAAAGGGATAGCCTCCCTCACTGTATGAAACTGAAATTAGGGTGTCCCAATGACTTTATTCCTACATTAGATTTCTTATAGCTTGGTGTAATAATATCCTTGCTGCACGCGGCACCAAATGTAATAAATGTAATACTATGATCTGGTCATGGGACAAATGTAATACTATGCTGTCGCGGCCCGAATCTAACACGATGGGTGTTCTTTGACCCATAGGAAAGTTGAAGTGCTTGTTCACCTGAAAATGACCAAATTCACCAATGTTCCACAATTAATACGAACGTGTTTTTAACAATAAAAGACCTTATTAATCATACAGTGATAAAAATCATGTACAACCACAAAGGTATCAAGTGAAGTTGATCGGAATTTTGTGGACTGACTGGCGATATATGTTGGTTCTGATTCAAATTCAGGACTTTGATAACAAGATGACAAAGCAAAGACGGTGACATGGGCCATGAGACGGACTATCAATCTACTGGAAGCAGTTATCCAATCTGGTCAAGAACCAGCTGTCGACTGGTCAAGAACCAGCTCTCCAATCTGCCTGGACCCTTTTGGGTCCTCTTTATGTTCCAAACCCCTGAACCAGGCTCTGATGGCTAGCCAATAGAAACGCCGGACCAATGGTCCACAATGTAAACATCAGGAGGTGTACGAAAACCCACCCATTGCATTTGATTGGACGGCCAATCGAAATCATGGCCCTGGGTTACACATCTTGAGGGGGGTCAACAAGTCTCCACCCCAGTTTCCTGATTGGTGAGGCACCTGATATATTTTTTGTTATTGTATAAATGGTCTTGTGATTCTTAACTAATCAACATTTTAAAGATTAATCTTTAAACTGTTTTTGTTAAATAAATGTCCTTATCTTACACAGTCCCACAAGAACAACAATAGATATGGATATGTCAGCAGCCATTCTTTTACATCAACGGATTTCCCATTAGAATTTTCTTGTTCAAAATTATTTCTATCTGTGTTGATGCTACAAGAATGATATATATATTTATATGAAAACATTTGTATAAACAAAAAGTCATTTGTGTTATATCAACCATCAACCAACTTTTAGCCATTAGAATTTCTTTGTGTTAGAGTAATAAATTGTTCTTATCTAGTGTTGACTTTACCCGTCCCCAATTGACTGGTATTCTGATATCAGTTGCTTGTACAACTCTAGACTCAATTGTTATTTTTAAGTATCTAATTAGATATCGCCAATCAGTCCATAACACTACCACAGTGTTATATTGGTTTCATTTCACTGGAATTGGTTGAATGAAGGGTCAAACTTAGTTATAATTTTCTCCTGCTTTCTTTAATAATGTTCTTTCTTCATTCACAGGAATAAATAGACAACCAAACTCACAGACTGGTGAATCCCTACTTTTGTGAAGTGTCTAGATCAGCTTTTTGACAGTTTAATCCAGAAAATATAAGGCACACAAAGCAAAAGGTACACTGGATAGAAGCCATATTCTTGGTTCTGAATCAGCATTTTCAGAAAGTTTTAATTTTGAAATAAAAACAAACATGCAAACAAACACTAACAAAGAAATCATACTTGTGTGAAGTTTGTGGATCAGAATTTTCACAGGAACCTATTTTTAAAAGACACATGAAAACACACACAGCAGTGAAACCATGTCCCAAAGAAACTCATATGCAAACTGGAGAAAAACCATATTCATGTGAAATCTGTAAATCAGCATTTTCAATGAAATCTTATTTAAAAACACACATGAGAACACACACTGGAGAGAAACCATATTCTTGTGAAGTTTGCGGATCGTCATTCTCGCAGAGATCTTCTTTACAAACACACAAGAAAAGACATAATGGAGAGAAACCATATTCTTGCGAAGTTTGTGAATCAGCATTTTCAATCAAATCATATTTAAAAACACACATGAAAACACATACTGGAGAGAAACCATATTCATGTGAGATATGTGGATCAGCATTTTCACAGAGTTCTCATTTAAAAACACATAAGAAAAGACACAATGGAGAAAAACCATATTCTTGTGAAGTTTGTAGATCAGCATTTTCTCTGAAATATAGTTTGAAAGCACACATGAGAAAACACACTGGAGAGAAACCATATTCTTGTGAAGTTTGTGAATCAGTATTCTCACAGAAATCTGCTTTAACAACTCACATAAAAAGACAACATGGAGAAAAATCATATTCTTGTGATATTTGTGGATCAACATTTTCAGAGAAATCACAGATAAAAACTCACATGAAAAAACATACTGGAGAGAATTCTTGTGAAGTTTGTGGATCTGCATTTTCAATGAAATCTAATCTAAAAATACACATGCGGAAACATACTGGAGAGAAACCATATTCTTGTGAAGTTTGTGGATCTGCATATTCAATGAAATTTGATCTAAAAATACACATGCGGAAACATACTGGAGAGAAACCATATTCTTGTGAAATTTGTGGATCAGCATTCCCAAAGAATGCTAGTTTAAAGAGTCACATGCGAACACACACTGGCGAGAAACCATTTACATGTGAAAGTTGTAGATCGGCATTCAAAGATAGAAATACATTAAAAAAACACATGCTAATACATACTGGAGAGAAACCATATTCTTGTGAAGTTTGTGGATCAGCATTTTTAATGCGTTCTGCTTTAGAATCACACGTGCGGACACATACTGGAGAGAAACCATATTCTTGTGAAATCTGTAAATCAGCATTCTCAGAGAGATCTACTTTAAAAAAACACATGCAAATACACACTACAGAGAAACCATATTCTTGCGAAATTTGTGGAGCAGCATTTTCACATGGTTTCAATTTAAAAGAACATATGCGAACACACACTGGTGAGAAACCATATTCTTGTATAGCTTGTGGATCAGCATTTTCACAGTCTTCTACTTTAAAAAGACACATGAAAATACATACTGGAGAGAAACCATATTCATGTGAGATCTGTAAATCACAATTCTCAGAGAGATCTAATTTAAAAAAGCACATGCGCACACACACTGGAGAGAAGCCATATTCTTGTGAAGTTTGTGGATCAGCGTTTTCACACAGTTCCCATCGAAAAACCCATATGCGAACACACACAGGAGAGAAACCATATTCTTGTGAAATTTGTGATTCAGCATTTTCACTGAAATGTACTTTGAAATCACACATGAGAATACACACTGGAGAGAAACCATATTCTTGTGAATTTGTGGATCGGCATTTTCACAGGATTGGCTTTTAAAAACTCATATGCAGACACACACTGGAGAGAAACCACATTCTTGTGAAATTTGTGGATCATCATTTTCAGTGGCACATAGTTTAAAAATACACATGAGAACACACACTGGAGAGAAACCATATTCTTGTGAAATCTGTGGATCCAAATATTCATCGAGTTCTAATTTACATATGCACATAAAAAGAAAACACTCTATTAAAAAACACAAAAACCAAAAGACCAAGACCTAAAAAAACAATTGGTTGAAAGATAAATATCTTTTTTTCTTGTCTCCTTTGATAAATATTATTCTAGATTCTAAATTTCAAGTTGATTTATTCCAATTTTCGGGTACCACCCATGATTTAATGGTTTAAAAGCTAAATTACTACACGATTATGAGTGAGTTAGATTCTCACTGGATGTCCCATACAACAGTCGATGTGCCACAACTAAGTAAGTAAAGTCGTCGGGGCGGCCTAAAGTCGGTATCAGCCAATCAGCGAGGGAGTTTATCCCCTTTTCAATAGCGCTAGACCAAGGAGATTGTTTTTAGCATCTGAGTTGGAGCGCCACACTACCATCAGCTCCTTACTTTACCGCACAGATCCCTTGCTACTCATAAGGGGTAACTGGTTGCTCAAGCAAAAAAAAGATACCTGGTAAACAGGAAGGCGACTGTGTTTATGATAAAGATATAAAAAAAACAATATCATACCAGTTGTAGGGGTAACTGGGTTGCTCAAGCAAAAAATAAAGATACCTGGTAAACAGGAAGGTGACTGTGTTGTATGATAAAGATATAAAAAAAACAATATCATACCAGTTGTGGTAGGGGCAACTGGGTTGCTCAAGCAAAAAATAAAGATACCTGGTAAACAGGAAGGTGACTGTGTTGTATGATAAAGATATATAGGCAAGTAGATTATGTAAAAGACAAGGTCAAAAAACCTGATGTTGATAGATAACTGCACTCATTATTGATGTTTGTTGAAAAAAACAAACAAGTTCTTTGTTGAGGGGGTGGGGGTCTTCAATCAAGTCTGACGTTAACTGGTAAAGTAATCTTTCGTCACCTGTCTTTCTTCCTTTCCTTTCCTTTTTCTCCTTCACTTCATAGGTTAATCAGGTGCGCGCACCTCTGTCTTCTTTGGACTCCTACTATTTATGGACGTAGCTTTCAACATCCAATCTGGGCAACTGAATCGAACCTTGTGTCCGCACAACGCCTAAGTCTTATTTTTGTTTTAAATTCACTTCCAAATATTGTACTCAAATCGGAAATGGGAGAAGGAAACGGTGCCCACATACAAACCCTATTTAGTTTACAACTTTTTTTAAAGACGTTGTGTGTACATTTCTATTGAAATGTATTGAATGTTATCTATTCTTCGTTTGTACAGTTTTCACAGGATTTATTAAATAAACTTGATGACATCAGTATGAGATGTTGAGCGTTTTCTTTCCACTAAGACCAGTGGTAGTTACACCCTTTAACCCTCATTATGCAACCTGTCTAGTAGTAAGAAGATTCTGAATTTAAACCGTTTAAACTCATATTGTATTAAGAATAGGTTTTTTAAGCTATAATTGTTTACTAAAGATAAAATATATAAAAATATAAATTTACCAATCAAAACCTATATCTTTAAATAATCTATATTTACAAACATAATTACCATAAATCCTCGAGTATAATCTGCATTTTTTTCCCAAAATTTAAAGGTCAAAATCCCTAGTGCGTACTATATCCAAGTCCGAGTCTCTATTAGCTGTCAAGCAATGTTTATTCAGATGCATTTTGTGATGTCAGACAATGACAGAGATTTACACTACAATATCTTATATATCTTCACAAATATAAATTTTGCACAATGATCTAGACTCCGTAACAGTGAAAGTGTATATATATTTACTTTGACAGTAACTTTTTTACTATAAATCCTTGAGTATAATCCACATTTTTTCCCCAAAAATTTAAAGGTCAAAATCCTTAGTGCGTACTATATACAAGGTTAAAAATGAAAAATATTTTCTAAGCAATGTCTGAGTCTCTATTTGCTGTCCGGCAATGTTTATTCAGATGCATTTTGTGATGTCAGACAATGACAGAGATTTACACTACAATATCTTATATATTTTTGCGAATATCAATCAAATATTCATAAATTTTGCACAATGATCTAGACTCCGTAACAGTGAAAGTGAATATATATTTACTTTGTCGGTAACTTTTTTACCGTAAATCCTTGAGTATAATCTGCATTTTTTTCCAAAATTTAAAGGTCAAAATCCCTAGTGCGTATTATATACGAGCTTAAAAATGAAAAATATTTTCTAAGAAATGTCTTAGTCTCTATTTGCTGTTCGGTAGTGTTTATTCAGGTGCATCTTGCAGTAAACAAAATTTATTAAAATAAAAGTATTCAGAACACAGAATAACATTAACAAAAACAAGTTGCAAACATATTTACATTCCCATATAACAGTTAAGAACATCATCATTATTGTATTGTGATATATAGTGATAAATATGTAACCACTTCTAGTACATTATAAGAAACGGGTGTTAGCTGCTGAGCTAACACCTCATTAATTCTTATACTACTGTTACATAATCTATGCATAAATTATTGTCAACCCCTTGTATTTCTGAAGGGATGGCCCCTTTTCATATCATCGGCGGGATTTTCCATGGAATATTACAGAAAGCCCGCGAAGTACGTGAAGTCACGTGGGACCAAGTTAACCGATCAGTACCTGCTTGGACGTCCGATGAGAAGCATGGGCTCATTATGCACATGCGCGTTGTGTTAGTTAGAAGAAGAATTTTAGTTAAGTAAATAAAAGTTTAAAGAAATAAGATGGTGTTCTTGTTTGATGAATGTCTTGGCAAAAAGACTGACCAAGAAGAAGGAATGAATCAAAGACGAACAGCCAAAAAGAATCTAGAAATAGAATTCAATATAGAGAGAAAGAATAGAAACGACTAGAGATCACCAATGGCCAAAGAAGTAAGTTATGCATCCCTCTGTCTACCTGTGTCTATCTCTCTCCCCTCTCTAGTAAATGAACACTTGCGTATGTACCCAACATGGGTATATGTGTATGAGTATGTAACACTACTTTATAAAAAGGGCCATCCCTCCAGGCAATACCTGCCCCCTTTGGGGACAGGGCTGGGTTTATTGCCCAGCGCCTGAGGCCCCCCCATGAGGGGGAATGCCGATGGGATCGACGCAATTTTTGTTCTCTCCCACCCATTAGCTTCGGCTTGTGGGTGGGCCCACGTTAAAAGGGAGCCTTGTGCCCAGTCCATACAGGTGGGGTATGAGACAAATAAATACTTTATAAAAAGTTAAACTGGGTATGACACTAAATTACATCTGGTGGGGCATGATGTTAACTGAATCCCCTGCAGAGGATTACTACCACCCACCCCACTACCAAAAAAAGGTTATTTTAGTAATGACATTAACTGCATCCGGTGGTGAGGCTCCAGTTCCGGGCGTGTCGGTGTAATACCCCCATCCTTGCTTATCTTTAGATAAGCAAGGATGGGGTAAACTCGTTGGTAAGTAAACTCGTTGGGGTGGCCTAAAGTCGGTATCAGCCAATCAGCGAGGGAGTCTATCCCCTTTTCACTAGCGCTAGACCAAGGAGATTATTTTAGTGTTGGAGATGGAGCGCCACACTTACCATCAGCTCCTTACTTTACTGCACAGATCCATGTGCTACTCATACGCTAAGTTGGCGAGGGCCGGTATCGAACTAGGAACATTGTGGTTTCTAGCTGAACGCTCTACCGACTGAGCTAACCTGGCCCATAAAGCCAGAATGGTAAGTAAAGTCGTCGGAGTGCCCTAAAGTCGGTATCAGCCAATCAGTGAGGGAGTCTATCCCCTTTTCACTAGCGCTAGACCAAGGAGATTATTTTACTGTCTGAGATGGAGCGCCACACATGTCAAATAGATCTATTTAGAAATTATAAAATATTGAATAGGAATACTTGAAACCATATAACTGAGTATGAACAAATCATTATTAATATAACATGTAAAGAAGTTATATTTAAAGTTGGAAGGCTTAGAGTAACCTCCCAACGTGGGTACAAGTATGTACATAAATCACTCCAACAATAACAGACTTTTTATTCCGTGAGCGAAGGAAAAAATGCATTCAAAGCAAACATAAATAAAACAGATGCATAACGCTCTATAAGAGAAAATAGGTGTAGGACTTTCGTCATAAGGAATATCACTTACTGGTAGCTGGTTAGGGGGCAAAGCAACCTACTTAAGGGGTAGAGGAGTCAGGCGCCGAACCCATGTGTACTCATTGCCAGCCTGAGAGGATAGAGAGATAGGAATTCAGAATTCCCAGCTTCTGGCCAAATACTAATGCCACTTATCGGCAAACAAACTGCAGCAAGGGAAGACAACCCTATTTGAACTTATGTCCACCAGAATTACCATTTTACTGACCTAACATTAATATCTTATTATAATGGAGATTGTGTGTTTCTCTCTCTGTAACTGAAACTATAGTCAAAATTCCCTTAATTATTTATGTCACATTCTCCATGACTTCATTTTTATTTAAACCTCAATTATTAATAAAATTGTTTTACATTATTAATAATGTTGGTCTTATCAACATAATAACAACATGCAATTGTATTTATATATACAACAAAATAGCGGCTTACAGTGTGAATGGGAAGGCTAATTTGCACATTAATATTTAAGATTTGATTTTAATAAATATACGCTTAGTATTATTGATTTCTAATTGTTTGGTTTTATCTTAATGAATATGAGCAAAAATCTCAGGGATGAATCTTAAAAGAAATCCATTAACAAGAAAAAATAATCATCATTTTATTGTTTACTTCCTATTTTAACTAAGTAATTAAATTAGGAGAATTTAGCAATGAAAGACAGGAGTGATGGAATAATAAATTTCAGTTCTATTTTTCGATTATACTCTTCTCTGTTTCAAATATTTTCACCTGCATTCTAATTTAGTTTCATTAGCCTAATTTGATATAATATTTTATTACATTAAAACTTAAATACTTGCACCTGGAGGGTGCATATATTTGCTAGTTATCATAAATAAATGGCAATAATAATTTGAAACCAAGTAACTGTGTATAATTTTTTGTATTAGATAGGAACATACGTAAACCATGTGTGCAAACAAATGATAATTATTGATAAATAAAAAAAATTTGGACCATATTACCTTTAGGCACCCCTTTTTGATCTCGATTAAGAAAGGACATTTTTTTCATTTACACCCTCAATATCCAGTTGTTTGTTAGGGGTTAGGGTTAGGGGTTAGTTTTATAATTTTAAAAAAAATCTAAAAATCATCTGTTAAAACAACCGGATATTGACAGTGTAAATGAAAAACATGTCCTTTCTTAATCGAAATCAAAAAAGGGTGCCTAAAGGTCATATGGTCCAAAAGTTTAATTGAAACTGATTGTAAAGTAATGTTGAAAATATAAATAATTATAATTATAATAAAATTCCAGCATTAAATAATATAAAAGTGGTTGATATCCTGTTAAATAATACAATTTAGATTATTATCACTAGCAAATATATGCCCCTATATGGTATAAGTGGTTTTGAGTATTTATTGTTTAAAGGTATCTGGATATTCTTGACTGCATGTTCTTTGTTTTTTGTTTTTTTTTTACCATAACCTCATCTCATTTGGTGTCACGTTGAAAAGAAGGAATTTAAGGAATGAAAGGAAGAGACAAAGGTGAAAGGTAGTTTTAGGATTTAGGCTTTATTGACCGAGTCATAGTTGCCTGTAGCAAGGGAATATCTCCCAGGCTAGTAGGAGCAACTAGACCCAGTTACTGCCTCAGTTCGAACATGTGCGGAGGGTTCTTCCGGTGAAGGCCACATGGGAGTTTGTCAGGTTTTTTGTATTTTAATTTATTTTAATTTTATGTAATCCCCTCCGCCGGGTGCAAGTATTTAAGTTTTAATGTTATAGAATATTATATTAAATTAGAAAGGCTAATGAAACTAAATAAGAATACAGATCAAAAGATTTGAAACAGAGGAGATGTAATAAAAAGATAGAACAACTAAAACTTAGTCTTCCATAACTCCTGTCTTTCATTGCTAAATTTTCCTAATTTAACTATTTAGTTAAAATAGGAAATAAAGAATGAAATAACAGTTATTTCATCTTGTTAATCAATTTCTTTTAAGATTTATTGAAGCGATTTTTGCTCATATGCATTAAGATAAAACCAAACAATTAGAAATCAATAATACTAAGTACATAGCGTAAAACAATTTTATCAATAATTGAGGTTTGTTTATAATAATGATAATAATGATTTGTTCGCACACAGTTATATGGTTTCAAGTATTCCTATTCAATATTTTATAATTTCTAAATAGATCTATTTGACACATAAATGGGAGTTTCACAGGTGCTGAAAATTTCATTAAAATTGGACAATTCTTTCATTTTTGGTAGCCATGTTCAAAAAGGGATATAACTCATATCTTGTTTAGACCGGGTTATCTCTCTTAGACCATTTTTATTAATGATAATGTTTCTCTGAGCAAATTTATGGTTGACCTAAATTGCCATTTTTTACTATCTCGTATGTTTTCACATCTGGGTATTTCGAAGTAAAAGATAAAACATTGGAATTTCTATTCAATATCTTAAAAAATATTTTTCTTGGAAGTGTAACCAAAAAGACTTTTCTCTGTTGCGATTGACATATTTATTTAGAGTGGGAGAGATTTCGGCCTGTTTTGTCATCCATAGTTAAAAATTAACGATTTTTTTAAAATCTTTAAAAATCTCTGAAAATATGCAGCACATCATGGCATATTTTTTAACTTAGATTTTTTTCAAAGAAAAAATTCAGGGCTATCTTTTGTTAAATTTTCAAGTTAATCCCGGATGCTGTCAGACATGTAGAATTAACCTTGAAATTTTTAAGGTAGTAAAAAACTCTGTTTAACTTAGATAAGAAATGTGAAAATTAGGGACCAGGATTTTTTTCTTCAAATGGTCAAAGGTCACCACACACACATTCTGAATTGATAGAAAAAAAATTTTTCTTTGAAGTTTCTTTAATAAAATAAGCTAATCGTTATAAAATTAAGTCATCGGAAAATAATTGGTGAAAATTTCATTAAAATTGGACAATTCCCTGTTTTTTGGTAATTGTTTTGAAATTAAGAAATTAAAAAAAAAAATTATTATCTCCCTTGGCAACCTTGAATATCACTATATTCCGTTAAATAATCCAATCGAATTATTATTACTACTATTACTAATCTTTATTCTTAATTTCTTCGAATTATCTCCCTTGACTTTATTTATTTAGCATTTCGCATCGTTTGCAAATGGCGTCTGTGTTTGAAATTTAATTCAAACAGAAAATATTAGTTTATTTAGAATATTATAGTTTCTTACTTACTCTAATAGTGCATCACTCAAAGGACAAAAAGAAAGTAAGTATAACATTTTCTTAATTTATTTCTTTGTAAGTAAAAATGGTGTATTTTTTCGTTAAATGATTATTTAATTTTACTTAATGACGGAGGTTTACCGTTCGCTACGGACGCCCTATCTGACGTGTAAAATTTACCCCCCCCCCACCATATTTAACTCAATGAAAACTTACATAAAAGTTAACATTATCTTCAAATTTTTTTGACCATTCGAAAGAAGAAACATTACAAATCTCCTGATGATTTTTTAAATAAATTTTTAAGCTTACGAAAATAATGAAAATTATGAACGAAAAACAATGTTTACATTTTTTTTACTGTTAAATCAATTGGAATTTCACGTAGCCAAAAAAAACAAGTTATGACTAGAGTATTTTTTAAAAATTCTATGAAAAATAAATTAATGGTCCGATTTTCACGATAATTTCCAGAATTGCTTACCTTTTAATGACAATGTGTCTGAAATCGTTTTTCCTAAAATATATTTGGGGAAATATTTTTTACGAGGTCTACGGCGAATGTTCTCGCATTAAAACTTGTAAAAATCGTCTGATATAATTATTCAGTCATCTCTTTATAGAAAAAAAAAAGTAAAAATCGTTTTTTGTCGATTCATTTTTTCATAGTTCATAAAATAGAATAAAATATAATATTTCAGACATATTTACATCAAAAGGTAAGTAATTATGGATTTTTTTGTGTGAAAATCTGACCATTAATTGATTTTTCATATAATTTTTGAAAAACCTCTAGTCGTAACTTGTTTTTGGGTATGTGAAATTTCAGTTGATTTAACGGTGCGAAAATGTAAACATTATTTTCGTTCATAATTTTCATTTTTTCCGTAAGCTAAATTTTTTTTTTTTTTTAAAATCATCAGGATTTTTTTAATGTTTCTTCTTTCGAATGGTCAAAAAATTTTCAAGATAATATTACGCTTTATTTAAATTTTATTTTGTTAAATATTTTTGCCTGCAAATTTGTTTGCTATAATTTTTCTGCAAATTTCACTCATGAGTAAAATGTATTAATTTAATAACCAATTTATCTTTTTATGTTGAAATTTATTGCAAAATGTTGTCTATTTAATTTTTGTTTGGTAAGGCCAGGGTCAATTTACTACGTTACTTACGTTACTTGAAACAGGACAAAAACCAGCAGTTTTGTTGTTGTTCTTTTTTCCCAAATTTGAACCTTGTAAAAATATTATTCTACCACACACCAACCAGTTTGCCTGGTCTCCAGTCTGTCTCTCCCTACTCCCTTTTTTTTTCTCGAGATAAACTTTTTCGCTCCCAACTGTATCGTAGCTTGTATCTATAATTGTTTATACTAGGTGCTACCAAATTTGATTTCACAGACATATTTTACAAAATAATTTAACGTCACCGATTGAAAAAGACCCCCCCCCCCCGAGGGAATTGTCTGATTTTAATGAAATTTTCAGTGTTGATTTATCAATGAATTAATTTTATAATGCATCAATTATTCTATTTAAAAACTTTGGGTTTTTTTTCAGATCACTTAACTTTGACCCCCCCCCTCTTATTTTTGGGGTGCAAAATATTGGTTGAGTTATATACATTCAAAAACTAATTACAATATGAATAAAAAGGCAAAAAATACCAAAGGTTTGAATAGAAGAAAAAAAAATTAAAGTATTGAAAATCTGAAAATTAATGTATAAAAAAAACTAAAAAAAATTTTTTCGAGATTTTTTTTTCTCTTGTTTTTATCTATCATTTTCTTTTAGATTATCTGTGAAAAAAAATTATACATTGATATTTGTTCTGTTTAAATGTGGCGGCCTAACTTTTCAATAGAGTTTTGTCCAGAAAATATTAGATAACTATAATAAAGTAGGCTTGTTATTAAATAAATATTTGTTTTTAGCATCTAAAATATGGAATTTAAAACATTGCAATTTATATTTTAAATAAATTTTACCTATTAAGTATATAAATTGTTTTCTCAAGGCACATATGGGATGCACAAATGGTGATATCTATTTTAAAGAATTTCGGTTTATTTCCATTGAATTGTTTGATTGAAATGATTTAGTAATTTAAAACCTTGTAAAATACATCTATAAGATGATTAAGGGGAAGTCATCAGCGTTGTTATATCCTTGGGATCATTGGAAATTTCTGGTCTTTCAACAATGGATTTCCTCGCCCAGGGGACCAATTGGGGTTGATCAAATCCCGACCGTTCCCTCTCGGCACATGACCTCGCCTCTTGATGACCATAGTTTTATTGAACTGGTCACCTGACTTCCAGCCATTACATTCATTTTATTACTCGAGTTTGGTCTTACTACCAGGAAGAACGGTTGTTGTAAGTTTTTTTTTTTTTCCTTTTTTTAAATTTTATTCACTCCCTCTCTTTGTTGAATTTTAAAAAATTTTTCTATTTATTTATTTCCTTATCTACCAGAGAGGGGGTTTTTCCTTCACAATTTTTCTTTTTACTGTATTTTTTTCCTCAACAAACCCATTATATGTGCTACAAATAATTAAAAAAAAAAAATTTGACTGTTAAAGTTTACTAATACACACTGAATATATACAAATAATTTTTTTTTTCCATAAAAGGACGATTAAAACAAATTAGGGACGATGTTACCAATAACACTAATCTAATAAATATCATGCCGGATGTTTAAAATTAATACACAATAAAATGTAACCAAAACTTAATTTTACTTATATAAAAAGAATTCATTAACTGAAAATTTTATTAAAATCAAATAATTCAATGATTTTTTGTAATTTTTTGTTTATCAATCTGGGTTAATGAATCATCACTTATGA
This sequence comes from Doryteuthis pealeii, assembly GCA_023376005.1. Classification (NCBI taxonomy): domain Eukaryota; kingdom Metazoa; phylum Mollusca; class Cephalopoda; order Myopsida; family Loliginidae; genus Doryteuthis; species Doryteuthis pealeii. The sequence goes on from CM042157.1 coordinate 64,136,009, forward strand.
CCTGTAGATGTGGGCATATCATGCTAAACATCTTTTCGTACAGAAGGTTTCCGTACTAAAGATGAACATGTTTTTCAAACTGCCTGTTTAGAAGGAAAAAATTACATTACATTTAAACAAATATCAACAAGTTAGTAATTTTTCTGTATAGTGTGTATTTAATGTTTTTTGTTATTTATTTCTAAGAAGAAACTTTTTAAAATGTTTTAAAATTGTCATAAAAGAGTTTGTTTTGAATGCATCATCAATCTTCACTTAGCCATTTTTTATCAGAATTTGGTTTGGTTTGTTTGTTTTACGGCATATCAACCTCAGTGGGTCATTTAATGCCGATAAAGTTTTGAAATAAATCAATTCTTAATAGATAATACAATTTTTTTATAAATACATTTTTCTATTTAACCCATAGATGGGACCCTAACAGGTACTATCAATCCGGGTCAGAGTGGACCAGGGAGCAATGGTGATGAAGGGGTGCTCCACATTCCCCAAACCTCCAAAACTGGAACCTCACCATCAGATAGAGTTTAACGTCATTCCCAGGACATGTAGACCCGCAGCCACCGCCTTCTAGCACCCATATGATAAAAAGGGGTTGGGGCTTGCCATAAAGGCAATAGGGTTGGGAAAATCATATAGGTGCTAGGGCTTGACGTGACCAGCCGATTGATCTCTGACCGCCCGTCTAGCCCAAGATAGGGCCAAAGTGGAGTATTGCATGTCATGAACTGCTCATCCACCTGGGCTCTATCCTTAAGCATCACGGGTCGCCACCCATGGCCAACAGGTGGCCCCATTGGGGGAGTCTTACCCCTCTGCAGAGTGCAGTCGGTGCATTCTAACGCCCCACCGACAGGGCGGTTATCAGAATTTAGATTTATAAATAATAAATTACATATGTAATAGTATTTTGCTTTTTTTTTTACTGATGTTACTACTTTTTGACTAAAACATGAATAGATAGGAGTAGATAGATACAAACTTACCGGTGTAGGGGATTATCTTCCTTTTGCCTGGAAGAGTTATCTTCCCGCTGTGTTGCCGTTTGTGGCCACCAGGGGACATCTGGTATATAAGCGGCTGATTCAAATGCTTTCCTCTCTCTTTCCTTACTGCCTCTGAACGAGCACATGGGTTAGACTTATGTCTACCCCCTTCTCGGTGGGGCTTTGGCCCCCCTTACATTACAGTAAGTCTTTTATACAGCATGGACTATCCTTTAGTTCCATGTCTGTAACATTTATATTTTATGTACATTTGGATATCTCGTTTATACCTAAATATTGTATCTTGTATTTACTATTCATGAATGTGTCCTTTTATCTCTACTCTTATATCTTATTTGTATCTTATGTATCTATGTACTTTATGTATCTTATCGTTATCATCTGCTGTACACCTATTAAATGTTTTGTCTCACAACGTGTCAGAGCTGTTGTTCAATTATTAACTTTGAATCTTACACTGGTATTCATTGATAGATATGAACATGCGGGAATAAAAAAAAAAGAATACAGGAATGGATAGATAGATATAAACTGACTGGTATTCATAGATAGGTAATAACATGCAGGAATTAGAAAGAAAGAAAGAAAGAAAGAAATGAGCAAACGAGGATAGATAGATGCTGGTCTTGTGATAGTGCAATGGTTGATCAGTAAAAACTTAGGTACAAAAGGTATTTGTGGACACTAGATGCTGCCAGGAGTGACGAGCAATCGGGACAGGTGGTGTGAGAGAGATTCATGGGAATCTGTGCTGTCAGTGCAACCTGATGATGATGATGTCCAGTATATACTAGGCATACCCAATTTTGTCAGCTGCTAGGTTTTTAAAAACGAATTAAAATTAATTAAATCTATTATTTAAGGTCAAACTTTTGTCTAAAATGATAAGTAGTAACATAATGACCATCATTAAAAAAAGAAAAATATCATTACATATGCAGTTTATTTTTAATACATTTAAAACGATTTGTTTTGGTCAATTTCGATGTGATCCGCCATTCTGTCTCTTTTTCAATGGTTTTAGGCGCTTGTTTACAATTTTAATGTAACATTCGGGATTGAAAAAAAAATTTACCAAAAATCAAGTAATTATCCGATTTTAATGAAATTTTCAGTATTGATTTATCAATTAATGAATTTTATAATGCATCAGTTATTTTATTTCAAAACTTTAATTTAGTATTTTTGCTATGAAAAATTAATATATAAAATTAATTTAAAATATGAAAAGCCTGATGTTAAGTTTAAAATGTTATATTTTTAGATTCTAAAAATAAATATCTATTTAATGCAAACCTTATTTTATTACATCAAAGTATACTTTTTGAAGAAAAACTCGATTGAAAATGTACCTCCCCCCCACACACTTTTTAAACAGAAAAAATATTGATGTATAATTTTTTCTTTTATAAGATAATAGCCAATTAAATAATTATCGAAATGAGTAAAAAAGAAATCTCCAAAAAATTAATTATTTATTATTTTTTTTACATTTTATTTTTCAATTTTCAGTACTTATTTTCTCATAGAAAAGCCACCATAAAATTTTTTTTTTGTTTCTATTCATAACTTTGGTCTTTTATCTCTTGATTTATACTGTCATTAGAAAACTATAAGACCAACTTGAAAAAAATGTTACGCCCCCAACATAAGTGGGGTCAAAATTAAGTGACCTGAAAAAAATGAGAAAGTTTTGAAATAAAATAAATAATGCATTATAAAGATCATTCATTGATAGATAAAAACACTGAAAATTTCATTAAAATCTGATAATTTCCTAATTTTTCATAAATTATTTTAAAGTCATTTTGTCAAAAATGCATTTTAAACCCATTTTGGGTATAGCTAGTATATACTAACACAGTAGGAAGCGCATGGTGTAATGGTTAAAGTCATGGGAAATGGACTCGTCGCCCCGAGTTCAAATCCTGGACGTGGTAATTGCATTTCACTTAGCGCTAATACCCTTGAGAAAGGTATGAATTCTACTCTCCCTCCAGCTATGGGTAAATAGTAGGGCAGATTGGGCTCTTTAACCTTGGTTAGGCAACTGGTCTAGGAGAAGGAAAACTCTGAATTCAAACCTGTTGAACTCCGCTTAAGAAATTGACCTTGTGTCGCATCCTGCTCGTGCGGAGGGGTTGGTAAATATATATACTAACACAGAACACTCTCTGAACCAGAGTGATTTTACCAGTTAATTTCTATGTGCAAATTATCAAACAGGGTCCCATCTATATGTTGAATAGCTTTATTTGTATTGGATAGGAATACTTGATACCATAACTATTAAGAATAATTAAGTGAAGCTGTAATTTTTTACTAAGTATTATTAATAGTAATAGTTTTTACTTGAGGGACCCATGAAAATTCCATGGAACGAAAAAAAAATCAAGAGGAGCTATTTAAGCAAGAAAGAGTGATTTGCAATTTTATTAACATTAATTGCTTGACTGTTTCTCCTAAGATGATCATTACGCATTTTACTTTGTCTGAAATTATACCTCTCTTGTAGCTTACCAAGGTCAAAACTATAAAAATTAAAGTGCAGAGAGAATACATGGGAACATGAAGTCAAGGAACAAGCAATACAACGATAAATGAATGCAACAAGTTTAATAATAAAAGTACATTAAAGTGGATACAACAGGTAGTGTTATGGTGAATGTTCATAATTTAGGTCGGACAAGCGACCAGGTACTTTAGTTAAGTTCAGTTCAACATGTTAAACAGCACCAAAGAGTCATGTGACTCTCAAAGCCAATGAGAGTCCTCTTTCAGATGAAACTGAATTTAAGCCTTGTCAATCAAACTATTTGACTCGCAGTGTAATTTTCCAGTTTTGCCATTAGTTTGAATTACTCTACACTACTTGTTAAAAATGATAGATTATGCCTTTCCATTCTGTAAGAGGAAGATAGCCCAAAACAAGTTATCCATGAACACTTGCTGAAAACTCAACTATCATAGAATCGACAATGAACATCATAGTTTTTTCATAAACCCTCTGAACTAACATAAGGAAAAAGAATTCCTTTGTATAACACTTTTATATGGGTTAAATACCATCACTACTGTTCTACTACAAGGATGACTTTAGCATTAAATAACCCACAAAATTTGATATACTATTAAACAAAGAAACCAAATCAAACCAATCTATCTCTATCATAAAGAATTTTTTTTTCTTTTTTTCCCATTTAAGGATTATCTCAATCTTTAAAAAAAAATTATGATTTACCTTCTGCTTGACATCCCTAGACTATGTACTTTGAACATCATTAGATCCCATAAAAGAAAAAGGCCTCACAACAAAAAAAAGGCAAGAAGCAGGTGATACCCTCACAGACTATTATGGACACTGACTACGCAGATAATCTAGCACTTCTTGCAAATATGCCTGCCCAGGCTGAATCCCTGCTACATAGCCAGAAGGAAGCATAGAACATTAGCTTCTCTGTGAACTCTGATAAAACAGAGTTCCTGTGTTTTAAAAACAAAGGAGGCATCTCTACACTCAATGGTAAGCCTCTAAAGCCGGTAGAACAATTCATGATATAGGTATTTTCTGAGAAAGGCGTATCGTGCTGAAAGGTCATCCAGAATCGAACCCGGTATGCTAGTGAATTTCCAGCGAAATCAGATTAGTAATCATCATAATCGATTTCACCGCCATTACTCTCTTTCCCCCCTCTCTTTCTTCCTCTCTTTCTTCTCACCCTCTCTCTCTCTTGCCCCCTCTTTCTCCTTCTCTATCTCACCCATCTCCTTCTCTATTTCACCTCATTTGTTCATTCTATGATTGTTTCTTACCATTTCTTTCACCCGTGCTATTGGGCAAGGCAATACACATAAACACATCAGAAAAAATGCATAATCATAAGCCCTCTGAATCAACATGAGGAAAAATAACACACTTGTACATTTCTGTATAAAAATTTCACCCCATTTGTTAATTCTGTTGTTGTTTCTAACCATTTCTTCCACTCCTGATATCAAGTATGAAGTATGACATTCCTGTTAAGTTGTCATTCTTTCATTGTTTTTTGATCCTCACAATATTTGTGATTTAAAAATATTCCATTTTTCTAATTAAACAGTAGTATAAAAATATTCATGAATGAACATAAATTTCCTCATGTGTTACAGTTCATTGAAACAAAAACTTTCATTATAATTTTATTATTGCAAATAATGCATGGCTTTATTGTTTTCTTTAATAATATTTCTTCTCTATTTACAGATATCAATTTTTGGGAAGTACAACAATTTTTATATTTGAAAAGACATTTTCACAACATTGAAAGAAAGTTAAAAATTTTATACAACTTTACATTAGTGTCACCACAGGAGTTGCCCAAAGGACATTGGACACAACATTGAACTACTTTAGAGACACCAGCTCCTGATTTTGCAAACTTTACCAAAGAAAGTTATCCTGTCTCACTGGTAAGGGGTTTTGAATTGATAGTGGCATTTACCAAGTTGCATATACTTTACTATTTACTAACAAATCTATTTGTTAAATAATCTATTAAGGATAAAGAGTTATATATACTTAGGGACACTAAGTCTTTATTTTGCGACTCTGCCAAAGAAACACTGTCATTGAAAATAATGAACGAGTCTCTTGATTTCTATTTCTATGAATGTTTGAGATGAGGCTTGATGATTAGTATTATCTGCGTTATTATCGTTATAGATAGATAGATATGAATAGACTGAAATAGATGGATGGATAGATAGATAGATATGAATAGACTGAGATAGATGGATGGATAGACAGACTGACAGATAGATAGATGTGAATAGACTGTGCTGATAGATAGAAAGATATAAGACAGATTTAGATCGATAGATAGATAGAAAGTTAGATAGATATGAACATACTGATATAGATAGATGGATAGATAGATAGATAGATATGAATAGACTGAGATAGATGGATGGATAGATAGACAGATGTGAATAGACTGTGTTGATAGATAGATAGATATGAATCGACTGAGATAGATAGACAGATAGGCAGATAGATAGATGCATAGATAGATATGAACAGACTGAGATAGATATGAATCGACTGAGATAGATAGACAGATAGGCAGATAGATAGATGCATAGATAGATATGAACAGACTGAGATAGTTAGATATGAATAGACTGAGATAGATATGTAGATAGATATTAACAGACAGGGATAGATAGATAGATGGGTGGATAGACTGAGCAATAGATAGATAGAAAGATATGAACAGATTTAGATAGATATGAACAGACTAGATAGATAGATAGATATATAGATATGAACAGACTGAGATAGATATATAGATATGAATAGACTGAGATGGATGGATAGATAGACAGATAGATAGATGTGAATAGACTGTGTTGATAGATAGATATGAATCGACTGAGATAGATAGATAGACAATAACGCAGATAATACTAATCTCTTGATTTCTTTGTTAATATTTCTATTATTTATATCTGTAAAAGAATGATACAATTATAGAATTTGGTTCTTTGAGTGTTTGCTTATTGTTTATATTTTTTAATTTTTATAAATGTTATTAAGAATGATAAAGAAAATATTTTTACTTTATTACTTTATCTGAATGATAGATATAAAAATAAACTTCCTTTATTAATCAATTTTTTGGAATATCAAAAAAAAACAAAGAAAAAAAAAAAGAAAAAAAAAAGAAAAAAAGAGAAAAAAAGAGGAAAAAAGAGGAAAAAAATAGAAAAAAAAAAAATTGGTATCTTTTTAAGCTATTATTTTTTGCAGTATGTTTTAAGTAATTTTTTGTTTTTGAAATTTGAAAAGACATTTTCACAACACTGAAAGAAAGTTTAAAGTTCTATGCAACTTTACATTAGTGCCATCATAGGAATTGCCCTAAGGACATTGGACACAATATTGAACTACTTTCCCATCTCACTGATAAGAGGTGTGAATTAAAAATTTTCTTAGAGAGGTGGCCTTTACCAAGTTGCATATACTTTACTATTTACGAGTCTATTCATTAACTAATTAACTAATCTAGACAAGGATAGACAGTTGTATATACTAGCTCCTTATTTAGCAACTCTGCCAAAGAAACACTGTCTCACTGATAAGGAGTCTGAATTAAGTGTTTTCTTTATCCCAGACGAGGATAAAGAGCTGCATATACTTTACAATTTACTAACGGGTTTCAACTTAGAGTTATCTTCATTTAGTTTTGGTTGGATGATTGGTTGAAGGATCTAAATTGATTGAAACAAACTGAGTTATAATTTTCTCCTGCTTTCTTTTCACAGGAATCAAATAAAAAGACCTATGCTGACTTAAAGACCTACACTCCTAAGAGAAAATGTACGTTTATAAAATGTGCAGGTCTGCATATTAAAAGTGTTCTCGTTTACATACAGCAGAATACACAGCCAAACACACAGTGTGGTGAAGTCCTGCTCTTGTGAAGATTCTAAATCAGCTTTTTGTCAGTTTAATCCTAAAAATATAAAGCACACAAAGCAGAAAGGCACATGTGAAAATACCCTGCATAGAAACCATATTCTTGGGAAGTTTGTGGATCAGCATTTTTATGGAATTGTTTTAAAAAGCAATATGCAAACACACAGAGGAGAAAAACCATATTCATGTAAAATCTGTGGATCAGCATTCAAAGATAGAACTACATTAAAAAATCACATGCGAATACACACTGGAGAGAAACCATATTCTTGTGAAGTTTGTGGATCGAGATTTTCACAGATTTCTTCTTTAAAAAATCACACGCGAACACACACTGGAGAGAAGCCATATTCTTGTGAAGTTTGTGGATCAGCATTCTCAGATAGATCTAGTTTAAAACAGCACATGCGCATACACACAGGAGAGAAACCATATTCTTGTGAAGTTTGTGGATCAGCATTTTCTCGTAGTTTTCATTTAAAAAGGCACATGCTAACACACACTGGAGAGAAACCATTTTCTTGTGTAGTTTGTGGATCAGCCTTTCCGCTGAGATCTACTTTAAAAACACACATGATAATACACACAGGAGAGAAACCATACTCTTGTGAAGTTTGTGGATCAGCATTTTCAATAAGATCTACTTTAAAAAAAACACATGCTAACACACACTGGAGAGAAACCATATTCTTGTGATGTTTGTGGATCAGCATTTCCACATGGTTATCATTTAAAAGGCACATGCTAACACACACTGGAGAGAAACCATTTTCTTGTGTAGTTTGTGGATCAGCCTTTCCACTGAGATCTACTTTAAAAACACACATGATAATACACACAGGAGAGAAACCATATTCTTGTGAAGTTTGTGGATCAGCATTTTCAATAAGATCTACTTTAAAAACCCACATGCGAACACACACTGGAGAGAAACCATATTCTTGTGATATTTGTGGATCAGCATTTTCATTGAAATCTTCTTTAAAAAGACACGTACGGATACATACTGAAGAGAAACCATATTCTTGTGATATTTGTGGATCAGCATTTTCAGTGTGTTCTAGTTTAAAATACCATATGCAAACACACACTGGAGAGAAACCATATTCTTGTGAGGTTTGTGGATCAATGTTTTCTATTAGTTCTAATTTAAAAAGCCATATGCAAATACACCCTCGAGAAAAAAAAATTCCTGTGAAGTTTGTTTGTTAGCATTTTCACAGAAACATATGAAATGACACAATGGAAAGAAACCATTTTCTTGTGAAGTTTGTGGTTCAGCATTTTCACTGACTGCTCTTCTAAAAAGTCTCATGAAGACACACTCTTGAAAGAAATAGATATCATACCCGTTGTGATAGGGGCAACTGGATTGGTGAAGCAAACTTGAAAAAATATCTTGAAACAATACCAGGTAAACCAAGTTGCTATGAAGTACAAATAGTAGCTATCAAAGGAACATGCTCCATCCTAAAATGATCCTTAGGATACAAGTACTATTCATAAATGAATCAAGTGTTAACCCTGGGACAGGGGCCCCTTGGCTTCCAGAAATAAAACAGAGAAACCATATTTTTGTGAAATCTGTGCATCATCATTCTCAGACCGATCTACTTTAAAAAGACACATCTGAACACACTGGAGAAAAAACATATTTTTTGTGATGTTTGCAGATCAGCCTTTTTACAGTGTGGTCCTTTAAAAAGATACATGTGAAAACACACTGGGTAGTAACCTTTTTCTTAATGTATATACATAAACATTCTCAAGTAATATCCATTTTCAAAGACACTTACAAACACCTAATGGGTATAGTAATATTCTTGTAAAATCTGGGAATAAGTGGTTTGCTTTTACTATTCTTTTTAATAAGAGGCATTTGTAGAGTAATGGTTATCATCATGGTTTTGGGTATGATATGCATTCCATAGTGGTGTATTGGTTAGCAAATGTGTCACATCCTACCCATGAAAAACAGGTTGGATAAATACCTGCTAGCATCCATTCTTTTAGTTATATCAGCTATGGCAATTTCCAAAGATGAATGTGTGTTCATTTTTTAAATTACAGTCAAGTTTCATTTAAAGCACTGGTACCTGCAAGATCACTGAAGTTATGCAAAAACATATGTGAAGACACATCTATCTTGCTAGCTATATCCATCTTATGTGTGTGTGTGTGAGAGAGAGAGAGAATAGGACATAGAGGAAAGAGAGAAGGGGAGAGTGATAGTAGAATGGTTACAGTGAGGGAGAATGAGGGAAAAGAGCTGAGAAGGGAGGGACAGAAAGAGTGGAAAAAAGGAGAGGGTTAAGAAGGGAGAAAAAGAGAGTAGAGAGAGTGGAATGAAGAAGAAAGGATACAGAGGGAGAGAAGGAAAGGAGTTGGAAGAGAGAGTGTGTGTGTGAGAGAGAGAGAAAGAGAGAGAGTAGAAAAAAATCTTCATCCTGAGGAGAAAAAGCCTAAAGGAGCAACCAATCAATTGCTCCTTTAGTTGTCAATATCTGGCTCAAGCCTGAAACCAGTTCAAAGAATTTTCCCAGGGGGAATGAGATTTGAGTAGAAGAGATTCAAGCAGTAGTTGCTCAAAGAGGAAATTAAATAACAAGGGTTACCAATTTATAGAAGAGAATCAAATCATATAAGTCTCTATCTATCTACATAACCTGTTTATATGTATCTTTCTCAGATTGTTTATATATTGTAGTGAGAGAGGAGACCCGCCTCATGCAACACGGTATGACGGAGAGGGTGGTGGGGGTGAAGACTTGCCGTATGCTCGAAGGAAGTGGGCTAGGCTTTGCCTAGCGTGTAGGACTGACCTAGAGTCGAACCCGCTTCCTTCAGAATGTGAGAGCTGTGGACGATCGGTGAAGTAGGAAAGGGCATAGTGGCCTGGATGTGGGTGGTTGCACCATGCTGGCGAGTGTCGTACATGCTGAACAGACAATTATGAGTGAGAAGCCCGGATGTGGTGAAATCGGGGTGTACTTAAAGGACTGATTCTCGGAGACCAGGAGAACGACTTGCAGTTGTATTTTGTTGTCGAGACGAAGACATAGTTTTGGATATTGGATTTTTGGAGCGAAATACAGTTGGGAGAGCAGTGAATATATCTGCGCCATAGTTGCATTTCCTATTTCTGTTGGACTGTCGATTGGAGCCTTGAGTCAGACTTGACTGTGACACCCCCCTCCACTGATTAGATATATTAATCTCCATCTCTTCATATCTATCTCGTTTACGTGAATAGAATTACTACTCATTAAATGAAAACAAATTAATGACAATGAAAAAAGGTTAGTCAAAATTATCGACTTTTAGTCTGCAAAACTGATTGTTGATTATTGCTTATAAAAATAAAATTAAAAAGAAATGCTTCGTTTACTAATATACTTGACTTTAATTTCTTACTAATACAAAGATAAGTACATGTCCTGCATCTCTAATCCATAAAAATCTGAAAGAACACAGTAAAATTATCATGACCTCCCTCCACCCCTGGGAATGCACCTTGGGTTGCAATTTGAATCACCACTCCTGCAGCCCTTGATTTATAACTAAATATAGTTTGCTTTAATTTTATATCTTAAAAGTAACATTTCACATTTTAGCCAGTCCGATGCAAATATCATTGAAATGCTGTATGTTAAATTTGGAGTCTAAGTTATTATTGAAATAACACCCAACACAACTACATAAACAATACTTTAACAGAAGCCTCCCAAAAAAAACACACACACACAAATAAAATTGTCACCCAAAACAAAACAAACAAAAGAAATTAAAAAAAAATTACAACAAACTTTGGACATACTCCAACTCCCTCATAGATCTTTGTAATTTTTGGTGGCAGTGTAACTGTTACTAAAGGTTCACCAATCAGCTGGACATATTCCCTTCCTTTTTTGAGAGACCTGCAAATTCACCCTTTTTATGTAGACAGTGTAAAGGAAACAACCATGCAAGACTAATATCTGTGACATACCATAATGTGACATACCCTGTGAGTTCTATTAAATTTCCCAAGATGCAATGCGACTTCTGCTTCAGACTAGAAACAGTTTGAAGTTTTGGAGGGAATTTGTCCTATGAAGAATTTTGTCTTAGTAGTCCCTTGAAATGGTTTAATCGCACAGTATTTCACAGTGATCAGTCAAGTCTTGTCTTTAATTTCTACTAGAAGAAGCATCAGGGAGTGGCTGCGGTCAATTAGAGTTGATCAAATAAAACTCAGCTCAATTTCATGTTATCTATACTTTGTTTTTATGTTAAATTAGAGTTGTTCAAATAAAAGTCAGCTCAATTTCATGTTATCTATACTTTATTTTTTTATGTTAAATTAGAGTTGTTCAAATAAAACTCAGCTCAATTTCATGTTATCTATACTTTGTTTTTTTATGTTAAATTAGAGTTGATCAAATAAAACTCAGCTCAATTTCATGTTATCTTTACTTTGTTTTTATGTTAAATTAGAGTTGATCAAATAAAACTCAGCTCAATTTCATGTTATCTTTACTTTGTTTTTATGTTAAATAAGAATTTATTTCTTGATGTAGTATTTGACAAACTTGGATTTTGTTTTGATAAGTTTTCACCACATATGGCTAATCCACCTTATGAGAAAGTGATATTAGCTACTGAAGTCTTAAACCACGTTTAATTCTTATACTTTTATGTTAATAAAAAGTTTTCTTTAATGTCAATTAGAACTCAGCTCAATTTCTAACCGGATCTAGTCTTAAATAAACACATACAGGCAACTCTGGTCTATTTTGTGTTTGTTCTGGTAAGCTTTCACCACATATGGCTAGGCTAATCCTACTTTCTTTAGGATTTGATCTTGGGTCACCGAGTCCATTTCCTACCACAATAACATTACAATTACTTATATATAGTTAGATTACAAATTCCATAAAAAGAATTTTCCTCTTTTATATCTTGATTTCATTCAGGTAGACTTATGATAAATTGAGTCAACTAAATATTTTATTACAAGTTTAATTGAATTGTAGGAAAAGGAAGAAATAAATATTTCTCCTGATTCACAAATTCACTAACTCAATACACCCACTCACCAACAAAACAAAATGTTAACATTTCCACCAAACAGGCCAGGAAAACACTCACCGGATGTTGTCTAAGCAATTTTCCTCATTTATATTTTGATTTCATTCAGGTATATTTAATTGAGTGAACTAGATATTTTATTACAAATTTAATTGAATTGTACAAAAACAAAATGAAAGGAATTGTAAAGTAGTTGCTTTTAGTTACATAATAAATTAGTGAAATCTATTATTGACACTAGCAAATATATGCACCCTCCGGGTGCAAGTATTTAAGTTTTAATATAATAAAATATCATATTAAATTAGAAAGGCCTATGAAACTGAATAAAAATGCAGATAACATGATTTGGAACAGAGGGGGTAAGATTGAAAAATAGAACAACTTTGAAACTAACTCTTCCATTATTTTCAATTACTCCTATTCCTAATTTAACTATTTAGTTAAAATAGGAAGTAAAGAATAATATTACAGTTATTTCTTTTTGTTAAGGGATTTCTTGAAGAGAATTTTGCTCATATTCAATAAGATAAAACTAAACAATTAGAAATCAATAATACTAAGCACATATTTATTAAAATCAAATTTTTTAAGATCAATATGCAAATTAGCCTTCCCATTCACACTGTAAACCGCTGTTTTGTTGTATATATAAATACAACAGCATGTTATTTGTATGTAGATATGGTCAACAGTCTTAATGATGTAAAACAATTTTATTAATAATTGAGGTTTAAATAAAAATAAAATCATGGAGAATGGGATGCAGATAACAAAGGGAATTGTGATTTGTATAGTAATATAGTTTCGGTTACAGACAGAAAAACATACAATCTCCATTATAATAAGATGTAGCGTAGTATAATTTAAAATGCTGCCGAACAAACGTTGGCTCATTTAATTTGGGTGTAATTCCATGTCAAATCATCCAGAAGAAAGTAAAATTGTCACCCAACCCCTTCAATTTTTCTGAAATTTTTTCCAGGTGTGGACTATTTTAAAGTTAGATAGTCCCAAAAATTTGAGCTTCCAATTCCAAAAACCGGTGGAGTTCTGATTTTGGCAAAATGATAAAACTCGTCTGTGCGCATAAGGCGCCGTGCATGCTGAAATCTTGAGAAGGAATTATCAAGATAAAATCAAAATTGACATTTTTCAGCCAATAAAGAAAAGAAAGAAAGAAAGAAAACGTTGATAGATGAAAGAAAGAAAGAAAACATATATATGAGAAAGAAAGGAAAAATAACATTGTTACAAGAAAGAAAGCAAGAAAACATTATTAGGTGACAGAAAGAAAGAACAAGGATGAAAGAAAGAAAGAAAGCAGAACAAAATTTGAAAGAAAGAAAAAGGAAAGAAACATCGTTAGAAAATGTAAGGAAATAATACGTTGAGAGGAGAAAAAAAAAGAAAGAAAGAAAACGTTGATAGATGAAAGAAAGAAAGAAAGGATTGATAGATGAAAGAAAGAAAACATTTATAGTTGAAAGAACCAAGAAAGAAAGAGAAAAAGAAAAAATTAATAGATGAAGAAAGTAAGAGAGAACGTATACATTGATAGATGAGAGAAAGAAAAAAGATAATATTGTCAGAAAGAAAGAAAGAAAGTGGCAAAACAAAGAAGACTGTAAACTGATCCAGGTTTCGGCCTCCTCAAAGTATAAATGCCTTAATCTTCATCAACCGACCAATTCAGTGGGAGACAGCAGCTGAGAAGACTGGGAGGACAGGCACTTGAACACCACACTCACCACACCAAGATAACAGACATCACTAGTCACCTTCTTACCCTCCTCCATCCTGACACTTGTTGACTTCCTGTTGTGAGGTTTTAAGGGGTCAAATAAGAACAAAACGACGGGTAACAAATGTAGGATAATGTATTAACAAAAAGTAGACAAATACAATACAGAGAGTGGGAATTACGTCCGACAAATAGAATTGTGAGCTGATTCGCATTGGCTTACTCTCAAGCCACAATTGTCCCTGTTACTTATAGTAACCTGTCGGCGCATTCCATTAGTCTTATAGGGTGTGTCACCTATAACACTTTCTTACTTACATTCTTCTTACAGGGACAAGCCACCACATCATCCAAACATCACAACCAACTTCGACCATCAAACTACCAGGCGTTCTACCCATATCACTACCATGCATTCTACCCACATCACTACTGGCATCGACCATCATATCACCGAGACTCAAACCACCAGCATATTCGGCTAACATCACTACTGACTTCGACAATCATACTACCAGGGCTGGAATTTCCATTCATTCTGCAAATATCACTAGCGACATAACTAGAGTCTATGTACTTTTTCTTTTCAATTTATTGAAAACTTCAACCTGTGTTTGTCTTTTGCTTTGCTACCAGACACTTTCTTCCTGCTAGATATAACGTAGGGATACCCAATTTTTTCGTCTGCTAATCATTTTAAAAACGAATTAAAATTAATTAAATCGATTATTTAAGGTCAAATTTTTGTGGAAGTTGAAAAGTAGTAACATAATGAGCATTAATAAAAAAAAAAAAAAGAAAAAAAAAGAAAGTAATATTACATATATAATTTATTTTTAATACATTTAAAAACGATTTTTTTCGTCAATTTCGATCGCATTCGGCCAGAGACGCTGTTTGAAATTGGTTTGTTTACAAAATTAATGTAACATTTACGATTGCAAAAAAAATTTACCAAAAATCAGGGAATTATCTGATTTTAATGAAAATTTGAGTACTGATTTATCAATTAATACATTTTATAATGCATCAGTTATTTTATTTCAAAACTTTAAGTATTTCTGCTATGATAAATTGATATATAAAATTCATTTAAAATAGGAGCAGCAAAATTTTAAGTTTAAAATGTCATATTATTAGATTATAAAAAAATATCTATCAATCGCCTTTTTTTTTTGGTCGAAAACTGTATTGGAAATTTAACGCCCGCCTTTTAAACGGAACAAATATTGATCTATAGTTTTTTCTTTTATAGAATAATAGCCAATTAAATAATTATCAAAATGAGTAAAAAAAAAAACATCTCCAAAAATTATTTTTAGTTTTTATTTTCATTTTATTTTCCGATTTTCGGTACTTATTTACTACCCGAGCAGATTCTTTAAATCAATTTTTTTTTTCCACCTTCGGTATTTTGTCTTTTTATTGATGCAGAAAATAGTATCAATCAGATACCACACCGATATATTTTGCACCCCAAAAACAGGGGGGGGGGGTTAAGTGACCTGGAAAAAATCAGAGAGTTTTGAAATAAAATAACTGATGTATCATAAAAATTATAAAATTCATCCATTGATAAATCAACACTGAAAATGACAAATGTCATTAAAATCGGATAATTCCCTGATTTTTGGTAATTTTTTTTTTCAAACAGTAGGGTCAAAATTGTATTGAAAAAAAAACACGGATTTTTCGACGAATTGGGTATACCTAATATAACAACTATAATAAAATGAATCAAATTTCGGCATTAAATAACCTATAAGGGGTTGACAACCTGTTAAGTAATACAATTTAAATTACTACTACTACTACTGCAGCAATTTTGTATATTCAAGGCTTTCTTCTTATTTTCTTCGAATTATCCCCCTTGACTTTAGCTCTGTAATAAACGTTTTACGTCGATTGCAAATGGCGGCTGAAGTTAGATTTTAGTCAAACAGAAAATTTTAGTTTTTTTAAAATGTTTCTTCCTTTTCTCTAATTTTTGCATTACTCAAAGGAAAAAAAAAGAAAAAGTAATAAGTAAGTATAATGTTTTCTTACTTCTTTACAAGTAAAAATGACGTATTTTTCCGTAAAAAATATTATTTAACTTTACTTATCTTTTACTTAAAGGTGGAGGTTAGGTATCTTCATAGCCATTAGCATTTTTGTCGGCTGCTAGGTATTTTAAAAGCGAATTAGAAATAATTAAATCTATTATTTAAGGTCAAACTTTGTCTAAATCGATAAGTAGTAACATAATAACCATAATTAAAAAAAGAAAAATATCATTACATATGCAGTTTATTTTTAATAGATTTAAAAGTATTTGTTTTGGTCATTTTCGACGATATCAGCCAGTCAGCCTCGTTTTCGATGTTTTTAAGTGCTTGTTTACAATTTTACTGTAACATTCGCATTTGAAAAAAATTTACCAAAAATCAGGTAATTATCCGATTTTAATGAAATTTTCAGTATTGATTTAACAATTAATGAATTTTATAATGCATCAGTTATTTTATTTCAAAACTTTAATTTAGTATTTTTGCTATAAAAAATAATATATAAAATTCATTTAAAATATGAAAATCCTGATGTTAAGTTTAAAATGTTATATTTCTATATTCTAAAAATAAATATCTACTTAATGCAAACCTTATTTTAGGCGCCAAAAGTAATAAGTTTTGAAGAAAAACTCAATTGAAAATGTACCCCCTCCCCTTTTAAGCAGAAAAAAACATTGAATTATATTTTTTTTTCTTATTAAAAAATAGCCAATTGAATAATTATCGAAATGAGTAAAAGAAATCTCCCAAAAATTAATTATTTATTATTTTTTTACATTTTATTTTTCGATTTTCTGTACTTATTTTCTCATAGAAAAGCCACCGTAAATTTTTTTTTTTGTTTCTATTCATAAGTTCGGTCTTTTATCTCATTATTTATACTGTAATTAGTATCGAAAATGATCAACTTGCAAAACATTTTACGCCCCCAACATAAGGGGGTCAAAATTAAGTGACCTGAAAATAATGAGAAAGTTTTGAAATAAAATAAATGATGCATTATAAAGATCATTCATTGATACATAAACATTGAAAATTTCATTAAAATTCGATAATTTCCTGATTTTTGGTAAATTATTTTCTGTAGGGGGGCTAAAGTCATTTTGTCAAAAACGCATTTTAGGCTCCGTTTGCCAGTCCCTATATCTTCACAATCGGATCACGTGATCAGTTTAAGCCATATTGAATAAACGAAAGTAAATATTTTTGAACTTTGTTTTTTAAAAATCTCACAAAAAAAGTAACGATCAGACAGAGTTGTTACAAAGAAAAACAGTTAATTCAAATATCAAATTATCTGATTAGGGAAAATTACACCGTTATATTGAAAAATAAATAAAACAGTTCATATGACTTGCAGAAAGGTGATTTTTATGTAGAAACGGGGACTGTAAATTTACATATTATCTCTCTTTGACAATTATACATTTAGATGTATGGGTGGTTGTATTCAACATAATTGTTTTCTTGTGCATATTCAATAACCAATTATTGGTTTTCAACGATTTTTGAAAGATTTCTTTTTTTTTTTTTGTGGTAGTTTCAGAACAACTCCAGAATATTTTTTTAGTTGAATTTATAGTGTAACTAAAGCATCTTGTGCATATTCAATAACCGATTATTGGTTTTCAACGATTTTTGAAAGATTTTTTTTTTGTGGTACTTTCAGAACAACTCCAGAATATTTTTTTAGTTGAATTTATAGTGTAACTAAAGCAAAGAAAAGACAATAAGTATTACAAATATTGTCAGTTTTGCTCTTCCGTATATTATAAGAATCAAACATTACTATTCAACAATTAAATAAAAAACTCTTAAATTTTCTTAAAAATATTAATATATCATGGATCGGACAAATTTAGTTCACCTGAATTCTAAAATTCAGTCTTATATTTGAATATCAGTGAAAAATTCGATTTGTACACACACAAAAAAAAAGACGATTTTTAAACATTAAAAAAAATTTATCTAAGCACACTAATTAATTTCTTATATAGTACATATCAATTAAAAAAGAAAAAAAAAGTGTTATATTATGACTTTTTTTTTGCACTTTTTATTTCAGAATTCATAATTTTTTTTTACAAAAACTACTGCCTTGGATATTCTACAAATGTTTTGATATAGTTATTTAGACTCTTATCTTTATAGAAAAAAATTAAAAATCATTTTTTTTCCGGTTCATTTTTTTCATATCTCATTAAATAAAATAGGGGTGGGATAGACCTCGTAAAAAAACAACATTTCCCTTAATATATTTTAGGAAAAAAACTATTTCTGTCATATATCTACATCTAAAGGTAAATAGTTATGGAAATTTTCGTGAAAATCGGACCATTAATTGATTTTTCATAGAATTTTTTAAAAATCCTCTTGTCGTAACTTGTTTTTGGCTACATTAAATTTCAGTTGATTTAACGGTACAAAAATGAAAACATTGTTTTTCAATCATAATTTTCATTATTTCAGTAAGCTGCAAAAATGTTGTAAAAATCATCAGGAGTTTTTTTTTAAGTTTCTTCTTTCAAATGGAAAAAATTTTTTAAAGATAATATTAACTTTTATGCAAGTTTAATTGTGTTAAATATAGAGAGGGGGGGTAAATTTCACAGGGAAAATTAGTGGTACCTAGTGAAGGTTTACCGATCGCCTCTGCCTGCGAATTAGTTTTCTTTCCGAAAATTTTACTTATGAGTAAGAATGTTTCTTCTTTTGAATGGTTGAAAAGTTTTGTAACTTTTATTCAGATTTCATTAGGTACCACCAAATTCACGTCATGGAGGAAACGTAAATATTTAAAAACTTTTAACAAAATATCTCACAAAAAAAAGATAACGAACATAAAGTGTTGTTACAAAGAAAAACAAATCAAATTATCCTATTGGGGGGAAATTACTCACCGTTATCTTGAAAAATAAGTAAAACAGTCCGTTTTTTTACAACAGGCTCAGTTTCTTTATTTATATTTTTTAGCAGAATTCTGTATTCATGTTTCTTTCACTAAAAAAAAAAAACTGTCCTAGAGAAACTTATAAAAATCTTCTGATATTCAAACTCTTATCTTTATAGAAAAAAAAGTAAAAATCTTTTTTTGTCGGTTAATTTTTTTCATATTTCATAAGATAGAATAAAATAGGAGTGGGCAGACCTCGTAAAAAAATATTTCCCCAATATATTTTAGGGAAAACCTATTTCAAACATATTTTCATCAAAAGGTAAGTAATTATTGAAATTTTCGTGAAAATCGGACCATTAATTGATTTTTCATAGAATTTCTAAAAATGATTGGCTATGCCTATCCAGTATGTAACAGAAGGATAGCCCAAAACAAGTTATTTGTGAACACTTGTTGAAAACTCAACTATCATAGAATTGACTATGAACATCTTAGCTTTTTCTTTAATAAGGAAAAAATTCTTTTGTACATTTCTGTATATAAATTTCACCCCATTTGTTCATTCTGTTATTGTTTCTTACCATTTTTTCACTCGTGCTATGGGGCAAGGCATACAAGATTCTTACAAGATGCCTACACATATACAACACCAGTGTTGATCAATCAGAAAAAATGCACAATGAGGAAAAACAACACACTTGTACATATCTGTATATAAATTTCACCCCATTTGTTAATTCTGTTGTTGTTTCTAACCATTTAACAGGGACTATTCTGTACATACATCAACAGAATGCAACTTTCATATTATACAAATTATTAGCAAAAAGTAAGAAAAGAACAAATAGATTTGCTTTTGTCAGTCAAACTATTTAATTTTCCACTGTTTTGTACTTTTGTTTTGAATTAGTCAACATTACTTAGTAAAAATGATAGACTAATGCCAATGATGAGATATTTTGTCATTATGAAAATGATATTCTTGTTATTATTACAATAATCTAAAAATCAATTTTTCAAAAATAAACAAATAAATAAATGAAAGTTTCAAACAAGATTTGAACAGTCAGAATTAAATTTTATATCAACCCTTGCTGAACTCAATTCAAATATTCCTATTTAATAATAACCATTTTATGTTACCTACATAATAATAAATTAATGGAACCTACCATTATGTTCCTTGGATGGTTGTTTGAAGTCAACTCTTGTTGGGTTATTTAATGCTGAACCCAAATCAAGTATTCCTATTTAATAATAATTATTTTATAGTACTACATTATGTTTCTTGGTTGTTCACTGTTTTACTGTTATTTTGAATTAGTCTACATTACTTAAAAATGACTATGCCAATGATGAGATATTTTGTGATTGAAATGAATTGAGTTATAATTTTATAATTGTAAATAATATTCAAGTCTCCTGCTTTCTTTAATTAAACATTTCTTTTTTATTCACAGGAATCAGTTGGATGAAGGATCAAAACATTTTCATACAGATGTATGCAAAAGCATTCGTAAGAAGATGTATTCACATAAAAATGTCCAGATCTATGTATTAAAGGTGTTCTGATTTACAAAAAGTACACAACCAAACACACTTGGTACAGCTTTTTGATGGTTTGAGTCGGAATTTGAAAAGGCACACGTAAAGACACTCTGGAATACTTTCAAAATTGAGAAGTGGGCCAGAGGGAAATAAATAGGACTTGAGGTAGGAAATAACATCCTTCATCCTATAAAATGAACTATGCATAAAGAAATCAACTGTTAATCCCTGGTCTTGAAAAATTGTTAATGAAAAATTGGACAAAAACGAAACCAAATTGTTTTAAAGTTTGTGCATCAGGATTTTCACACAGTACTCATAAAAAATGCAAACACATACTGGAGAGAAAACCTGTTCTTGTGAAGTATGTGGGTCAACATTTTCCGACAATTCCCATTTGAAGGTCCATGTGCGGACACACACTGGAGAGAAACCATATTCTTGTGAAGTTTGTGGATCAGCATTTTCACAGAGTTCTGCTTTAAAAAATCACATGCGTACACACACTGGTGAGAAACCATATTCTTGTGAAATTTGTGGATCAGCATTTTCTCATAGTTCTTCTTTAAAATTTCACATGGGTACACACACTGGCGAGAAACCATATTCATGTGAAATTTGTGGATCTGCATATTCACAGAATTATCTTTTGATGAGACACATGAAAAGTCACACTGGAGAGAAATCATATTCTTGTGAAGTTTGTGGATCTGGATTTTCACGGAGTTCTTCTTTAAAAGATCACATGCGTACACACACTGGTGAGAAACCATATTCTTGTGAAGTTTGTGGATCAGCATTTTCACAGAGTTCTACTTTAAAAATTCACATGAGTACACACACTGGTGAGAAACCATATTCTTGTGAAGTTTGTGGATCAGCATTTTCACAGAAATCTGGTTTAAAAAGTCACATGACAAGACACCCTGGAGAGAAACCATATTCATGTGAAGTTTGTGGATCCGGATTTTTTCTGAGATATAAGTTAAAAAGACACATGCGAACACACACTGGAGAGAAACCATATTCTTGTGAGGTTTGTGGATCAGCATTCTCACATAGTTTTCATTTGAAAAGCCATATACGAACACACACTGGAGAGAAACCATATTCATGTGAAATTTGTGGATCAGCATTCTCACAGAGTTCCGCTTTAAAAAATCACATGAAAACACACACAAAAATACACACTGGAGAGAAACCATATTCTTGTGAAATCTGTGGATCAGCATTCTCAGAGAGATCTACATTAAAAAGACACATGCAAACACACACTGGAGAGAAACCATATTCTTGTGAAGTTTGTGGATCAGCATTTTCTCAAAGTTGTCATTTAAAAAAACACATGAAATGTCACACCGGTGAGAAACCATATTCTTGTGAAATATGTGAATCATCATTCTCAGAGAGATATACATTGAAAAAACACATGCGAATACACACTGGAGAGAAATTGTATTCCTGTGAAGTTTGTGGAATACCATTTTCAAAGATTATACTTTTAAAAAGACACATGCCAAAACATGCTGGAGAGAAACCATTTTCTTAAAAAAAATAAAGATATACATGAGCATTTTCAAGGATTTTTACAAACACTTATTGGAGAGAAACCTTATTTTGTAAATCCTTGTTATTAGCATTTTCTAAATCTTCCAAATTAAAAACGTGAAAACATACATGAAAGAGCATATTTTGTGAATCATTTTTCAGCCATTATAAGTCTACGTATTGTTACGTTCACCTATCGCTTCAACGTTATACAACGCTTTTCCATCAGAGATACCAAAGAAAAATGAGAGGGTGCATGCAAGACTTGGCAATGAATAACAAGACATAATATTCTTTTCAAGACATTTTATTCAGAAAGTCGAGAACTGAGATGAGGATAAAATAGAAATCCCCAGGCTGGGATATATGTAGAGGTATCAGGAAGATATTCATCGTTACCCTGTCTGTTATAGTTTGAATGAGATAGTAAGATAGGTTTTGTTATAGTTTCGGCCTGTAGGTCATAGTCAATTCGAAGATATACATATATATAGTTTTAGACAAAAGGCAATGAGAGCAGGTTGTATAAAAATTCCATGGCAGAATATAACACTTAACTTTGTTTTAGCGGGTTCATTCTTTTATCTCCGTGGGGTTATATCCGGTGATTTTCCTTTTATTCTTGTTTCGGTCCATATCTGTATGAATGACTACTCCGGGTATCATTCTTTATGTTGCGTTCTTAATAGTGGTAACTTTCTTCTTGTGAACGATCTTCCCATCCCGAGATTAAGAATCCATACTATGTTCACTGACCGGGTCCTGTGTGCAAAACTGAAACTGATGATAGGGATCTCCTTCCTTCCCCCAAATCGTGACATCACCTGTCTCTCGGTAAGCTTGGCATACATGAGGAAAGCAACGAGTGTAGTATCAGTTGTTCGTTTAGGGTCAAATTCTGGGACTCCCCCCTCCACACTGGCGTCAGAGAGTCTCTAAGAACATTCTAGAAGTTTCCAATTGCTGACCATTTGATTATACGTAACAGTATTTTGATGAAATCTTAAGATATTGATTTCATTGTTTTTTTCTCATTGATTCTGTGACGATGAATTTACTGATGGAGAAAAAAGTGCTCAATTTGGACTTTGAAGTGAAATTTGAGGCCTGATATCCCCCCTGAGAGTGGGTAAAAATGGCCAATTTTGTGTAAAATTAAAGTGCCAATTAAAAATACATGTTAAATCAGCCATATTGATGTATGTTGATCTGGAATTTCCTTAAGTTAACCTCTGAAAAGACATATATTGATACACACCACATATGCTGGTCTTAATTTTTAATGAGATAAATGAAAGGCACACTGAAATTGAAGTATTTTAATAATATTTTCTTTAAGTTCCTTAATTACAACTTTATTGTTATAAATTCAATTTATCATTTAACTACAACTCTACACAATTTACTTTTATATTAAATAAGATTTTTCGGACCATATTACCTTAAGGCACCCCTTTTCGATTTCGTTTCATTAGGTCATTTTTTTTCATTTACACCGTCAATATCTGGTTGTTTGTTAGGGTTAGGGTTAGGGTTAGAACCCCTAACCCTAACCCCTAACAAACAATCGGATATTGATGGTGTAAATGAAAAAAATGACCTAATGAAACAAAATCAAAAAGGGGTGCCTTAAGGTAATATGGTCCGATTTTTCCTGAATGTCAATTAGAGTTGATCAAATAAAACTCAGCTCAATTTCATGTTATCTATGCTTTGCTTTTATGTTAAAATTTTGAGATGAAGGATTAAAGGGAAGTAAACAATTACTCAATGAATTATTGCATTTATATTCTTTGTATTATATTCTATACACATAATGGTTATCATCATAGGAAATTGATACAACAATCCATATTCAAATCAGAGACAAATTGTTTTTCATTTCACAGAGGGATAATAACCTTGCGAATGGTATGAATCCAAATATTCTCCATCCGGCTTTGGGTAAATAGTAGGACTGACTGGGCTCTATAATCTTGGTATAGGAGAAGGAAATATCTAAATTCAACCCTATTTTTTTTTTATTGTTTAACATAAGTGTATTTGTATCGTAATCTTCCTTAAAGATTTGAAACTTCTAATGCTATTTATCACATATATTTTAATTCACAAATATTGTCACTTATACAAACTTTACCATAATAATTCTTTGATTATAACTTTTCTTGGCTGATACATATATTTTTTGGGGGGGGGGGGGGTTCTCAAGTGTGGTATTTTTTTTCACTTACAACCTGTCACAAAAAACTCCATAAATCTTCTTTTTTTTTTAAATCAAAGTTTCAGTCATAGTTGTGTATATAATTTCGATTTTTCGGGCTGTTTTTCTTCTCTTTACTGTGGCCAACGTTTCAGCTGCTGTATCCTCCGGCCTTCCTCAGGTGTTCCCTGTCCAAGCATAGCAATGACACAGCCTAAAAAATCATGTTGATCAAACAAGACGTCAAAGAACTTGAAGATCTCATTGGTAGCTGTTCTCCAGAGCGTTCTTTTCAAACTTACGTGGAGACTACATTGGAGCAAAAAGACATTCATTGGTAAATATACACACATAAACAAACTATATATATATATATATATATATGCACAATATACACCACACATACACACAATATATATATATAAATATACACTATATACACAATATATATATATAAATATACACACTATATATATATATAAATATACACACTATATACACACAATATATATATATATATATATATATATACACAATATACACACACATGCACAAAATATTTGTTTAATGTTACCTTTCTTTAAACTTCTGTGACTGAAGTCCAATGTTTGAAAAACCAGCCCCGACCACAGATATCGCATGTGAAGGCTGCCCTGAAGATGTTGATGTGCTGGTACTCCTTTGCCGCTGCTTTCTTCTGGGCCTCTTGTTTTCATGGTGTTGCATCATGGTGATTTCAGACATGAATAATCGACTATGAAGAGCCTGCTATCACCGAGGGGGCTCCTGGAAGAGGAAAGCCAAAGAACCAAAGATCATTCTTGCAGACATTCTTAAATCCAGCTGGGTTTGACCAATCTGTCTCCCACCCTGTCGGCTGCGGCGTTAAAATGCACCAACTGCACCTCGGCAGAGGGGTAAGACTCCCCCAATGGGGCCACCTGTTGGCCGTGGGTGGCGACCGTTGATGCTTAAGGATAGAACCCAGGTGGCTGAGCAGTCCATGACTTGCAATATTCCACTTTAGGTTTTTCTTGGGCTAGACGGTTGGAGAGGCCCTCTCTGATCAATCGGCTGGCCACGTCAAGCCCTAGCACCTATATGATTGCCCCAACCCTATTGCCCTTATGGCAAGCCCCAATTCTTCTTATCATATGGGTGCTAGAAGGCAGTGGCTGAGGGTCTACATGTCCTGGGAATGACATTAAACTCTATCTGATGGTGAGGTTCCAGTTCTGTAGGTTTGGAGAATGTGGAGTACCCCTTCATCACCATTGCTCCCTGGTCCACTCTGACCCAGAGTGGTAGTACCTGTTAGGGTCCCATCTGTGGGTTGAATAGAAAAACATGAGTTTATAAACAAAATTGTATTATGCATTAAGAATGAATTTATATCACAACTTTGTTGGCATTAAATGACCCACCGAGGTTGATATGCTGTAAAACAAAACAAACCAAAACCAAACCAAAGGAGACCAATCTGTTTCTTACCAGACAAAAGCTCTGCATAGAGGATGTTCCTCTGATTCATCCACCATCCATCCGGTGGATGTGGCCGAGCCAGTGGAGACAATGATCCCAGTAGAGAACACAAGCTGAGAAGTTGAGCTCTCTCTAGAACTGCTGTGTTAGTGATCCTATCCCTCCAGGTGATGCCCAGTATAAGGTAATGAAGGTAGAAGCTATTTAGCTGCCGCACTTGGTGGGAGTACACGGTCCAGATTTTACTTCTATACAAGAAGGTGCTGATAACACGCTCTATGCCCTTGTACCTTTGTATGGATTATATATATATGAGGAAAAGGGGGTTGGAACGAATCTGACAGAATGAGGTAAAATAAGGAATGAAAGAACAAAACTCAGACAAAAATGTGTAGTATATTTCACTGGAGTTTTGAACTCAATAAAAGCAGAAGCTGAGTTCAAAACTCCAGCGAAATATACTGCACATTTTTGTCTGAGTTTTGTTCTTTCATTCCTTATTTTACCTCATATATATATATATATATGCACAACTATCATGATAAAATTGATTTTAAATTGATAAACCTTTACAGTACTTAACACACAAAAATGTAAAATGATAAATAAATTTTTTTAGAATTATGTTGATTATTGTTGTCTTATCATTGTTGATTATTGTTGTCATAGGAGTAGAAACCTGGTGTAAACTCCAAGCCTGAATTTTTTTTGGTGTGTGAAAGAACTGAAAAACTACCAAATAATGTAGAATGACCTTTTGTTGCATTTAGACATATGCAGCTGTGAAAACTGCAATTAAAACAAACATTTGCATATAAGCACATGGGGAAAATATACAAAGCAAGACATTTACAAAAATAAGAATAATTTTACATGCAACCAGTGACAATACAGCAAAGAACAAAGAACAAATAAATTCCTAATGAAATCCTATACTACCATTGTAGAATAATCATACTCGGTGATATGTTATCTGAATTACAATGAGAACACGAGAACGACGTGTGAAGGGTTGAAGCAGCCATCTTTATTCTCGATGTCTCTCTGCCCAGTTCAAGGGCAGTAACTCTTAATGGTTCGGTAGGGTTTAACTACAGAACCATCACATACCCTGTTTTACAATTTTTTATTTCTATTTTATTTGCATATAACATAATAAATCAAAAATATAAATTGTTCATTTGTGATCACATAGATTTTTCATTATTTTCTTCTTCTTTTTTTGCATATCTATGTGTAAGTAAATAGAAATTAAAAGAAATGATTTTTTTTTTGTGTCCATGAAGGGATTTTTCTTTTTGATGAGTTCACAAAATAAAAAAAAATGTTTTTGTTGTTTCATTCACAGTATCTTGCCAGTGGTTTTATTATCCGACCAGATTTGGTTGTTTTCTTTTCTGTTGTGTTGTATCGTGTCTGTGATTCCTGTGGGACATGATGATTGCTAGTTTGGGATGGGGTATTTAGTGTTTTTGTTTGACTATTTTTTGGTGTGTTGGTTTCCACTCTGGATGGTATAATCTCAGGTGGATCCTAGTTGCTGTAAATGCAACAAGTAGCTGTAACCCAATATGAATCTAACCTTGTTGCAATCATGTCTGCAGCGCCATGTGGCTATCTTAAAATCAATAGGAAGCATTTACACTTAATACATTTTACAAATACTCACATGCAGCTGTGAAAACTTTTTAGCATCATGTGGACAAGGGTTTAACTTATATTCTTTGTAACTTGTTTACTAAAAATGTGGCATACTTGACTGCATTGATGGCCCCAGTAACTTGTTTACTGGATGAGGGAGTGAAGTGACAGAGAGCTTCAAAAATTTATTTTGAAAAGGAACTTTTAGGATACTCTACAAATAACCTTTAATAAGATCCAGATTCCTACACCTTAGAATCAGAGC
Source organism: Doryteuthis pealeii (assembly GCA_023376005.1). Classification (NCBI taxonomy): domain Eukaryota; kingdom Metazoa; phylum Mollusca; class Cephalopoda; order Myopsida; family Loliginidae; genus Doryteuthis; species Doryteuthis pealeii. The sequence continues at coordinate 64,163,918 of CM042157.1, forward strand.
CTTTTAAACTTTAATTCATTTATATACCTAATACATTTTAGTGTACTAACTATAACATTTCTACAGTATTTATTCTACTCACGTCTTAAGAAGGTAATATTTCCCTATTTTTCTAAAGCCATTCTAAACTATTTAGGGTATTCAAAACAATTTTGGGTGCCATTATAGTATGTGGCCTACCTTTTGAATGTAGCCTACAAAAGCATATTATAATGTTATAACTGCTAACCCTAATCCTATTTCAGAATTTTAGAATATCTTAGAATTAAATAGATCTCTGATTCATGTAAATTATGGATAAATTCTTTTAAATTATTCTTAATTATTATATACAGCTTAGGACTGAATTGCATTTCTTGAAATTAGTTTCAATGAATTGCCTACTACTTATATCTATAAATATACTCTTACTGAGATAGGCCACATTCAAACCGAGAAGGCCATATACTATAACAGAATCAAAAAGGTAGGCCACATACTATAATAATCAAAAAGGTAGGCCATATACTATAATGGCACCCTATTTTGTTTGTTTCTTCCCTCTGCTCCACGTCTCAAATCTTGAGTAAGAGAAACAGTGAAGAATAATGTTTTCCTCCTTAATGTTATAGTTTCTCTTTCTAGTGATCTTTGCTTGATTTGTGAGATTCCAGGATGAGTATTGGGCTGGTCTGGTCTGGTGCATACTCAGAGTGAAACAAATGTGTGAAAATTTCAATCTACAAACTTCACACTTGGTTTCTTTACATATTTACAGAAAAAGAAGAAAAAAAAAGGCAACATGTGATATACAGTGAATAAAATAAAGGATTAAAAAAGGGGAGGGAGAATAATAAAAAGTTAAACCAGAGAAAACTAAATAAATAAGTTTGAATGTTTGTTTGTTATTTAGGGAGAGTAATTTTTTGTTGCTAATAATAATCATTCATTCTATTCTGTGCTGTTAGACTGGGTAAGAATATTTACGGATTCGAAGGAGCCCTTATTTCTCCGTAGTTGAAGGCAAATTGTCGGACAAAGAAGGAACAACACAAAAGTAAATGCAGACACTGTATTGACATAAAATTACATAAAATGTTGCAAATTTAATGGTATTTGCTACGAGACTCATCTGTGGAGGGATTCCTTGTAGTACTGGAGATAACACAGTTCGTCTCGGTAGTTGTTTTTCCTTTGGTCAGTGTGCGTTTGTACTGGCCTTTCTGTAGTATTTGGGGCTAAGTGAGTGAGAGTGTTTGTTTTTACGTCTCTCGTTGTTAACAGTTCCCTGGTAAGTACATCCGTCCCGGACGAGGGCCCACAGACAAGTGCTGGGGTTTTGATTCTCGCGCCAATATCCCATTGGCGATTTGTCCCCCTAGTGGCAGGGGAAGATAATTCACATGGAATTTCTGACATGGGTAACTTGACAGTTTAACCAAGATGGTCTACAAAAACTGAAGACGATGGAATGAATGAAATAAAAGAATTAAAAAAGGGGAAGGAGAATAATAAAAAGTTAAACCAGAGAAAACTAAATAAATAACTTTGAATGTTTGTTATTTGGGGGGAGATTTTTTGTTGTTAATAATAACAATCATTCAGGTTAGAGAAAACGAACATGCTGATATTTTAGTTGGTTTCTATTGACAGCCACAACTGGATAAGATAAGTCGTGTTGTAGGTATATAATTACAAATGAGTGAATTTAGAAGAGTGTGATAAAAAGAAAAAGAAAACAGGACTTTGCTTGAGAGATTCAGACACTGTAAGAGCAAAATTCATATAAAAAACACAGGTGATGCAAAAGATATGTCTGTATCCTTTTAGATTAGATTTACTTAAGTTCTTAAGTAGTGTAATGGTTAATGAGCTAGTCTAGAAGACCATTGATAGTGAGTTTGATTATCAGTGGTTGACCAATATGTCTAGCCTTGTGAAATCCTGGTAAAAGATTACTAAAATACACAAATACAGGAAAAAAAGGAGTTATTTTACACAGCAAATATCTATCACCATAGCATCTGTTCTTGTCAGTGATGTTGTTTTAATGGTGAGAGTTAATCACATAGATTATACAATATAGAAGATAACAGAAGTAGAACAGAGAATGCAAAAAGTTAATAATGAGGCTATCCAGCACTTTAAGAAAATGGTATTTTTTTTTGTTTAATTTTCTTTTAACAATTTTTTTTACAGACCAAGGAGCCCCTTCCTTGGAATAAAAGTGCAGTAATGTAATGGTTAGTGAGCTATGGTTTCTCTTTTCAAAAAGTTTCATTTATTATTTTTTTCTTTTAGTAACATAGGGACCCTTTCCTTTATTTCTTTTAGTATTGTACTAAAATCCTACAGCCCTTTTTAAGATAGAGGATGTTTCTTTGATAACTGCTATTTATATTTCTCTATTTTCCTTAAGCCATTCTAAACAATTTAGGGTATTCAAAACTATAGTTTGGCGAAACTGCCCGGGGAGTAACCAGTTCACTGGTAATCGAAGACAAGGGGCAGAGTTAGAGAAAATGAACATTTTAGCTGGTTTCTGTTGACAACCAAACCTGGATAAGATAAATCGTGTTGTAGGTATATAATTACAAATGAGTGAATTTAGAAGAGTGTAATAAAAAGAAAAAGAAGACAGGACTTTGCTTGAGGGATTCAGACACTAAGCAAAATTCCTATAAGAAAACACAGGTGAGATAGAATATATGTCTATATCCTTTTAGGTTAGTGAGCTATAGTTTCTCTTTTTAAAAAAAATCATTTATTAATTTATTTTAGTAACAAAAGGGTAAGACTTTATTTCTTTAAGTATTGTGCTAAAATCTTAGAGGTCATTTTAGAATGGAAGACGTTCCTTTGATAGCTATTTATACTTTGCAACAGCTTGATTTACCAGGTATTTTTTTAAGGTATTTTATTAAGTTTTGCTTGACCAACACAGTTGCCCCTACCACAACTAATACGTTTCTTCATGTGTCTTTTTAAATGAGAGATCAGTGAAAATGCTAATCCACAAACTTCACAAGAATATGGTTTTTCTCCAGTATGTGTTTTCATGTGTGTCTTTAAATGCGCAATCTGTGAAAATGCTGATCCACAATCTTCACAAGAATGTGGTTTTTCTCCAGTGTGTGTTTTCATGTGTGTTTTTAAATGAGCAATCTGTGAAAATGCTAATCCACACACTTCACAAGAATATGGTTTCTCTCCAGTATGTGTACGCATGTGGCTTTGTAAATTACTATACACTGCAAATGCAGACCCACAAACTTCACAAGAATATGGTTTCTCTCCAGTGTGTGTTTTAATGTGTGTTTTTAAGTTAGATCCCCGTGAAAATGCTGATCCACATACTTCACAAGTATATGGTTTTTCTCCAGTATGTGTCCGCATGTGTGTTTTTAAAGTATATTTCAATAAAAAGGCTGACCCACAAACTTCACAAGAATATGGTTTTTCACCAGTATGTGTCCGCATGTGTCTCTTTAAAGTAATTCTCATTGAAAATACTGATCCACAAACCTCACAAGAATATGGTTTCTCTTCAGTATGTGTGTACATGTGGCTTTTTAAATGAGAGCTAAGAAAAAATGCTGATCCACAAACCTTACAAGAATATGGTTTATCTCCAGTGTGTGATAGCATGTGGCTTTTTAAATGAGAGCTAAGAAAAAAGGCTAATCCACAAACCTCACAAGAATATGGTTTTTCTCCAGTGTGTGTTTTCATGTGTGTTTTTAAATGAGCAATCTGTGAAAATGTTGATCCACAATCTCCACAAGAATATGGGTTTTCCCCAGTGTGTGTTTTCATGTGTGTTTTTAAATGAGCAATCTGTGAAAATGCTGATCCACACACTTCACAAGAATATGGTTTCTCTCCAGTATGTGTACGCATGTGGCTTTTTAAATTACTATGTACTGAAAATGCTGATCCACAAACTTCACAAGAATATGGTTTCTCTCCAGTGTGTGTTTTAATATGTGTTTTTAAATTAGATGCCCGTGAAAATGCTGATCCACATACTTCACAAGTATATGGTTTTTCTCCAGTATGTGTCCGCATGTGTGTTTTTAAAGTATATTTCAATGAAAATGTTGACCCACAAACCTCACAAGAGTATGGTTTCTCTCCAGTGTGAGTGTACATGTAGCTTTTTAAATGAGAGCTAAGAAAACGGCTGATCCACAAACCTCACAAGAATATGGTTTCTCTCCGGTATGTGTGTTTTTAGAGTATTTTGTTGTGAGAATGATGATCCACAAACCTTACAAGAATATGGTTTCTATCCAGTGTGTGTTTTCATGTGTATTGTTAGCGTATATCTCATTGAAAATGCTGATCCACAGATTTCCCAAGTATATGGTTTCTTTCCAGTATGTGTTTTAATATGTGTTTTTAAATGAGATCTCTCTGAAAAATCTAATCCACAAACTTCCCAAGAAAATAGTTACTCTCCAGTGTGTGTTATCATGTGTGTTGTCAGAGTAGATCTCTGTGAAAATGCTGATCCACAGATTTCACATGAATATAGTTTCTTTCCTCTCCAGTGTGTGTTCACATGTATGTTTTTACTATGTGTACATTCTATTTTCTGGATTAAACTGTCAAAAAGCTGATCTACACCCTTCACAAGAGTGGGGCTTCACCACACTGTTAGTTTGGCTGTGTACTTATTCCTGTGAACGAAGAAGAAACATTATTAAAGAGAGCAGGAGAAGTGATTTCAGCATTAAATAACCTAACAAGGCTTGACATCAAGCATCTAAACAAGAAACATATTGTTGGTACCATAAAATGATTATTAAATTGGAATAATTGAATTGATTTCAGCATTAAATAACCATAAATGGTTGAAATCTATCCACCCAAAACTAACTGAATATAACTCAAATTCAGCCCCCTTACAAGTTTATAGATTGTAAATTATAACTCAGTTTGTCTCAATTATTTTTGATTCTTCATCCAACTGATTCCAGTGAATGAAACCAATAAATAAACTAATCAAGAAATATAATGATTATTATTGTTAAATATGGATACTTGAACAAATAGGAATACTTGAATTGAGTTCAGTATAAAATAACTCAACAAGGGTTGATATCAACAATCCAACCAAGAAACATAATGTAGGTAGTATCAAATGATTATTATTATTAAATATGAATACTTGAACAAATAGGAATACTTGAATTGAGTTCAGCATTAAATAACCCAATAAAGATTGACATCAACCATCCAACCAAAATTAATTGAAGAAAACTCTGAATTCAAACCCCTTACCAGTTAGTAAATAGTAAAGAATATGCAACTCTATCTATGATAAAGAAAACTCTTAATTAAAACTCCTTATTATTGAGACAGTATCTCTTTGGCCAAGTTGCCAAATAAGGAGTTTGTAAATGCAACTTTTTGTCTAGGATAAAGAAAACTCTTAATTAAAACTCCTTATTATTGAGACAGTATCTCTTTGGCCAAGTTGCCAAATAAGGAGTTTGTAAATGCAACTCTTTGTCTAGGATAAAGAAAACTCTTAAGTCAAACCTCTTATTGTATATAGGCAGTGTTTCTTTGGTAGAGTTGCTGGTGTCCCTAAGTATATGCAACTCTCTATCCTTGTCTAGGTAATTTAATAAATAGTAAAATATATGAAACTTGGTAAAGGCCTCTTGTCTAACAATTTTTTAAATTCAAACCCCTTACCAGTGAGACAGGATAATTTTCTTTCTTGGAGTTTGTAAAATCAGGAGCTGGTGTCTCTAAGGTTGTTCAATGTTATGCCCAATGTCCTTTGAGCATCTCCTGTGGTGACACTAATGTAAAGTTGTATAGAACTTTAAATTTTTCTTTCAATGTTGGTGAAAATGCCTTTTGGAATATCAAAATTGTTGTACTTCCCAAAAATTCATATCTGCAAATAAATAAGAAATATTATTAAAGAAAACAATATAGCCATGCATTATTTGCAATAATAAAATTATAATGTCTCAATGAACTGTAACACATGAGGGAATTAATGTTCATTCATGAATGTTTTTATACTACTGTCTAATTAGAAACATGGAATATTTGTAAATCACAAATATTGTGAGGATGAAAAAACAATGAAAGAATGACAACTGAACTGAACAGGAATGTCATACTTCATACTTCATATCAGAAGTGGAAGAAATGGTTAGAAACAACAATAGAATTAATAAATGGGGTGAAATTTTTATACAAGTGTTTTATTTTTCCTCATGATTCAAAGGGCTTATGAAAAAGGTAAGATGTTGATTGTCTATTCTATAACAGTTGAGTTCTTGACAAGTTCATATTTTAAATGAATTTTATATATCAATTAGGTATAAAAATTATTTCCTCAAACCATGGTATGGTAGGCAGAAATGGCAACAATTATTTTAAAGAATTTTGATTTATTTCCATTGAATCAGTTTAATTGAAACAATTCAGAAATTTGAAAAAAGAAGAAAAGAATTCATAGAAAACATAGATAATTCTATTAAAATCATATTTTAATTCATAGAAAACATAGAAAAATTTATTAAAATCAGATTTTAATTCATAGAAAACAGAAAAATGTATTAAAATCAGATTTTTTAATTCGTTTTTAAAATGAATATGAGACATTTTGGCACTCATGCATATATGTAACCAATACATCACTCAATAAGTCCCCGGCCTAACCAATAAACCAACAACTTTTAGGCAAAATTCAACTTTATTAATCAACAATCTCCTTCCAGGGTGATACACTGATTCCAATGCTTCTTTAACAATTTTTTGTAGAATGATTTATTTTAGCTTCAAAATACGCCTTAATTTCCGATATCACTTCTTTAAAGGAGTCAAATCCCTTTCCCTGAAGCATTTTTTTGAGGTCTGCAAACAGTCAGTAGTTTCTGGGGATCAGATCTGGAGAAGAGGGTGTGTGGGGATGCAATTCGAAGTGTAATTCATGTAGTTTTGCCATCGTTGCAATCGACTTGTGACACGCTGCTTTGTCTTAGTGAAAGAGTACTTTTTTCTTCTTCATTTGTGGCTTTTTTTGTGATTTCTTCCTTCAAACGCATCAGTAATGCTATATATTGATGGTGCTTCCTTTCTCAAGTTAATCAATGAAAAAAAACCATGCACATCTCAAAATACAGAGGCCAAAACCTTGTCTACTGATGTTTGCATCTTTGGTCAATTTGGACAGCTTTCACCTGTTGCTGTTCACTCAGCTGACTGTCACATATTTATGCAAAAACTCCTTTTTATTGCATTGAAACAGTTGGAAAAAATGCTCTGAATCGTCGACACATTGTTACTTTTGATCGACTGTGAGCAAACACGGCACCCACTTTGAACACAGCTTTCTCATTTACAAATATTCATGCAAAATGGTGAATATACTGCCTTCTGATATCTTCAACTTCTCTGCTATCTCACACAACTTCAATTTACGATTGACCAAAAAGAGCTTGTGGTGTATGTTGGTGTTTTCCGGGACAACTGCTAAATTTGGGTGACTTGATTGTCCAGTATCATTTGTGTCTGTACGACACATTTAAAGTCAGCATACTACCTCTTAAACATTGTTTCTGATGGAGCAGAGTCTGAATAACACTTACCAAGCCATTGCTTTGCTTGAACAGTATTTTTTCCAAATAAAAAGCAATGCTTTATCAACACAAAATCAGATTTTTCCATTGTTTTGAAAATTTGCAACAGTGGCTTCACTTAAATAACTGTAATTTGTAAACTAATAATCCAATTGGACTCAAATTACGTCAAAATTATGTGGATTTTTTTATTAGTAGCGCCATCTGTATGTCAGGCCCGGGACTTATTGAGTGAAGTATGATGTGCATGGTTACTAACCATACACATATCTATCTACACATTGACATTATTCATACATGCATGAATTCATAAACACTGTATTTAAATATAAATGTATAAGTAGATATATAGGTACTGCCAATTATCCCTGTGAAATTTACCCTCACTATATTTAACACAATGAAACTTGCATAAAGGTTAATATTATCTTGAAAATTATTTGTACATACTAAAGAAGAAACATTAAAAAAAAAAAAACCCCGATGATTTAAAATAATTTTTTTCAGCTTACGGATATAATGAAAATTATCAACGAAAAAATGTTTACATTTTTGCACAGTTAAATCAATTGAAATTTAACGTAGCCAAAAACAAGTTATGACTAGAGGCTTTTTTTTAGAAATTCTTTAAAAAATCAATTAATGGTCAGATTTTCACGAAAATTTCCATAATTACTTACCTTTGGATGAAAATATGTCTGAAATATTTTTTTCCTAAAATATATCGGGGGGGAATATTTTTTTTTACGACCCCCCCCCATTTTATTTTATGAAATATGAAAAAATGAATCGACAAAAAATGAATTTTACTTTTTTTCTATAAAGAGTCTGAATAATTATATCAGAATATTTTATAAGTTTCTATACGGGAGTTTTTTTTATTAAAAGAACCATGAATACTGAATTATGCTAAAAAATATAAATAAAGAAATTGACCCTGTTGAAAAAACGGACTATTTTAATTATTTTTCAAGATGATGGTGAGTAATTTTTCCCCAATTGGATAATTTGATCTTTGAATTAACCGTTCGTTTCTTTTTTTTTTTTTTGCGAGATTAAAAAAAGTTTTTTTTTAAATATTTACATTTCTTCCTTCAATATGGTCCAAACTGATCATGTGACCTATTTTGGTGGTACCTACAGATATAGTTGAGAGAGAGAGAGAGAGAGAGAGAGAGAGAGAGAGAGAGAGAGAGAGAGAGAGAATCTGAAAAAAGAGAGGAGGGAGGAAGAGATATCTAACAATACAGTTTACTAAAAAAATGAAGCTGCTACGACAATCTCGTAAATTCCCACCAACGCACAAAGCCTTCAGTACACACAAGAAGTAAAGACTACAACAGGATGTCAAGTCCTTCGACGTCACACATGTGAAGCCTGTAGGTCCGAGACTGTCACCCCACGTCCACTCGTCTGTTTTTAAAATGTCTCGCTGCTATCTTATGCAAATAAGTCTGTGGCATAAAAATGGCAGTTTGGCGAACGGTTCTCAGAAAGTAGATCGATAGGTACCACCAAACCGTTTAGGCCATCTTGAATAAAACGGAAATAGATATTTCCAAACTTTGTTTATCAAAAACCTCGTAAAAAAAGATCGTACAGGGTTGTTACAAAGAAAAATAGTTAATTCAAAGATCAAATTATCCGATTGGGAAAAATGACATCGTTATCTTAAAAAATAAACAAACCTGCCCGTATTACATGCGAAAGGGTAATTTTCAGACCGTAAATTTACAAATTATTTCCCTTTTACGATTAACCAGTAAAAGTATGGAATGAAAATTTGAATATTTTTTCTAAGAGAAAAACTGTTAAAATAATCTATCAAACTTACTTTTTATTTTAATTATTGAAAAAAGTTAAATAAAATAATTTTTTTCACGCTAACACTGTCAGCCTAACAGGAACAAACTTCGGTTACTTAGAAGTGTCTCGTCTCTTTGTAAAACAAATATGTCAGCTATACTCTTCCATATATTCTAAGGATCATACATTACTATTCAACAATAAAAATTACAAATTCTTTTAAAAATATTAATCGAGCTCGTATCGGACGAATGTTTAGTTCACCTGAATTATAAAATTCATATTTTTAAATATCCGTGAAAAATTCGATTTTTTGACGCAGGAAAAAACAAAACATTTAATTTATTTCACGCAGAAAATAAAAATATTTAATCACACAAAAGATTGAAAATCTCTTAAAAATTAATTTCTTAAAAAAATAATTTTTTTTTAACAATTTAATAGAATATAGTACATACCAATTATAAAAGCAAAAACAAGTTTTCAAATATTAATATTATGACATTTTTTTGCACTTTTTATTTCCGATTTCATTAATTTTTCCTCAAAAAACTACACCTCGTACATTCATACAATTTCATTGATATAGTTATTCAGACTCTTATCTTTATAGAAAAAAAGAAAAATTTTTTTCTGACACGTCATTTTTTTTATCTCATAAAATAAAATAGGGGGGGGGGGAATAGACCTCGTAAAAAAAATATTTCCCCTAATATATTTTAGAAAAAAAACTATTTCAGATGTATTTACATCCAATAGTAAACATTTATGGAAATTTTCGTGAAAATCAGATTATTAATTGATTTTTCATAGAATTTAAAAAAAATCCTCTTATCGTAACTTGTTTTTAGCTACGTTAAATTTCAGTTGATTTAACAGAGCAAAAGTGAAAACATTGTTTTTCAATCATAATTTTCATTATTTCCGTATGCTGAAAATTAAAAAAAAAATCATCAGGAGTTTATTTTATGTTTTTTCTTTAGAATGGAAAAAAGATTTTCAAGAAAATATTAAATTTTCTGTAAGTTTCAATGTGTTAAATGTATGGGGGGTAAATTTCATAGGGTCAAATTGGTGGTACCTATAGATCGACATGCGAGACAACGAACGCGTTTAGCTTCCGGTAAGTCACCGTCACTTCTATTACAAGAGACAGATTGGACACTAGGCAAACTGGTAAGTGGGTGGCAGAATCATATTTTCACAAGGTTCAGAATTTCGCATAACACCGACAACAAAAATGCCTACTGTTTGACGTAAAAGTAACGTAGCAAAAATTACACGGAGTACTTTCCACAAAAAAAAAAAAATCTACATAAAAGGATGAATTAGTTTTTAATAAATCTTACACATAAGTAAAATTCGCAGAAAAATTAAAACAAAAAATTTGAAGGCGGGGCGCAATTGGTAAACTTCCACCCTTAAGTAAAAGTACAGTACAGTTAAATAAACTTTTTACGAAAAAATGTCATTTTTACATACAAAGAAATAAATTAAGAAAAAATCATACTTACTTTCTTTCTTTTTACCTTTGAGCTATGCAATATTATAGAAAAGTGAGAAACTATAATATCTTAAATAAACTAATATTTTCTGTTTGAATTAATTTAAAAAACAGACGCCATTTGCAAACGATTCATAAGGTTAACTAAATAGGATGAAGTCAAGGGAGATAATTTGAAGAAATTAGGAATAAAGATTAGTAATAGTAGTACTATAGAGATCACCAGTTCGGTCACGTGATCAGTTTAGGCCATCTTGAATAAAACGGAAATAAATATTTCCGAACTTTGTTTATCAAAAATCTTGTAAAAAACAATTAAAGATCGTACGTACAGGGTTGTTACAAAGAAAAACAGTTAATTCAAAGATCAAATTATCCGATTGGGAAAAATGTCATCGTTATCTTAAAAAATAAATAAACCTATCCGTATTACATGTGAAAGGGTAAATTTCAGGCCGCAATTTAGACAGAAAAGTTACATTTTATTTCCCTTTTACGATTATACCACTACAAGTATGGCTAGCTCTAATGGACAATAAATAAAACTGTTAATTTTAACGAGGGGGTTGGGGTTTAGGGTTAGTTTAATGGGAAACTAAATAAATAATTTGTGTTCCGTTTTTTCTAGGTCACCCTGTAATATGTTTTAATTTTCCGAACCATTTGCAAGTTTAGCCAAAATTTACTATTAAAATGAATAAAATCTTTAAAAACTTTAATATTAAAATTTACTATTAAAATGAATAAAAACTTGAAAAAAATTAATATTAAAATTTCACAGAGAAATTGACGTTAAAAAAAAATGTTTTCGGTTTTGGTATTAATTTTTAAAATCGTAAAAAATGAAATGAAAATTTGAATATTTTTTCTAAGAGAAAAACTGATAAAATAATCAATATATACTTTTTATTCTAATTGGTAGAAAAAGTTAAATAAAATAATTTTTTACGCTAAGAAAAACAAACTTTAGTTACCGAGAAGCGTCTCGTCTTTTTGTATAAAAACAAAACAAATATGTTAGTTTTGCTCTTCCGTATATTCTAAGAATCACACATTACTATTAAACAATAAAAATTACAAATTCTTTTAAAAATATTAATATACTGCAGATCGGACCAATTTTTTAGTTCACCTGAATTCTAAAATTCATATATTTAAATATCCGTGAAAAATTCGATTTTTTCACGCAGAAAAAAAAAAAAAAATTATTTCACGCAGAAAAAAATATTTAAGTACACAAAAAGATTGAAAATCTCTTAAAAATTAATTTCTTAAAAAAAAAAAATTTTTTTGACAATTTAATAGAATATAGTACATACCAATTAAAAAGCAAAAAAAGTTTTCAAATATTAATATTATGACATTTATTTGCACCTTTTTTAAAATTTCTGATTTCATTAATTTTTCCTTAAAAAAAAAACCCCAAACTACTGCGTTGTATGTTATACAATTTCTTTGATATAGTAATTCAAACTCTTATCTTTATAGAAAAAAAGTAAAAAGGTTTTCTGTCATTTTTCTCATAAAATAAAATAGGGTGGATATGTAACCTGATTTCTTGGTTTGAAATTAGAAAAAGAAGGAAAGAAAAAAAAAAAACGGAAGTTTAAATCTTCCGATCGCTTGGGTTGGAGTAGAATCAAAACAGATAGTGCGATTATAAGGCCACACAGTGATTGGAATGTCCGTATCGAAAGTAAAATCTCAAGTGGGTCAGAAGACCCCTGGGGCGAATCCACTCGAATCAGCGGTAGTTATCCTCTGATGTGCGAGACAATTGGGCGCCAGGACTGGTCGGTTGACCACGACTTGGCTTGGATCTAACGGAAGAATGTTTCTTTTTTCACTTAAGAAAAAGATAAACTCTTTGTTTTATAGATGACCGGAAGAAATGAATTAAAGAAAATCAAATGTATTTAAAACCACTCAAGTAACCGGAAGAGATAGCACTTAGATTAGTGAGCGGAAGTGAATTCGATTGGCTGGTTAGAACTAAAGGAGGGTGGCACCCTTGATAAAGTGGGAGGTCCAGAGAAAATTTCTGATATCTCCGGAAATCAGAATGTTCGGTTGAGATATTATTTAACTGAGAGGTTTTTGACGAAAAAGCAGATGAAGATGAGACGAAGCCAAGTGTGCTCAGGGATTAGCTGACTGGGCTAGTAGAGAAGATTAACGCAAATACTGAGGGCCGACAGAAACTGACTTCAGCTAAGACCATTGAAAAACTTAGTCAACTTTACGAACTGTTTTGAACAATACCTTGCAGAAGTTATTAATTAGAGATCCATCGCTCCCACAGCCTTGAGAAATAATTGTTTGCATACTTTTGTTTGAATATAAATGTTGTTGAGTTTTTAAAAAAGAAAAAGAGTCGTTGTTTTTTATGTGACCACTAGGCCGCTGTTAACCTTGGAAATCAGTTTCTATAGCTGATTTCTAGTCGTTTGAGATCTGAACACAACGTGGGCATTCGGCTAGACTTTCAGCAAATATAGAGAACCTGCAATCCATGGTTGATGCAGAAAATCCTATCTTGACGGCCAATTTCGGAAATTCCTCAAGCTCTTTAGCTTAGTAGCGACCGACGGGTTATAGATAGACCTCGTAAAAAAAAAAAAAATTCCCCTGATATATTTTAGGAAAAAACTATTTCAGATAGAGAGAAAAAGGAAAAGAAAAGAAAAAAAAAAAAGAGAGGAAGAGGAGAAAAAGAAAGAAAAAAAAATATAATGACCCCCCAAAAAAGAAGCGCGTCCATTTCTGAAGATAAAGGTTTACTTTGAAATCGATAAGACAAAAAAACATCTTTTTGTTTTTATTTTTTATATGCATTGTAATTGTCTTCAAATCATTAATATATAATAACATACTTAACAATGCTTCAAGCAAATTACCAATTACTATTTCAGATATATTTACATCCAAAGCTAAACATTTATGGAAATTTTCGTGAAAATCAGACTATTAATTGATTTTTCATAGAATTAAAAACAAAAAAAAAACAACCTCTTATCGTAACTTGTTTTTAGCTACGTTAATTTTCAGTTGATTTAACAGTGCAAAAATGAAAACATTGTTTTTCAATCATAATTTTCATTATTTCCGTAAGCTGAAAACTTTTTAAAAAATCATCAGGAGTTTTTTTTTTTTTTAATGGAAAAATTTTTTCAAGAAAATATTAATTTTTCTGCAAGTTTCATTGTGTTAAATATAGGGGGGGGGGTAAATTTCACAGGGGAAAATTGGTGGTACCTAGTAAATATAATGCTGGGAGAGGCAAAAAGTGAGAAAACTTAACGTTTTAAAACATTGAGTTACCCCCCCCCCCCCCACACACACACACACCTTTAAAATCAGCAAATGAAAATGGGTCAGTTAGAGATTGTCCAAAGCAGAAATAGGAAACTTAGTTTTCAATTTAGACAAGTTACAGATATTTCTTTTTCTTTTTTTTCTGTTTAAAAAAAAAATTATCCTTCTCTAAATTTGTTGGATTATTGGTATAAACTATAAACTAGGGTTACCAAAAATCGTCTGCTAATGTTTTAAAAAAAAAAACGAATTAGAAGTATTGAAATAGATTATTTAAGGTCAAAACTTTGTCTAAATCAATAAGTAGTAACATAATGAGCATCATTAAAAAAGAAAAATATTATTACATATGCAATTTATTTATTTAATACATTTTAAACATTAAATTTCCTTCAAATTGTGATGAATTAATGGCGTCGAATTTATTTTGAATTATCATATTAAATCATTTTTTAAAAATATTTTAAAAATACTCATAAACATTTCTTTTTAGAAATAAGTAAAACGTTACTTTAGATACTTATTTATTAAATATTACTGAAATCTTACTCATCCATTTTTAACTTTTAACCAAATAAATCCGTTTTTTGCATGAGAAAAAATGAAATAAATATTAGTTTTCAGTTGTTCCGGTCGAATCAAAATTATACTGATATTCAAAAATTGACTTCTACTTTTAGTATGGAGTTGTGTTAATGTAATAATATTGTTATACTTTTTTTTCTTGTTTGGAAAAGGGATTTTATTTTGGACCAATATTTGTTCTTATATCAAATTACTTTTAATTTAGTTTAATTTATCAATTAAATTACATTTAATTTATTCAATTTATCTTATCAATTAATTTAAAATAAATCTAAATTCCATTTGAATTATTTTATATCTGAGCTAGTAAAAATTTATGAATACATACTTACCTCTCTAATAAAAAAACCTATTTTCCCCCCTTAAATTAACTTTTTTTTTGTTCCTTGACATTATATAGTTACCTCTTTATTTATATATGTATTATTTATATGTTAACTTTTATATTATTCTTTATATTATTCTTTTCCCTGAAATTTATCTAATGGTTTTTCTATAATATATTGAAATTTTATATTATTATCTTCGGTCTACACCGGCACTTATGCTCCTATGGGGACTGTCACCGACACAGCAGCAGCAATCATCATCATGGTCACGTGGCGATTCCTATAAAAAGCCATGTCATTAGTAATTCTTCCTCTTTTTAGTTGCAACCCTTCTGAGGGCTCACTGCTGGGTTCGGCCCTCTACGTGTCCCTCTTTTTGGTTGATATCCTTCTGACTGCTACTACAGGTAAGGGCTTTGCTCTATCTCTCCCTACGAACTTGGCTTACGGATAGAAAAACCCACGACGGACTTCTACCATTCCCGGCTTTTTAAGAGAGATTGCTATCTTTGACCCATGAAGGCTGACAGCAAATTACCTTTTATCACCAGGATAACAGCTAAGGGAGCCGACGAGATAATTGCAACACCGGACAAGCTTCACACTTTGTTACCAATGCAGTCGATAGGCTGCTAGCAGATCTAAACTTTTGCAACCTAAACAAACCCACAACCAATTAATTACAGCTTACCCAGAACGGTGCTGTAACCAAAACTCAACTAAATAATAACACTATGGCTGATACCTAATGAGGAGGTGCCGCTAAGTTCTAAAAGAAGTTATTAAACCTCGGGTTGCTTGTCCGAACTAAACCAGAACTATATATTCACACAGAAGTAGAGCATATATATGTATATATATATATATATATATATATACATACACTCAAATAGAGCATATATATATATATATATACATACACACAATAGAGCAGATATATATATACACAAATAGAGCATACATATATATATATACACACAAGTAGAGCGGATATATATATATATATATATATATATATACCTCAGATGTTGTATGTAAAGACTGTCCCTAAAGATGCACTTTCTTCTAGACTTCTTGGCTTCATGGTGTTGTCAGGTTGATCTCTGCACAAAATTTTCAGTTGGAAGGGGTAATGCCAAAGCACCGGAGATCATTCTTGCAGACATCCTTAAATTGCAGCTGGGGGCCACCAATCTCTTTTACCAGACGAGAAGCTCTACATAGAGGATGTCCCTCGGGATTTGTCCATCACCCATCTGGCGGACATGCCCAAGCCAGGGGAGATGACACTGTCTCAGTAGAGAACACAAGCTGAGAAATTGTGCTCTCTCTACAATCGCTGTGTTAGTGATTTTTATATATTATTTTCTACTTGGAATTTATTTATAATTTCCCCAACATTTTCTTGATGATGAAAGTGAGAGATATAACTGCCACGGGTCTTAGTGGAAAGAAAACGCTCAACACCTCATACTGATGTGATCAAGTTTATTTAATAAACAATAGAAACTGTACAAACGAAGAAATAGATGAATTTCAAATTCAATGAAAGATAACATTTCAATAAAACATAATAAAGAAATGGACACGCAGTGTCTTATACATATTCTTACCATATTGTCTCTTTGATGAGCAGTAGTAAACTAAATAGGGTTTGTATATGGGCTATGCTTCCGTTAAACATTTCCACTTTGAATCCTATATTTGGAAGTGAATTTAAGGGGTCAGCAGCAACTGATAAAATAGGATTTATAAAAATCAACTCACTTATTCTAACACTAGATATTGTGGTGGTAGTTAAATTGGCATATAAAAATACTATGAAAATAAAGTATAGCTAACAGGTCAATTTAGAGACTGTTAAAAGACCAACCACAGTATTGACACTCAGTGTTTTTATAACTTACTAGACTTTTAACTACCTTTCAACCGACTGTCTCCTCTGAGGAATTATCACAATTCTTTATCTATTCTAAATCTCTGGTTTATTTTAATGGTCCATCTGACTTCCTATTGACACCTATACATACATACACATGCACCCAACTGTATCGTTCAGCATGTGTAGTGTCATACAATGACCAAGTTGTATATAGGCCTTCTCTAATGTGTGTCTGCTGTAGCTTAATTACTATCGTCTATGGGGAATTTGGGGATTGAAAATCAAACGGTATTCAGATTTCTGGAGAAAGAGAGGAAAAAGAAATTTAAAAAAAGAGAGGTTAAAGGTTGAAACTCAATTGACCGACCAATGACTCCAGAGCTAAAGTTAAATATAAAACTGGAAGTTTTAGTTTCTGTGAAGGAGTGGAAGTGACCCTCCCACCCCTGGGATGACAAAGAACAGGAAAATCGGTCTTTATCAGAGGCAGACGGGGGTGTAAACCCCCTCTTGTGGGGATGAACACCTGCAGCCCTTTCTATGCACCTTACTTGCACCTTCCAACATTACTGCAATTCCTGCAACTCCTAGCTTTTCGCAACTCTACTGGCCATAATCGTCCCGTGATCGTCTGCTTACTTGACCCCAACTTAGGACCTCCACGTGTGCACGTAATGCTGCCTCAGGGCTCATCCAGGGGGTTTACAATCAATTATCAAAAGAGAAGAAAGACAAGACAAGACAATTTCAGGTGAACATCAATCAAAATGGCAGAGAAGTATATGGTTCTTACATTGCTTCCTTCTTTCATTTCTATCTGCTAATCACACATTCTTCTCCGTACTGTCGAGATGAGAGGGGGCAACATGCCCCCTCTTGTTCTTTTAAAGACTTCTGCTAATGTTGTAATCTCTGGTGGACAGCTAAACTGATCTTCCTTCTTCGGCGTCCAAAACTCAACTCTGCCCTGGGGTCCAGACTAAACTCTCTTCTTTTCTTTTTAGCTGGGACTCTCTATATATAAAATTCCACCCCCACCATCTCCTTTCTGACTAACCTTGACACTCAATTTCATCCCCAGATGTTTTGTTGGTTTGAAATACTATGACTAGAACAATAATAATAATACTTGGCACAACAGATAAACAAACGTCCACATTATCAATTAACAATGAATAATTAGGCCCAAAATAAACATTGGTCTCTTGGTTTTGAGACATTTGTCTCGGTTGGATATCAAATATCTTCCTATCACTCCTTTTTTATTTAATTATTCGTTCCTTAGTCATATTCACTCATGTATACACACATGATTCACTATATCCCTTCCAAACACACAGACACTCATGTGTCAATAATCTTACATACTATATTTTCATATAACTAATTATTACACCTATATATATATATATATATATATATATATATATATACATATATATACTTGCATACCTCCAAATGCATTCTGCACTTGATGCAATGCGTAGTATCATAGGGGCTTTCTGGGTTCCCCCGTAGTAACGAACATGAATTACGATAGAATAATTTGACCTCACCCTCTCTCTCTTTGAAAAAGAACCCATGAGCATAGAAAGGAATAAACGACCCCTTTGTTACTATACGACTTGCAAATGCTGTTTCTGACTACTACTATTGTGTATGTTGCTTCTGAACTAGTGATGACAATTACAACTGAACAAGAAGAGGATTTGGAATTGAGAAGTAAAGGGACAATAAAGTTAAGATTTATATAACAAGAAATAGAATAATAAGAAGCTAAATATTTAAAAAGGATGTGTTTAAAAAAAGGAAGAAGAGAGGCCTTTAAGAAGTACAGTTAAGATTTATATAAAAAGAGAAAGAAGAAAAAGAAGAAGAGGAAGAAGAAAGGGTGGAGGAGATAAGACTTTAAAATGAAGAAGATAAAGATTTAAAAGGAAGTAAAGGGTTTAATAATAATAATAATAATTATAAGAAGAAAAAGAAGAAGACAAAGAAGAAGAAGAAGAAAAAGAAAAAGAAGGGTGGAGGAGATAAGACTTTAAAGTGAAGAAGATAAAGATTTAAAAGGAAGTAAAGGGTTTAATAATAATAATGATAATTATAAGAAGAAGAAAAAGAAAAAGAAGAAAAAGAAGAAAAAGAAAAAGAAGAAAAAAAGAAGAAAAAAAAGAAAAAGAAAAGAAAAAACAAAAAGAAGAAAAGAAAAAAGAAAAAGAAGAAGAAGAAAAAGGAGAAAAAGAAGAAGAAAAAGAAGAAAGGGTGGAGGAGATAAGACTTTAAAGTGAAGAAGATAAAGATTTAAAGGGAAGTAAATAATAATAATAATAATAATAATAATAATAGTTATAAGACTAGACTTGAATTTGGTCCTATGCAACATCTGCATGTGAATTTTCAATACTTAATGTCAAATTGTTGATTCATACACACCACAAGAAAATAACTATTTTTCCTTGTGTGCTTTCAAGTGGCTTTGTAAACTGCATCTCTGTGAATATGCTGTTCCACATATATTACAAGAAAATGGTTTTTCTCCTGTGTGTGTTCGCATATGATTTTTTAAAGTGGACTTCTGTGAAAATGAGGTTCCACATATTTCACAAGGAAATGGTTTCTCTCCAGTGTGAGTTCGCATGTGACTTTTTAAATCAAACCTCCGTGAAAATGCTGTTCCACACACATTGCAAGAAAATGGCTTCTCTCCAGTGTGTATTTGCATATGCCGTTTCATATAGGCACTTCTTGAAAATCGTGTTCCACACACTTCACAAGAAAATGGTTTCTCTCCAGTGTGAGTTCGCATGTGATTTTTTAAATGGGAACTCTGTAAAAATGCTGATCCACACATTATACAAGAGAATGGTTTCTCTCCAGTGTGTGTTTTAATGTGTGATCTTAAAGTAGATTTCATTGAAAATGCTGATCCACAGACTTCACAAGAATATGGTTTTTCTCCAGTATGTGTCCGCATGTGTGCTTGTAAAGTAGATTTCATTGAAAATGCTGATCCACAAACTTCACAAGAATATGGTTTCTCTCCAGTATGTGTGTACATGTGTCTTTTTAAATGAGAGTTAAGAAAAAAGGCTGATCCACAAACTTCACAGGAATATGGTTTCTCTCCAGTGTGTGTTTTCATATGTGTTCTTAATGAAGATCTCGCTAAAAATGCTGATCCACAAACTTCACAAGAATATGGTTTCTCTCCAGTGTGTGTGTACATGTGGCTTTTTAAATGAGAGCTATAAAAAAAGGCTGATTCACAAACTGTACAAGAATATCGTTTTTCTCCAGTATGTGTCCGCATGTGTTTTTCTAAAGTATTTTTCATTGAAAATTTTGATCCACAAACTTCACAAGAATATGGTTTCTCTCCAGTGTGTGTGTACATATGGATTTTTAAACGAGACATAAGTAAAAAAGCTGATCCACAAACTTCACAAGAATACGGTTTCTCTCCAGTGTGTGTGCCCATGTGATTTTTCAGAGTATCCTTTCGTGAGAATGATGATCCACAGATTTCACAAGAATATGGTTTCTCTCCAGTATGTGTCCGCAGGTGTGTTGTTAGACCAGATCTACTTGAAAATGCTGATCCACAGATTTCACATGAATATGGTTTCTCTCCTGTGTGTGTTTGCATATTGCTTTTTAAAAACTATTCAGTAACAATGCTGACACTAAAGTTTAAAAGAATATAGCTTCTCTCTAGTGCGTGTTCACATGTACCTTTTCTGTTTGTGTTTTTTACATTTCTTGATCAAACTGTCAAAAAGCTGATCTAGACACTTCACAAAAGTAGAGCTTCACCATGTTGTGAGTTTGACTGTGTACTTATTCCTGTGAATGAAGAAAAAAAACATTATTAAAGAAAGCAGGAGAAAATTATAACTCAGTTTATCTCAATTAATTTTGATCTTTCATCCAACTGATTCCAGTGAATGAAACCAACTAATCAAGAAATCTAATGTACATTCCATAAAATGATTATTATTAAATTGGAATACTTGAATTGAGTTCATCATTAAATAAACCAAAAAGGGTTGATGTCAACAATCCAACCAAGAAACATAATGTAGGTAGTATCAAATGATTATCATTAAATATCAACCAACCAAGCAACTATCCAACCGAAACTAAATGAAGAAAACTCTAAATTCAAACCCCTTACCAGTTAGTAAATAGTAAAGAATATGAAACTCTCTACCTAGGATAAAGAAAACTCTTAATTCAAACTCCTTGTCATTGAGACAGTATCTCTTTGGCCAAGTTGCCAAATAAGGAGTTTGTAAATGCAACTCTTTGTCTAGGATAAAGAAAACTCTTATTAAAACTCCTTATTATTGAGACAGTATCTCTTTGGCCAAGTTGCCAAATAAGGAGTTTGTAAATGCAACTCTTTGTCTAGGATAAAGAAAACTCTTAATTAAAACTCCTTATTATTGAGACAGTATCTCTTTGGCCAAGTTGCCAAATAAGGAGTTTGTAAATGCAACTCTTTGTCTAGGATAAAGAAAACTCTTAATTAAAACTCCTTATTATTGAGACAGTATCTCTTTGGCCAAGTTGCCAAATAAGGAGTTTGTAAATGCAACTCTTTGTCTAGGATAAAGAAAACTCTTAATTAAAACTCCTTATTATTGAGACAGTATCTCTTTGGCCAAGTTGCCAAATAAGGAGTTTGTAAATGCAACTCTTTGTCTAGGATAAAGAAAACTCTTAAGTCAAAAACCTTATCAGTGAGACTGTTTCTTTGGCAGAGTTCTAAAATAAGGAGCTTGTGTCCCAAAGTATATACAACTCTATCCTTGCTAGATTAGTTAATGAATAGAATTGTTAGTAAATAGTAAAGTATATGCAACTTAGTAAAGGCCACTTCTTTCAGAAAACTTTTAATTCAAACGCCTTACCAATGAGACAGGCTAACTTTCTTTGGCAGAGTTGTAAAATCAGGAGCTGATTTTTCTAATGTAGTTTAATGTTGTGTCCAATGTTCTTTAAACTTTCTGTGTTGTGAAAATGTCTTTTCAAATTTCAAAATTGATATCTGTAAAAGAAGAAGAAATATTATCAAAGAAATCAAGAGACTCATTCATTATTTTCAATGACAGTGTTTCTTTGGCAGAGTCGCAAAATAAGATCCCCCGTACAAATTTCTTGTTAAATTTTTTTTTTTTGAATAAAAATGAATTTTACATTTTTAGAAAGTTAATTCAATGACAGAACATAAGTAAAAAAAAAAAAAAAAAAAAAATTGATACTAATATGGTTTGGTTGTAGGAAATTTGAAACTTAAGTCTCGTAAATAAGAAAAAAAATTTTTTTTTTTCTAAATTTTTTGTTTATTTCTAAGGAATTTTATATTAAAAGTTCTTGTCTGGATTTATTAAAATGTATAAAATGTAAAATAAGCACTCATCGTATAGCAAAATTGTATTTATTTAATTAAAGAAAATATTGAATTAAAAATAATGAGTATACAATTATTGGTCTTTATATACAAAAATATTGAAAATGTTTGAATTAAAAATTGTCATCATCTTTTTAATGGAAGTATGTAGGGGACATAATATTCTATTCTTGTTTCAATATCAGCTGTCTCACCTTTTATAATATTTGTTAAATATGAAGGCCTATAGCTACTTGACATGGTGTGGGTTAGTGGACTCATACTGTTAGTAAAAATGAGAACACAAGACGTATTCTAATGGAGGTACAATACACACTTTGGTACACACTGGTTTACTTCACAGAACAGAATGATACAAGGAACACTAGGTACTATCAAAATATGTCATGTGATCAATTTAGACCATATTGAAGGAAGAAACGTAAATACTTTTGAACTTTGTTTTTTAAATCTAGAAAAAAGAAATAATGAACATAAAGAGTTTTACAAAGTATAACAGTTAATTCAAAGATCAAATTATTCGATTGGGAAAAAATTACTCAACGTTATCTTGAAAAATAAGTAAAAGTCCGTTTTTTTACAACAGGTTCAGTTTCTTTATCGATATTTATTTTAGCAGAATTCTGAATTCATAGTTCTTTTACTAAAAAGCTCTCGCATCAACACTTTTAAAAATCTTCTGACATAATTATTCAGACTCTTATCTTTATAGAAAAAAAGTAAAAATAACTTTTTGGTGGTGTAAATATTGCGACCCTACAGTCACTGGTCCTGTCTTTTTCAGTCTCTGTGACAATATACTCGACCGCTCTGTCTGATTGTCTCTCCGCAGTTTGCTGAGATTACTTCTTTTATACCAGTTCTTTTATTTATTTTTTAGTTTTAAGCAAATAACTTTTAATTTTTAAAATCACCAAAAATATTTTTTCATAGTATTAAAATTTTTTTTTCTTTAAATTGATGCAAAAAGATATTATTCTATCTAAGTTAAACTGAGTTTTTTACTACTCTAAAAATTTCAAGGTCAGTTTTACATATCTTCCAGCCTCCGGGACTAACTAGTAAATTTAACAAAAGATAACCCTGAATTTCATCTTTGAAAAAAAATCTAAGCTAAAACATGCGCTATAACGTGCTGCATATTTTCAAAGAATTTTAAGGATTTTAAAAAAATCGTCAATTTCAAGTACTGAGAACAAAACAGGCCAAATTCTCTCCCAGTCTAAATAAATATGTCAATCGCAACAGAGTAAAGTCTTTTTAGCTACACTTCCCAGAATGAATATTTCTAAAGATATTGGATAGAAATCCCCATGTTTATCTTTTACTTCGAAATACCCGGATGTGAAAACATACGAGATATTAAGAAAATAGCGATTTTGAGTTACCATAAAAATCTATTCCTTGCCTAAGAAGCGGCTGATCTAAGGGAGATAATAGCATAAATAGGAGGTAGGTCCCTTTATTTACAGAATCCGTAGCTATAATGGACCAGTTATTTTATTTAAGAACTTTTAAAGTTTTTCAGGTCTGTTCACTTGGAATCACGTATCTTTGAGGTGTAAAACACTGATTCTGAAAGATATGTGATTCCAAGTTAACTGACCTGAAAAATGCAAAAGTTTTAAAATAAAATAACTGATGTATTATATCTTTTATTCATTAATATATCAACTTTGAAAATTTCATTAAATTCCTTGACTTTTGGTATTTTTTTTCTTTCGGCAGGTTGACATACGGTAGTGGAATTTAGGTCCATTGAGTCCGATTTAACTTGTTTTCAAGTCCCATGTTTAAATTTTCACTTTCCCTTCGCGTGGCTGGATTTTTTTTTTCTTCTTTTCCTCCTTAGCAAATGAAGAAATTTATTTTTGATTAAAATATATACTTTTATGACAAATTAAAAGAACTTGTCAAAATTGTCAAGTGGTAAAAATAAATCTTTATTAAACTTTATTTTTTATCATAATTGACACAATACTTTTAAAATTCACTATTAAATGAAAGAATTCAATGTTCATCTTTTACTTTGAAGTGAAAACATACGAGATCGAATTATTGTGCTTCCATATGTAAACTGTTCGATTATATCTTGAAAAAAAATGAGAGTTCTTGTCTCTTGGAATATGAAGTTATCTACCTTACACACACAAATTTGAGCCACCCTACATATACGTAACCATGCATGTATCGACATTATTTATAGCCATACATAAATTCATAAACATTAAACACTGTATTTAAATATAAATGTATAAACTGAGAGAGAGAGAGAGAGAGAGAGAGAGAGAGAGAGAGAGAGTAGGAAACTGGTCAGTGGGTGGCAGAATCATATTTAACACCGACAACAAAATTGGGCTGAACTTGCACAAAGGTGTCAAAATTAGGGTGACCCAGAAAAAACAGAACCCACAAATTTTGTAATAAAACTGTTAATTTTAACTATAGGAGTCTGGGGTTAGGGTTTAGGGTTAGTTTAATGGGAAAATGAATAAATAATGAATAACAATTCTATGAAAAATCAATTAACAGTCCGATTTTCACAAAAAAAATTTTGAGATAAAAAAATGAACCTTCAGAAAACTTTTTTACTTTTTTTTCTGGGAACAGAACCCACAAATTTTGTAATAAAACTGTTAATTTTAACTAGGGGGTAGGGTTGGGTTAGGGTTTAAGGTTAGTTTAATGGGAAAATAAATAATTTGGGTTTTGTTTTTTCAGGGTCACCCTAATTTTGACACCTTTGTGCAAGTTCTGCCCAAAATTGCCTACTGTTTGAATGTTTGACGTAAAAGTAACGTAGCAAATTGATCCCCCTCTAAAAATTACACAGACTACTTTCCACAATATAAAAGGATAGATTGTTTTTTAATAAATCTTACACATAAGTAAGATTTGCAGAAAAATTAAAACAAAAAAATTGAAGGCGGTAGCAATCGGTAAACAACTTCAATCCTTAAGTAAAAGTTCAGTAAACTTTTTAAGAAAAAATACGTCATTTTTACATGCAAAGAAATAAATTAAGAAAAAAAATTATACTTACCTTTTTTTAACCTTTAAGCAATGCGATATTTAGAGAAAAGTAAGAAACTATAATATTTTAAATAAACTAATATTTTCTGTTTGAATTGAATTTAAAAAACAGCAGCCATTTGCAAACGATGCTATGCTAAACGTTAACTACAGTTTTGTCAAGGGAGATAATTCGAAAATTAAATAAAGATTAGTAATAGTAGTAGTAACATTTATAATTTATTTTGGATAATTCGAAGAAATTGAGTGGAAAGAGTAATATTAATGATTTGTTTGGATTATTTCATGACATGTCAGCGACGCATAGGTTATTTAAGGCCGAAAGTTGATCCATATGTAAATATAATGTTAGGAGAGGCAATAAATAAATAAATAAATAAATAACAAAGCAGTCGTATACTAGGGATACCGGGTATCCGATACCCAAAATGAAGCTAAACTGCGTTTTTGACAAAATGACTTTAGAAAATAATTTACCAAAAAATCAGGGAATTATCGGATTTTAATGAAATTTTCAGTGCTTATTTATCAATAAATGATCTTTATAATGCATTATTTATTTTATTTCAAAACTTTCTCATTTTTTTCAGGTCACTTAATTCTGACCCCCCTTAGGTTGGGGGCGTAACATTTTTTTCAAGTTGGTCTTATAGTTTTCTAATTCAACAATAAAAATTACAAATTCTTTTAAAAATATTAATCGAGCTCGTATCGGACCAATGTTTAGTGCACCTGAATTATAAAATTCATATTTTTAAATATCCGTGAAAAATTCGATTTTTTGACGCAGGAAAAAAAAAATTAAATTTATTTCACTCAGAAAATAAAAATATTTAATCACACAAAAGATTGAAAATTTCTTAAAAATTAATTTCTTAAAAAAAATTTTTGTTGTTGACAATTTAATAGAATATAGTACATACCAATTATAAAAGCAAAAAAAAGTTTTCAAATATTAATATTATGACATTTTTTTGCACTTTTTATTTCCGATTTCATTAATTTTTCCTCAAAAAACTACACCTCGTACATTCATACAATTTCATTGATATAGTTATTCAAACTCTTATCTTTATAGAAAAAAAGAAATTTTTTTTTCTGACGCGTCATTTTTTTTTTTTTAACTATTTCAGATGTATTTACATCCAATGGTAAACATTTATGGAAATTTTCGGGAAAATCAGATTATTAATTGATTTTTCATAGAATTTTTAAAAAATCCTCTTATCGTAACTTGTTTTTAGCTACGTTAAATTTCAGTCGATTTAACAGTGCAAAAATGAAAACATTGTTTTTCAATCATAATTTTCATTATTTTCGTAAGCTGATAAAAAAATTTAAAAATCATCAGGAGTTTGTTCAATGTTTTTTTCTTTCGAATGGAAAAAATTTTTTCAAGATAATATTTTTTCTGCAAGTTTCATTGTGTTAAATGTAGGGGGGGGGGTAAATTGCACAGGGTCAAATTGGTGGTACCTACTAATTACAGTATAAATAAAGAGATAAAAAACGAAGTTATGAATAGAAAAAAAAAAAAAAAAAGATTTACGGTGGCTTTTCTATGAGAAAATAGGTACCGAAATAAAATGTAAAAAATAATAGATATTAATTTTTTGGAGATTTCTTTTTTACTCATTTCGATAATTATTTAATTGGCTATTGTCTTATAAAAGAAAAAAATTATACATCGATATTTTTTCTGCTTAAAAAGGTGTGGGGGGGTACATTTTCAATCGAGTTTTTCTTGAAAAAGTATACCTTGATGTAATAAAATAAGGTTTGCATTATATATATATTTATTTTTAGAATCTAAAAATATAACATTTTAAACTTAATATCAGGCTTTTCATATTTTAAATGAATTTTATGTATTAATTTTTCATAGCAAAAATACTAAATGAGAGTTTTGAAATAGAATAACTAATGCATTATAAAATTCATTAATTGATAAATCAATACAGAAAATTTCATTAATATCAGATAATTACCTGATTTTTGATAAAATCTTTTGCTATCGCAAATGTTACGTTAAGATTGTAAACAAGTGCCTAAAATCATTGAAAAAAAGCCAAAATGGCGGAACGCGTCGAAATTGACCAAAACAAATCGTTTTAAATCTATTAAAAATAAACTGCATATGTAATGATATTTTTCTTTTTTTAATGATGGTCATTATGTTACTACTTATCATTTTAGACAAAAGTTTGACCTTGAATAATAGATTTCATTAATTTTAATTTGTTTTTAAAAAACTAGCAGCCGACAAAATTGGGTATAGCTTAAATATAGGGTGGGGGGTAAATTTCACAGGGTAAAATTGGTGGTACCTATTGTATAAATTTTATACAATAGGTACCACCAATTTTATCCTGTGAAATTTACCCCCACCCTATATTTAACGCAATGAAACTCGCAGAAAAATTAATATTATCTTGAAAAATTTTTTGCCAATCAAAAAAAAAAAAAAAAAAAATTAAACAAACTCCTGATGATTTAAAAAGAATTTTTTTCAGCTTACGGAAATAATGAAATTATGATTGCAAAACAATGTTTTCATTTTTGCACTGTTAAATCAACTGAAAATTTAACGTAGCTAAATCAAGTTACGATAAGAGGATTTAAAAAAAAAATTCTATGAAAAATCAATTAATAGTCCGATTTTTCACGAAAA
Organism: Doryteuthis pealeii; assembly: GCA_023376005.1. NCBI lineage: Eukaryota > Metazoa > Mollusca > Cephalopoda > Myopsida > Loliginidae > Doryteuthis > Doryteuthis pealeii. The sequence goes on from CM042157.1 coordinate 64,192,045, forward strand.
TTTCCATAACTATTTACCTTTGGATGTAAATATATCTGAATAGTTTTTTTCTAAAATATATTAGGGGAAATATATTTTTGCGAGTCTAACGCCGCCTATTTTATTTTATGAGATAAAAAAAATGAACTTCAGAAAACTTTTTTTAACTTTTTTTCTATAAAGATAATAGTCTGAATAACTATATCAAAAAATTGTATAACATACAATGGCAGTCGTTTTTTTTTTTTTTTAAGGAAAAATTGATGAAATTGGAAATAAAAAGTGCAAAAAAATGTCATAATATTATTATTTGAAAATTTTATTTTTTTTGCTTTTTTAATTGATATGTACTATATTTTATTAAATTAAAAAAAAAAATATATATATATAAACTGTTAATTCAAAGATCAAATTATCTGATTGGGGGAAAAAATAAGTCATCGTTATCGTGAAAAATAAGTAAAACAGTCCGTTTATTTACAACACAGTTTCTTTATTGATATATTTTTTATATATATTTTTAGCAGAATTTTGTATTCATGGTTCTTTTACTAAAAAGCTTTTGCATTGAGACTCATAAAAATCTTCTGATATAATTATTCAGACTTTTATCTTTATAGGAAAAAAGTAAAAGTCGTTTTTTGTCAGTTCATTTTTTTTAATATTTCATAAAATAAAATGGGGGGGGGGGTAGACCTCGTAAAAAAATATTTCCCCTAACATATTTAAGAACAAAACTATTTAAGACATATTTTAATCAATAGGTAAGTAATTATGGAAGTTTTCGTCAAAATTGGACCATTAATTGATTTTCCATAGAATTTTTTAAAAAGCCTCTAGTCATAACTTTTTTTTGTGGCTACATTAAATTTCAATTGATTTAACGGTGCAAAATGTAAACATTGTTTTCCATTCATAATTTTCATTATTTCCGTAAGCTGAAAAATTTTTTTAAGAATCATTATGAGATTTTTTATTGCTTCTTTCGAATGGACAAAAAATTTTCAAGATAATATTAACATTTATGTAAGTTTTATTGTGTTAAATATGGGTGGAGGGTAAATTTTACAGGGAAAATTGGTGGTACCTATATTTCATATTAAAACTTTCACCCAGTGGAAGGTGTGTATTTTTGCAAGATCAGTATCGATTTACCAGGTTACACATACACACACACATATATATATATATATACATCTTTAATGTGATAGTACCTGTAATTTTTACTATTAGTAGTTGAAGATGTTTTTGTTCAACATTATCAGGTTTTTCGAAATGTTTTCATGAGAAATGTTTTCTAAAAAAAATGTACACCAAAAATTCATTTACAATATAAAATTAAATTCAATTAAGGGCCTAATGGAATTTGGTGGTGGTGGTGGTGGGTAATTCACAAGTTGCAACGAGATTATGAAGGTCCTGGGTTTTGGAAGGACTACTATAGAAAAGGAGGAAGAAGAAATGAGACAAGGTGGAGGCTTTGAAAAAGGGGTGGAGTGATGCACAGTGATTTGACCGAGGCATGACCCCGAATCGAAAATTGAAAACCAACTGAAGTTTCAGGTGTTGACCGGAACCCGGAAGTCACGTGGTGATGAGGAACGACGAACAACAAGATCACCCTCTTTTTGCTTTCCGAGGCATAGAGTATGACAGGCCTCTGGTCCCTAGTGTGGGATCACAACAATTTAACAGTGTTCTCTTTCTCTCTGCTTTCCTCTCCTTCGAACACTCACGAGACGAGCCCGAAAATAAAGCTAAGCCCTTAGATATATCTCAAGCGTTGTTATCTTTTTTTTATCGACAGAGACTGCCGTGTAAACAAATACCTTTTAGTGCTGTGATTTGGAGGGCACAAGTAAGATTAGGCGATAAAGGTTCAAGGACAAGCTACAAAAGTGTTCTATATACATTAAAATCTACAATGCATATATATTATAAATGTTAATTACAAACATGAAGCATATAACCAACTGATTTTAGCAAATTATTACCTGCTTTAGATCAAAGCTACTGAGGACAATTATTTGGCGCTTTTAAATCTTACTTTAGATACTAATGCAGAGCAGCATGCAAGAGATGATATCATTAATTACATATAAAAAATTACATTTCACGGAAATACCCAAAACCTTTGAGACGGAGTTTAGGGTAAGGTAAGGGTTAGTGTTAGGGGCTAGTGTTAAAATAGGGTTAGAGTTAGGCTACTTCGGGAGTTTCTTGTATATAATTCTATTTATATGTAAAATTTGATTCTAATTGATTTATCTTTTTAATGCTATTCTGTATTTGTATTATTATTTTAAAATTAATGTGCTGCTGCTGCTGGGCTGGTGATGTTAATAAAATAAAGGAGAGAATAACTATTAATATTGGAATCTTTCCGTCCACTAGGACGTGGCATAGTGGTCAAAAAAAAAAAAATATTGCATCTGCACAAGTAACTCTACAGGCAATACTTGAGTGACAGTCTTTGGTGCACAGAATGCACACAAACTGTGATGCTTTCTGGGGCTGCTGGTTTTTCTCTCTGTTTCTGGCTCTCTTTGCTATCAAGACTACTCTCCTCTCTGCCTCACCCCTCTGTGTGCCTTGCTTAATGTTAAGGTGCCAGGCCGCTCTATTTTTTTGCATCTACCTTCCACGTGTTTATGTCAATATAGCATATCCTCATAACTCCCTGCAGACATCTTTAAATCATAGGCGTGGTTTACCAACCGATCAGTAGCTTTTTACTAATTCACCCATAAAAAAGATCTTTTGGGATGCGTCCATTTTCCATTCTCCTAACATGTCCAAGTCAGCAAAGGCGCCTCTCACAAAGAATGGAGAACATGCTGTTCATGTTGGCGTATGAGAATAATAAAGTAAGGAATTAAAAGGAATAAAAATTAAACTTTTTACAAGATAAAAAAGAATATGGTAGAAAAGTATTAACGTTGTTGTAGAGTTTGTTTAGTTTAGGTCAGAATAGGCTACTGGGTAAATTGGTAATTTAGTCAAGCCAAGGTTGTTACGTAGTACCAGTAGCACACTGAGCGACCTGACACAGTTTAACGAGTGAATAATTTATGTAAATTATTATCACATTATAAACCTTGGTTAAAAATTGCAAATCGTCGTCAGAATAAAATGGAAAAATTTGGCTTGGCATAGATTTTAATGAATTTATTATTACTAAGGACACGATTTATGTTATTTTACTTAAATTTTTAACCGTTAGTTTGTGTTTTTAACCATTTTTCATTGGATGTTATTTTCTTACAGAGCTGTAAGAGAACTAATTTTTAAGGGAGATAAATATTTTCCAAGAATTATGAACATAAAAACACGGATTATTACACTTTTGGTCATCCATACTTAAGAAAACCCACGCCGCATGTAATATTGAAATGGAAAGTTATTTTTTTGTTTGACATGTTTAAACATAAATCAGGTCCTTAGTAATAATCAAATTCATTAAAATCTATACCCAAGCCAAATTTTTCCGTTTGATTTTACACGATTTGCAGTTTTTAACTTTCTTTTTTTTATGATCAGTATTTATTTTATTATTTTTTAACTGGTAAAGAAATGTCTGCTTACAAAATGTGATTTTTTTATTGTTAAAACAGAAAACAAGGAACAAAAATATTTTAACAAAAAGGGTTAGATAAAAAATTGTTGACCAGCACACAATAAGAATGAAAGAGAAATAGACCCTGTGGAATTTAGGGATAGTTTCACATGTAACAAGAGAGAAAGATGGGCATTAAGTTTTAAAAGACCAAGAAAGACGGTAAATAATGCTACTAAAATGTTTTTATTAAATGTTAAATGCACAATGCATATATACAAATATAACGTTAGTTTCAAACATGGAGTTAATGTATAGTTCAATATTCAGTTTGTTTATGTTAGGTTGGATATGCTACTGTTAATTTGGTAATTTAGTGAAGCCATGGTTTGTATATAATGTTAGAGTTTGTATTGCAGAGTTATTCCGGGGTGAAGAATGTCTTGGATAACTATTCCCTCTTGTAACAAAGTCTTGATAGCTTAATCCAAAGGATCTCTTGGATAACTATGTTCTCTTGTAACAAAGTTCTGGTGCCTTAATCCAAAAGGATAATAAGAGTTATTCTGCTGAGGAATGTCCTTGGATAACTATTCCTCTTGTAACAAAGTTCTTGGTAAGCCTTAATCCAAAGGATAATAAAGAGTTATTCCTGCTGAAGAATTGTCCTTGGATAACTATTTCCCTTGTGTAAAAAAGTCTTGAAGGCTTTATTCCGAATTAATTACAAACATGAAGGTTATTGTTGTAGAGTTCGTTTAGTTTAGGTGTTGAAATAGGCTACTGGTAAATTGGTAATTTAGTGAAGCTGAGTTTAACAGGTTTTAATTCAGAGTTTCCTTCTCCTAGATTGGTTGCCTAACCAAGGTTAAAGAGACCAGTCCACCCTACTTATTTACCTATAGCTGGATGGAGAACATACCTTTCCCAAGGGTATTAAGTAAAAAGTCGTCGGGGCAGCCTAATGTCAGTATCAGCCAGGCCGCAAGGGAGTCTATCCCTTTTCCAATAGCATTAGACCAAGGAGATTATTTTAGCATCTGAGGTGGAGCGCCACACCTATCATCAGCTCCTCATTTTACCACACCGATCCCTGTGCTACTTATTGCTGAGTTGGCGAGGACCAGTATCGGACAGGAACCTTGTGATTCCTAGTCGAACGCTCTACCGACTGAGCTAAACCAGCCTAAAGGTATTAGTACTATGTGAAATGCACGCAGCCTCATTCAGGATTTGAACTCATATCACTAAGTCCATTTCCTATGATGATAACCATTACACCACAGCTAATATGATATGTAAGATGAGATTGTTAAATCGAAGAAGAAAACTGAAGTGGAAGAAACTGATGTATTTCTGGTAAATGGTCAAGATTTCAAGTGAGTTTCAAATGCCAATTTTTGTTTTATAGGATGAAAAAAAAAAAATCAATTTCAACTTTTACTTTTTTGATTTGATCAAATAAAAGCAATAAGTCAATTTCGGGGTGGGGTGGAGAAATCATGTAATGTCGAAGGACATTGTTTCTGAATGAAGAATTGTTGTGAATAACTATTCCTGTAAAGCTTTAATTGCCGAATGTTAATCATGTAGCAGTTCTTTGGTTGAACAGGCTTTAAATCACCTTCAGGGTATGTGAGTGGGATGTTTTCTTAGTGCTACTCATCACATGGGGGTGTGAAGCAAAAATTTATCCCTCGTGTGCTTGTTAATTTCTCAGGCAGTTAACCTTGTCCCCGCAAGGGCAGCAAGTAAGAGAGGGAGGAGTGTGTGTGCTTGCTTTTACAAGTGTCCACATGGTAAGAAGCTGCCTGCGGCAACTGGTGGAGAATTCTTAAGTCGATTCTTACACCTTAGACTCAGAACCTTCTAATTTTGTTCATTTGTTTTATAATTTCTAATACTTTTTAAGTGATTCACATAATAATGTTTGTTATCTGTTTTTAAAAATCCTGTATATATATATATAGTATATATATAATATTCTGTGTCTCGCATCTTGGAATTTACATTGATTATTTGGCATTTTAAGCAGTGCCTGTTCCTTTCGGTTATCTGTGATGATTTTCAGGGACCGATTTCTCATATTCTTTCTCTGTCTGCTTGGAAGGCTTCTTTAGAAAAACATTCTGGCCAACGGAAAGTAATCTTATGGGAACGTCGGCGGACTGTGCAGAAATACTACTCGCTAATGCTGACCATTCGGACACAGCAGTAACACGAGCCGGCCGGCCCGACATTCTAATGGCGCTTTTGAAATCAGATTCCAAAAAACAGGTGGGTCTTTGATTCTATACAAAAATAATCTCTCTAATATATAGGTAACATTATATAAGGATATCTCAAAACATTTGGAGAAAGTGAAAGAAAAGGAAAGTAACACTGGTAAAACTGGAGAGTTAAAAGAAACACATAAAAAGTAATTTTTATCTTTGATATTAATAGAAGAATTAAGGCTGAATAATAATGATCATAAACCTCAAGAGAGAAATAATCGGCTAAAAACGGCGGGGGAGAAAAATAAATGACGGAATAACACTGACAACCAGGGGGGTAGAGAGATCAGAAATGGTTGTCTCCTGTAATGTGTAGCGCCATGTGGTACTGTTAAAGCTGGATTTCTGCGAAAATTGCGTCACATACTTCAAGCGAAAAATGGTTTCTCTCCTGTATGGTATACAAGTGGACGAGTATAGGTGTTTTGTTAAACTGGATTTCAGTGGAAATGCGGATCCGACACACGCTTACACATGAAATGGTTTCTCTCGCTGTTGTATAATATAGGGTGGTGCTCTGTTAAAGCTGGATTTCTTTGAAAATGCTGATCCACACACTATTCACAGAATAATGGTTCCTTTCTCCTGTATTGTGTAGATGTGAGCTGTTGAAGTTGGGCATTTATTTTGAAATGCTGATCGCACACACTTGCACCGAAATGGTTTCCTCGTGTATGTGTAACGCATGTGCTTTGTTAAACTGGATTCCTTGAAAATGCTGATCGGCTACACACTTCAGCACGAAAATGGTTTCTCTGCCTGTATTAACGCATGTGATCTAATAAAATGGATTTTATTGAAAACGCTGATCCACACCTTCACAAGAAAAATAGGTGTCTTCCCTGTTGTGTACGCATGTGTTTTGTTAAACTGGATTTCTGTGAAAAGATGCTGATCCACATACTTCACACGAAATTGGTTTCTCGCTGTATGTATAGCGGATGTGAACTGTTAATTTGGATTTCTCTGAATAATGTGAGCCACAACTACACACGGAAATGATCGTTTCATCTCCTGCTATGTGTAGCGTTATGTGAAACTGTTATTTGGATTTTCTGTGAAAATGCTGATCCACATACTTCCACGAAATGGTTTCTCTCCTGTATGCAGCATGTGCTCTGTGAACCTGTGGTATTTCTGTGGAAATGCCTGATCAGCACACCAACTTCACATGAAAATGGTTTTCTCTCCTGTATGTGTAGGCATGTGTTTGGTTAAACTTGATTTCTGTGAAAATGCTGATCCACAACAGTTCAAATGAAGAATGGTTTCCTCCTGTAATTGTGTACGCAATGTGAACAGTTCAATTTGGATTTAGGGAAAGATGCCTGATCACACACTTCACAGGAAAATGGTTTCATCTTCCTGTTGTGTGATGGCATGTGCTCGGTTAAACTTCTGATTTCTCTGACATGTGATCCCAATATATTTCAAGGAACATGGTTTCTCTGCTGTATGTGTAGCATGTGCTTTGTTTATTTGGGATTTTCTTTGAATTGCGTGGATTCACACAGCCTGTGCAAAGAAAATGGTTTCTCTCCTGTATGTTTACGCCATTGTGAACTGTTTAATTGGATTTAATTTGAAAATGATGATCACAAACGTTCACAGGAAAATGGTTTTCTGCTGTATGTGTACGTTATGTGAACTGTTAATTGGATTTCTGTGAAAATGCTGATCAGCACAGTTCAGCACGAAAATGGTTTCTCTGATCTATGTATATGCATGCTGGAATTGGATTTCTAATGTAAATCTGATTCAAGACTTTATAAGCAACATTTCCCCTCTATGGTATGTTCGCATATGTTTCTTTAAAAGGAGACATTACTCTGAAAATGACTGATTCCCACACTTCATCATGGAAAATGGTATCTCTCCTGTCTGTAGCTAGTATGTTTGGCTTTTAATAATCAAATTTCTGGAAAAATGCTTTTCTATTATACTACACACAAAAACGTTTTTTCTGCGTGTGTAATATGGATCTTTTTAATCTGAGTTTAAATTTATATGAAATTTTACTTGCTGATTATATTTTGTAAGAAAGGTATTTGTCTTTTTGTCTCTGTATGTAGTGATTTCAAGATGAAACATTTGAGAGGCAAATGAAAAATCACATTTCACGTTGTAGATGTGGTTATTACTGGCTGTTTTTACAAGTATCCTGATAATTGATATCTGCACATAAACAAGAGATAATGTGAAAAAAAGGAATAGATACTGATATTTTATTTGGAAACCTAGTAATTACATTGTCATTTCAATAATTTTAGAACATAATTGGCTAAATAGCACATTTCAGATAGGAATTAAAATTTCTTATAGTTTATGAAATATAAAAAGTTAAGAACTACAATAACTTTATTCACATGATGATTATGATATAGAAAAATTTACCTTTGAAAATGAAATTTCGTCATTTTAATTTAGAATTTACAATCAATGTGATGATTTTGGCGTGAATTTAAACAATTATAAAATATCAAACATTCATGAAAAAGTGAAATAAAAGATCTCCTGAAATTCGTAGAAATGTCCTATGTGGTGTAAAGGATAATAATATCCTGGGGATTCACCAATCAGTTTAAACTGTAAAGAAGCATATTGTCTTCAGAATTAAGAGTTACAATTTATTCTGCAATAAACCATATGTTTTTATCATCTATTGAATAAAGACGGACATCATAATAAAAATACTAAATTATTTTAAATCATTTATTGTAAGTTAATTTTAGTTTTAGTCAATATACAGTGCATAATGATAGATAAAAATTATGTGCCTTGCATAAAGGGATCACTGGAATTCTTTCAAAACATCAGACAAAAATAAACTGAATTAGCCATTTTTATAAATCTTCAGTTTCATGATGTAATAGAAGAACTTTTAATTGTCATTAAATGGTTTCCTCCTAAATTTTGAAGGCTAAGTGTTTTCTTTTGTTAATTTTGTTTGGGGCATTGAGTCCCTCCATAGTGATGTTATATACTGTGTTGGCACTGGCCAGTCCTAGGGTTAATGAACATGAAATTTGGGTCAAGTACGCATGCAAAACGTTAACTATGTCTCTCGCATGGGGCTGCGCTATCATGGGTAAGCATGGGAAAGGGTAAGGAGGAACCGCACTATCCGCCAAGTGACATAGAAGGAAGAAAAGAAATACATACTCTCTATGGCTGTGGTTGCCACAGACATTGAGCACGTGGGGTGGACTGACGGTGGAAGAGGGCATCAAATGGCTTTACTAAAGTTTGATAGAGTATGTCATATGGTGGCCTAAGGTCGGTATAAAGCCAGAGAAGCTAGACCAAGGAAGATATTTTTTAGGCATTTTGAGTGAGCACCAAACACTGACCATCAGCAGTCCTCACTTTACCCACAGCAGATCCTGTGCTACTCATATGTTGCGTTGGCGAGGGGCATTGGCATCGATCCAAAACTTTGCAATTCTTAGTACTTTGAATTCTCACTTCTTAAAAATGTAAAATTCATTTCAATTTACTAGAAAATAATGAATAAACACTATTACCTCCAAGTTAGTTGGAATAATTTTTTTCATGGAGAACCTAACAAATAAGTAATTCTCATAGATATCTCGTTTTTGTCAGATGGATACAGGTAATAAAAGGTAAAAAAAATTCCAGATTTGGCTCGTTGCATCCTTGGGAATAATGCGAATCTAGTTTTGCTAGACGCTAAAATGTAAGAAGTTAAAACCTAGACAAGATGTGTTCAAATGAATCAACACTTGAACCTATACTCTAACCAAAGAAGAATGAACAACAAATATAACTTAGATGAACTGTTATTTACCAAGTCATAAATGAACTGGAAATAACACCTTCATTTTCTTTAAGATACAGGGAGTGTGTCAAAAAGGTATCGCGATGACGTTGTATTGTTACGGAAGACAAAATAAAACAAGCGATGAAACGTTCATGTGTACTTCAATTTTGTATGCGTATTGTAATTATCGATCCATTCAACTCACTCTCTATGAGGAGATAGCAATGGGTTCTTGCAAGAAATATAATGTCACGTGTAAATTAACACCCCTCGACTTTTGGCTATAATGCTTGAAACATTGCTTTTCTGGGCTTAGATTTTCTTTAAAATTCACATAACACTTACATCTTCAAATAGTGAATTTGGGTGTTAAAAAAGAATCGAGGCTTCAGCTGTATTTAAGACCATATAGAATAACATGGGTAGAAAATGCAGATAGTGGCAGCAAGAGATGATATCAATAAAATAAATTTTAACGTAAAGATAGTATAGATTTTGGAGCACTCCCGAACTAGGCCTTAAAACTATAACGCCTTAACCTGCGTCTCAATATGTAATGAAATGTAATGCATTTTATAGGTAATCTATATGATCTTAATCTCTTGCGCACTATTCTGCAATCTTATCAAAAGGAACCAAGAATGTTATATGTTCATTTTTTCAAAAATATTAATTTACACAGTGAAGATTATACCACGCACGCCATGAATTCTGAAATAAAAGTGCAAAAAGTATCATGACTATTATTATTTGAAGCACTTTTTTTTCGTTTTTCATTCACTATATTCTTTAAAAATATTCTGGGGGTCATCTGAAACCTACTACACATCACAAAAAAAAGTCTTCAAAATCGGTGAAATGAAAAGCAATTAATAGTTATTTGAATATGCCCAGTAAAACGATTATGTCGAATACAGCGCACCCATACGTTTAAATCTATAAATGTCACAAGAGAGGATAATAATGTAAGTTCGCAGCCCTAGTTTTCGACATAAAATTGCCGCTTTACAAGAAAGACAAACTATTTTATTAATTTAAGATATTTGGTGCATTTTTCCATCGGATAATTTCTATCTTTTCTCTTTTTTAGGCTAAGCCATAGAGATTTTTTAAAAACAAGTTCTAAAAAATTTAACTTTTGTTTATTCAATATAGCTTAAACTGATCATGTTGACCCAAAATGGAGGTAACCTAGTAATCAAAATGTTTTCTTCATAAAAAGTACTTACACTCCTCTAAAATAACTTTATCCTAAGATAAATTGTGCATCAGCCATCTTGCTCCTGCTGTATAATACCCTTTTCACTTTTTTTTAGCAATAACGCCTATATTGTCCTTGTTACTACTCCTTTCTTTTTGTTGCAGGCTCGATAATTACTAATACAAAATGTCAAAACTGCTGCTACATTCAACCTTATCACATTTGTTCACAGACTATTGTATTCTGCTAGGATGGCCGCAAAGAATGTCTGCTTGTGCAGATTTTTTGTTTTAAAAAACGAATTAATAATCAAAATCGATTATTTTAAGGTTAAACTTTTGTCTAAATGATAAGTAGTAACATAATGACCATCATTGAAAAAAGAAATATCATTACATATAGCATTTTTTTTAAAAAACTTTAAAAAATCGAATTTTTTTGGTCACTTTCTATAGGCTTTTGGTCTGGTTTAAAATGGCTTTAAATCGATTTTTACAAATTTAAATGTAACATTCCGATTGGCAAAAAAAATTAGCAAAAATCAGGGAATTATCCAAACTTAATTAATTTCAGTATTGTTTATCAATTAAGGAATTTTATAATGCATCAGTTATTTTAATTTCAAAACTTTTAATTTAGTATTTTTTGCTAATGGAAATTTAGTTTATTTTATAATATTTTTAGAAAAAATTTCCTGTTGATCACCCTTTATATGAAGCGCAGCGATTTATTTTGCACATAGTTAGATTTTTTAAAGCGCTTGTTTCAATTTGAATTGTAACATTTCGGCGATTGTCAAAAAAAAAAATTCCAAAAATCAGGGAAGTAATCGCGATTTTAATGAATTTTCAGTATTGATTTATCAATTAAATGAATTTTATAATTGCATCAGTTATTTTATTTCAAAGCTTTATTATTTTTTGCTATGAAAAACGAATATAAAAATTCATTTAAAATATGAAAAGCCTGATGTTAAGTTTAAATGTTATTTTTTTTTAGGTTTCTAGAAAAATATCTATTTTAATGGCAAACCTTATTTTAAGGTTCAAAAGTAATAAGTTTTTAGCTCCCCCCCCCGCTTTTAAGCAAGAAAAATATCGACTGTATAATTTTTATTCTTTCATAAGATGATCGCCAATTCAATAATTATCGACATGAGTAGAAGAAAATCTCCTAAAATTCTTTTTTTTACATTTTTGTTTCGAAAATTTTTTGGTACTTTTTTTCCATAGAAAAGCATGCCGTCATTTTTTTTATATTCATAATTTCGCTCCTTCATCTGTTTATTTTACTATAATTATAGCAGTCTAGACTAAACTCGAACAAAATGTTACACCCTGCAACAATAAGAGGGGAGGGGGGTCAAAATTAGTGTCCTGAAAAAATGAGAAAGTTTTTAAAATAAAATATGCATTATAAGATTATTCTTTGTATAAATAAACACTGAAATTTCATTAAAATCCGATAATTCCATGATTTTTGTCAATTATGTTTCTGTCGTGGGGTGCTTAAAATTCATTTTGTCAAAAACGCATTTTACGTAATTTTGGCGCCTCCTAGTTTCTGCGATATTAAAAAACATCTATTTGTGTCGATTTATAGGTTTCCCATTTACACGTCTCAAACTACTGTGCGAGTCGATAGTAGCATCCAGCTATCGACAACTCCGCACCCCCCCCCCACCCCACCCCCCCCCCCCCCACCTCCCCACCCACCCCATCCTCCCTCCAACAATACGCCCTCCATTTCCACCCCAACCCTACCGCCTCACACCACCCAATTTTCTTTTATTTTTATAAATCAATTCATGCAATTATCTTTCAATTCACACAGATCATAAACGTCAAATTAACGTTAAAATAATAGAAAAGTAAAAATAAATTATTTATTATTTTGTTATCCTAATTACACACGAATTTGCGCCGCTGTGAAATTTACCCTATAATTTAACCAGGCAATAACCTGCAAAAAAATATAATATTTCTTGAAAAAAATTTTACCATTCGAAAGAAAAACAACATTAAAAACTCCTGATGATTTTTTAATTTTTCTAGCATACGAAAATAATAAAATTATGATGAAAACACAATTTCATTTTTGCACTGTAAATCAATGAAATTTAACTTAGCTAAAAACAATTAGGCGATAAGAGGATATTTTTTAAAAATTGTATGAAAACTAATTAAAATGCGTCGATTTTCCACGATAATTTCGCATAAATGTTTATCCTTGGATGTAAAACATCCTGAAATAGTTTTTTTCTAAATATATTAAAGGGAAAATAATTTTTTTCCAAGTCTTATTCACCGGCCCATATTTTATTTTAAAATTGAAAAAAATGTTATTTCATAAAATAAGAGGCTAATAATCTAATATCAATGAAAGTATAATGTACGAACGGTAGTAGTTTTTTAGGAAAAAAGTTAATGAAATCGCAAATAAAAAGTGCAAAAAAATGATCATAATATTAATATTTGAAAACTTTTTTGCTTTAATGAGTATGTACTATATTTATTAATTGTCAAAGAAAAAAAAATTCTTTTATAAAGAATATTTTTAGAGGATTTCAATCTTTTGCGTGAGTTAAATATTTTATTTTCTGTGAAATAAATTTTAATTTTTTTTTTTCTCTGCGATAAAATCGAATTTTTTCACGATAGTTAAAAATATGAATTTAGAATCTCAAGGGAACTAAAACAGTTGGTCTGATCCTAGCTCGATTAATATTTTTAAAAGAATTTGTAATTATTTTGTGAATAGTAATGTTGATCTTTAGAAATATAGAAGAGCGAAAAACTGACATATTTGTTTTGTTTTATACAAAAGACGAGACGCTTCTCAGTAACTAAAGTTTGTTTTCTGAGCGGTAAAAAATTAATTTTTATTTAACTTTTACACCAATTAGAATAAAAAATATATTGAATGATTGTTTATCAAGTTTTCTACTTAGAAAAATATTCCAAATTTCATTTTATTTTCGATTTTAAAATTAATACTAAAAGGAAGACATATTTTTAACCAAATTTCACTGCGCGCAATTTATAGATTAAAATTTTTTCATTTTTACTTCATTTATGTAATGTAATATTAAACGTTTTTTAAAATTTTATTCATTTTAATAGAAATTTTTTGGCTAAAAAAGTTTGTCCAGTTACACACACCCATCCTTTATAATGCATAAAGCGAAGAAGTATACATAGTATTTTTTTCTGCTAATTGTGGCCTGAAAAATTACCTCTTTCGGCATGTTAATGATAGGTTTGGTTTATTTTAAAGATAAACGATGTAATTTTCCAATCGATAATTTGATCTTAATTAACTATTTTTTTGTAATCAAACCATGTTATCATCTTAATTTTTTACGAATTTTCTGATAAACAACGTTCGAAATCAATTTTTTCCATTTTTATTCAGATGGCCTAACTGATTGGTGGTCCTAGTTATCACATTTCAAATCGTGACATAAAAATATCATGAAGTCATGTGTTTATCACTTGTAAAATTTTCATACACTTTATAATAAATAATATTAAAACATGATCTGACTACAATCAATTACTTACTTAATTAAGATAATCTAGGCATAGGAACCATACGGTTACTACGAGTTTTAAACGAATTAAGAATAATTAACTCTATTTTTAAGGTTTAAACTTTGTCGTAAATCAATAAGTAGTACAATAACTGCATCATTAAAAGAAAAATATCATTACATATGCAGTTTATTTTTAAAATATTTAAAAGTATTTTGTTTTGGTGCAATTTTGTTCACACGACGCCATTTTGGCTGTTTTTCAATGGTTTTAGGCGCTTGTTTAAGCAAATTTTAACGTAACATTTGGATGAAAAAAAAAATTTACGACCAAATCACGGTAATTATCCCGATTTTAATGAAATTTTCAGTATTGATTTTAAATTAATGAATTTTTAATAAAGGGCATTAGTTAATTTTATTTCAAAACTTTAATTTAAGTATTTTTTTGCTATGAAATAATTATATAAAATTCATTTAAAATAAATGAAAATCCTGATGTTAAGTTTAAAATGTTATATTTTTAGTATTTAAAATAAATTAATCTACTTAATGCAGAACCTTATTTTAGGGGCAAAAATAAGTTTTCACAAGAAAACTCGATTGAAAATGTACCCCCCTTTTTAAGCAGAAAAAAACATCGATGTATACTATTTTTTTCTTTTAATAATAATGCATTAAATAATTATCGAAGAGTAAAAAAAAAAGAAATCTCCAAAAAATTATTTATTTATTATTTTTTAGCATTTTATTTTTCGCATTTTTGGTTTTATTTTCTCATAGAAAAGCCACCGTAACAATTTTTTTTTTGTTTCTATTCATAACTTCGGTCTCTTTTATTCTTTATTTATACTGTAATTAGTATCAAGTTGGACCAACTTGAACAAATTTACGCCCCAACATAAGGGGGGGGGGTCAAAATTAAGTGACCTGAAAAAATGAGAAAGTTTTGAAATAAAATAAATAATGGATTATAAGGTCATATCATTGATACATAAAACTGAAAATTTCTTAAAATCCGGTAGGGTACCAGCCAGACCGGTTTATTGCCATCTTGATAAACACGAAATAGATATATCCGAACTTTGTTTATAAAAAATCTCGTAAAAAAAAGATGTAGCAGGGTTGTTCAAAGAAAAATAGTTA